>OY282513.1:11044747-12244747 GCA_958296145.1 Hydrotaea cyrtoneurina | reverse complement strand
TATAAAAATTGTTATTAAACAATAGTTTGTTGCGTGTGTGATTTCACATGTAAACAACCGGTTGTCATTCATTAGTTCAAAATTTTCGACATTTTTGTCACTGAAATTATGGACTGAATAAAATTCAAATTCCATTTCAGGTGGAGCTTTAAACGTGATCTTATAAATGATATTCATAAATTGTGTATTGGTATACAAAAGGGCTTTGCCCTTTCCGTGGCAAATCAATTTAATGGCAAGATAAAAATCATATGAAGTATCACATATATTTGACAAATCCACGGAAAGGGTTAATAAAACTCCAGTTTATTAAATATATTCCAACCAACTGGCAAAATTCACCATAAACGCTTGTAGCAGAGCGATCTAATTCTTACTAGGGCGAATAGATTTCCACTAATTTCTGTTTCTTGTTTCATGTGTTACTCTGAAAGCTTACATTGCTTAATGCTTCAATCACTTAGCAAGACTGAAAGCGACCATTGGCCCAATAAAAAAAAAAACAAAAACAAATAATTGGGCTGAGTAATAATTTGTGTTTATTTCAATTCTCTGCAAAATATTTATTTTCAAGTCTGATTACATTTCATTTTGTACACTTCCCTCATATAGACCCAGTATTTTTCGTCTTCTTCTTTTTTTCCTGTTGGTTTATGGTTTTGTTCCGTTTATTTAAGCTCAAACATGTGTTTGGTATCACATTATAAACAAAAGCGAAAAATGTTATGATGATTCCTCTTCTGTCCATAAAATAAAAATAAACAATTTTTTGGCCACATTATGAACGCATGTTTATGACAGATTTTTATTTGAACATGAGATCACAAAAAAAAAATAAAAATTCTTTTTACGCACACAATATTTGCCAAAGTTGTCTGTTGTCCATTTTGACCATGTCTGGTTAGACACTAACGAACAGTTACCAACTGACAACTGTAACTGTTAGTTTGCGGGAACTGAAGGATTTAACCGTACATTGTGAAACTGGTAGCAGTTACTTACGTATTTTTCTTAACTTTCCATGAGGGAACAGACGGGGAACTTCTCTCGAATCAGTCAGCTGTGCGCGCAGTGATGCCAACTCTCGATCGTGAAAAAGCACCGGCAAATTGAATAAAGGGGTAAAAAGCACCGTTCATTTTCTTTAGGTTAAATTAATTTTATTGAACGGAGAATCTCTCTGGCAATTACAATCGTAACTTTAATCTTGTCCTTGTTCAACATGTACGCAAAGAAGACAATTCCGGCAACATGGTGTTTGAAGGCTGACATTTTTGAGCAGAAAAGCAACGGCGATGGCGGCTTGACTCAGTTAACAGATCATCATCATCGTTGCATTTGTTCTCAGCAGCCTTTGTTACTTTTATAAATAATTTTAATGAAGAATTACGAATGAAATAAATAAACAATGACCGACTTTTGAATTAAAGCCGAACGAATCCGGTCTGTGTTTTGTTTGTAAATGCAATAGTAACATAAACTTTCCTCATCGTACTTAACTAAGTAATTTGTGTTTTTTTTACCTCATGTCATACAATTTTTGACTTCTAACACAGAGCAATTTTTGTCACCAGATTTTTTTTCATCACATTTTTCATTTGAATTTGTAGATATGCTTTAATCAATTAAGTTTCTTGACTGCTCGTTTAGGTTTAGACACATTTTAGAAAAACATCACATGAGGCCTTAGAATGTGGCCTTTTTAATTTTTTTTTCTTAACCCTAGAACTCCAAACCTTTTTATTACGCTTAAAGTAGGAAGTTTCAATTTTTAAAATATTTTTTTTTATTAAAAAAATTACGAAATACAATAAGAAATAAAAAGCGAATTCATTTAATTTTTTAAATTTGTTGATAAGAAAATCTACATTAACCACCAAACAGGCAATACCACTCTGAGGTAATTGTGTTTAATTTTGTAAAAAATATTTTTTTGTGCCTAAACAGGGTCTGTGGTAAAAAAAAAACGGGTTGCAAAGATTTTCCGGCATTTCTTTTGGCCGGTTAGAAGGATAGTATTTTTTATGAAATTAACCACAATTATTGAAGATCGCCTTATGGCGATCTTGCCGGTTAGATGGTTAAAAAGAACACATTCGAGTCGCCTCACAGGTCGGCTTCAGTGTTCTAGGTTTACAATTTGAAAACGTACTTTTTGATACATCAAAGTATGACCAGAAATGATATAATTTGAATTATCTTCGAATTATCCGATAACAATTAGATGATTTAAATTGTATTAATGTGATTTTGTCCCACGGTGTCCGTTATTTGGGCCAAAAACACTAATTACACTTATTCGTAAATAACAACAATGTCACGTGTCCGTACTGCATATAATTTAAAAAGAATTGTAGACACAAAATTAAAGCATATCTTAAGGGGTCTTCAAGTAAATTGTTCTTTTTGTTTAGAAACATTTTGCGGTGCATTATATCGCCTCACTACCCTCACCTCCCCAACCCACCCTCAGGCGTAAACACCCCAATACCAATGCAAAACCAATTGCATATCGTTATATTGGCGACATTCTCATATGTTTGATGTTTAAAAACCGTACGGTGCTGCTCACTCTCTCTCTCCCTCTCAGCCTCTCACGATTTCTTTATCAAATGGATGAATGAAAATATTGTTTAGCTTTCTATATCTGTCATGCACACACACTGGCTGTTTGTGTGTTTTTGCCCTAACTATAAATTGAGACTGGAGAGTGCCCCACCGCGCTGTAATCTAATCAATAACTGCTTAAGATCAGTGTTACGTTACCAAGCACTTCATTGGCGGGGGGGTGTTGGGGGGTTATATTGATATTTCGGCAAGGAATGAAGGTTGTTTGTTGATATTTCGTCGAGACTAAACACAAAGAAGTACAGGGTGTTGCAAAAGTGTCATAAAGCGTTGTGCTCAGGTTCACACAGTTTTCGATAGAATTTCGCCGGCGTTGTTGAAACCGGGTGTTTTGTGAGAAAATAATAACATCTTAGGGAATATGATTCTCGGGCGGGTAAAGTAAAACCTTCGAGGTTTTTCCTATATTTTCTGAATAAGACGCAGTTGAAAACTTTAGACGGCTCTGTTGAAAAAATCGTGTTTTGAGTTGTGACACTATTGAAGTAAATAAGTTTTGCTTTTTGAATGTGCCGAATTCTTTTTTTTTTTAAATTATTTCTATTTAGTCGTTTTTCTGTTGGAATTTGTCAATGTATCCTGAGTTGATTTCTAAACATTTTGCTCTTGTGGATGCTTTCTCCTGGTCGTGATATCAATGATTTGTATGTATTCGTCCACTTGGTTCCGGTGTTCCCTGTCAGGGCCTTCCGCGTTAGTTGTCGTCTAACGCTAGGCACAGAAAATTGCCTTGCTAAATGTTGGCTAAACTTTCAGGCCACATTAATAGACCTCCTATCAAATTATCGTTAATGTTTGTTTTATAATATAAAAAAAATACAATACAAACAAATATGCTTTAAACAATAATCTATGATCGAGTATTTGAATTAATTTTAAGATTATATACTTATTAGACTGCCATGCAGATTTTTGATAATTCTTGCGGTCGGTGTCGGTAGCTTAACCCCACGCCGGCGGGTAATGTGTAGATAACGAATTGAAATGTGCCAACAAAAATAGTTTGCATTCTTTATGATATTGCCAATTGTTGTATTCCGATCAAATTCCAAACCAAGTGAGACGGTGGGTTTCGAATTAACGGTGCGGTTTCCAAATTTAACCTGTGTATACAGAAAGGAACGGGCTACAATTAATTATGCGATTTGGAGAAGCCATAGACAACAGTGTCATAGACATAGACATACATACTAGGGTGGAGTGAAAACATGCTTTTTTTTTAATTTGAAAAAGTTAACCTCGGAAAGAGATGTAGTCTGGGGTCCTAATGAGGGGAAAAATAAAGGAAAAAATTTTAAAAAATTTTTAGGGGTCGCGCCAGTCCCTCGAAATTTGGAAATTATCGCTATTTTGGCGTTGATTTTAGAAAAATCCTAAAAATTAACGACTTAACTTATTCGAAATTTAAAAGTTTGAGCTTGTTCAGTGCCCAAACAAGAGTATTTGAGGCAAATATGAGGATAATCGACTAATATTTGTAGCTTTGGTGGCGATTTCATTGTTCAGTCAATTTTCTGAAGAAGGGACGATTTGACTTATTTTACTTTTTGAAATTTTTGAACAATGAGAAATTTTTTTTTAAATTTTTTCCTGCCCTTATTTCATAGTTTACGCTATTGCAAACATTTATTGACATAAAACTTTTTAGGATTTTTCTAAAATCAACGCCAAAATAGCGATAATTTCCAAATTTCGAGGGAGTGGCGCGACCCCTAAAATTTTTTTAAAAATTTTTTCTTTATTTTTCCCCTCATTACGACCCCAGACTACATCTCTTTCCGAGGTTAACTTTTTTTTTTTGAATTTCACTCCACCCTAATACATACATATCGCACATTTACTTCAATAGTGTCACAATGAAAATTTTTCTTTTTATTTGGTTGCCCCAGAAAACCCTGTAAATCTCTTATTTAGGTTGACTCTTGTTCTATATCAGTTGTCTGGTTTATTCCAGAAACTAATGATTTTTTCCTGTATTTGCTCAGTAAGATGCAACTGAAAACTTTAAACGGCTCTCCTGAATAACTCGTGTTTTGAGTTGAAGTAAATGAGCGATATGTGACTTTAATTGAAAATATTTTCATAGTCTCTAACTGTCTAGCACCAATTGGGTTTAATTTCCAATTGGCCACTGTGCAGTGTTTGGTTTTCGGTGACTCCTCATAACACTTACTCCCAGATTCACTGAATGACCTCATAAATTCTCTTCACATCCATCTTTAATTTCGGTGAAAACAGGTTTAAAGTTCTGTCTTCTTTTAAGTGTTCAAATATATGCATGTATATATTTTATATATACAGTAAGAGCTCGATTTGCGCAACCGATAGGAAATCAAGCCTGTTGCATTTACTGAGGTTGTTGCACCTACCGAAACCCAAATATATATGTTAAAATGTTGAAATCGAAGAATATGGGATGAAAACTAACAAGAAAACAACGGTAAAATAACAGTTATAATACGCTCGTTCAGAGTGGACGGAGTCGTACAGAGAATAGTGTTGAAAACGGAGCATTTGGTTTAACCATGACCTCCAAACAAAATACCTAATTTCAGTGCGTCAGAGAAAAGATGCACTTATCACGACATTTTTTCTTCGAAAGTTGCACTTATAAAGACCGTAATATAAAAAAAATGCCGGTTGCGCTAATCGGGGAGTTGCAATAATCGGGGGTTGCGGAAATCGAGCTGTTACTGTATATATATAGAGTACATGTGTTTTGTTTCTCCTCTGATGATTCAGAGCTAAAGTCATGTTTGATGTGAGGCATTGCGATTGTAAAATGGCATGACCAATTTGCGGTCGATTACACCTGAAATATTTGTTGGTAGTGGGGTGGGGATGGTGTGTATTTATTAAAATTATCATTTTTATCATTGTTTCTAATTTGCTGACAAGTCACATCACCGACACAGCGGATAGTGAAAGCCAAGATCCTCCAAGTCCATGTCAATATCAGGCCACAAAAAATGATTAGCATGGCTCTTAAAATCCATCCTCACTCTCTGAGGATGCATTGGCTTCTGGTGGATCATGTGCTGGTTTTCCGATTCCCAGATGCGCCACTTTAGCTTCGTCTGAAAAGATGATTTTCTCGTGAAATATCTTTGTCAACTTCGAACTGCTCGAACATGCCTTTAATTGCTAAGTCAGGCAATTGGACCTCGTAAGCAAATAATGCGAGGTCTTTGTGCAAAATCCACCTCAGGCTGGTGCATGAAATATTGTAAATCGAAGGCGGTTCGGTGTTTCAGGACTTAATCACACACTCTCGGCTACGCCAGCCATCTCTAGGCCCCTAGGGATAACAAAAAAAGGCCTCCAATTGTAAATGCATAAAAATGACACAGTATAGAAAAAAACGATGTTTCAGATATATGGACAGAAAACGAAAAAGTTATTTTTTTTTCAAAAAAAAAAATTTTTAATGGCAATACATTTTGCATTTTATTCATCCTAATGTAATTTCATGAAGTTTGAGTACCCACACTTATATGCATAAAGGGCGGCGGATCGAAATTAAGGAGTGGCATAGGGCCACCTATTGCCACTCCCACAATTTTATTTTTATTTATTCATCCTGCCAGTCGTGCGATATGGCGTAATCTTTTGTTTCTATCATTCTTGGTTTTCCTAACGAAATAATTTCACTCGTCTAGGAGAGAATGCATTAAGAGAAGAGCGTTAATAAAGTTCGAAGGCTGCTTGGAATTTACACCAACACTTATATTAATATAAAAACTAATACAAGGATCATGTAATGGAAAATAATAGTGTTCATCGATGTATTACGACATAATTATTATAAAAAAAAGCGGTTGAGTCAGAGCCAGTGTGTGTTACAATTGTTTGGGTGACAAGAGAGTCAGAGAGTTACTTATTGATATGCCCATATATTTCCAGTCATACATCCGTGTACGATTAACCGAGTCTTATCGCTGTAACATTACATTAACATAGACCAGTATAAAGTAACATAATGTTATAATATTAGACAGAATGATAACGCCAGGCAACAAAACAAATACATATGGCTCATTTACTTCGATAGTGGCATAACTCAAAAGACGTTTTTTTCAAGAGAGTAATTTAAAGTTCTCAATTGCGTCTTACTTAGCCAATACAGTGAAAGCTCCGGCGGGCGGACACCGACGGTCGCAGTGGTTTGTTCCGTCCACGGAAGATGTCCGCCCAGCGGAGATCATTTTGATTTTGAAAATATTGCATGGAACCGAGAAATTTTGTACGCCTACGAGTAGAGCTTTTACTGTATAAGAAAAAACCATAGGATTCCCGAATTAACTGAAGGCCTAATACACTGCAGAACAAAAGTCAACTTAGATTAGGGATTTACAGCTTTTTCTTGAGCAAAACAAGTGAAACTGCATTTTGAATTGTGACACTATTGAGGTAAATGAGCGATATGGGTAGTGAGTAATCAGTAATGAGTAATAACTATAAAATTCTAATGTACTGTGATCGCAGATCCCCTGTGGAATCTCCCATATAAAGGGTCCGCCAGCTAACGTTTTTTTTTGTCAACTAGTGCTTATTTCGTTGAACGAATTTTGAACGAATTTTTGTTTACAAAAATTGAAGAGGAGGATATTGACAACATTTGATTTCAACAGGACGGCGCTACGTGCCACACAGCCGAAGCTACACTCGATGTTTTGCGCCCTGTTTTTGAAGATCGCATTATCAGGCGCAGAGCTGATGTCGTTACGGCACTGCATGGCCAGCCGAGTCAGTCATTTGAATGAAATTAGTTTCCATTATTAACCGGAAGGATTGTACTTTCAAATAAAAAAAGAAAATATCCAGTAGATTTTCTTTTATAGAATTTTCAAAAAAAAAAAAAAAAAAAAAAAAAAAAAAGTTATGTACATTTTTGAAAAAAAAAAAAAAAAGTTATGTACATTTTTGATTATGTGTAATTTATAAAAAAAAAATTAAAATATCCAGTAGATTTTCTTTTATAGAATATTCAAAAAAAAAAAAAAAAAGTTATGTACATTTTTCAAAAAAAAAAAAAAAAAGTTATGTACATTTTTGATTATGTGTAATTTATGGAAAAAATTTAAATATCCAGTAGTTTTTTTTTTATAGAATTTTCCAAAAAAAAAAAAAGTTGTATTTGCTAATTTTATGGAAAATGGAATGGCGGATTCAAGAAGGCACCTTCAGTAAATTGGGAATAAAGAAGCAAATCCTCCATCGATTTAATGATCTATAGCTCATTTTTATTGTCAAATAGGTGGCCGTATGATATGCTACCGAAATTGGGCACCTTATTTTTTCATTTTCGATTTTTTTTTTTCCATTTAAATTTGTTTATAGCTCTGAAACTGTCATACAGTATCAAAAGCACACAGTAGAAGATTTAAAACAATTTAGGGGTAAATTTTCAACATTTATTTTATTATTTTGCCTTCTTTTCACACCTGACCACAAATACTTCAATTCGATTATCCGCATCAGCTCTTACTTTTTTTGGTCACCTTTCGAAATTCTCATCCAAAACGATTTTCTTGCTTTGAATTATTTGCCATTAAATGTTAACGCCAGACCATTAATTTAATTTTTATTACCACGACAGTAAGTGCATACAAAACACAATTAACCGAAATAATTATTTTAAAAAAATGTTTATTTATTATTGAGAGAGCTTATTAATAAAACAAACACTCACGCAGTTCACACGTGAACTTATCGAAATATAAGATTTATTATTATCGCCGCTTCCTTATCACTTATTATAATTATGAAATATTGAACTTTTGTCACACGAAATTCCTCGAGATATAGAACTCTGGCGAGGGAGAGTAATTCGTGACCCAACTCTGTACACACAAATGTCAACATGGTTTTTAACAAATCTTAAAAATACATTTACAAGAAAACACCATCCGTTACACTTCACCGTTGCCGGCTTCCGCACCCTGGAAATTCGGCACCATCGCTTTGATGAGGCCGGGGAAAATTTCCGCTTGCAGCATGCCGTAGCCCACGCGCTCACCATCCACCGTTATGATGCCCTCATCATCGGCGGGTTCGATGCGAAATGCTGTGACCGGTATCACCTGCATGTGGGCGGTGGGCGCATCGGCCAAATGGGTGCCGGAACTTAGATTCAATAGGAAATGCAGCAGCTGAGATTTGCCCACACCGGCACGTATTATCACCAAATATATGATGCCATCATTGAGTTTGGAATCCGGTGCAAACAGGCAATCCGAGGCCAAGTGGCTGGTGTAGGCCGCATGCACCATAACATAGTCGCCCTCTTCGCTGATCCACTCGGCCGTTAGGGGTGTATTCAGAGCAGGTATGTTGGACTGTGGAGCCTTGGTGTTGTATTCCGCATTGGCCGCCTCAATTCTACTTTGCATGGTGGCCACGCTTCGGTTGGAGCGGACCGAATGACCGGCTATGGAAAAATAAGCGGTTGCTTTTGAGGCCGCCGAATGCCAACTGTCGGCTTGGTAGGTGGATCGGGAAACGATATCGGCAAACTCATCATTATCATCGTCCACACCATCGCGGGCATCAATGAAATCATTCTCATCATCTACCGCATCCTGGAATCGTCTTAAGACCGTTGACGAGCTGGATTTTATGGGTGGTCGTGCTGTGGGCTGTGCCGTTTTGCCGCTCCACGGCAAATAGGAAAGTTTACCCTTGTAGGTCCTTAGGCGCAGTATACGATGTATGGACCATAGCGTAAATCTCTGGGGTCCTAAGGACCGCAGACGCTCGCTCTCGATATCGATGTCGGCTATTAAACCCCAACCCACCGATAGGAATGAATACATTTCGGTTTGATTTTGTTTTGTCACCAATTCCACACGCACCACATCCAAGGGGGCCCACTGGCCCATAACACAGGTGAGCGAGGCATTGACAATTGGTTTGGGTTCGTAGGGCTCATTGTACAGATGGGCAACACTCTTGGCCAGGCCATTGCCCGAACCGCACGGTATTATGCCCAGTGGCAGATCACGGGCCAACACTCTCCAGTCGGGGCGTTCCATCATGCCATTGAGAACTTCATAGAACAGACCATCACCGGAGGCGACCACAATGCCGCTGTATTTGTGCACCAAATCCACACGTTTCCTCACCAGTTCCCGGGCAAAGTTGGCGTGTGTGGTCACCACCAATTCGTACTGGACCTCGGCCTCCTTAAAGACGGGCGCCACTTGTTTCTGAAACATAACGCGACCCTTGCCCTTGCCCGATTTCGGATTCAAGAGAATCAGCAGAGGCTTCTTTGCACCGTTCATCTGGTCTAGGCCTCTGTTCGCCCGTATGGCGGTGTGCCAACGTTCGGCCGACTTCAAATTGTCTTCGTAGGTGAGAAACGAACGAAATCGTAAAATTCTCACCGTGCGCATACGCCTTAAGGGTTTCTCCTTCCTGACATACGCATAGATGTATAGGTAGGCCGATATGTCTTTTTGATCCTGACCCGAGGACTGTGCGCTCTGATGCTGCCGCTCATTATCATCGTCCTCGTGTATCCGCTTGCAGGAGTTTAGGCCGCCACGAACTCGTTTCTTAACCTTTCCGCCACAGTGGCTGCCAACGATGTCTTCCATGCGTATCAGCTGTTCGGTGACCTGATCGTGTTCCGCCGTCTCCCGGCGCAAATAGATGCCCGTGGCATTCAATTGGACCTGGATCTTAAGATTGTGTTTCTTTTTGTGATTGTGGTTGATGTAGAAATTCTCCGTCAGCTCCATGGCCGAAACGCCATCGGGCGAAGAGCAGTTGGTGGGAGCTGATAATGCCGTCGTCTCACCACTAGTATGGGACATATTCGCAGAGTTGTTGTTGTTGCTGGTTTTGTTGTTGTTGTTGTTGTTGTTGAGGGGTACGTTAGCACCCGAGAAGGTGTTGTTTACGCTGTTACCATATGTTCCGGTTGCTGTCATTTGGTTTTCAGTTGTTGACAGAGTGAATGACAACGACTCGTGCTGTTTGTTTGTTGTTGTTGTGTTCGCCTAAAAAAGGAGAACATAGAAATAATCAGACATGATAAATACAAAATGTGACGTTGTATTATTTATTAGTCGTCTTTTTGTTTTGTTTTTATTTCTTGTTTTGTTATTAATAAATTAGCTGCTTTTTTTTTTGAAATAAATTAATTTAAATTAATAAGTGAGTGTCTCTCCTTACGTGTTGACGGCAATTGTGTGTGTGTGCGCGCGCGTTTGGGTTATTCAATTCAATTGAATTCCAATTTCCAAATATGTTTTCTTTTTCTTCGTTGCGTTCTGACTTTCCCGTGCCGTCGTTGTTTTTACTTTAAATGTTAATTTCATACTGAAATCAATCGAAGTCAAATTCGACGACTTAGTTATCAGTCCAAAAAAAAAAAAAAAAAAGAGTTTCTTTCGGTCTCTTTCGATTCCCTGCATATCAGTTTTTTTTGGTGTGTTGGGGTTCGGTTTTTTTTTGTTAGCAATTTTTTTTTTCACGACTATAAAGTTTGGTTTCACTACAAGTAGTGTTATTACCGTTTTTTTTTGCAGGTGTTCCCTACATGGGCTGGGGTGATAGTGTACGTTGGGTTATTTCTTATGTTTCGAACAAAAAGGTCTGTCTACGAAATGTGGCAACACTTTGTAGTGATAATTGTGAAAGTTTCTGACGCAGAAAAAGGGATTTTTTTAAACAACTCCTAACGGACCCCTCTATTAAATGGAGACTTTTTCAGTACTAATACTCTTCCATAGACTTATGTACTTCTCTTATAATTGGACAACTCACATAAATGGGATATTTTTCAGTACCAACACTGTTCCACTTTTCTCATAAGCGAACTATTTGTTTAAGGCCTGAAAAACCCCAAACACTAAACATTACTAAGGATTTGTAATGCAGCTTTAGGGTGAAAGCTTTTATTGAGTTTTTAAAACAAACTTAGGAGACTCCATTTGCAAAATCTAGTCATGTCCGTCGGTCTGTAGCGCTCATACCAAACAAGGGAAATTCATACATTGTATGTGATTATTAATTGGATAAGAGGGAAAGGTGACTAATGAACCCCTAAAAAAGAAAGTTTTTTTTTCAATAGTACACAATTGAAGACGACACAAAATAACCATGAACTGTGAGTGTCATGAACAAATTCCAATCACAATAACACAAGTTTCATAGTAAGAAAAAAACCTAAACAACTCACGACACTGAAGTTAAATAAATTCCAATGAAATAACTCCCAAATAAAGTGACAGAATAATGTTACATCAACTCAATTGATCTTCATTGAATTTAAAGTTTAAACAAATTCATTCGATTTCCTTTATTTTGAAGAAATTGTGACATCACTCTTTACTTTTTTAATTTTTTTTTTTGGTAAATGATCGAATAAATTTGTGCTACTCCACTCTCTTTAGGATCCCCTAAAAAGAAAATACTTTGCAGGACAACAAAACGAAAATGTCGGATAATTTCCAGCATTAATTGGGATCGTTTGTCCGATTCTCATTTGGAGACATTTTTCATTAATAAAAATTAACCCGATTTTTTTTTAAATTTTGTGATCTTTTTTCGGTTCTGCAGACATTCGGCGTAATAAAACATTACCACAAGCTCAAAAAAAAAACATTCCAAATTGAAAATTTTAAAAAATAATTTAAAATTAATTGTAATTGTACAGTTTTGAGTTCATATTACCTATTTCGTCGGTAGGCAGCAGAAATGATCTCAAGTCACATAATTGTGTTTCCAAGTTTCTGATGATTTGAAGTGTGTGGGTGTGTGTTTGTTTTGGGCACAATACACTTATGTTTATATTTCTTTATATTCTTTCATGACCAAATTTACACCGAAATTGTTGTGTTTTGTCATTTCAGGGAGCCACAATTTTAATTGCATTTGGGGAATATTGAATTAACATATTAATAGTGTTGGCAAATTTACATCAAATTCAATAATTCTAATTCAGATCAATGCAAAGGAGATGTACAAGGTTTTCCAACGTAGACCTTATCTTTCACGTAGCCCCAAAAGGAAGATGCCGCAAGGTGTAAAATCACAAGATCTCGGTGGCCAATTGTGATCACCTCTTCGATAGATAACACGGTCCGGAAACTTTTTAGTTTTGCGAACGTTGACTGCAAGATTTTCACCATTTTTTAAGTGAATTTGTTGAAGCGTTTATCGTTCCATTTTTAGTAATGGCGTAATTTCTACTTGTCAAATGTCAAAATTGACAGCTACCGAAATACCGGTTGATTCAACATAAAACCTCTTATTGGAGAACCCTGTATAATGAACTTTAACAAAAGCCCAAACAAGCGTGTGTGTGTTCAACTTAATTCACTAACAATAAGTCGGATCCCGTCTCAGAGCTCAATCAACTTGTTCAGGAATGTTTTAGCAAGTATAAATAATCGTACAATTTCCCATTTAAAAGTTGCCATAAAATCGTAGATATTTTTTTTTTTTAGTATTGTTAGTACTTTATTACCGGGAATCTCGACCAATAATACCGCGTATCGGGAAGTACAAAATCGACAAATTTCCCTGGAAATAGCTTTCCCAAGTTATGATTTTCTTTTATAAAAAATTTTATTCATCGAACATGATTTTAAAAAAAATAGGTATAAATTTTCTGAAAAATAAAAATTTGGTAATTAGTCCCGATTAACTTTTAGTTGCGGCAATTTTTGTGATTCCATTTTGAACGTGCCTCTTGTATTCACACAAGGAAATTCTTTTTTTTGACAATTGACAATTTTTGTTTTCATTATTGCCTTTTCAAATGCAAATGAATTTCAAAATAATCTGCAGCCAACTTCACACTACGACAAAACACAAAAGGAATTGCCAGTACGAGCAAATGTTTCCCTTTCCAAAATGTCAAAATAATCTGCAGCCAACTTCACACTACGAGAAACACAGAAAAAAATTGCCATTAGGAGTAATTTGTTTTCCATTTTCCTTAACTCTCACTCTTTCAAACTGAGAATTGCCGCCAGTTAAATTCCCTAGTGTGAATCGAGACTAAAAACCGTCGGTAGTTTACTCGCATTTCCTTAAGAGTCCATGAAGGAAATCGCCTGAGAACTCCTCTCACATCAAAGAGCTGTATAATAGTATTTTTGTTGTTGTTGTTGTTAGTATTGTCAAAATTCCCAATTTTTGCACAATTATTTTCCAAGTTTTCATCATAACACGTTTTCACGCGTTAGATTAATTTCACCACAAAACTATAGCATTTTATTCTAAATTCCACCTTTAACTTTTGTTAACATATTCGAAATATAAATCAAAACTGGTTGTGGTTGCAGCTCATCCCACAAGTCGTCAACTGACAGCTCAAAATAATATCTCACCTGTTTGTAGGGGCTAGTTGCGGTGTTGCTATTTTGTGTGTTTGTTATGTTTTATGGATGGTGTATACATAAATATAACAGAAATTCCAAATCTTATCGCTTTAAATGAAATAATAGACGCCCGGCGATTTGTGTTTTTGATTTCGCGTTTGTTTTCTTTTTTTTGTTTGTTTTTTTTTATCAAAATACCCCTGGCTTTCGCCGACGTACTACTCCACACTACCTATCGAGTGTATACGTACGTGGTGAGTTGCTGGTAAAGCCACCACTCTCTTTACTTCTACTCACGCCGAGATAGATAAGATTGATTAGATGCGTATAAAGTTGTTGGAGTTTGCTGGACTCTCCTTACTCTCTGCGCAACGGGGCTATGCCATCATAGCATACTCTTGTATGGCAGAATTACAGTTTTACGGTCGTTTAATTTTTACTTTTGTTTAGTTTAAACCACTTTTTGGCCTATAAAACTTTACGGCGAAACAATGGAACTGTTGGTGGACTGTTGGTTGTAGTGCACTTTTATTATTCAGACTTTTATCGCTCGCGTGCGTGTATGTGTTTGTGCGCTTTCGACCACCTCTCGACCGGACTGTTGTTTACTAACTAAGCCCGAAGCAAAGAGAAAAAAAGACGACAACAAAAGGCATATGTTAAAAACAAACCAAAAACTTTAAACAAAAGCCCAAACAAGCGTGTGTGTGTGTGTGTTCAACTTAATTCACTTACAATAAGTCGGATCCCGTCTCAGAGCTCAATGCGGGCTCTCTTCTTAATCGTTCGGAGAGCTGTGCGTGTGTGTGGCTGTGGGAGACAAAAGACTGAGCGACCTCACTAAAGAAAATAACGGTTACAAAATTTTGAATTTAACCGTAACATGCATGATATCTTTTGTTGTTGTTCTTGTTGCACAAATTGCATTCAGTGCAAGTTATTATTATTGTTGCTATTGTTGTTGTCACTTTATCTATTCGTCGGCATCTCATGTTTGGTTTGATTCATTTGATGACAGTGCGCTGTTACTTTGTGAACTCTCGTGCTTTTATTGTTATTCTGTTGCTGTTGTTGTTGCTATATTATTATTAAACTCTCGTGCTTCATTCCCATCATCCTACAAACATGTGTGTGTGTTTGTTTTTTATTATTATTATTGTTGTAGTCTTGTAACCTTCTAACGCACATTAACAGAAGGTTGCACTCTGTCGCACTTCAAATTACCTCGCGTATTGTCATATTGAAGTGTCGTCTCAATATGGTTGGCAACAGTTGACCAGTTGACGTAAATTCTGTTAAGAAGTTTTTGAATTCGATAACGAAAATATGGGTCTTTTGAGTAGATTTTAATCTACTACTATGTTCATTTGGCCCCGCTCACAAATCTTCGCCAAATCGCGGTTAAGTGAGTCGTTCATCGTTCGCCTTTTGTCCTCGACCTACGGGGGATCTACGGGAGTACGAATGACAGAGGTTAATGTCATCCGAAAAAGAATAGATTGGATCGTTATTGATAATAAGAAATAGAGAAGGAGAGAGGGCAGAAACTTGGATGAGATTTTAAATCTTCGCCATTCGTGAATGGTAGTTTCAGAGTTTTTAACAAAGTTAAGTCGAAAACTGTATTTTTTTTTTTTGCAATTTTCTTTGTTGAAAAAATAAAATGCACAAGAAGTTGAAAATGAGCAAAAAGTGTCCCTTTTCCAGTAGTTTATCATATCTTACAATTAAAATGAGCCATAGATCATTCATATCAATGGAGTATTTTCATTTTTATTGACAATTTAGTGACAAATTTTTTAAACAAAAACTCAAATGAAAATGAGTTTTTCTTATTTTTCAGACTGATTTAAATTTTCACATTTTTGATTTTTTCCCCCCAAAACGATTCTCTTGTCAATAAAAGTAAATCATGATTCATACATATCTCATCGAATCGATGGTAAGGAATTTCGATGACGTTTATGATTTTTTATTTGTTTATACCCAAAGGTTACCGAATAGTATCAGTGGTGGTTTATCACCACGAGAATCGACTAGGTTCTATATTTTATTATTTTGTCTAGTCATATAATTTAAGGGAATGACTAATACATTTCTTTTGTTGTAGATTTAATTCGAACCCAGGTGATAATTATCGTCTATCATTGATTTGTGAGAGTTGTCATATCAATGATTCGGATATGCGGGAGAACAAATTTAACGATTGACAAAACAGAACATTTAATACAAGTACAAATGAAAAAAAAAATATGGGAAATTATTGTATAGTAACACTTTCATCAGTCGAATTTTCTTAATGTCAGCTAAGGAGACTAATTCCCTTAAACAGTTTTAATAATAATTCCATAACTCAATGTTTCCGTCGAAGTCGAACTTTTCTTCTTTCCAGAAGAATGACATCACATATAAAAATAGTATGAAACTTCACCCGAGTGTTATACAAAAACTCAAAGTTGTTTACTTTGTCATATTTTGTAATTTTTTGTTCTTATCCCTCTTTTCGGTTTCCATTGTTCAGTAAATTAAATTTTCGATATCTTTTTCTGTCCCCTCAAAATTCTACGAACTTATATTTAATATTCAATTTCGTGAATGTATTTATTTATTTTTTTTATCAGAAACTCTTTTGTTCATTGGAAATGTTATTAATTTTAAAATAATACCTCTGTTCGCCCTGGAAAAGGGGATTATTTTAAACGGTGAAGTGAAGTTTCGGTGAGCAGTGAAGTTTCAGCTGAAAAACCACCATCGTTTGTCTTAACTCATCTCACCGAACCGTAAACCAATCTACTGTTAGAAACAAATGTCGAACCGAAGCCTGCTAAAAAGTAATGAATAATTAATTTCATTGTTAACATTTCTAACAAATTTGTAGTTTCCCGTTAAAGTTCAAAGAAATATTAAAAAATTGTCCCCCAAAAAAAAATGAAAAATAAGAAACGTAGTCAACTTTGGAAATATTTCTGAAATACATCCAATTGTCTAATATTTAATGCTAATATCTTTAAATAACCCTCCACTCCTTGTGTACAACCAATTTTTTACAGAACTCAGAAATGTTGAATACATCAAAAGTTACACAATTTTGACCGATGGTATGGATTCTTGACCGCTGTGCGACGAAGGACCGTAGGTGCCAGTCTAACGAAATTTTTGCACAAACTTGCGATTGCACAAACTCCAAGTTTGGTCCCCCTACAATGATTTTGAAAGAGCTGCTACTGTCAAATTAACATATGATTCAAAAATAATCCATTAAATGAACCATCCGGTATTTCAAGTTGTTTTTACTTTTTGTATAGTCGACTGAGACTGAGTTGTTGTATTAAAATCCCACGACCAAAATAGTTCGTCTTACTATTTCTTGAACAACTGCACGCACATTGATTAATAACATACACACACATACGTGCATATTTTTTTTTATACTAAATATGTAATTAAATCAAACTATCAATTAATACACTCAGCCATTCATAATGAATGAATATGTCAGTTTGTAATTACGTCTTTTGTTTACGCTTGACTTTGTCTTTACATCAAAGAATTTTATAATAATTACACACATTATTATTGAAAATAATTCTTTGGCTACACTTTTGCGACATGTGTCGTAAGTGACACATACTAGTTTATAAAATTGGATTGTGCGGAAACTACTGGAAATGGAACGATACACGCTTCAACAAGGCATTGAAATTATTCAAATTCACTACAAACATGTTGAAAATCTTGCAGTCACAGTTCACAAAACGAAAGCATTTTTGGGTCGTCGTAAAGCATCGTGTCGGACCGCAATACAGAAATTGGTGGGAAAATTCGAGCTGTTGAAGAATAAATCCGTGCACGTCGCTCAAGAACAACTGAGAATATTGCTGCTGTAGCCCAAAGTGTTGAAGAAAACCCACACTCATAGAAAAAGTATGACCAAACGTACATGAACTGACAACAAACGGTCACGAAAGTCTATCGTTACATGTATGTGGCCAAATCGTCAACGATGTTCCAATTTTGTCAACGATTTGTGTACAAATTGGCAACAAGGTGATCACAATTGGCCACCGAGATCTTGTGATTTAACACCTTGCGACTTCTTACTTTGGGGCCACGTGAAAGATAAGGTCTACGCCAACAGCCCAGCGTCGATTCAAGACCTCGTGAGGCTATCGAGGACATAGGGCAGCCACTTTGCAATTTGGTTATGGACAATTTCATGAAAAGGATATGGTCTTGTAAGCGTGGTCGTGGTGGCCATCATTATTATGAAATAAACATCTGAACATTTTTCTCTCAAAAATTTCATTTTTCTTTGATTACCAAAATAACACCTCTTGTTGGAAAACCCTGTATATGAGTAGTGGTTGACTTCTTAGTTAAACAAAATATGTTCAAAATATTATTGCATGCAATCATATATATGTTTGTTCAAACATATTATACCAACTCGCCTACCGGGACGCTTAATTTTTAATTTGCATTCGTAAGATTTCTGTCAAGCTTTCGAGCTAGATGGAGGGATCATCCGGTATGTGGACCATTACACTGTGCAACATTAAATTGTGAACAAATGCGAAACACTTCTATCGATTTCCATCGATATAGAACACATATTTGTAATTGTAAGTTTTTTATACACTCCATCATAGGATGGAGTATATACTAAGTTTGTCATTCCGTTTGCAACACCTCGAAAGAGTGATCTGCGACCCTATAAAGTATATATATTATTGGTCAGTGTAACATTCTAAGACATTCTAGCGATGTCCGTCTGTCCGTCCGTCCGTCTGTTGTCTGTTGAAATCACGATAGAGTGCGAACGACCAACGCTAAAAAGCTGAAATTTTGTAGGAAGATGTTTTTTGCCCATAAGCAGGTTAAGTTCGAGAATGGGCCATATCGGACCAAAGGGGAAAAAGTTCCCCTTTACGGGACTAAATATATTCCGGCCATAATAAAATTTTTCAAATATTTTTTTTCACTACATCTAAGTTCTAAGTTTATATAATTTATAGATGGGAAAAAAATCCCAAAAATGGGCGTGCTCATGGGTTCCGTGGACCCTTGGGGCCCAAAAAAGGGCCCATGATAAACATGCGCATATGGGTATCGAAGTGCAACGAAATTTACTCACGAACCCAAATATGCATTTATTTTCATGATTTGGATAAAATTTGTGATCGGGTTCCTGGGACTATCGGGTCACGAGCGGCCCAAAAACTCAGTTAGTTTTCTTATTTATTGACTTTTTAAGGATCCATGATGGAGGGTATATAAGATTCGGCCCGGCCGAACTTACTATTTGTCCACTTGTTTTTTTTTGATTTTTCTACAAAAAATAAAAAATGCCAAAAATAAACTTAACTTTAAATTGTTTATAACTCTAAAACTGCACCTCAGATTAGAAGACACTTAATGTCAGTTATAAATATAAGCTAAGGGTAAATTTTTTAAATTTTATTTTAACAAATTCGGTCGGATAGGTCGTCTTTGAGTTTCGACAATTTATGCTTGAAAAATTTAAATTTTCGAAAAGAAAAAATTGAATAGAAAATTTTTGGCCATTTCTGTACTCAGGAGATCACAGTCCAATAGATCTCTATACACTATACAACAAAATAAATGTTTTTTTATTGTAAATTTGATAAACGAAATTTATGATGTTGTTCTGAATTGTTGACCTATATAGATTTTTTTCAATTATTTTTGTTCTAGTTCGGCTTGAGGTCATATAAATGTGATGTTGTTGTTTTTCTTGTACTATTTTAATTTTATTACAATTTTTTTTCCAATATTTCGGTTGTCTTCGTTCACCATCATTACGGGGGTACTCAATATTAAGTAATTTTAGCGTTACTGTATCCGTTCGCATATCAATGTCTACTGTCTAAATTTTGTCACAAAATCAATGCCGGAATTCATGAGTTTGATGAAAATATTTCATGCAACTTTATTTATTTGGAGCCTCAAAAATAATTGCAACAAAATGGAGTTTCTTATAAAACCCATTTAGTCGGCAATGTGACCATTTGACATCAAACTAGTCTTTCTTAAATGCAGGAAATTCTTGCTGAAGGTTTGTTTTAAAACTAATTCTCTCTCACTCTCCCACTCGCTCTCTACCTCTTCAAACGTTGCATATGCCATAGAAAGCTTATCACTTGCTTTGTTTACTTTAAAAACATGTATGTACATAATATTTGTTTACATTTTACTTATTTTTTTTTTGCATTCACATTAACAGCATGTGCTGTTTACAGTGACATTCACGAGAATGTTGGACTGGCTAATAATTAGTATAATTGGTTATTGTTCTTTCCATTTCCAAATGAAATAAGTACGTATGTAAATAATGACATCAGATTTTTTCCCATTAGTATGATGTGACAATGTCGAAAAGTTTACATTCTCTTAATAACAATGGATTTTTTTCCGGGTAAATAAATAGAAGTTTAAAATTGCCGCTACAAAATGCCAATGGAATATTATGGTAGTCAGGCAGTAGGGTATAATGATAAGTGTGCGAGAAATATAGTCCAACTGTATCAACCAGAAAGATTATTGTGCGAGGGCTACTAGAACAGCTCGTTCTTCCTTTCTAAATTTGTAAAGGGTGTTTTTATAGACGTGTGATTTTCAAGTAGAAATAAAACGCATATAATTTAATGTAATGACCAAGAATTTACCTTTATTATAAAGAGAAGGGTTTGCCATTATGTTTTAGAAAAAAATTCGAGAAAGTGGTCCCCGAGGCCCCCCCAAATTTCGACCACTTTTTGCAGCAATAGCGCGCCGAATATTCTCCTCGAGGGCGACAATCTTGTCACGTATATCTGCGTAGACAAGCGACTTCACATAATCCCACAAAAAAAAAAATTTTACAGCGGAGTTAAATCACAGGCCCACGACTGAGTTAAGGCGCTCACCAAAGGTTTCCTTCAATAAATTGATCGTTTCGTTGGCTGTATGGAACCGAAGCTTGTCAACATCCTCCAATACGGGCACGAAAAAGTCATTAGTCATTGACTGTAACACTATGGCCGGCTTCATTATTGAAGAAATATGAACCAATGAGTCCCTCTGCCCATAGAGCACACCAAACCGTCATTTTTTGAGGTTGTAACGGCGTCTCAACAATGATTTGTGTATTTTCATTGATCCAAATGCGACTATTGTGTTTATTAACGTACACATTCAACCAAAAGTGAGCTTCAACGCTAAAAAAAATTTGCTTCTGAAAATCGGGATCGCTGGCAATTATTTTGTTAATAAATGTGCACAATTGGCAAACGTTGTTCCGGAGTAAGTCTATTCCTTAGGAAATGACAAACCAAGCTGAGCCTAAATCAAGTGATAGCTGTCAAAAAAAACCAACTCCGAAGTGTGGCCAGATTGAAAAACACATGTCTAAAAAAAAAACACCCGGTATATGCAACGAAATATCAGACAAATTAAACGTTATCAGGAGAAATTGTAAAACACTACACCGAAAAAAAAGAAAATACTAAATTCAAAGAAAACGTGTAGTCAATAAAAGTGGGCGGGCCGTTTTTCGTTGCAATGCCCTCCATGGGCCCCAAAAAAATTACATATTTTAACCTCTGAGGACATTATCTTTCAGTTGGCTACCATATTTTGCCAATAAGTGGGTGGGTCCGTTTTTTCGATGCCACGCCCCTCATCCCCAATTGAAATTTTCGTCATTTTGGGCACATTTGTTGTTGTCTAACAAAAGCTGACATTTTGCCAATCACTAACATGACCTTACCCAACACCACACTGCAATTATTAGAAAAATAATTGCATATTTAAAAAGTGACGCGATTTCCGATTACTTGAGTACTTTGTTTTTAGATAGGCGGGACCCAAAAATAAATTACATATTTCAACTCCTGAGGACATTACCTGTCAGTTGAGTACCATATTGTGCAAATAAGTGGGCGGGTCCGTTTTGCCACGCCCCTCATCCCCAATTTAGAACATTTCGAAGGGACTGGCATATATTTTTCTAGTGCATATTTAACTAGTGATGCCATTACCATATTTTAGATGGACGGAGACTTTTTGCGTTGCCACGCCCCCGCCATGAACACCAGACCCAATTTTCAATTACATTTTCGTCACTGTCGAACATTGTTTCGATTCATGTCACCGTCGACTTGAGTTTCCAACCCATCACTCCGAAAGAAAGCTTTCCTCTTAAAACACGGCTTTACTCCTCCCAGAATTAAAATCCAGATTGTGTCGCATTACTCTCTTAGTTATTTCCTTTTTTAAATTTGTTATAAATCGAAGGGGGAAAACGGTGAAAACAATTAAGAATAAAACAGCTGTTTTTTATTGAATTTAACCCTCTAACCAGCAAGGCCGCCCTGAGGCAGTCTTCAATAATTGTGTTTAATTTCATAAAAATATTTCAAAATATTATCCCTCAAACCGGCGAAACAGAAATACTGGAAAATCCTTGCAAACTGTTTTTTTTTTACTAGTTATGCACAAACAAATATTTTTTTTTGAAGACATCCTCAGGGTGGTCTGTCCGGTTAGAGGGTTAAATGTTACATGTAGCTGTAGGCGTCCTCGTCTTCGGTTCCTCATCGTCTATAATTTAAAAAATTGCTTTTCAATATTGGCAAATGGAAACATTTACCAAGACTTTCGTTTATTTTCATTATGACTGGTTAGAGACCATAGCGGTTTCGTGTCGCCGTCGCTGCGCCGCAGTTAACATGTTCGTCAACGGGTAATTTGTAATGTGAGGTTAAGAGAAGGCACGAGATGGTCGCAATGATTGCGACGTGGAAATTACTTTGCTCCGTGAGCAATTTTAACCTTTGAACAGCTTTGGTCTTTAACCTGTGAACCATTTGTTTGGTTTGGCCAACATTTTATTTGGCATTCCATGAATGCACTGAGGGGAAACCTCGGTTTATTCAGGCGATATGGCTACACCATTTCGTTTAACACGCACAGTTCAATGACAGCGACAAAGATAGGGATTTGTAATCGATCAATATTTGATAAGTTGTACGTCAGTTAACAATCCAAATGGTTATTGTTTTCAGTTTTGCAATACGGGTTAAACAAAATCTGTAAAACTTTCTTTGCTATTTCATAAGGAAAGAAACTTGAGGGTTATTTTCCCAACCCCCCCCCCTTGCCATTGCAGTCTGGCTCCTCTTTCCATTTTTGTTTTCTTTCTGCCAACTATGATAACAATATCTAGCTTTGCCTTTATTTATTATTTTCCATTTCTATCGTTATAACAAATAAATAGATGAAGTTTTTTTTCTTTTTTTTTTGAAACAATTGAAATGAGATTTAAAATGTTTTATATACATATATTGTTTTCTTTATCTATTTTTCGTTGAAGTACGTGCGAGAGTATTTTTCTTTATGTTTTATATTTCCCATTTTTTGCTTGAGGCAACGCTTAGTAGCCAGACATTCAGTCAGTCACTCAGTCAATCATTAAAATACTGGCAATTATTAAGACGTCGAAAACAGAAACAAATAACAAACTGCTAAGCAGCAACAAAGAAAGAAATAAATAAAGAAGAAAAAGACAACTTCAAAATAAGATTTCCCTATTTCTTACTCACAGCCACTAAATGTTTTTTATTTCCATTTTTGTTTGTTTTTTCGGTTTGTTAATGGTTACGCTTCATTTGAAACTAAAACGGAATAATTAAAAAGGTAGCCAACGCAAAACTCCGTCCGGTATTTCTGGCGGCAAGAGTAAGAAGCAGCCACCAGACCAGACAATTCCACTAAATTCGCCTGTGGTTTTTATAAAATAAAAACAAACAAAAAAAAAACCAGCCGAAAAACATTAAACATCGTTAAATTGTAATGAACGAAATTCACAGTGCATATTATGGAATTCAGTGTTAGTTTTCGAGGGATTATTGTGTCTGTCTCACGACTTTGGGTGAAAGTAACTCCGCCAACAACAACAGAAATTAACAAAAAATAATTGTTATTGTTTGTTTGAAGTTAATTGTGTTTACTTCAGGGTGACTTTAACAACGTGTCATCATCGTCATTTCCCTGTGAGTGTAAGTATTGCAAAGAAGTGTTGGGTGTAGAATAAATCGTCTGTCAAATGATCGATTTTGTCCATTTGTTGTTATGTGTGGGCAAATTTCATTAGAAACCTTCTTAGAAATGGATTTTTTCACATTTAGAAAATAAACATAAAGGATGATCATGAATAGACAAACGAACAACGTGCTCAGTGGTACAAAATTGGTTATACATCATCGTCATAATATTTGATGTGTATACATCATCATCATAATTTTTGATGTATGTGCATTATCATCATAAGTTTTGTATATACATCATGATCATCATAAGTTTTGATGTATATACATCATCATAAGTTTTGATGTATATACATCATCATCATAATTTGTGATGTATATACATCATCATCATAATTTGTGATGTATATACATCATCATCATAATTTGTGATGTATATACATCATCATCATAATTTGTGATGTATATACAACATAATTTTTAATGTATATACATCATCATCATAAGTTTTGATGTATATACATCATCATCATAAGTTTTGATGTATATACATCATCATCATAAGTTTTGATGTATATACATCATCATCACAATTTCTGATGTATAGACATTATCAGCCCGATTCTGAATACTCCCGGGGAGATAATTCCCGGGGAATTTAAATTTTTCAGAGAAGAAAATCATCCTATTTTAAACAGACCAGGAAACAAACAAATCGTCTGACTCTGAATATTCGAAATTGTATGTCCCTTATTATTATTCGCTCGGTTTGTGTAGAAAAGGAGGATATTGTTCTCGAAAAAAAGTAAATTCTTTGATGTATATAAGAAACTAATGATGCAGTTTTAAAGCTTGAAAGATTCTAAGTAAAATTATTGATTTTAGTGTTGGCGTTTCAAAGTTGTGGTCTTTACATCTCTGTTGCCACAGATTCGATGCAGTTATGGCAATTTATAAAAAACATTTCATAAATTTTAGCAATTTCTTAAAAGTGTTTGAAAGATGATAAAATACTAAGTAATTTAAAAAAAAAAAAAATTTCACCCTTGACGTTTCAAAGTTATGGTTGACAAACCCTGATTTCTTGTTCGATGTATTGGATTCTTCGTTACCAACGAATATTAATTACAAGGTTGCGACACCGAATTCTTGCCATCTTTCCAACCGTACCATCAGAATTTTACATTTTCATGAAATTTTTATAGTTATGAACTGTTTTTTTTTGGTGTTTATGTAAAATTTTCCAAAAAAAATTGCAAAACTTATACATCAAATTAAACTCTAACACTTTTCTTTTGAAATGATGACTCAAAGACTTTGAAAATGTTTTTTATATGCCAACTTGTGCTTGAAATACAAAAAAAAAATCGGAAAACCCGATTTTTTTTTTTGCAGAAACCCAATTCCTGGCTTAGAGGTGCACCTTTTCCAAAAAATCTGAAAAATATCTCAAAAATTCTTTACACCAAAAGCTAATAAAATCAAGTTGAGCAAAAAAAAATATTTGTTTTTGGACACCCTAATGCTCATTCATCCGAAACAGGCGTCGAAGGAACTGAAAAAAAATATCTAATATCTATCAGGTACACCCGCATTTACCAGGAACTTGCATCGAAGGAACAGAAAAAAACACTTAGCAATTTGTTTAAGCCTTCGTTGTGATGATTTCCCCTAAAACTCAAACACATTTGTCAATGCCGAAACGAACCACTTTTTTCTAATTTTTTTGCTGTTTTTGATTCGGTTTAACGTTTTTTGTTTTCTTATCGCTCGGGAAACACAAAACAGTGGTTTGGTTATCAGCGACCCATCGAACCGTTGTGACTAAAATTACGCACTAGTTTCACTCTATCAGACATTAATTTACCAACATGTATCCATAGACAGCCGAGGACCATAGCTCTGCAGTATCCGCCAGTGAAGATGGCATTTTCATTAATTGGATTTGTGTTATTTGAAGACCTGGCATACTTTACGTAAGTACTTCTGTCTAAAGCCATAGACCAAATAAATCTGGTGCAAGAGCTGAAGCCTGAGTGACCTCGTCTTTTCGGTAAATTGGGCCTTTAGGGGAGCTGGAAGAAGAAAAACTTTTCTTTATCGAAAAATTTTCTTCAACAAAGACGGCACTAAAACCCGATTCACACCAGGCAATTTTAATTTCGGCAATTTTTTATGATTCCCTTTTGAACATGCTTCTTTGTGTTTACACAAGGCAATTCGATTGCCTTTTCAAATGCAAATACCTTTCAAAAATGTCAAAATAATCTGCAGCCAACTTCACACGACGATAAGAGTTGCCACTACTAGCTCGTTTTTTTCCTTTCCATTCCCCGTACCTCTATCGCTCCCTCACAGTCTGAGAATTGCGGTAATTAAAATTGGGCAGAATTGTCCGAGGAGCAACCAGCTGGCGATGCAACCTGAAAAATGCAATGTTTATTTAACTGGCGCACATTTTCTGTATTTTCTTCAATTTTCAAAGACCAAAGATGATTTTGGAATCAACCTTTTTTCGAAAGTTCGAGCTGTGAGCCATGAGCTTTAGGTAGTCATAAATGAACTAAAAATATTGGTATTTCTCACAATTCTCTGTTTTCCTTGAATGTGGTATAAAATCGTCTATTCAAGAAAAGATTTATTCATCAACCAAACCCTACCCATCATCGAAACCAACTACCTATCTGGGATTATCCGGAAAATATACTGGTATTACAAATTAAATTGTAATACAATTTTTTGTCATTTCGACACAGAATCACCAATGACAATTAAAACCCATAGTCTGTCTGTCGTTGTATTGTTTGAAATTCTTTCCCTTTCACTATTCCCGTTAGCAGTGAAATATGTCGACGCATTAAAGCATAATTTTATAAACAATTTCGTTAATGACCCCGTTTTTTTGTGTGTGTGTGTTGTGTTGCCAATACTGGATGGAATAAGCCACTCCAACCATAAAGTAACCCAAACCGAAACTATGCCCCCTCTGGCCCCAAACAAACAAATGAATGAACGAATGAATGGAAGCTGATGACGCAGTTGATGATGGAGCCAATTGTTGATTGTGTCTCTTTCACAGGCAGCGCTGTGAAAATAACAAAAATTCGATAAAACAAAAAAAAAAGCGAAACAATAATGTAAACAAAAAAACCGCTCTTGGCATCATCACACAATATTTATAACAATATCGACCACCTCCGCCACCATTGCCACCGAAAAAAAAATAACCTTGGCCAACAAATTATTTGTTAGCGGCCAACTGTAGCAATAGTAAACGCACACAACAACAGCAAATAAATTATTCGATTTAACTGATGGTCGATTAATCGATTTGGAATTAACCGAAATCTAAGCTAAGGACACGCAATTAGCTTTAAGGTCCTGTTGAACTGGTAGCTAGGAAGCTCTTTGGTTGATGCAGGTCAAGGACGTCGAACAATTGAATTTTTTGTGGCTGTCGTGTTGACAAGGCCATAAGAAAATAGGTCAGTTGCCCAAAATAATAAAGGTTTCCTCGTCATGTTTTTCATGTGGAATTTCATCAGTAGGTCAAAACAATTTAGTAGTGGTTAATTTAAGGGAATTTCCAATGGAAAAAAGAAACCAAAATGTTAGGAGTTCTGATTGGTTTAATCTCGGTTGTATTTCTAAATAAAAAAAAAAGGTGTAGCATGTTTGATTCTTACGGACGACACATTGAGGATACAGGAAAAGTCTTCAACCAAAAGCAATTCTCTTTTTCCCTCTCAGTCGTCTTCGAGTAAAGACATACATTACAGGGCCGTATGAAGTGTATGCAACGTCCAAATAAACTAAATCTTATGGAACTTCTTTTAAAGGGTTTGATTTCGTGGTTCGAAAATGGACTCTAAGAAATAATTCCGCAAATTTTGGGGCCCTAGAAATTAAAAAAGAAAAACCAGAAAATGGATATAAGGGAATAAGATATGTGAAATGTTGTTTTCCAAGACTGGTCCATAAAGTGGTCCACAAAAAATAGTCTTGTGGTGTCAAATCGTCGTACCCATTGAGCAATCATTGAGACAAAGATCCTGAGTGCTGAAGACAGATGAGCCTGATTGGTGAAGACAAAGAGCCACATTGCTGAAGACTGATGAGCCTGATTGGTGAAGACAATTTGTCGATAAAGAAAAGGTGATCTTATTTCAGCTTCTCTAAGGCCCATTCACCGAATAGACGAGGTCGCCCGGCTTCAGCTCTTGCATCCGATTTATTTGGAGTATGGCCTTCGATCGAGGTTCTTATGTATAATCTTCCAGGTGGTCAAAATAACTTTTAGTTGCTGCAATCGCGCTACAGATATAATTCGATCCTCATTAAGACTGGCGGGTACAGCAGAACTTTTCTCCTTGGTACGCTGTCTACGGATATGTGTCGGTGAATTGATGTTCAATTGTGTGACACAGTTCCGAAATTTGTTAATAATGACTTGAATAGCCCATTCATAAACTGGACGTAAATTGTAAAACACATGTTTCAGAGAGCACGAATTTTGATAGTAAAACACAATGATTTGCCATCTTTGTTTGTTTGAGAGTCTATTCATGATGAAATCGCAAGGCAAAGTGAAAATTTCTCACTTTGACACATGTCACGAATCACACAAACTCTTTCCTTCATTGAGAAAAGACCCTGTGAAACTCTTTATAAAAATCGTATTGGGAAAAAATCGTATCCACCTCCAGAAGACGTTCTCTAGGAGAAAATCGGATTATGATTTTCATCAGAAATAACTTGAATCAATTTGTTTTAAACATTTGTCAAGACCAACAATAGCTTGTAGAGCCAACCTTAAGCATCTTCTTTTTTAAATACAATTTCTTGTATTGCTAGGTTTTTTAAATTAAACCTTTTCCTGAAAAATAAACTATATTCTACTTATTTATGTTATTTAGCTTGGTTTTTCTTTAATAAAACATATGTGCTCTATAAAAAATGCTCTCTTTTTAATATTTAACATTAAATTGCTAACCTTCTCCTCTATCTTCCCTATTTGCAGTGAAAAATCCTAAAACATAAAACCACCAAATAACCAAGCAGTTATGATGTTAAATTCAATCTGATTTTCCAAAACTACAACTTTGGATTTGTAAAAACCCAAAGAAAGTAAACCAGAACAAAGCCCCCCTTCTTGTTTTGTCTTAATACCATACCCTCCGAAACGGACGGACTGAAGCATAAGTAGTTTGTATTGAATTGAAAAAGGACATTGAACAAGTCACAAACTGTAACAATTAAGACAAATCTTGGCAATGACCCTTACAACAGCCACAGCTACAACCGCCGCTACAAGCCAACCCACCAGCACTCCCCAAGAGTCGAGTAAAACAATGGACATTAAATGTGCCACTGCTGCTGTTGTTGCTGTCGATGAAAGTTTACCCACCTCCGAAATGGATTTGCTAGCAAAACTGGAAGCTGCCAATAAACTAATTGAGAGTGATGCCAAGTCGCTGAATTCATTGCATTCAACACATAGTCGTAAAAACTCCGATACCAGTCAAATTAGTATAACATCAAGTAAGTCTCACACATGCACAGAATTATTCGAAAATTGTATTAATTTGAGTTGTTTTATTTGCAGATGGCAATTCAGTGGCTGAGGAAGACATCTGGACTACCTGGGCCACGATTTTAAATGACTGGGAAGGAGCTTTGAAGAGAAAAAACCCATGTGTTCGAGAATTGGTGCAACGTGGTATACCACATCATTTTAGGTAAGAGGATTTCAAAAGTCTCTGGTGCTTTTAATACTTCAACGGACACTAGGTTTTTTTTTTGGCTTATAACGTTTGTTCTTTAACCACTGAAGCCAAACCCTTTAACCATTAGAAATGGCGGTTAGCGATGACCGTCTGTATGCGGTCTTAGTGGTTCACCATTGACGCTTTATTGTCTCATTACCATTGGCCAGTCTTTTTGGACTAAATGACGAATATCATGAGCTGTTTTACGAGGGCACAACACGAATTTAGTATTGCAAACAATTTAATTAAAAAAATTATTAAACAAAGCTGAGTCGGTTGAATCGTCTTAGATAGTACGGGACATTTATTAGAAGGTATTAGGAAATGTTTGACAATCACCGTCATCTTCCTCTCACACAAAAATTTAGTCTTAAAATTGAGCAAATTTCAAATCAAGTTTTCTTTATTTGTCTACTCTTTATTATCTCATTATCAAAGTCCGTTGTTTTTGAACAAAATATGGCCTTTTTTTTGGGGACACAACACGAATTAAATATTTTAAACAAAGTTGGTCACGTGAACCGTCGTAGAAATACCTTGGCACATAGTCAGAGTATTGGTAAATCTTGTCCGGGACATTTATGTGGAAGCACCAGAGAGGTTTGCCAACTACAGCCACCTTCCTCTGAAAACAGAAATGTTCGAAATTTACACTTATTTCGAAATATTTGGAAATATAGTTATTTTTTTATCCATATTGAATTTTAAAGCTTCCCCACAAGTCAAATAATTCTTGTCATTTATTATTTAAAACGGCAAAAGCTTTATATTATGATTTGAGAAAAATGCATCCTAACTATACAACTCATGGCCAAATCGCCGGTTAATCGGACGACGCACTCTAGAAAATATTGGTTCTTCAGCAAGTGTCTTTCCTGTCAGCCATTCAAGACAAATTTGAACAAACGCTACTCCTTCCCAGTTTCCTCCCTCCAATACTCTTATTTCCTAATGCTAACACAGTACAATGCATCTGTATAGGCATTCCCCGAGTTTTTCGGCTGATGTTATTAGAAAATGAACTGACTGATTGCGCTTCATTTTAATATGACCTGAAACAATCTAGACTTGGTTTCCTTGTAGCCCTTTCCTGACTGAGAGAGGTCCTGACAAATTATTGCCTGGACGAATTTGAAAAAAATTACTGATCTGTCTTGTTATTTCAAAGAATTCAAACAAATTTATCAATCTCTCGTTATATTTCAAAGGATTATAATAATTGAACTTTGGTGCTGTGACCGAAACTAGTCCACTGTCCTTTATTTGTGATATCATTTTCTATAAGTTTTGTGTGTAACACTTATTCAATTATTTCCATTGGAAATAACTCCTCTAGATGAGGTAATAATTGCCACCCGGTACATACTTACTTTGACCAAAACCGAACCAGTACCAAACAGTACAGATCGTGTATATCGGGTTAAATACTACTATTACATTTTTTGAGTTAGAAAGAATGCAGCTTTCGGAAAAAGTTTTGTAGTCATGAGATCAAAATCTTTAATGCTTTCATTCCATTGATTGAAAATTGTATCACCATTGATATTTACCCGAGAAGTCAAGACAATTGCCCTTATCATGGTTAACACTCAGTCCAAAATTTGTTTTATATAATCAATAGTTAATCAGGGACACATGGGAAAAAAAAGATAATGGAAAATTCCGAAAGCCCAATAGACTCACACTTCAATTATTTCTCTTCACAACATCCAATCTCCCACTTTTTTTCGTATTTTCTACAGAGCCATCGTATGGCAACAGCTGTGTGGTGCCAGCGATGCCGATAAAAAACAATATGCCGAATATATAAAAGCCACATCGGCTTGTGAAAAGGTCATCCGAAGAGATATCGCTCGTACTTATCCCGAAGTGGATTTCTTCAAGGAAAAAGATGGACCCGGTCAGGAGGCACTCTTTAATGTTATCAAGGCGTATTCTCTGCATGATCGTGAAGTGGGCTATTGCCAGGGTTCTGGATTTATTGTGGGCCTGCTGTTAATGCAAATGCCCGAAGAGGAAGCATTTGCCGTATTGGTACAGATAATGCAGCAGCATCGCATGCGTGATATGTTCAAGCCGTCTATGTCCGAATTGGGTTTGTGTATGTATCAACTAGAGAATTTGGTACTGGAACAAATACCCGAAATGCATATACACTTCCAGCAACAGGTATGTGTACAGTGATTGAAAATCATTCAGTAGACATAACAGTTCAATTAATGTTTTGTTTCTATTTCTAGGGTTTCCAAACCACCATGTATGCTTCCAGTTGGTTCCTTACCTTATATACAACCTCTTTAAATTTAAATATCAGCAGTCGAATCATGGATGTTTTCCTTAGCGAAGGTATGGAATTCATTTTTAAAGTGGCGCTGGGTCTTTTGCTGTTGGGCAAAGACACATTATTATCATTGGACATGGAAGCCATGCTAAAGGTAAGTCGCAAAAAAGGATATGCAGTTGGGCATTTTTGTCCTACTTTTGTTTTACCGTCGGCTTCCATAAAAGAATTATTCGTTCGTTACAAATGGTCAAAGTTGGAAGCTTAATAAAACGGGTCTTGGAATTCATTCAATTCAGGGACGTATGGAACGCAAGTTCAAGAAGAATACGGTGTAATTACGATACATAACGATCTGGGGCCTAATCACGGCATTCGTTATCGACAGTTGTCGATGGTAAACTTTGCATTTTGGATCACAGCAGTCGTTTTCGACAAATTATTCTGTCCGCTGCTATCGGTTGTTAGATGATAACGAACTAAGAAATCTTTCAATCGGAAGTCGTGATCCATAGAAATCGAAGCATCTACAATTACTTCGACACGAAAATGGTGTCAATAACGGATTGGTTTTTTTAAACGCCAGTAAAACGTTGCCAAAGTAGTTCGTTAATTTCAGAACAACAATTTTAAATGGATTTTCATCTTTCTTTCATTTATTTCAGTTCTTCCAAAAAGAACTTCCCAAAAAAGTCGAAGCCGACTCGGAAGCTTTCTTTCAATTGGCCTATTCCATTAAAATCAATACAAAACGCATGAAGAAAATGGAAAAGGAATATCAAGACGTTAAGAAAAAGGAGCAGGAGGAAATGGTCGAATTGAGACGACTGAGAAGAGAAAATCGTTTGCTTAAACAGCGCAATGATCTGCTCGAGGCTGAATCTGCAGAACTGGCTGACCGTTTGGTCAGAGGCCAAGTTTCCAGAGCCGAAGAAGAGGAAACAAGGTAGGAGCAAATTAATTGCTATTCTCTACAATGTCTAATTTAATATTCTTCAACTGTCTTCAACAGCTTTGCTATACAAACCGAATTAATGCAATTGCGTCGCTCCTATTTGGAAATCTCCCATCAATTGGAAAATGCCAACGAAGAAGTTCGTGGCTTAAGTTTACGCTTACAGGAAAATGTAAGTCTTTCATTGTCATTTTGCTAATCTGTTTTTTCATTTGAAGTATATTTCTGAAATCATCCTTTTGTGCTCACTTCCCTATTCATTCATCATCATGCTGTATCTAATCACCAACAAAAAAAAAAACCTAAAATGAAACATATTATTTCAATGTGTTGGGAAAATGGCTAAACAATTTTTACTCAACTTATTTTTTTCTTCTTCTATTTTCTATGTCTGTATGTGTCATTGTTTTAATTATATTATTTTTGAATTTATATTTATAACAACAAAATACATCTGGTTGTGGTTTAAATTTCAACTATGCGTTTATACACTAATACACCTGAAAACATCACAAAAAAAAAACACTCCCAACAAACACACACAATACATGTCGAAATATATGCAGAATGTTTCCCTTGACAGCGTAAGTAACTGATGTTAATTATGAAGAGTTTACATTTTATTTTTTGTAATTATTTCGCAGTACATGTTGTGTTAATATTTCAAACTTTATAGCTTTAATACATTATATGTATTAAACATAATATTGGTTTGTTTTGTTTTACGCATTTAAAAATGAATAAAGAATTTGTCATATGAAGGAAGTTTTTCAAATTGCCAGCTACTTGGAAATCTGCTTATTGAGTAGGAAACTTTTTAACACTTCGTTTACTAAACATTTTATAACAATGACAATCTTATTTTAAATGCTTAAAATAAAACCCAATAACATTTAAATTCGTATTCATTAGTAATTAGAACTAAGACCCGATTAAAACGACGACTTTTCCCCTGGAATTTTCTTGACATATTCTTTTGAAAACACTTCGCAGTTTTCAAATTCAAACATGCGTATCAAGATATTTAATTAAAAATTCAAATTTCCTCCAATTTCAATTTCGTTGCTCCTTAGCTACGCCTATTGCTACTCTCTGCCCTTTGTCATCTACCGTCGAAAGTCGGACCTGCTCACCCTGTGTGGAAAGTCATCGTGTAAATCAGGTCTATGACCAGCTTTTGTTTCCTCAGTTTATATTGTATATAGTTTGAAAGCGATTTAATAATACCGATGTAATGACTTGATTACAAGTGTTTAAAAATTACCATTCAGTGTTCTGGCACAATTCACTTGGTGCTCTTGACCGTGCGCCTCATCCCACTCTACAATCGGTATATGGTTTACCAAATTTCGTAATCGAGGTATCAGCTGTTTAGACGATGCCAATTGGCCACCTCGAATAAGCTATTTGACTTCATTAAATGTTTTTTCTGAGATACCGCCACTATCTGATTCTAGAGGCATAAATCCGATTCTTCGATTCAAATGAAACAGTTCATTGAACGTATGACAATTACTGACTTCTAATTGCTTTAACAGCAATTTGTCATATTCACCACTTTAAATACAAAACTGTGAAACAAAAACTACTTAAATATCTCATTCTTAGTTGTTGTATAAGTCAATAACCTGCACTTTTTCATTTCGTTTGTAATTAAGTTTTCATTTTATTTGATTGCTTTAATCATAACACTAATCATGCTTTTACTAAACAAATAAAAAAAAAATAATTATTAGCATGTTAAAGTTCGATTTTTTTCTATAAAACACAACTTTCGCTAATCTATTATTTCGCCACTGTATGTGATCACAGAACAATTCCCGTCAATCCTCGCTGGACGAACTGTGCATGAAGGAGGAAGCTTTGAAACAGCGCGATGAAATGGTCTCATGTCTTCTCGAGGAACTGGTGAAGGTACGACAAAGTCTCGCCGAAAGTGAAGACCAAATACGCAATTTGAAGGGTAAAATTGAGGAGCTGGAGGAAGATAAAAAGACTTTACGTGAAACCACACCCGACAACTCGGTCGCCCATCTACAAGATGAGCTAATAGCCAGTAAACTTCGAGAGGCTGAAGCCAGCCTCTCCCTGAAAGATCTCAAACAACGCGTACAGGAACTCAGCAATCAATGGCAAAGGCAATTGCAAGAGCAACGCAATGAACACAATTCACATCCGGTCGATTCCACACCCAAGAAACTCCTAACAAATCTCTTCGATAACTCTAAATCCAATGAGCACACACAGAAATTGGAGGAGGAACTAATGACCACACGCATACGGGAAATGGAAACTCTAACCGAATTGAAAGAGTTGCGTCTGAAAGTTATGGAGTTGGAGACACAGGTGCAAGTTTCTACCAATCAACTGCGTCGTCAGGATGAAGAGAATAAGAAACTGAAAGATGAATTGGATGTGGCTTTAATGCGCGAAAAGGAAATGGCCAACAAGGCCAGAGAACAGCAACACAGGTATGTCGCTGCGGAAAGGAATATTTTATTGTGCACAATTTATTTGAAATATTTGTTGTAGATACTCTGATTTGGAATCTCGCATGAAGGATGAACTGATGAATGTTAAGATAAAGTTCACGGAACAATCTCAAACTGTAGCCGAACTGAAACAGGAAATTTCAAGATTAGAAACTAAGGTAAGCGGAATTAGATAGCGTGCTCCTGTCTATTGTGAAAATATTCTAAAGTGGAGATTTGTTATCCCTTTTGGGAAACGTTTTTCAATCAAACTGAGCCCATTTATGTCTCTTTAAGAAAAATAAATAAATTATCATGTACTAGACCGGGGAATGAATTCGAAACTTGCTACACTTTCCGATTGGATGGCCAATAATGAATTGTTGGTTAATGATAGTAAGACAAAGGAATTATCTTTCGGATGGCGTAATTATTTATCCGAGAGTGAGAAATAATTGTTTACATAAGCGCCCCGGTAGGCGAGTTGGTAGCGTGCTTGCCTATCAGCGTGGGGGTTGTGGGTTCGATTCCCACCAGAGGCTTTGGTCTGTCGCTCCAAAAATCTAAACATATGGTCTGTGTCACCCGGTTTACCCTTGGACCCAAAAAAAATTAGAATATAAATTAACTTTGTATTGTAAATAATAATAAATAAATAAAAAATTGTTTACAGACTGTGATCGACGATCGTTAAGAGTTTGGACAACAAATGGATTGTCAATGTTTACATTTGGTCTGAGGAAAGTCTACAATTGTGGTTTGCAGTTGCCACTTACGAGTCAAAGACAGTATTGAATTAGTCTTCTAGACCTTATCTTTCACCTGGCCTTAAAGGAAGAAGTTGCAAGTTGTTTAATCACATTCGCTGGCCAATTCTGATCACATTGTGATCATGTAGTGCCGTCTTGTTGAAAGTAAAAGTTTTCCAGATCAATATCATCCAACTGCGACCATATAAAATCATGAATCATCTCTCGATAGCGCAATCCATTTACCGTAACTGTTGATCCCAGCTCATCCAGCCGGACCATAAACCGCACCAAACAGTCACACGTTGAGGATGAAGAGGCTTCCCAACAATGACTCTTGGGCTTTTCGAGCCCCAGATGAGACAATTTAGCTTGTTGACGTAGCCACCGAGGTGGAAATTGGCCTCATCAGTCAAGATGATTTTTCGATGGAATTCCGGTTCATTTTCATGCATTCCAAGGACCCAATCAGCAAAGACACGACGTTGTTGATGATCGGCCGGCTTGAGTTCTTGTGTTAACTGAACTTTATAAGCCTTAAGACCTAAGTCTTTTCGCAGAATACGGTGTAATGACGTTTGTGGAATGACCAACAGCTGCAATATTCTCAGTTGTTCTTGAGCGACGTGAACGGTTTTTATTCTGCACATCACTAACTTGTCCCAACTGCTCGAATTTGTCCACCAATTTCTGTATTGCGGTCCGACAAGGTGCCTCACGACGACCCAAAGATGCTTTAGTTTTGCGAACTGAGACTGGAAGATTTTCAACATTTTTGAAGAGCATTTTAATAATTTCAGTGCGTTGTTGAAGCGTGCGATGCAGTTTTATTGGTTTCGATAAACAATAAATCTGGCTCATTGGTGTTTATAGATCTTATGGGGTTTGCTTCTATATAATTTGTATTTGTATTAAAATTTAAGTGACTTTTACATTACCTTTACTCACAGAAAGAATATTCTAAATTACAATTATTATCACAGTATTTCTGAGATTATCATCACTATATTTTTAAAATAAAATCACACCATACTAAATACATGCACTTGTTTTCTGTTTCAGAATTCTGAAATGTTGGCTGAAGGTGAACTACGTTCGAATTTAGATGATTCCGATAAAGTACGTGATCTGCAGGACAGAATCGCCGACTTAAAAGCAGAGGTAAGACCACAAATTTCGAAATTCTCTTGTTTTTTTCGTTTTGTTTTGTTTAAAAATCATCCCCTTCACACAATTTTGAGTTTTATTTTTCTAATCAATCACCTCTCTGACAACATCGTTCCACGACTTGTGTTTTATTTGAAAATATCGTGTACATAACACAGTAAAACAAATTCACATCACTTTACTACAACTAATTGGTTATGGGTTTCATAGGTATAACCACTTCCACATACCTCCATTACACACCCCCACCTACATGTATTCAAACATCCCATACGTTCATACTGTCCATTATCACATCAGTAACATTTTGTTTTGTTTTTTTATTTTTATTTTGTTTATATCACGTACGCTAACCTTTTTAATTTGGTTTGATTCATACGCTCGTTTCATTGACCCATAAATCACTTAAATCACTCAACAGCAAAACTGTTTCATACAAACGCATTATACCAATTGTTCTGTACACACATCATTTCTTTAAGCTTCGAGTTTCCTTTCCTTACCTTTGTTCTTTAATATTTCTTGAACTGTTTGATTTGACAAATTATTGATTGCCAAAATCATTGTTACGTTTTTCGTTTGAATTGAGTTTTACTATTTATTTGCCAAACAAAAAAAAAAAGAAGCGTTTTTATACCACAACTACACCGATGACATTTATTTTGTTTCTGTTTTCTTGTTTGTTTGTTTTTTCACACATATAATTTATCGCTATTCTTTTTGTGATTATAGTATACTACGCCTATAACAAGTCCCGATACTGAACCTTGGAAGTGGATAAGTTAAACATTTATTTCAAAACCAGAAATTGAAACAATACAAAACAATTAAGAAAGATCAGGTCATTACATGCAAAACATAAAATTAAAAGAAACAACAATCCTTCATTCTTGTTTTCTTTATCTTTTTTTTGTAAAAAATTATAACATATTCTTCGTATATGAATGCGTAATAATTCATGTTAATTCCAAATCGTTATTTTAAGTTTCGATTTGAAAAGTTTTCAAACAAACTACTCATTTTTTATTTATGTTTTCTTTTTTTGCATGAATGTTGTTGAATAATTTCTCATAACTTTACATTGAAGAGTGTAATGTAGTCAAAGAAACGTATTTATTGGAAGTTTTTGCCATTGAGCTGTTAGTTGAATTTCGGCGAAATTATTGTTTATATTCATTTATCGACAAATTCACAAAAATACATTTCTTTTTTTTTAAGAGTTTATAGAATTGAATTAGGAAGTTGTAAATCAATAGGTTGTCATGTATGATTAGTGCAGTTCATAGTGACATTATTTACTTACATTTTCATTATGTCCGAGGTTACCAACTTCCTTTTTGTCTACTTATCTTAGTTTAGTAGTTTAGTAATGGTTTGACATTGGCAATGGGGAAACATGTCTCCTTGTATCACCCAAACTGTTTTGGTCGTGGAACTCCCAAAAATGGGAATATTTTTTTTATTAAAAAAAAATTGTCGCCGGAACCCCATCGTTCCGCTGAACACACTTTTGGAACCACTGACTTAGACGATACGTATCAATTGCCATATTTTATACATACCACCAAAGTGTGGATTCCACAATAATGGAGATGTTTTCTTCTTCCACCGAGGTATAGTCGTTAGGCATCGCTTGTCCCCATACAATGACCGAAACAACTTTACTATTTTCTATATATTTTCGTATGAGGCTGCTTTAGAGTCATCATAATCAGCGCATTGATTTGAGAGAAGTTCCCCGTCTGTTCCATCTTGCAATATGAAGTAATCAGCAACATCCATTCTTACGGGACATTTTCTAAACAATGAGATATGTTTTCAAATAGACATAGGGTCAAAATGAATTAAATGTGTGTCGATGATAGGTCGTTTTAGGGGACCATAGTTTATCAAAATTATGTAGTGGTCATTTGAAAAAATACTGTTATCGGTTCCACGTTATGGGACTTTTTCTAAACTAGGCGATTCCATGAGAAGAGACGACTAAACTATGAGATATTGAATAACAAATAAGAAATGTGTGTCCTCGTTTTTTCTAAGGTGACCTTTTTTAACAGCTCTTTTTCTATTTTTTCTAATTTGTAGCTTTGTATTTTTCTTCTGTCCCCAAATTTTTCCCATGATTCCTTAGAAATATATTTCAGCAGGGTTTATTGTTTTTTGTAGTGAAAATTCAGCGAAAGAAATTGTCTGTAAAAAGATATCAATGTTTTTCTCAAAACGCGTATATGCGAAGTAATGTCTTGCCAATGGCAGAGATATGGATACTCAGTGTTCCTGTTCGTTGTAATACGATAAAATACTAATCGGTAATATTTTTAGAAAGATATAACGAAGAGAAAGTACGGCGGCATAAGTCTCTCAAGCAACGACGAAACGCCACGACCTACGGTTGTGTGTAGCGAACTTCCGTTGACCCCTCATTTCCTATGCATTTGACACCAAACAAACCCTGAACATTTAGCTTGCATTCGAGTATGACATACGCTTAACATAATGCAAAAAGTAAATACATATGATCACAACAAAAACCAAACGAGTTCATACAAAAATTCACATTTATTTTGTTTCCATTGATTTAAATTATGTCCTTTTTTTTAGAAAAAATCTCATTAAGCGCCTTCATAGAAATACATGTCTTCCGGTGTGGACTGAAGAATAATAGTTTCCATAATACTATTTTCCATAGCTTGTCCTCCGGTTTGAACTGAAGAATAATAGTTTCCGACTGAAGAATACTATAGTCCATAGGTTAATTCTACTGCTTCATCACCTTAAGATAAATCCATTTTATGTGTAGTAAATTCCATTTGATTTATATCTTTCGCCCTTCATTAGTTTTCTTATTATTGTCATGCATTTCCATATTATGTTTTTTTATTGTGTTTTTAGTTCTTAAAGTAAAAATGTAGTTTATGTTGTAAATAATTTATATATTGGATATTTAATGTATTTAACGAATTTATTCACAATTAATATATTTCTACACTTAACCATAAGCACAAAACTCTAATCCTTAACATGACTAACAACAAAAAGAAAACAAAATAATAACCTAAACCTCTCCTTTAGAAAGGAAATGCACATCCATTAACAACATAAAGCAACAAATAGCATTAATTGATTAAAATTGAATTTAAAAAAAAAAAAACATAAACATAAACTATCTCCAACGTAAAGCATGTTTTGTAAAAAACGAAATCATTGATTTGCCAATGAACAACTAATGGACCACTGGTTTTAATATTAATCTTTGCAATTCTTACAGTTAACAGCATTGAAAAGCCGAGGCAAATTTCTACCAGCCTCAAAACTGCGAAGCTCCTCGATACAATCCATCGAATCGGCCGAAAGTGATTTCAATGACATCATCAGCCTGCGCAGAGAAAGTACCGAATTGTCATCATAATATTTAAAGATAATTAAATATTACTAAACAAAACAACAGAATAGTAATTAAATATTATCATTGTTATTATTAATAACAACAACAACATTAATAAACATTGATATAATTACATGTGTAACGTATAAATACTTATTAAGTAGTAAGATAAACAAAAAAGAAAAACGAATGAATGTCGGATGAGAAAGAAAAGTTCCCCTCTAAGGCATTGGAGAAAGGAAGAATTTTATGATATGAAAATGCAATTTTTATATAAATTATTTAATATAATATTTAAATGTTTATTTGTAAGTAAATCTATGTGAGTTTATTTATAAATTAAAATGAAAAAAAAACCAAAACAAAACAAAAGAAAAAAAACAATTTACATTTTTTATAATTCATCTGTATTTGTCTATTCACAATTCATATTTTTCAATTTAACTATAACTTTGCCCAACAAAAACAAAAACAATTATTGTAATGAATAACCACTATATAATTTTGATGTAGCACGATTCTCTGGGTACAAAAATGGTCGATATTTTTTGGGACAGAAGTTTGACATAACTCATAGAAACGAAAAATGAATCACTAAATTATCTTAACTCGTTACCTTAGGTGATCACAAGATCTTGGTGGTCAATTGTGATCACGGCTTCGAGAGATAACACGGTTCGGAAGCTTTTTAATTTTGCGAACTGTGACCATTTTTGTAGTGAATTTTAATAATTTCAATGCGTTGTTGAAGCGTGTATCCTTCCATTTTTTAGTAATGGCGTAGTTTCTACTTGTCAAATGTCAAAAGAATAAAAGCTTCAAAAGTGACAGCTACCGAAATACCGGGTGATTCGAAATAACACCTCTTGTTGGAGAACTCTGTATAAAAGAACATATCCCACCTCAAAATCTTCGAAAATTAATTTAAAGTACACCGCTCTAACTACTGCAAAAATTCCTTTCACATCACTATCTTCTCTAACTGGTAAAATACACTTATGTCTATTTTTATATTAATTGCGGGGCTTGTGAACGATGACCTAAAGAGAATTATTTTTAGTTGCGTTAGAATTTTGAGTTATGTGTGTGCGATATGATAAATTAATGAAAATGGACAATTTTTTTCATGAGGTTAAAAAAAATTACGGGAAAAAATTTATTTACCTTAAATTTGTATATTCCTCCGAAACTGTCAGTCAGATCAAGATTCACTAAACATTAAAGCTAAAGATAATTTGAAAAGTAATTTTTTTAAAATTTATTTGTGGTTTTTTAGACGTGTGGTTTTCATGTTCATGACAAATTATAAACCAAAAAAATATTTTAATTTTTAATTTTTAAATCCTAACCATGGAGGTAGAATGTTGTACTCAGGGGACCATAGTACACCAGAATCGCTTGGTGGTTGTGAACTATAATTTGTTGTTATTGTTGTTGTGTGTACTGTGTAGTTTAATTTCTATACCATCTCTCATGCTAGCTCTCATTATTAGTGTTTTGTTTCACATTTCTCTTTGTTATCATATGTTTTCTTTTTTTTTATATATAATTTATATTTTATACACCAGAAAGAGAAAGAAAGATATTCTGTATTATAATTACTCGCTCTAAGTTAGTTTCTACTAATTTCACAAAAACACACACACACACACAAAGAATTATATTAATATTATTTTGATATTATTCTTAAAACAAAACATTCTCTTAATATACAATTTTGGGCATTACAAGAAATTTAGAAATAATTATTAAAACAACACAAAAACAAAACGAAACATGAATTTGAAATACTATCACCATTTGATATATCAAGTAACAGATTTTTGGAGCTAAAAGAAAATTTGTAAAATTTTGATAAAAAGATATTTATTATCTGCGAAAAAGAAAAATACGAAAACATAAATTAAAACATTACTCACAAAATACGATTTTTTTTATGAACCTTCCATTTTAAATTTTGACCCCATAACCGGTAACTTGTATATCGTCACCTGAAATGCAAAAGGGGTTAACAAGCAACAAATTAAACATTAAGTTAATCAGCCCGATTATGGATACTCCCTGGGAGATAATTACCGGGGAATTTACTTTTTTCAAATGAAAATCCTTTAATTCTAAACAGAACGGGAGTCAAACAAAAAAGCTTACTCCGGAAAATCGAACATGGCTGTCATTATTCTCCCGATCTATTTAGAAAAAGAGGATATTATTCTCGAAAAAAAATCCCGGGGAATTATCTGCCTGGGAGTTTTCATAATCGGGCTGAATGACTTATAATGGTATATGGCGGTACTGTTGTTACTAAACAAGTTTAAAAATTGCAAAATCGTTTTGATAATCACTATATTTGCCAATTCTGTTTTAGTTTAAGTGAGGATTCGCATTTCGGGGGTCTAACATTTGAAATGGTCGTACATGGAAGTATGAATAAATCGATATTTCGACTTATTCAAAGTTGCCCTTTGTTACAGACATTCCTTGCTTTACTTCAAACGGAGCTCGCCACTGTAAAAGTAAATGTAGTGAAAATCTCAACAAGCGGTGTAACCAAAACCTGGCTTATGACATTGTTAACCCAACGTATTTTAAGTGATACGATCTGTTTAGGCTTAATTTCTATAATCGTTTTTGACACTTTAAGGGCAAGCTTAGTAATCTGACACGGGATTGGGTTTTGTCTTTTTAAAATGTGAATGGTCCTTATTACAAAAACGAGAAAAATCTGTCGAGCACTGTAATTAGATCATTTTGTCGAGTAGTGTAATGAGATCGTTAAGTTTTTAGTTTAATTTTTTAATTACCATACAAAACACTCCAGCATTACTAACATTGTAACAGACATTGAAGTGATCGAAGGAGGGATAACAATTTCGAGCAAAATCTTTGTCCATTTTGAGCTACTCCGAACGATAACGAAGCGGGTGGTTGTGTGCCTTCAATTGCTGAGTTAATTAGACCTTTTAAATGGACAAAGCGATGTGTGGAACTCTCCGTGTATCTACCATATTCGATTTTTCCTGTCCTATAGTGAATTGGTTTTTTCCTTTGGTATAAATTATCTCATATTGTTACCTTAACCCTTTCCGTGCCAAATAATTTTGTTTCACGTGCTAAACATCATATGAAGTGTCGAATATATTCTACAAATCCACGGAAAGGGTGTTAAAAGCCCCTAACTCTTGAAAAACACTTTTGGAAAGAATATAGGCAAACATTGTCAATGACGTTTTTTGAAGTGCTCGTTTTAGTTTAATAAAAACCGTTTATTGACAATTTATAAAGTTTCTTTCCTTCTCCCGTAAAAAGTGTTCTTCATGACTTAGAGCCTGCTTATATTAAGGTAACGTTGTCCTAAACACAATGTACAATCCAAAGCTGTCAGTATTTCGCAGGAGCAAAACATAATCTGTAAGCATTATCTGAATCTTATTATATTATTCTCTTAGAATTTAGAGAGTTTTCCAAAAGATCAGATTCTCCACTTGAGATGGAAAAACTTTCACATAAAAATATTGATTTATTTATTTCTTGAAAACTGTTGGAGTGTATTTTCCCAATTATTTATTTATGTTCATTATTTATAATAAACGATACGATATTATAGAGTTTATAACTTTTAGGATAACGTAGTGAAATGAAATATTTGTAGTCTCAAAAGCAAACCTAAAATATCACAAGAAGAAAAGAAAAAACAAATAGAACGACAGAAGATAAATAAATATGAATTTCGAAACAATGTTGCCAAATTATTTGCGAAATAGAAAATTAAAATAATTTATAAGAATTTTTAAACAGCGCATAGAAAGAACCGAACGATAAACGAATGTAATAACAATTGGCGTGAATGCGAAATAAAATACACAGAAATATAGATTTGTTTTGTTTTTCAAGAATTCCAAACAACCCTCCAACTAATAAATTGGCGGCTATTTCAATAAAGCAAAAAAAAAAAACTAAAATCCCATAACGAGTTTAGTTTCATAACCTCAAACTTATCATACGACAAAGTGCAATATTATAAATTATTTAATTTGTATAATTTCATAAAACCTAAATATTCCATTTATATTGTTTTATTTTCATTTTAATATATGAAATATATGTCTTTTAAAGAACGCACAATTTGCAGTGAATTTTGTTTTTGTATATTTTTTTTTTAATTATTCCCTCGTTTGTTGGTTTATAAAACGTCCATTGTTTAGTTGTAATATTATTTGAAAATAAATTGCATTCTTAAGTATTTTTATGTTGTACTTATTTTTATGTTTTGTTTTCAATTTTTTTTTTGTAATTCTATTTATAAGTTCCCGTGTTTTAAATAAAACATATCCCAAGAAATTTATCTCACGATAATACAAAATACTTTTTTTTTTTTTTGGTTAATTCTTACAAAAGTAAATCCTAAAATTACAAAAGCAAGATAATGATGAAATTGGTTATTGTGCCAATTAATTAATTAAACATTCACATACCTACAACTTTTTATTAAAATAAATCGAAAAAAACCAAGTAAAGCCACAGAGATAACAAATATTCAATATTTTATAGTATTTTAACGAAGAAACAACTGAAATGAAAGTGAAGAAGTACAGCAACAACAGAACGTATAAATTTATTCAATAAAATTTATAAATAATAAATAATAGTTTGTATTTATAACAAAAAAAAAAACAAACGAAAACAATCCATTGTAGATGATGATATGAATAAACATTCCAAAGGACTTTAGAAAAAAATACAAGGAATTCCTTACAATTATCCTATATCAGGGGAGCCGGAAATTGGGCAATTGATTCTATAAAAGACTCTGCAGATATTCCTGGTGTCTGATTGGCAGTCCCAAATGGTGGCCCAAATGACACCAACTGAAATGAGTTTTTTTTTTAAATTATCTAACATAATTTATTATTTTCTTTTGGCTGATTACTCCATTGTGTCCCAGGGTTTTTTTTTTATTATTTTTTATGGTTATTTTAGAGTCCTAAAGTATGAAAAAATATATTTAAACATTTTTATGGACAAGTTTTTAAAAAAAAAAAAATCTTTAAAATTTTTATTTCCGTTTGATTTACCTTTATTGTTTTGATTATAATTTGGAAGGAGACGTCCGACCTTTTTCAATTATATTGAATTTAGAAATATGAGTTCAAGCTCGAGATCAGGAATTTTTAATAAAAAAAATATTTTATTTTATTTAGTTGTCGACAACTTCCGATGAAGAAGTTCTATTGCGTGTGTTTTATTTATTTCTTATTGTTTTTGTACTCCCTGATGGAGAAGAACGAAATATTGGAAAAATAAATTAAATAAAATATTTTTTTTATTAAAAATTCCAGTTCTCATAAAAAAAAATTCTATATTCGTGCTAATTATGTTAGCTAAAAAAGATGTGAACATGGTCTGACACAGTGAAATTATTGACGTTATTTTCACTCCAAACCATCGCACACATCTTCCACGATTATAAGTTCAGTCCGCCAGGGAAAACCGAGACTCCGAGGAGCAAGTAGAGGAAGACAAGCAAATTCTTTATATATAGCGCTTTCAAAACCAACAACTTAAGTAAGTTTATCCCAATGAAAACTAACTCGTGTTTGGACCTCCTCTGTATTTGCCAAATATAAAACACAATAACAAGTTCATGGACAAACTACTTGCAATCAATGTGCTTATATTTAAAAAATCATGTGACGTACCTTCTGGAATAGAAGGAATAGAAAAACAATTGTAGACGTATTTCTCGGAAAAATTGAAATAGTTGTCAATGAAAGTCGTATATTTCGGAAACTATTGGCATTAGCTTCTCAAAACCTGGTATATAATTGCAGTACATACTACGCTCTATGGGTATGTCAAAATATTAACATCCTGACTTGACCTTAAAACGGCACCAATTCATTACTTTTCGAAATAATTTAATGGAAAATAAAAAATGCTCTAACAATACAATTTTATGAATGAAAAAAATCATATCATTTAATTTTCATACTTACTAAAAAAATATCGAAATTCCTCGTTTATTTTTAATAAAAATTAAATTTCTATAATGTATGTATATGTATACAATTTCTAGTTATATTACGTTTTTTCTTTCTCCTGTAAAAAGTGTTTTTCCACAGTTAGGGCCCTTTACTTTTTTTATTAAGATAACGACATGCAACATTCATTACATTTACAATGTTGTCGATATAAGGAATCATTAAATGATTCTAGAAATTGTAAATGGTAATTTATTTTATTGCCACTCAACTGTGTGCCGGAAATGGAATATAAAAATTTGCTCGCACACACACGATAGCCGTTTGGCCCCATCGAACCGCAATGGGTTAAGCGACACACGCTACATCTAATTGGTCAATTAGCATTTAATCTCAAATACTTACCGTGTATAACAACTAAACACTTTCTGGTCGAAGTGTAACTGGCAGCAGCCGACAAACAAAATTGCTGAAATGTTAAATCGTCATTACAACATTAATTGTCGATGATGATAAGATGATCAATGGCAACAATAAAAAATGTTGTTAAACCAAAAAAAAAAATCTGGCTGTCTGTGGTGTCTGATTGACAGACAGTCTGTTATAATTAACTCATTCATAATCATCGGTGTGTGTTTTTTAATGTTGTTCTGTAGTAAATTTAACAAACAACACCCGCCGAACACGGATTTATTCAACTTGACAACCAATAACACTTTGAAACGCATCAATGGCGTGTAATAATCAAACCCTTTTGGTGCCAAAGCTTTAAATGCAAAAAGTGATACGAGTAATTTTTGAAAAACAAACGATAATATTCTTTCAAATGTGTTCTCTACAAAAAATTTATAGGATTTTTCTACCTACTCGTATAATTTAAAATTATTCATTGATAACTGTATTTGCAATAGGGTTTCTCTATTTTTGTTAGACAGAAACTGGTGAAGAAAAAGGAAAATGTAAAATATAAATTTATTCATCTGTTCATCTCACAAAAATGATCTACGTTCTAGTTTTGTTTGATATTTAGAAGAAATCTAAATATAATTTTAATCTTTGGTAAATGTTAATAAAAATCGAGCTCGAGGTCTGATATGTAACAATGTTCTCTTGTAAGTTAATCCCCTGAAGATGGAATTCAAAGAATTGCGAAATATCGGGAAATAAAAATATAACATCAGACTTCGAACTCAATTTTAATTAACATTTACCCAAATTTACCTAAAGGTCGAAGATAAAAACTATTAATTATTAATTTAATCAATAATTTCTCAAATTATTGAGAAATTAGCTTTGTGTAGTCCCAAAACGAAGACCCCACGATTGAAACTAAAGAATTATTTGTCAATATAAGGATTTTTTTTTTTAATTTACATTTTTAGTTTCCTTTTCGTCTGATATTCCTCTATTTGTCGAGGTTATTGTGGAATCAAGTTGTCTTAAATCAGCAAAAGAAAATTCAGGGATACATTTTTTTTTGTTTTTTTTACAAAAAATTTAATTTTGAACTTGAAATTTCTTAGGATGTTCCTCTACTGTTTTGACTATACCTTTGGAAAGATATGTCCGATCACACATTGCAATATATCAAATTAAGGGTAATTGGGTGCGCTTAAAATATTATGAACATGATCTTTACACAAAAACAATAGTTAAAGAGCAGTGAGTACAGCATTTGAAAAACAAAACCAAAATACTTTCTGTAAAAAAAGTTATTTTCGAATCGCTAGCATTCTGTTGAAGGAAATAATCCATATTTCAAGCATATCTATTCCAGTACTTATAATAAAGTCAATGAAACAACAACAAAAAATGCAATACATCAGTTAAACGGAGGAAAAATGTAGACAGAGTTTTTTTGAAATTGCTAGCTGTTTGGAATTTGTGTACATATTTTTTTTTTTAAATTTTTCATTATTTTTTTTTTGAGAAAAAAAAAATATTTTGAAAACATTTTTTTTGGCACAAAAAAATATGAATACATTTTTTTTGGGACAACAAAATATGAATACATTTTTTTTGACACAAAAAAATATGAAAACTTTTTTTTTGACACAAAAAATATTTTTATTTTGGAAATAAAAAGTATAGACATATTTTTCTTGGCCCCAAAAAATAAGAACATATTTTTTTTCGCCCAAAAATTAAAAAAATGTTTTTTTTGGCTCCAAAAAAATATTTTTTTTTGCCCCAAAAATTATAAAAATGTTTTTTTTGGCTTCAAAAAACTTTTTTTTGTACAAAAGGAAAAAAAATTTTTTTTTGTGTTTTTTTAATTTTATTTATTTTGTGTTTTTTTTTTAATTTTATTTATTTTTGTTTGTGCCAAAAAAAATATTTTTTTTTACTTTTTTTTTTATTATTATTCTTATTTTTTTTTGAGCCAGAAAAAATATTATATTTTTTTTAAACCAAAAAAAAATTATATTATTTTTTTTTTTTTGAGCCAAAAAAAATTATATTTTTATTTTTTTTTTTTGAGCCAAAAAAATATATATTTTTTTGGAGCCCAATAAAAATATTTTTTTTTCCAATTTTACCATTGTTGTTATATGAAGATCATGTTCACAATATTTTTAGGTGACACAATTGCCTGTAATTTGATATATTGTATAGTTTGCTCGAGTTTGAGGACGCCAAAATACATCAGAAAATCGTATAAACCACCCTTGGACCAAATTGCTGTTGCATAGTGTTATCTACATTTTCATATCTTAAGAGAATTCAAAGTACTTCTATTTTTAAAAAAAATCATATCTCTACCGAATTCTTAGTACTTCTATTTTTAAGGAAAAATCTCTAGATTTTTTTTTGAACAGCTTTTGAACGACTGGGGCTTTCATGTTCAGCTTCGGTTAGCCCCTTTAGGCCTACCCCCTGCTTGAAAACACTGCAGCCAGGTATGTAATACGAAAATTAGTTCAAATCATACCAAAGAGTTTTATCTGCAACATATTTTTAATGCCTTGTTTTTATTTGTTCCTCCAATTTTTCTAGAGTAACCATACGGAATAAATTGATTCGTTTGATTTGTTTTTTTTTTTCATATAATGTTTTTTTTATTTTATTAGATTATAATGAGTAAATAGTGTCAGTAAAAGAAAAAATGTCTTCATTGCATTAAAAAGTAATTAATCTATTTGAAAAAAGAGACTTTCTTCGGCCTGAAGGAACGTCACATTCGCTTCAAACACACAAAGAAATTCCCCTTTATAAAAGTTACAGGAAATCGAAATTAATATAAGAAAATAAAAATAAGAGAAAACATAAGTAATAATACAAATACTTCTGTTCCAGACAATTAACAAATACAAATTGCTCAATAATAAATTCACTTTGGTCCCCCTCGTAAAGGGCGGGACTTTTTCATTAAAACACTTTCAAATCTTCCCTGCGAAACTGCACAAACTCAACGATTATAAACGAGGCGGTGGAAATCGTTACCACCTTTGTGCATTTTTCGTTTCATCACCTCTACAGACTTAATCGTCTAAACAAATTGTACGTAAAATGACCTCCACAACTGAGTAAGGATCACAGTTTGAGCTAGGACGACGATCTTCAAAGTAGCCCTTGCCTTCGTCGTTAACGCCACGCGGTATACGAATGGAGCAGCCACGATTGGCTACGCCGGCACTGAAGTCGTTGATCGAGCTGGTTTCATGTTTGCCGGTCAAACGGCGAGCATTGTCTTGACCCTGTTTGGGATCGTAGGCACGAATGTGGCGATCGTGATGTTTGGAGAGTTTGGCCACAGCTTGTTCGATGTCCCTAGAAAAACAAAACAGTAAGGAGGGCAGCTTTAGAAAATGTAATTAAGAAGTTAACTAAACAGTTTAAACTCACTTGATGCCGCCATCTTCCCGCATGGTTTTGGTGGAAACATTTGTATGAGCTCCGGCACCATTCCAGTCACCGGGCACGGGTTTGGGATCCAAAGTTGCCACAATCTAAAAGGGCAATAGAAAAAACAGGAATGTGAGTACATTTTTTTCTTTTCACTTTTTCTTTCACTTACGCCGAATTCTTCAGCTATGCGATGCAACAAGAATCGTGACATCCACAATTCATCACCAACTGAAATGCCTAAACAGGGTCCAACTTGATATTCCCATTGGGCGGGCATGACCTCAGCATTGGTGCCGGAAACTTTTATGCCAGCATATAAACAAGCTCTGTAATGAGCATCCACAACATCTCGGGCATAAACCTAAAACAAATAAAAGTATAAAAACATAAGTTACAGAAATGTATGCGGTAAATGAAAATGTCCAGAAAATCTCTGCACTTACTTTATTGGCACCCACACCACAGTAGTAGGGTCCCTGTGGTCCGGGGAAACCATTCTTGGGCCAGCCCAATGGATATCCATCAAAATCAAGGAATGTATACTCCTGCTCAATGCCAAACCAAGGCTCTTCATCCATACACTTGTTGACAACCTCTAAGCAGGTCTTGCGATGATTTGTTTCGGTGGGAGTGCCATCGAATTTGTACGTATCGCACATAACCAAAATGTTATTGCCACGACGGAAGGGATCTTTGTAGATGGCCACTGGATGCAAATAAGTATCCGAATTCGAACCTAAGGCTTGATAACACGAGCTGCCATCATAATTCCAAATAGGTAGATCTGAAAATTACATCAGCGAGACAAACAATTAGAAATAGGCAAGTCAGCGTTTAAGTGAGAGAGAGAGAGAGACACAGTTCTTGTCATTGCCATGTTAAAGGGTTGGACTTGGACTTAGTTCCTAATGAGGTCAAATTTGTTTCTAATCTCAGAATGAGCTCGCAGACAGGACTAAACACTTATATACGCCATAATAACAAGTCGTTTATAAGTTGCGCAAATCGATGACTTATTTTCAAAGTAAATTTTAATAATTTGGTACCGTTGTTCAAGCGTGAGTATATTCATCATGATTAGCCGGACTATACTGATAGTAAATGTCAAAAAGGCAGCGCAATATGACAGTTAACCCTTTCGTAAGTTCTATCTAATCAAAAAAAAAAAAACACCCTTTGTAGTTGATAAAAAGATCGCTTTCAATAAAATGTATTTTCTCCACTGTTTTTTTTAGCATCTCTGTTCAAAATCGACCATAGGAAATCTAAAACTAATGAATATACAAAATTTCAAGGTGCATATAAACAAAACTACCAGTAATAAACTCGAAATATATACCGACAATACACAATTGAAAACGCCTCTATTATACAAGATATACAATCATCTTTTTCGGATAGCACACGGAAGGAAATAAGCGAATACAGTGTGCGAGTAGTGAGTGTCCATAATCATATGTGTGTTTTGTAGTTCAATTGAAAACCCAATAGACGAACACACGCATTCAGAATCACACGCGAGCTTATAACAATAAAATCATTTATTTATATATAGAAATAAAAACAACAACAAATAAATGCAACTACTAATTGTTATGCAATAATCATTACACAAAATGTGCAAATTCATTACAATTTAAAAAGAGAGTACCGCACAGTGGTACAGCAAAAGAAACTAATTCTTAAAAATAGAGTTGATAATGCGGGCCTCACACGTTACAACCAGTGATGGAAAATGTGGTACAATTGTACCAGTCGTGTACCATGGTACATACAACAATTTTTTGATACAATTTCGTATTAACTACAAATGGACGTTGGTACATTATAGAATTATTCATTATTTATTCCCTCACTCATTGCACAATTTACAGAAAGAATAAAACAAAATGAGGTAGAAATAAATGTACCCGATATTAAAGTAGCCGGCGAACGCGTATTAATGACGTCGCTTTTTACACCAAATGATGACGGCGGCGCTTTTCGCTCCATCGGCTTCACACAGTATTTCTAACGGTTTATTTTATTGTTTTCTAGTGCAGCCGGTGAAATTTTTTTTTTGTGAGAAAAAATGATCTTTTCATACTATATTTCTAAAATACTCATTCTTGATCATTCTCGACCTTTATCGTCATCACATCCTTGCCATGGTAAGTTTTTTCATTCAATTTTTGTGTAATTTTTGTTGTGTGTAGCCGGCTTTAATTGTTTCGTCGCAGGAAGAAATTGTTCACGAAGACTACGAGTAGTAGAGAAACGAAAACAGAAACACCTTTGCCATTTTAATTGAAAGTTCAATTAACGCTGTAGACCAAATCAGGGCTGTGACCAAAATTATTCAACTTCCACTGCACCAGCACAGCAATTTTTCGGGTAAGTACTCAAATTATATTGATCCAAATAATGGGTATTGTTTCCTTAGTGAAAACGTGGGAAAGTTCAAACGGCATGAATCTTACATATCCAATCATGTATACCCTTCACTAGTGCGTCCTCAAGTATTAATGTAGACAGTGTAGGAGTTTCTGTTGTTGTCGTGCCATTTTACTAAGTATTGACCTTTGAAGGTCAAGTACCAATGGTCGTTTTTTTTTATCGATACAGACGATTTTATTTGTAGGATATATTAATATCATATGAACCAGATCTCTTTCTTATATCTCTAATTGATAAAATGATGTAGTCGTTGAAAATTGTAAGCGGTGTGGGTAGTAACTCACCGCGTTTTGTCCAATCTAATCGGGCATAGTCGTTAAAACATTTAATGCATGTCAATGACAAGAATATGCTTCATAAAGATAGCTCTTAATACTTCTGTGCTATTTTTAAAAACTCAAACTTTTCCAAGCTGCAAGCGATGTTTTTTTTTATTGTGGCCCGTAGTTTGCTGTCCGCGGACAAACAAAACTGCTTTACTCTGAATCCATCTTTTTAAAATAACAGTTTACAAACACCTTTTCTGGTAAGAAGACACGCATGGGAACCTTCGGTTCGCAAATAACCCGAGAATATGTCTTCACTATTTTGTTTCGTGATGAGAAGTTAACTAAGATTTTCTCGGGAAAGATTTTCAGCATTAAGAATATGATCCACTGTGCACTGTTTCTTAAATACTACGACATGTTATTTTATATAACTCAATTTGGTTGTAACTAAATTTTCATCACAGCACAACTGTCGATTTCGTAAAAAGTCCCTTTCAGAGGGCTACTCGGTTTTGAACGGGGTCGTTATTATTACAAAACCATTGTTACTATTTAGATATATCTTGCTGTTATTCGAAGATTCCACATATTATTATAAGGGTTTCCCTTTGCCCCTGACTGGCCACACTCAACCACAGATGGCTGCGTGTAAAAGTGGCACCAGGGGCGGAAAATAAACCGCATTTCCGATACCTTGAACTTGAACTTGAAAAACACTGTGTGCAATTTCTGTTGTTTGGATACTATGGACACTCATACACACATGAATATGTATGTGTCACTACCCAGCAAACATTTTCGATCGCCTGAGATTCCTCCACGAATCGCCAGGAAGATGTCACAGATCGCGGCGATGGACATCTGAGAAGTGTTGGCGAATCGCCGTTGTGAGCAGTTGGCTCTGTGATGCGATTCGCCATGAAGAATCTCAGACGATGCACATAGTAGCATTGCAAGCGAATCACCCCAGAGCATTGCAAGCGACTCTCCACAGCGATTTGAATGCAAATCGCCACCTCTGAAATACTAAGATAGGACGACGGAAATTTTGTACATTAACTAGTATAATTTATTAAAGAAACTTTAAAAACAAAAATTAGAAATTCAAAAAAACACACCCGACACTTTGTAATTTCAGAGATGAACTAACAAACATTGTAAATTTCACATGGTATGTCAACTTTGATTTTACAGTTATATTCTCTTCACAACAAGCAAAAAAAATAAACAAAAATATATCGAATGTTCTTTTAAACAACTTCCAAATGTTGTCAGGAAGATTGTGTGTATTTCTCTAGGATTGCGAAACCATTGCTATGATGATGAAGAGGCGATTCATCGCTAAACAATTGTCATGTAGCATTGCTAACAATTCGCGGCAGCGATTAATCTTCCCAACGACTTTAAAATGTACTTTGGACGATTTAGGTATTATTTTTTCGATCATTTTTTAATCCCCCAGATGATGTATAGGCGAACCAACTTCAAAGGATCTCTAGGGCGAATCGCTAAAACTTCGCTTTGGCAATGGTTCGCCTCAGAATCTTCCAATTGTTTGCTGGGTAATTACATGCACACTCGTATGTGAGACATGGAATATTAGAGAAATCCGTAAATTATGTCCATAGTTCTGTAATCTGTGTGTGAAGTGAAATAGTTTTGCGTTATAATTGCTGTAAATTTGCAGCTACTTATTGTTTTTTTTTTGTTTATATTTATTTATTTTAAAAATAATTTCATTTCATTTAGTCAATGGACAATAATTGAGACACATGCTCGCTCGTCGTATTTGTTTTTGAATTTTCCACAGTAATTGTTTGAATGGTGGCGATTTTTTTTCTGTCGCGCTTCTTTCCTTCCGTTGAATATGTGATCAAAGGAAATGAATGGTGGCATTTTTGTTTGGCACACAGCCATAGTAGTGGGATTTGTACATCTTCTATAAACACATATACATATATAAATGTACGATTACACATGTTTGTAAGTTAATGGTCGAGAAAATTACGTAGTTTATTTATTTACGGAACTTAAAATGTTGACACATGAAATGTTTACGTTTTCTTTTGGGGGGGCTTCTTTTTTTATCTTTTTGTTTTAATTGTAAATAAACAATAGATTTACTATTGTGCTATTATTAGAACAGTCTACGATTTAATTTATGGCTATAGTTTACATTAGAGATTAGACTATGATTATTGTCCTATTGTGATTCAAATAATGGCGGAATTTACCAACACCTGTATAACAAAACCTACATTGGATTATATCTTATAACAGGGACTCCCAGCTTACTTCGTAGAATATGACGAATGCGATAGCAATTCTTACTCAAATTTTAGAGTTTTACCCTGGCGACTACACTCTTGTGAGCGGTTATTCTGGGGAAGACCACGTCTTCAATGTCAAGTCTGTTCAGCAGAAGTGATTAATATTCGTTTTTCCCTTTTCAAGATAATTGATGTGAATGCCACTAAATACATGTATCCCAAAAAAACGGTGACAAATCCTTATTCTTCTTTGGTACATGTTCACCCACGGAAAAGTTTACTGCTCTGACTATTCCTTGATATCAACTGAACTATCACAAATCAATAGTTCGTTCACGGTTAGTAAATAACGCAAAAACTCTCTCACACTGCTGTTGAACATCGCTCAATACTTCGATAAGATGTTAGCTTGACTATAAAGAAATTCAGTAAACCAATTTTTTCCGAATTTAAAATTAAATGAACAGAGTCCCCATAGTATTTATCAAGCCGTTCCTTGTTTTCGGTAATATTTTCTCTATTCAAAAGCACTATTGAGGCATACAGAATATTCCCTTTTTTTCCATTTTGGTCGCTTTGGCGATATCGCATTATTACAAAATATTTGTTTTTAAGAAAATCTGTTATTAAATTAACTTTTGTAAAGGAATTTTTTAAACGTGATCAGGATTTATTTTTTACCTAAAACCTGCACGTTGTGGGCTTGTGGTTTTAAGCAAAATATACTCTTACAAGTTTTCTTTTTTTAAATTCAGTTTAATTTTCAAATAAAAAACAGCAATTGTAATTATCTCATGTGAAACATTATAGTTCAACGATATCGGGTAGTAGGCATTAGTCTCCTCATTAGATTACAACGAGAAACCCTTTGAAAACTAAGGCCGACCGACAGACGACTATCATTTGGAGTGTGTATTATTCATTTCATTCAATTTGAAAATTAAAAAAAAAGTAAATTGTAAATAATATTAGCTTGTGGTGTATGTGATACATACGAGACAATATTTACAATACCCCGCTAATTACAACCAGAAAAAGCCGCATTGTCGTCGTCGTGGCATCCCATTGTATTGTTGTATTATAGTCGCATTCGAGTATTTACCTCGTATAAAATTACAAATTACTTGTGAGTTTTTTTTTTCATCGAAACGTGCATTTTTTTTTATTAAATTATTGGGACGGGAAAAATGTTCTGGCGGGTATTTATAGAATAGTTTTACAAAATGATAAATAGTTTCAAATGCAAAAATATCTGTATCAGGTGAATTACTGGGACGAGAAATGAGCCCGCCACCAAGCAGGTATCTGTTGTTGTATCGAATTTGAATTTTCTAAAGCAGCGTTGAAAAAGAATGCATTCATTCCTAAGAATGCAGGTATATGATCAAAGAGTAACCGGCTATTGTTGACTTGTAAATGAATCAGTCTCATGTGTTATACCATCACACACCTGAGTTTTAAATTTTTGTTTGATTTTGAGGGTCGGGCAGTTTATATAGAATATAGCCTCCATAATATTTTGTAGGAATGTTTTATCTTAAAGAAAATAAGTCATTTATAAAACACTTTAGCAACTTCAAATCTTATTGAAAATACATCAATATGAATTCTATTTCACCAGAATTGGTTATTGTGAGAACATAATGTTCTATATGTCAATGATATCGATTAATGAAGAGCCATGATCGTAGTCCTACAAGATATTGCAAACAGAATTAGACGTGAGTCAGATATGGGAATTTTATATCCCTGATATATTTTAGTTTTTTGAAAGCACATGAAAAACACAATTCGTGTCAAAAGAATGCCACCTATCAATTTGTTCTTTTAAATGCATGGCTGGCCATACTTATAACAACTTTTTATGGCATGTAAAAACAAAAGTAATAAATCTGAGCAAATTATTTTTTTTAATAAATAGACATGCATATATAATGCATTGTTTGTATGCATTTTAATAAGCACAGTCAAAACCCGTTATAGCGAATAATCAGTTTATGGAGTATTTATTACATAAAAATGCCTCTAAGCCTGTAAGAGATTATCCTACTGCATTGGGCCTCCACATTGGCAAAGAGACCAGCTGTACCAAGATTAAGGAGTATATTTGAGGGAACTACTTAGTGGGTGCAGATTATGATAAATATTGTTCATGCTAAACTGATATTTAGACTTAGATGCAATACCTTAATACTTTTGTCACTTATTGTCTTTTTTTATTTTTTGATAAAATACGGTCTTCGTGGAAATTATTGGGATTTAGCACGCGCAGAAGAAGCACATATAAGTTAATATATAAGTCGAACTCATCCTATTGCCATGGTTTAGAAAGCATCACAGGAAACGCAATGAGTCATTTTAGAAGAAGAAATCGTATACAATATCTGTGCAATTAGAAAAGTCGTGAAAAGTCAGAGTTTAAGTTATGTTTAGAAAGATGTGTCGCTGTAAACACGATTCATGCCCTAATATCGGGGGGTACATCGAGGCCAGTATTTCAGACCTTTTGCGCGCTCTCACTGTTGGTGAAAGAAGTTTGTTTAGGTGTTCCTTGTTGTGCACATACCTTTTGAGGTGCATACAGTCAATACCTCTGCAGTTTCCCAAGTTAAGAGTCGTACCATCTGAGAGGTAATGGAGTCACATACTTACAAATACTGGGCAGTGACGGAGAAAACGTTGCATTGACCTCTTCACGGCTTGCCTTTGTTAGATTCTGCGCATCGAACAAGAAATATCGAAGCGTTTACAGTCGACTCCCACATTTTAATTTGACCAACACTCAGGGGATAAATGCAAGGCAATGCATTTCATTGTGTTATCGGTGGAAAGAGAGAGTGTTTGTTGGCATTTGATATCAATTTGAAAATACCACACATGGCTTTCTTAAAAGACATGATTTCTTAACCCTTTCAATATGACTAACGTCAGTTAATTATTTCAATCTGTGTGATTTTCTAATTTACACTTGCTTTGCTCGAAGGTGTGTCGTCTACGATGCACTTTTCATACCTGTCCGTACAACAGTGTGTACATTTTAATAATGGGGATGTTTTTTTGTAACAATTTTGTTTTGTTTTGTAAAAATGTAAATATTAAAAAAATACTCTAATCTATCGTCTATGAAATTCATATGAAATTGCACTCATGTTTGCACTCGTCTGTAAGTGGAATTAAAGAGAATTTCTAAATAAACAAAAAAAAAACACAAACGTCTATGGCAGATAGAGAGTGCCTGTCTACATTTCTAACCTTGATGACCTTGAGACGAAAAATTCTAGCAGCGGGCGGAGGGTTTTTGTTTTTTTCTAAACAGAAGTTCAGTCAAGAAATGTTTATCAGTCTGCTCTGGTTCTGTTATTGTTTTTTTTTTGTAGTTGTTACTGTTATTAATTATTTAAATTCTTTTTTTTTTTTCTTTGAACAGTCATTATGTTTTACACACACACACACGCCGTTTTTAATACACTGAAAATAAAGTGTCTGTAGAAAAGGAAAAAGTGATGTATCACTTGATAGGTGCTAAGCGATAGTGTAAAGAGAGAAAGTTATTGTTCTACAGAAAATGAATTATTATTCGCCTATTTAGTCAGTAAATTCAGATAAAGTATATTGTTAATATCTGTTACCTCTACTCTATAAACAAAAAAGGAGCGTAAACGGATTATCGTACCAACAGTGCGTTTACGCACTGTTTGGACTTAGGAAATAAGTCTGAATTATTTCCCAACGGTTCAGTAAGTCCAGGTTCGAAACCTGGCAGCTGCTTTTAAACTTTTAAACTCTATGCCATGTAAAGCTCGAAATGAGGTACCCAACGCCCGAGAAACTCTTCGCGTTCCATTTGGTAGATAATTTGATTATTTTTGGGGTTTCCCCCTACCAATACCATTTATTCATCTTTTACAATCACTTTTTCGAGCGTAACAATTACAGTAGCTTTATTATCACATGGACAAATAGCAAGAAAAAACTAGTGCGTTTTTTGCTTTAAGTATCTGTGTAAACGAAATTGTACAAACAGAAAATGTTTATTGCATTTTAGATACAGAAAAAGAGCAGGGGCTCGTTAGAGTACCTGCGATCGACTAGTAGTACATACAATAATAATCATACGACATGTGGGACAAGTGATGTACTGGCAGAATGACTTGTCAATCTCAATCTTGAGGTTGGTTGAACAGTGATTTGAAATGAAATCAAATAGGAAGCTTATAATGGAGAGCCTACATTTATTGTGGGAATGGGAGTTTAGGCCGAGTTTAGCAAGTGTAACCTTGATCATAGAATAGGACTCAATAATTGAAATGTCGTATAAACCGAATTTTACTTTCATAATTAAAAAAATTTCATTTATTTTGCAAAACATAGTTTAATAACGATTAAACTAAATATAAAAAAACAGTTTATTAAAAATATAAAATACGCAAAAATTGTGTGTTTGTTTTTAAAGAACAAAAATAGACATAACTGTATTTTTCCAGTTAAAGAAGATAGTGATGTGAAAGAAATTTTTGCAGTAGTTAGAGCTGTGTAGTCTGAATACATTTTTGGAAAAAAGTCAGTTATGGAAAATTTTGAATTTTGGAAAAAAAACGATAATTTGTTACATATACAGTGTAATCTCTCTTGAGCGGACACCAACGGACCATTGACCATGTGTCCGTTCAAGGGACAATTATTTTCTTGTGGAAGTCTGTGGGGACCTAGCAACAGTTCCAAAGCTAGTGTCCGTTCAAGGGAGGTGTCCGTTATGGGGAATTTCACTGTAATTGTATGTTTGTTTACAAAAAGAATTATTTTGAAAATTTAATTTTATATTTTTTAGAACAATTTTTTCGAAGAACTATTTTTTTTTTTGAAAATTCAAAACCATATTACTTGTATATCACTATACTTCAACGTGTTCTACCTAGGGTTGCCATCCGATAATGCAAAGTTGGATATTCACCAAAAATATACTGAATTTAAGAAAAAAATCCTGAACAATTAAAAAAAAATTTTATGTTTTAATCTTTAGTTATTTCTATTTAAAAACAAACCATAAACATAACAAAAACAACAAGAGAAAAATAATATTTAAATTCAGTTTTTACTTTAGTGAAAATAAACAGTTTTACTTTCTAGAAAATAACATTGAATTTTTTTTTAAATTACATTTATATATTTTTTGGATTAGTATTTCCTGAACAAATACAATTTTTCCTGAAACCTGGACAAGATAAAACAAATCAGGAAAATTCAGGCGAATTCAGGGCAGTTGGCCTCCCTAGTTCTGCCGCTATCTTTAGGCATTGTCGAGAAAGTGCACAATTGTATATGCATGATTCAAAACAGAGTTCAGCAAACCTCTAAATTGCATGTGTCTCGATTTCAGAAAGTCCTCATTTGTCTGATTGCGTTACGTATTGTCTGTAAAATAAATTAATATAACTCATTCGCCTTGTCCGTCAGTTAATTAAGATCAATTATACGTTCTGATCGCAAACAAAAAAAAATTAATATCAATTATCCGGCACCGTTAAATCCGTTAAACAAACAAAATTAGCATATTCATAAACTAAAGTATATCGACCTAGATATTCAATACAATACCGATAACTAAATGAAATCGTTCATATTACTCATACGGTCAGTTGATCGATTAGTTAGTATTAACTATACTGCCATCCTAAGAAAGAAAGTCAAAAGACCGAAAATTTCAATTCTTTTCACGGAGATATAATACTGGCATATTTCGAGCGGAAAAGAGCTGTCACTGTCGTACTAACGTATGATTTAAAAAGAAACTACATGAAGAATCACTTTTTGTGTTTAGATTTCTATAAATCTTCACATGTTTTTTTTTAAATTTTTTTGTCGAAAGTATTAAACTGTACTATTCAATGTCTTCAAATCATGTATATATTTTATTACTTGGGGTTTTTAAGATAAGCCGACAATAAACCCTCTTGTGGCGTGGTATTTTAAGGAAAAGGTTGTTTCATTCCCGCCGAAAAGGTTGTCCGCATCCCTTAATAGCGGAAACATCAGAAGGTTTTCACTAATGAAAAAAACACTGTGTTTATTTAAAGCTACACCCAACGACTAATGCATTTTGTAGAGAAGTTTTTCATGGCTTCAGGAAATATCTCACTCGTAATCATTTCATGCAACTATGTAATAACTCTTCGTCTAACAGGTAATCGACTAGGTAATCAATAATACCTCCCTAAATAAAAGAAAATTTTAATCATACGTCCCGTTGAACATATTAATATTAATTATCCGTCAACGATAATATTTACTCAAATGTTCTATGAATTAAAAAAAAAACATTTTCAACTTTTCACATAACTAGGGTACCACTGTTTTGTCATATTCAGCCACTGTGCTATGTCGCAAAAACCGTCAAGTACATGGCGCAATCATCACAAATGTTCATTACGATTTCATTTAATGGCTGTTGCATTTGTTAAATCGTACATTTAACATGCAAATGTTCAAGTTCCAAGCAATATTACACAAAATGGAAATATAGGCATACATATCTACTATACTTATGTATGTACACATACATATGTATGTAATGTGTTTTCTGTCTCTAAGGCACTACCGCGAACTTGAACTTGACAAATCATCATCATTTCACGAAATAACAAAATGCATATTAATTTCAAACATTTTACAGCAGCAATTGAAATGCACTCATTACACAAGTTCTGTGGTGGTGTCGTACACTTCTGTACGCCACTGTAACAATCAGGAAACATGGTCGACCTATTAATTACACTGGCCTACTACAAAGCATCACATTTATTATTTATAACCTTCCAAAGAGACGTCATTTCATGAGTTTGCATCATTAATCATAACTACTCGGATGTCAAGCTATTTTATTCTGTCAGATGTAGGGAGAATCAATTAAAGGTTACAATTTCAACTAAAGGCTGTCATCTGCTATACGAGTAAATACTTTTGTTAGTTATATTTTTTGACATTTAATTTCAATCTGTTTAACATTTAATGATATATTTGCATTTAAAGTTCGCCGCATTATTTACATTTAAAGTTCACCTATAAATTTCCATTTAAAGTTATTATATAATTTCACTGTCCACAAGTGGCGAAGGTGCTGCAAATATTCTTGATTTTGTAGCGTCAGTAACGCATGCCCTACACTCTGGATACAGAAATCATTTCTTCTAAATCATTTATTAAATGATTTCTTCTAAATCATTTATTAAACCGATTACCGATTACAAAGTCAATCGATGATAGCGCACACGATGCTACGTCAACGTTAGCGCCAAAATGATTGACACATTTGGTCGGATCGGTTGTTATACAATTTTATTTTCGTTGTAAGCGATCATTTTTCCACCCTCAACAAGTGGAAATATGTAATGCATTTATATGTTCATATCGGTTTGGAATGAAATGCCAAAACGTAATAAAGTTGTAAACAATAGAGAAATCGAAATGTAAATATCATTTACATCATCTAATTATTAGTTTTCGCTTGAAAATGTATTCTTAACAATTTGGTAGAGATGTGTGTTGTCCAGTCTCATGACTGTGTTGTTATTTAAACAGAATAGATATGTTTTCTTTTACAAAACAAGGAAAAAGAAAAGGCATAGACTTTGTGGAAGCCCAGCCTATTTGGAATTGACTTTGTTCAATATTTTGTTATAGAGTTTAAATTTATGAGAAGCTGTTTGTGTACGAGTAATAGGTGGGTTTTATTTTGGCAGTTTAAAATGTCCGCTATTACTTTTTTGAGAGCAGATTTTTATTTAGTACAGTTTTAAAGTATTTTAAAAAAATGTTGACCTAAGCTTGATTAGTGTTGTAATTAAAAGGATAGCAAAAATGTATAGCAATCTGACTTTATTTAGCATTTATGTAATGACTTTAAAAGATGCCTAATGTGATTCAACTTACATTTCCAGTCGTACACCCGCTTAGTACTAAGTTCGCAACGGAGAAATAGAATTAGCAACAATCAATTCTTTCTCGCCGAAATAAGAGATGAGAAAAGACAGTGTTTAGTGCATTCGGATTACGATATCGTAACATATTGAGAATTTTTTTTCTTGGCCTATTTTTGTTAATATTAATATTTATACGAAACAATGCATTTCCTATTCAAGAAACTCTTAAGCCATTTGGCTATCAAGATGGCCAGAATTGACACATTTGAGCTATTTGCTGTCTGTGAATTTTTTTTAAGTAAACCGGACAATTGAAGCCTTGAGTCACACTTCTGCCGAAATATCACCGAAAATGTCATCAAAAGAATCCACACGTGTAAGCGCGCACGCGGCAGAAATTTTTCATAAATAAACTGAAACATGAAAGAACAGGGTTAATCGTTATAACCGGGCCTAATCACACAGTGTTACACAATCGAATTATATCTTATTTGGATATGAAAATCTAGAAGAAATAGCACCATTTGTATGACAGCGCCACCTAGCGTGAGTTTAAGGTAATAATATGTATACATAAACAGTAAGATACCACAACTTTCCAGTATCAATTTTTAATGATCTTTTCTTGTTACACAGCGCTTAAAAATCACCAACTTCATCGCATTCGCATTTTTGTTGTTGCTCTGTGTTATTGCTTTATCAGATAGGGAACCTTTTTTTTGTTCGCCACACTACAGAAATGTTCTTCGGAGCCCTTTTCGATTACTCTTACTTACTTACTTATTTCCCTTAACATTCCATGAAGGAACAGACGGGGAACTTCTCTCGAACCAGTGAGTTGTGTACAATATAATATGTATACTCACTGATCGGGACCTACTGTTAAAAGCCGGCTCCGACTACTCTTAGTTGTTTCAATTAAATTCAATATTTAATTAGTATTTCGAGTATTTGTTTTGCAATAATCCAATATTTCACTAATTTCCGGTCAGCATAAGCCAGATGGGAATTCACATTGAGACTAACATAGGGTCTCCAAAATTATTAATAAAAGAGAACAATTCAGGTCAGTCTAGACAAAATTTAATTGGTGATGTTGTTTAAGTTTTTTTTTCGTGTTCTGCTGCAGTTTTTATTTTTTATATAAATCCTAAAAAGTACCTTCTCACATAATGTGTCGAACCGTTTTGACACTTCCCTTTATCATTCCTGGCTGAAGCTCACAATACTAGATCGATGTTGTCAATGTAGTTGAATTTATTTCGTTGGCGTTTTTTGCATACGCTACTTAAATGTTGACATCATTGTTAACAGAAATGACCTGAGCTTTAAATGTTTGAAATTTAATTTTTTCAAAATTATTGAAGTGTTAATTTGTTTATCGAAAAATAAAAAAAAAATATTAATCAAATAGAAATGACTTTAATTAACTTTCGATTCACAAAAAATAGAATGTTTGGCAGGCAGAACATTCTGTAATGTTGATGTCATTGAACTGAGTACTAATTTATTGTCTACAATTGTCAGCTTCGAATTCGCATAATTTTTTTTTTTTTAGATTTTGATATATTTTTATGTGGAACATCCAACATAGTACAGTCGTAAGTCGAATTATATTTGGACATTCCCCTTTTTAAATACAAATAGAAATATACATTCGAGACCGGCTATAACGAACTCCTAGGGACTCGACAAATTGGTTCGCTATAAGCGATGTTCGTTATATCCAAAACTCTTGGGACTTAAAAAAGAAAGTTCGTTATAGACGAAAGTTCGAAAGTTATTATCGGACCCGACTGTATGTTCATATATGATAAAGACAATGAAAAAAACCAATCGTATGAAGCGACGCAAATCAGAATCCAAAGGACGCACAGCGATTTGTAGGATCGACGTAAAAACAGTGCGCCATTGTACTAGGCATTACATTTTGGAATACGAAATCGACCTCTGCTATTGTAAACTACAAAGAGGGGGGTTTTTTTTCAATTAAACCTGTTCATGTTCTAATGAAAAACTCTTATGGCTTTTAATTTTACAATAATAAATGTATTTAACATCTACCGAGTAATTGTAAAATATAATGAAATTCCCCTTATAATGGGGGGATGTATCCTAAGTAGGTTCAGTAGATCCCGCCCATTGAGTATAGAAATTATATCGTGCCCAGCTCATTGATTTGAGAGAAGTTCTCCGTTTGCTGCTACATGATCTGCTGAGGGAAATATCTATCAAAAAATATTGAAATGAATCTTTTCCACATGATTTCAAATTCAACAATTTTAGAACTAAGAAAAAATAGTTGTTAGGTTCATTCCACAGCGCCAGTTGGGCTTACCAAAATTGAGACACTGGGAATTAGAACAAAAAAATATCCAACCCCATTCACTTTCGAGTTATTGGGTTTCTAAAACATTTCATTTTTTCACATAAAATGTTTTAGAAAGCTGTGCGAAATACTATTGTTGACCAGTGCAATTATCCACATTAATTAGGATTCGTTCCCCATAGTTGCATATTCAATTAAGGCGTGTAATGAATGACATGACATGATTATATGCATTATTCACATTTGTTGAACACACTTTGTTGTTGTTTTCGTTTTTCATTTATTATTTTACGCCACTCAATTCTGTGTCGAATTGTAAAACCTCACCACTGATTCTCAATAAGGCTTTCTATACTCACACACTCGCGCACACAGATCCTTGCAATAGAGTTTAGGAATAGTTCACACTCACACAGGGGGCACTTACCACTTGGTTTTGTTGGTATAAAATCCAATGTACGATCCTTGCAACGCAAATCTTCACCAGTGCCATCTATCCAAATGTAGGTGGCCTGGACGACATTCTCTTTCAGTGGCAAACTGAGATAACGATCCAAGATCGTTTTGTTCAGGTGAGCATTGGGTGAATCTTCCAAAATTCTATTCGACATGCTATAAAACAAAACGAAATAGCAACAACAACAAAAAACAATATTAACCGTTTTAGTTAAAATTTAAATTTTCTTCTTTTAATTAAAAAAAAAAGGTTGTTTTTTTTTATTTTCACCAAAATATGGAATATTTACTTTCACTGTTTTGTTGTTTTACTTGCACTAACAAAGGAATGTAGGAATTGATTTTATTTTGTTTGTTTTTAATGCACTTTTTACTTTTTCTGTAATATTTTCTTGTTTCGTACAATTTTCAAAATTTTACTTTCGTTATTCGCTCAAACGTTACTGGAACGCAACTGAGCTGGAAGTGGATATTGAATCAGAATTTATAACGACAATTTCCTTCTTGTTCTGCTGTCGCTGTTGCTTTGTGCTGTTTTCCTAACGCGGCGAAATGATTTAGCTCAACTATCACTAGAAAGACAGACAGTCGCTAACTTACGTTACAATCGTGTAAAATCAAAAACAAAGCATCGCAAAGCCACGTCGACGTCAACGGCAACGTCGACGTCGACTTGGTCGTCGAATGCAATTTGTAGGAACTTTACTCCGTTTGTCGTTTGTGTTCTTGTTGGGTAAATAAATAATAGATCCCAAAGGCGGTGGCATTAACAGCAATACATTTATTTACAGAAACGTACAAATCAACAAAGTACTGAGCGAATGTATTTTCACACAAACACACACACTCAAGGCATAGTCAGAGAGTGTCCGATCCGTTGTTTAACCCGCGCCGAGTACATTTTGACGAGCCACCTGTCTCTTTGTGTTGTGGGTGACCCGGTAGTTAATTGTAATAAATTGTATGTCTCTTCTCTTAATGTGTTGTTCTAATTCTCTTATATTCTTGTTACAGTAATTACATGAGCGAATCTCTACACAATGTGGGTAATGCAAGAAGTTGGGAAATACTCTAATAAACGGAGAAACGTCTATTTGCATTTTCATAAAGGGTATCTACCCACCCGTTTTCAGTTCGAAGAGAGATTTCAATGTGGAATTATGCAAATAAGCTCAACCTTTTTCAGTTCAATGCAAAATTTCAACATAGAAACAGAACTATTGGGACTGTAATTTCAGATTTTTTTCGATCCATTGTTTCAACATCTGTATAGTGTAAGGCAACGCGATGACTAATCTGTTAGTTGAGAAGTTCAAATCATGAAAATGAAAGAAAAAAATACATATTTCGGTTCATAAGAAAAGACAATTTTGATTAGTGGTGGAACAAAGGCCGAACCACATTTATTTTACGATTCGTAAACGACTTATCTTCCGTTTGAGTGTTCGTGTGTCATCAAGTGGACCATGTCCCTAGGCTTAAGTTCTTAATCACCATTTGAAATCGGGATTCCGTTTTTTTTTTTAACATTCTTTCAAACTCTGAGGAAAAGTCTTATTTTGGACAGTTCTTAAAAGAGGATATGTTTATACAGACAATAAAAATACAATTTTGTCCTAACACGAGTTAGGTCGTTATGGTTTCTAACCATTGATTTGGGACGTAAAAAGAATTAGTCGTTCGGAAACGGCTTTAAACAGTAGGTCCCGGTCAGAGGGTATACAAATTGTATGGTGCACATCTAACTGAACAAGAGAAGTTCCCGGCCTATTCCTTCATTGAATGTTAAGGGAAATAAGTAATTTCCTCGACTTCAAACATCTCAGCAATTGCACTTTCAATGTTATAAAAAAAACGTTCTCAAGCTAAATTTACTAATCAAAGAGGAAATGAAAAAGTGTTAATTTTCATTCCTTGGGCTTACGTTTGTAATGAAAATGTAAGCTAGTAAATTAAAGAAAATCACCATAAACAAGAAAACAATTAATAGAAATGAACTGAATTGAAATGCTCTTTTAGATCAGATAACTATTTTGGATTCAGTTGTAGGTTTTTCCAGCGACGCTTTATATGACTTGGCCAAATCATTAAATTAAATGCATATTTCGATTGATCAGTCGATATTTATATAATAATGGGTTTTCCAACAAGAGGTGTTATTTTGAATCACCCGGTTAAAATCTTGCAGTCACAGTTCGCAAAACTAAAGCATTTTTGGCTAGCCGTGAAGCACCTTGTCGGAGCGCAATACAGAAATTGGTGAAAAAATTCGAGCTGTTGAGCCAACTTAGTGATGTAAAGAATAAAACCCGCGCACGTCACTCAAGAACAACTGAGAATATTGCTGCTGTAGCCCAATGTGTTGAAGGTTTGTCCATTCCAGGTCGTTCTTTGGAATTGGTCATTCTACAAGAACTCAAGCCGGCCGATCATCAACAACGTCGTGTCTTTGCTGATTGGGTCCTTCAAATGCATGAAAATGATCCGGAATTCCATTGAAAAATCATCCATGGCCCATTTCCACCTCGGTGGTTGGGGCTCGGAAAACCCAAGAGTTATTGCTGTTTGGTGCGGTTTATGGCCAGGCGGGATCACTGGAACTTACTTTTTCGAAAATGAGGTTGGATCAACAGTTACGGTGAATGGATTTGCGCTATCGAGATATGATTAATGATTTTTTTATGGTCGGAGTTGGATGATATTGATCTGGACAACAAGACAAGCAACGAAACCATTGCTCTTGTACGGGAAAAGTTTTCGGACCGTGTTATCTCTCGAAGAGGTAATCACAAATGGCTACCGAGATCTTGTGATTTAAGACCTTGCGACTTCTTCCTTTGGGGACAACAGCCCAGCGTCGATTCAAGACCTCAAAGATAGAATTCGTGGGGCTATCGAGGACATAGGCCAGCCACTTTGGTTATGAAAAATTTCATGAAAAGGATATGGTCCTGCAAGCGTGGTCGTGGTGGCCATTTGGCTGATGTTGTTGTTCATTCTTAACGGCATACCCTCCTCTTTATTATGAAATAAACATCCGATCATATATCTCAAAAAATAACACCTCTTGTTGGTAAACCGTATATTACACAGAACTGCATCCAGGAATCGCTAATGTAATTTAATTTCATGGGAATAGTCGTTTAAACCTAGGCTGAAGAAATCCCAATTTTGAATACATTCCGGAATTATGCAAACAACAAACGTTCCATCATCAGAACGAAAATATAAAAAAAAATGCCCAGACAGACTTATTTCGGTGATTTCTCAGACATTGCGATTGAGAACGCCGAAATTCCTTCATTATTTTTCCATGACGGCTTGTGATATCGATTAGTATGTTGTTTATATTTACAGTTTGTAATAAACATATTTAAACACCATATTATTTAAATATTAGCATAAGGGTTTATTTGACCCACTCAAAGATAATCCACTGAACACTTACCCACTACTTGTCTCCATATTTAAATGTGCCTTATTGGTAGGCTGTTCTGTTCGATACTATTTTAGTGAGCTGAAACAATAGAATATTTCAATTTATTTGAGTTATCGCTTCTTTATAGTTTCTGACGCTGTTTCTCAATTGTTGCGGGTGTTAATTGGTCTCAGTTAGAATTGATTTCCTTTTTTCTTTTACCTTCACACAGGTGTCATAATGATTCCCTCCCTATCCCCCCCCCCCCAGTCAGAACTATTATCACACCGGTGTCTACTATAATGTAAGGAAATAAAAAGTTGTTCGAGAAGATTAACAGCTAAAGGGTTTTGTTGTATTTTGTTTATTAATTTTTATTAGCTTATTTGTTTATGGTTGTAAAATCATATTTTTAGGTATGAATCCTTTTAAAGAACCGAATTTTAAAATTAATGTAAAGTCTGACACCGTAAAAATAAACACACAAAACTAAAGCATCGCCTTGTGTAATATTTACAAATTTTAAACTGCATTACTGAAATTTGTGGTACTCTAAAGGAGTAAATATTAAATTTAACCAGAAACAAGAATTATATGAAGGTCAAGTGAATCAACTTCAATCTTGTATAGTTTTTGGTGAGATAAACACAATGGCAAGAAACAAGTTTTCAAGTCAATTTACAAATAAAATTATCGATGACTGGAGATCTGTCTTATCACTACATCAACTCAGTAAAAATATTCAATCAACCGATTTGTAATATCGGTCGCGTATCTCCAGTACATTTGGGAGGACGTCTGCGTAAAAGCTCGAGGTATGAAGCGATCTTGATCAAAGGGATAATACAAACGGATCCCACAACGTCCTCAATTTAAGTAGAAACCCGTTCGAGTTTGCACCTTAACGTAGAACAGTAGTAGAAGCAGAACTATTCAGTCGAGGACGAGCAGATGAATAGGATAGTCCGGCTTGAGTTTGTTAAAATCCACATCGACTGGTGTGTAAAAAAAAAAAACATGGAAAACTGCGTTGATCTCTGACGAATCCAAGTACAACATAAAGTATTTAGGTAGATAAAGGCGTGTACAGAGACTAAACGAAGAAAGACTAAATCCAAGATATTGTAAACCACGGAGGAGGCAACATAACGGTCTGGGTTAGCTTTTCTGGGCAGGCAATTGGGCCAATTCATAGTATTGACGGAATTATGGATCGATTCATGTAGCGGGACATACTAAAAGTCATGATGTTGCCATAGGCCGATGAAGGGATGACACTTCAATGGAGAATCCAACCGGATAAGGATCCTAACCACACCTCTAAAAGTGCGTAAGGCCTGGTTGCAAAGCAATAGCATTGCAATTCATTGCAATTTGCCTGCTCAATCCATCGGTTCAATCCATCCTATTGAGAATTTGTGGGAGATTGTTAACACAAAAAACAACAGCGAAAATTGCACAAATAAGGAAGACTTTTTTTCAAGCCATACAAATAGCCTGAATTGTCACAGGAAACGATAAACAATTTGATATCGTCTATGCCTGAGAGATGTTCGGCTGTCATGCGGAATAAAGGATTTTCAACTTAATATGTATTTTTCAAGTTTTTTTTTTGTTCCCAACATTAAAGTGTCCAATTCTAGTCTGAAAAGTTTTTGTTTATTAACAACAACAATTTATAAACATATTGAAATAATACAGAACCACATTTAAAAATGTTAATTAGGCGTGAAAAAATTGTACTAGGAGGTATTCGGATAAGCGCACACATGTTAGAAACGATTGTTCTAGATGATTTTCCATGCACTGTACTGCTCTTAAACGAAAATCCGCTTTATTGAAAAATACATTTTTAATTCAAAGACAAACGTATATGATACGAACATCGCTTGAGAGAAATATTATGAATGTAAGGGCGACAAAACCTGGCAAACCAAATGATCTCGATTATGTGTCAACCACAATTTAAGGCAACTCAACCAAATGAAAATAACTGATTACTTTCATCCAATCTTATTAATATTAAATGTACATTTTACAGACATGTATTTTTTTAATAGTTGTGCCACAAGTTTGAATGTACACACTCAGTTCGTTTAAATGGAAGAAGGTCCAATTATCCGAAGTCATTTTTATTGAAAATCCCGCATAAATGAAAAAAATTCTTAATTCTTAATTTTTTTCATTTCCGCTTAATCGAATTCAACTGTAATCAGTTCGTTTAAATGAAAGAATGTTCAATTATCCGAAGTCCCATTTATTAAAAATCACGCATAAATGAAAACATTTCTTGATTTTTTTTTCATTTCCGCTTAATCGAATTCGACTGTACTCAGTTCGTTTAAATGGAAGAAGGTTCAATTATCCGAAGTCCCTTTTATTAAAAATCCCGGATAAGTGAAAAAAATTTCTTGATTTTTTGTCATTTCCGCTTAATCGAATTCGACTGTACTGTATATTTCAATAATTAATTAATTTGTCTTAACTATTAACTGTAAGTCTATGCTCTCTTAAACACCTTTCTCTTTTTAAATAAACTTTCCTTTGTAAAGGGATTTACAATGTGCCATCCTTCCTAACCGAACCTAAGTCGATTTAAAATTTGTTTCCATTCCTAACAGACTCCATATATCTAAATTGGATTACATCGGTTCATGTTTTAGTGTCACTGCGATTAGCAGAACTTTTAACTCTTCTTAATTTTACCTAAAAAACGTTTAAGTGATGTGGCAAGTTAAGTCACACTGTAACCTAAATAATGATGGGGTTACATCAAAGACATAACTGATATAAACCACTTTATAGCCTTTTCACATATACCGCGTTTCACCGCATTTCGCTCTCTTGAAATCATTTGTAAATTATGGTGTTCACATATGCTTTTGTGACTTATTGTCATTTCATGTGACATTTCTCATTTCTGTTTTGTGTTTGTGTTTTCTGTTTGTAAACAACACAAACGCACATTTGTGAATAAAAAAAGATAAAATAATATAAAAAATGGATTTAATTTTTATAATATTTGAGTTTATATCATTGTATGAATGGATTCAATGAAATAAGTGGTTATTTTACTAATACAATGGATTTATATCGAAGGAAAAGAAATTTTGCAAAACAAAACAAACTAGAAGAAACAAACAAACAGCTGTTTTTCCCCTCATTTTTCTGACATTTGCTTTCAACCAGCACTGCAAATTTTTTCATTTTATTCCTTTTTTTTACTACTTTTGCAGTACAACACTGTGCTCTCTCTCATTTTTACTGTGATTTCAACGAAATTACGAAAAATGAGCGTAATGTCTGCGTTTTTTTGTATGGAAATAAGTGTAATTTCAAGTGTAATTTGCCTCAATTCATCCAAAGAGAGCGAAACGCGGTGAAACGCGGTATATGTGAAAAGGCTATTAGGCATAAGTATAAATATTTTTCCCGATAATACAGAAAAGTTATCTCCGGAAACTCTTTAACCCCAAAACCGACACACTAAATCACCAGACAAATCGATAACGATACAAAAATGTATTCAGATTTCAGTGAACAACATGTTCGGTATTCAAAATATTCACCTTTTTCGGGTTTCCATTTTGTCGTACGTTGTTTCTCATACATTTTAAGAGCTAAGACACCCAATTTATTTATTATTATAAAGACAGTTTTCGTATTATGCCGTCAACCTTTTGTATGTACCAAATATAGTTGTAGAAATTATTTTAAAAATATCTATTTTGAAAAAATATGGCTTTGACGCAACAGAACTTTTTGAATTCAAAAGGATTTAAACAAAGATATATAGGCGAAAAGGGGTGCCAATTTTTGGTGGGTAACTGAACTGTTCGGAGATGTTGAAGGGAGACATTGGGATATGCTACTATCCCCTATCCTCACCACCGATCTCCTCTGTACATGGTCCAGAAGCTGCAAGGATGTCCTGCCCATATATAGGAGTTATACACCGTCTTAGGCCGGTTCAGGCGTTTTTTGACTTTGAACAATTTATTCTGGCCCACTGTGCGGCGGTTTCGATCAATTTTAAGAGTAAAACTACATTTGGGAAACTTCAAAGTAGACAACAGTCTGCAACGTTTTTGCCAAATCTAATGGTGTAGAGTCATTAGGTGATGTGAAAGGATCGTTATCGAATTAATGTGAAGTAAATGCATGAAATAATTTCCTCATGATATCTACGGAAAGTAGAAATTTCATATGAAATTATATCGTTTAAAATTGCAAATTGAATTAAGAATTCTATGAATACTTGCCAACGTTAAAAAAATATTACTAGAGGGTGATTGTAATAAGATTGATGGAATATTTGATAGAAAAGGAATTTTCAAAAGAGGTTTTGAGATTTCGATAACTTTCAAACGAAGGAAAGGAATTGTACTGGTATTGCGGAAGATGGCCCTCAATTTCTGTACATTTTATCTAAATGATTTATCGTTTGAAAGTTATTGAAATGTTACAACCCCATTAACCATTTGTCGTTTGTCTGCCAGTCATTCAATACCATTCCACAGATTCTCCCCAGCAGATCGCACGATATCGGATGCCATTTAGTAAAGGTTTTATAGAACAATATTTCTATGCTACAAATTATTTCAAAAAAAAGTACGTGGTTTCCTTAACATTCCTTAAAGGAACAGACGGCGAACTTTTCTCAAATCACTGAGCTGTTATAATTTGTACTGATACTGACTAGTTCTGACCAGCGAATACCTTTTCTCGAAAAGTTGTACATGTCTTAGGCATTATTCACCTACTTGTTAAGCCGCCGGCATTTAAGAGGTGGGACATATGATCGCTGAAATGTTTTTCGGTTATTTCCAGGATATGAAACTTTTAACGCCGCGCCCATTCTCATAAGATGATTGTAATCGTAACAATTATTCTGTATAGAAATGGTACATACAAATTTACTGTCACATCGGCTTTATTGAAAATCAAAATTCTATCATTCCAAAAAAGCACTCCATTGCTATGATTACATTTAATTCGACTTAATTCCATTGCGTGCCTAATAGATTTATGTAAAAATAACAAAAATATTTAAATAATTCAGTAACGACATTTGTACATATTTACTTGGGTTCGTTCGTTCGTTACCCATGCACTGCGCCGAGGGATTCAAATAAACACTTATCGGACACACACACACACACACACAACGAATGAACCTTCAAATGAAATTTTGATTTGGTTTGACATGCCGTATGTGGTTGTTGTTGATGTTTATGATCTGTTGCTGGAAAAATTTCATATTTGCTGTTACATTTTTGAATTTTCGTTAAAGAAACACATGTGTGTGCGAGTATTTCTTTATTGTTGCTAATCTAACTGACGATGGCGGCGGATAGTAATGGGGGGGGGGGGGGGGGTGGCAGAGTGGGTTGTTTGTTTTGTTTTTGTTTGTTTAGGTCAAACCTGTTGAAAGTCAATTGTTTAAATCATTTCAATTTTTGTTTTCTCTCAATTTTGTTTGATTCTAAACAGCGCTTTGGGCACTCGTACAGATACTCGTAGTAAATACACTCACAAAAAATATGAGAATATGCTGGTTTCATATGTCTGTACGTATTTTCCGTAAAACTGCTATGAAGGAACAACACGAGAGATGTTCGGAAATCACGATGCATTTTCTATACTTATTTGTTGTTTTCCATATGCTTTTCCTAATCTGTCGCTAGAAGTAGATTGTTGAGTTGCATCTACAAAACAGTTGGACAACTTCCCAGTAAATACTCGGTAAGGAGATCTCATTACCCGGTAGTAACATGCCATTAATAAATGAGAGATAGAGAGACCGACAAACAACGAAGTATTCATGATGACTCACTAATAAATCATTATTATTTGTTTATTATTCATGCTGAGAGTAATGACACCTCATTACCCGATAAGACAAATGGTAATGAGATGTACTTAGTGGATTTTCTTGCTGAATAGTTTCTTGTTTAAGAGTTTAGTGGTTGGTGCACAGTTTGATAATGTCCCACGAATCGGAATATTCATTTCTAGTAGGATCTGAAACAATTTGGGACCCGAACCCGTCGCCCAAAAACAAGGAAAAATCCTCCGTATCCAAAAATGCACGTTCATTTTATTATTTGACATAATTTTCGGCCCGGCCCACGGGTCGTAGGGGCCTAAAACCCGTAAATGAATATCGGTATTAAACTATCAGCCTGATTCTGAAAACTCCCGGGGAGATAATTCCCGGGGAATTTGCTTTTTCCCGACAACAATATCCTGCTATTCTAAACAAACCGTGGGAATAATAATAAGGGACATACAATTTCGATTATTCCGAGTCAGATGATTTGTTTGTTTCCCGGTCTGTTTAAAATAGGAGGATTTTCTTCTCGAAAAAATTTAAATTCCCCGGGAATTATCTCCCCGGGAGTATTCAGAATCGGGCTGAATATGAAATTTTCTCACGTATTCACATATGCACATCTTTTTCTTTTTTTGATTTGACGCAATTGAAGACCCGGTCTCTGGGGCCTAAAAACCGGCCCATCATGTTATCGAATATGCATATGGAAATAATAATATGAAAATTCACATTTTTCCAAATTTCGGGCCCGGCCCACGGATCTTAGCGGCCGAAAAACCGTCCATGTTAAGTAAGGTATTGGGAAAATACCCCAAATGTTGATGTATGGACTTCTTTTTAAGATTTCACATAATTTGGGGGGCCCGGCCCATGTACCATAGGGGCCCAAAAACCGGGCCTATTAAATAATTGATTGTTGGTATTGATATAGTATGGAAATTTCCTACTTGTTCAAACTTTTAGATTTTTAAATTTGTTTCACTTTAGAAGTCATAAACCATAGGGACCCATTAAACCCTTCCCAACAATGAATTTCATAAGGCAATTTGTAACTTCCTCACGAATCTACACTATTTTTTCCTCTCTTAAACAAGAAAGTCACATCTCCAGTTTGTTAGATTCGAGATATTTAGCTTTTACTTTTCTTAAATATCGCGCCTTAAAATTAAATATTTTTGAAAAATTTCGAACATGATTTTCAAATATATTACAGTTATAAATGGGCCTTATAAGCATAACACACACAACTCAGAAACCCACTCACGGTTCCGAACCGGCCTTATCTCAATTTTGAAATTATTGGCGCTTGTGACTTTCTTTCGTAGGACGGCAGTATTGTTCTTGATCGGCTTCAGAGTCCTGGAGGCAAACAATCCTACGAGTACTCAAAGGAAAGGAAACTTTTTCACAGGCCGAGGCTTATGTTTTCTCTACAGATTTAGCTAATTTTGAGTCATGCGCTATAAAAATCGATCCATTATAAATAAATTGTCTCACCCATCGGAATTCGCTTCTAAAGAAATGTCATGATTTTAAATCGGTCGCATCTTGCTACATTTTTCCTCGAGTGTATACTTTGTATAAACACATACCCTATGACATTACATAACAGGTTCGGTCGCCTGTGTCATGAGAATTGATTCGATTTAAGTGCCACTGCAGCAGAGGGTGTCATAAACATCATCAGTATCACCATCATCCACAACAACAACATCGACCATCCAGCCCACTCCCAGTGGTTCGTCGTATTGTTTTAGATTATAAATTTTGAAAACGAAATGATTTAATTTAAGCACAACCGACAGTACACACACTCAAACAGTCAACCGCTAGAAATGTGAAGAGCCTTCTGGCGAACTATGTACGACTACATGTTGTTTGTTGTTGTTGCTTTGACCGGTCACTGCAAGCAAATCAAATGAATACAACGCTTGTTGTTGTGTTTGAAATGAATACTTACTTGACCTTGATTAAAAAATTACCCCTTTTATGTGACAGACATACAATCCAATCCAAACCGAACCGAATTATTATTGCGATTCCAAACGAAAATTATTATTAAATTGTGGAAAATCACGCGATATCAAATCTAATCTGAAGTAATACATAATAACTACAAACAAAATAGGATTTTGGTGAACGAACAAAGTAGCCAACACTCATACGCTCTCGGTTACCCGCATTATATAATTATTATCAACACTCATACGCTCGGGTGGACAAATGCGAAAAAATATTATTCAAATTGTGGAAAATAAACGTAAAATGCCATTCAAATCCAATCGTCATTATCTCTGCTTATAACATCTGTCATTTCGCCGTAAACCTTTTTGAATTAAAAATGATTTACGTGAAACAAGCCGAATTAGTCGCTATAATTTTTCTGTTTGTTATCGTGTCAATGGCCGTAAACGACATTGAATGTGGACAACAATTAAATTGTTGATATTTTGTTTGTTTCATTGTAACATTGGACATTATTTGCAACTGTTGCAATGAATTCTGCCCGGACACATTGAAATATCCAAACCGTAGTAAGGTGAGCCAATGAAACTGGGGGATTTTTTTTGCGATGCAGATTTTAAAATGATTAGGAATGTTATGTTTAAATGTCAGCGAATGTGGAATAAGCTAAGTTTTTCTGAGTTGGGGATTTATGGCATGAGGCATCTGCAGTGGTCACATAGACCATCGCGTGGTAACTCCTGGGTCGATTTCCAACCGACTCCGGCTTCTGACGGCTCCAAATAAGCCGTCTTAGAATTTATAAATGTATTTTTTTTTATGATTAATTTCAATTCACAGATATTTTTATTTGAAATTTGTACAGGGTTTTCAGAACAAGAGGTGTTATTTTGTTTTCAAAGAAAAATGTAATTTTTGAGATAAATGATCGGATGGTTATTCCATAATAAAGAGGAATAATTAAAAACAACATCAGCCATGACCACGCTTACAGGACCATATCCTTTTCATGAAATTTTCCATAACCAAATCGCAAAGTGGCAGCCCTATGTCCTCGACAGCCTCACGAATTCTATCTTTGAGGACTTGAATCGACGCTGGGCTGTTGGCGTAGACTTTATCATTCAGGTGGTCCCAAAGGAAGAAGTCGCAAGGTGTTATATCACAAGATCTCGTTGGCCATCGATAACAGCTTTTAAAAGCACTTTCTAAAAGAAGCTCTTTCAATACATCTCTCAACATCACAATTTTCCACAATTTCACTGTCTTCATGTTCTCATTGCAAATTCATATTTATGTTGTATAATCTAATTTGTTTTCAAACTTAAGTCTTTTATAATTTCTTTTAATCATTTTTTATGTTTATTTATATGAAATAATTCCAATCACCTTTTGTTTACAAACAGCACCAGAGAACCGAGCCAAGCCAATTTGTCCAATAATACAATTCAAACTATGGACGCGTTCGTTGACAATGTCACCAGAAAAACAGCTCTGCCCATATTCTCTCGTCATCTGAAGCCTTATTGTTAATCCTTTAACCACTGAATAGAATCACGAATGTCCTTCAAAATAAGTACAATAGTATGATGTTGATATTTTGCAACAGTGTCCAGCTTCTCCTGTAAAGTTATGAACATGCTTGTTAAGTCATTCTGGTGACGATATGAGTTTGGGTTCTCCGTACTGTTTATTTTTGAATTGTTTTTTTTTTTTTGTTAATTTGAAAAATAATGACATATCTGTTAATACTTTTTAGTGGCTTTTAAAACACATCGACATTCAATTACCCCCACGATCGTGTGCTTCAATGTTATTCATTGCAGCGCGAATCACCGCAATTAACTTTCGCCAATCACACCGCTTTAAATCATTCAAATTTGTTGTAAGCCTTCAGTTTGTAATAACCCAAAAGGCCTGAGGATCCCGGGGCGTCAAAGGAATGAGGAGTTTGTTGCTGGGGGAATGGGAATTTCCACTGCAATGCTGTCACAGCAGGTCGTCTGGAGATCTTTAAGTAACACTGACCTTGCAACATTCACCAACTCATCCGTACATTTGAATTTTAATTACTTAAGTTAGTTCTAAATATGTTCTTCGGCCTGGCCTCACTGAGCAATCTTCCCCAAGCACCACTTCAATCTTCTTGCAAAGCCGTTAATAACCGTCTTCTAGAAAAGTTTGACAACTTCAGCAGCAACAAGAGTTTTTTTTTAATCCAAATACGAGATATTCTCATGGTCCACACAGCAGATATTAGTTCGAGTAGTTAGATTATTAGGGAAATTATAAAGAAATTATAAAGCAATTCGTAGTCCAATTTTTTTTTTTTTTTTGCCAAAGCAACCACATACCTGTGGTTAGTTGTCTAAAAGGTGTGAAAAATATTGAATCATGAAGGCTACCGCATGTATTCCAAATGACCTTGGTTCACATTCAAACGATCATGTCGGGATATAGTTCATTGAGCTCCATATTCGTTCGACGCCCGTACCCGTCATTACAACAAATCGAACCTTTGATTTTTCAGAATTTTCTTTCGAATACACTTGCTAATTTCCGTGTTGTACGCTGGTATTTAACAGTGACTTACAGGACTAACGCTCTAAATATGTTATTGCTCCTACAGTATATTGTAGTGCCTTTGTAGTTTCCTTTGTAGTCCATTTGCTGAGGGTAGTTTATCTGGCGATACCTGAGCTAATCTTGATGATGAAGGATGTCCGATTGATTGATATCCAGCATCCCCTACTGCATAAATTGTTAAATAATAAAACAAAATAATTATTGTGTAGCTTAACAGCACCTCGGGTTATGCTACACAATTGTGTGTCGAAGGAAAACGGATAATTGTTGAAGAAAGCTTATTTTTTTTTATTATATTCTTTATTAATTATGTCATTTTGTGGTTTACATTTAGTTACACGATGTAAAGAGTTTTCTTTCCCACATAGTAACAACAGGGTTTTTAGCATTATGGACTATTATGTATATTTTTTTTATTTATATTATCTGTAGCAATTAAAATATGTTACAGCAATATATCCATTTATTTTCGAAATGTTCCAAAGTCTCGATCTCTTAGTCTCCACACACACACACACACAATGGATTCATAAATCATTACATTTAAAATAACTGAGTAACCGATTACTGCAACAGAAAGAAGTCTCCACAGAGACATTCTGCGTGCCGCCTAAAAATATGCCACGATATATTTATACTTAAAGCAAATATCTGGTAATGCAAACGTGGCATTGCACCGTGGTTAGCAAACACGTTACAATTCTAAAATGTTTTTTGCTGCCATAGCAATTCTAATAGACATTTCCTATCATAGTGCCCTTGTGGTGCTAGAAAACAAATTAAAGATATTGAATTCCGAAACGATTATTTTAAAAATAATAGTTTCTAATAAAAAAAATGATTTATTTCGATGAAGTTTTTCAACAGACTCTTACAATGAAAAGTTTCCAAAGACAACTTTAACAAAGAATTGATTTTCTTAAAAACTGAAATAAACCAAAGTAGAAAATACTACTGTAGTTCGGCTACAACTTCATAGCGATTTCTGAAAAGACTGTTTGGATAATAGTTTTATTCCTACGAGGAATGATTTCCTGTACATTTTGGAGACTTTTAAACTGATAAAGTTGAAGTCCTATATGTCTAATCGTAAGTTTTCAGAGACAGACAATAGTCAGTAGCCTATTGAGTAGCAACAATACAGTTTGGTCCCAGGGGATATACGGCCCGTTCTAACGGCAATTGAAATAACCACATTGAATTGGCCTGTATGATTTGTAAGTGAAGATGCCTTTAAGGAACATAAGGTAAACATTTAGGAACAACAGCTGTTTAGCAACATAGTCGAGATTTTGTTTAAATGTATACTAGTAGTTGAAGTGCTTACTCTGAGGCGAAACTATTTTTGAGGATTGCGGCATTAAAGCATATTTCTATTAAAAGTTATTTCAGTTTTCAGTTAATCTCGGATGGAGCTATTTTTATCTATCAACAGTATATTACAGATATAACAAAATTCAACAAGTACCACAAATTGCATTCTTATATGCAAGCAAAATGGTTCATCAATTTGATGTTTCTTACATCAATTTGATGAATTTGGACACCAGTTCCCAACATACTACACTTTTTTCAATTTGTAGAACTTTTCATTAATGTACATCAATTTGATAAACTTTATACATCAATTTGATGAACATAACTTTGATGAATATTGTACAGGAGTTTGATGAACTTTGTATGTCAATTTTACGAATATTGTACATCAATAAGATTAACTTTGTACATCAATTTGATGAACATTGAACATCAATTTGATGAACTTTGTACATATATTTGATAAACTTTGTACATCAATCTGATGAACAATTTAAATCGGTTTGATGAACAATGTACATCAATTTGATGAACATTGAACATCAATTTGATGAACAATGTACATCAATTTGATGAACAATGTACATCAATTTAATGAAAAGTTTCCATCAATTATAATTTCTATAAAAAAATAAAACATTTCTGGAAACAAATATTTTTTTTTATTTTTTTCTTTAAAGAGTTTCATACTATGTATTCGCAATTTGATGTTGAACTATTGAAGATTAAATATATATTTTTGGGCAATTTCAAAACCATCAAAACGATTATGTCTCCCATGGCTGGTTGTGCCAACGGAGAGTAAGACATTGTAAGCCCTGGGGCCTAATCACGGCATCCGTTATCGACAACATTTTCTTGTCGACATAATTGTAGATGCTTTGACTTCTTCGGATCACGGCTTTCGTCTGAAATGGTTCTTAGTTTGCTAACATTCTACGTTGGATAGCAGCTGAGCTGTCGACAGATTTCTCGAAAATATTTTTTGTCGAAAAGAAATTTCCTAGATCTTTCACGTGTAATAGGAATAATTTTGAATCCAATTTCTATTTGTACAATCCAAAAATGTAAACATAATCTTTTACAAATTAATGTCCGCAATGCATGAGCAAAATTTTAAAGAATTTTTTTTTTCAAATATGTAAATCTAAAACTTTGATGGGTCAACCCCTTTGTTTTCTTTGACCCAAAAATGTTTTTTTTTTTAATTTACAAATCTTATCAATTTGGTAGTATTCTGTATTTAAAATGATGTGACAATAAACAAATATAGTTAATATAACATTAGCCATTACATAATTAGGGTAAAAAAATACAGTTCCTGAGTGCCCCATTGGATATACAATAAATACTGCGAAAATTATCGTAGCATACATCTCTTAATGGGTTAATAATAGTACTATATTCTAGCTTTAATTTCTTACTACTCTTGAGTATTACTTATGTAATTATAACCACATATAGTTTGTGTAACATTAGCCATTACAGATTAATGGTCAAAAAATACATTTTGAGAGTGTCCCATCGGAAACAAAATAAATACTGTGAAAATGATCGTAGCATACAACTCTCAATGGCTTAAAAATACTCCTGCTCTCAATGGCTTAAAAATACTCCTGTACTGCTCTTGAGGCGATACCTTATTCCGTTGCTGAGAAAGTGGCCAACTAGTTGCAAGGGATTTTCGAATCTTGAATTGTGCGAAAACCCATTTTGCTGAATACAATTTCTTCCAAACTTTTTTGTTGTACGGGTTAGAAAATCCGGCTTCGGTGCAACTCTACACTGAACCGGAGCTCTCCACACGATTTGAGTATAAACCACAGCCACCGCGATACTCCCCGAGTGGTCACTAGCAAGCAAATTGCCTTATCACAGCGTGACATGCGTTTTTGGAAAAACTACGAACATGACATTCAGTTCTCGGGTGTCCTTATTAAACAGTGGATAGGATTTTATTTCCATAGCTTTTTGTTGGAAGGAACAATTAGACTCAATACAAAACCCAGGGATATCGAATAGATACATTCCAAAGAATTGCCACAACACCCACGTATTTATATCTTCATACAAAAGAAAACTCCAATATATTATGTTTCTAAATACATTTGAATGTGTATATATTTCATCAAATTTTTAAAACTAATTTACTTAAACATATACAATATCAATAGTCGACATATATAGCTATTTAAAAGTGGTTCCATACATATTAACTAGTCAATAGGAAATATGAAAAACAAAAACAAAAAAGTGATTACTATCCCTTGAGGATGGAGTACTTTATTGGTAAACAGCTGAGTCAAAAACTTAAGTACAACCAAAATAAAACAAGCAGAAGTGAGAAATAAAAAAAAGAAAATCTCCACAAAAAAAAACTGTGATTTATCATTATTTAGTAATTAGTATTTGGAGCAGCAGATATTAGGAACAACACTTAATGATCGGGGATCTCAGTTGTATTTATTCAGCTAGTGGTTAGCATATATGTATTTTCTATTAGGAAACTAAGAGAGAAGAAAATACTAATTATCAACTTAGAAGGGTTACTAAAATTCGTAAACAAAATAAAAAAAAAACGTTAAATATTTGGCCAACAAATGATTTTCCATATGTATTCACTTGGTTTTTTTGTTGTTGTTGTTGTTTTCTATAAATTGACTTTGCCTAGAGCTTTTTTTTACAATACGGGCGCATTGAAGGAGATTATATTCGTATAGTTTTACTTACAACATATATAGTAAATCTCTTTTTTCTAGTTTATATAATAATAATAATAAAAAAAAAATCACAATTGAAAAATTCTAGAAAGCCTTTAACGAGGAAGAGTCATTCCATTTCCATGGGAAGTTGTTTTAACAAATAAAAATACATTTGATGTGGTGGTGTTACAAATATTTGTTTAGTGCAATAGAAACCAATAGATAGATTTACAATACAGACATGGGGAAAACGTTTTTGAAACAAAACACCAAACCAGCCGGAAGGAGTGGAAACAAGTTATTGAAATTCTGGGCAGGCAACGTTGAGCTCGTTTTTGTTTTGCTACATTTTAAAAGAACTTATTGTGAAAGATGGGAAAGTATTCAATGAATTTTTGAATTGTTTGAGAACCAAATTGCCGGCTAAGAGGGTTAGAACGACTCGATGTCGTGAAAAGTTCAAAGATATTAACGAAAATCTATGCGAACGATATCCTTATTTTCGTCACTTATTTTCGAATAAAAAACCGACCAACTATCCCTGAAAAGCTTATGTTTTCTTTCGTTCGCATAGATACCATTTCAAATCAAATGTTTGACGCATAGAAATCGTGGTTCAGGCCGTAAAATTTTATTTTTCTCTCTTAAAAATATGAGTGTTTCCTGGACATGAAACTCCTTTCACTGTAACTTTGATTAATTTCGATTTTTTTCTAAATAAAAAAAAAGGAAGGACTACCTCTGGCGTTCCCTTTATGTCCAGTTCCAAGACACAACTGTGCTCACATGGATCAAATACAATTTTATCGTTTAATTTCCATCGCTTTTTGAATGTTGGCCGGGAAATGGTGTTGTTGTTTGCTGGTCGAATTTAGAATTTATTTACTAATTCTTAATATTTTGTTTGTTTGTTTTTTTTTTATAAATTATACTTATAAAGAAATTCTAAAATGTAACGAAGCCGTCCAATTTGCGGTGCGATGCAGTGCAATGTATTCATATTTTTTTCTATAAATAATTGTTTATTTCTTAGTTAATTTTCTTCTAATGTAATCGTGTTTTTTGTACAAAAATTTGTATTCGGATTTATCCCGTGCATATTTGTCAAATTGATCTGAAACAAAACAAAAAATATATACGATTAAAAAAAAAACATAGATATTGCATAGATTTTTCTACCGAATGAAATGTAGCCTTTGTTCGTTCCATCGATGGCCACATACAGAGCCGTAATTTTATCCGGTGTTAATTTTGACGCATGTCTTAAGATTTTAGCGAATTCCTGTCGCGTAATACGGTCTCCTTCAGTGTAGAGCTGCAAGAGAATACAAATTAATTGGGTTATCTGATACATTAAATAGAAATATACTTTTTAAAAAATAATCAGTCGAGACTTTCTAACGAAAATTCCGAAATTCGAAAAAAAGAGACAATTTTCAGAAAGATACAGCCACTCATACAGAACGATGTAAAGACCAAACATAAGCTTGCAACTGCGAAAGTCCTGCATTATCGAGTTGCAGGCGCGAGATAGTGGACAAATTTGTCTCCCTTGAAGCAGTCATCATGAGAAGGAACGAGTCAACATCGTGTTAGTAAATCGACGATACTGGCTCGAATAACGAAAACTACGCCCTTTTTACTAGCGATTCTTAAAAGCGCTGTGACATGAGAGTTTACGAAAGCTGTTACAACGCTACTGGGTGTATTAGAGCGAAAAATCCCTCAGAAAAATATAGAGTGTAGGCGTCCAAAGAACCTTGAGCTGTATGAGCTATATCTCGACAGAAATGGAGTTAACCACATCAAAATTCGACTGCGCTAGAAAATTTAGGCGAAATTACCTGAACCTGAATGCTTCAGCTGAAAGTGCAGAGAGTTGAAAGTCCAATGAAGAATGAACACAGGACCGTAATGCTTAAAAAAAAATTCGTTGGCAGGCCAAGAACAACAGAGTCAACAACAAGTGCATAGCCAGAAACTGACCCTATGGAAAGAGACACTTCAAATTTTAGTAACGGTCTACTTTTAATTTACTGTGGGACAAAAATAGTTATTATCCATGTTTAGAAGTTCGATTGTACGATAAAATGTACTTTTTGAGAAACATATAAGTGCTGAAGATTCCAGGGTGAACTTTTCCCTGAGGAGTTTGAAAAACACGAGGGAATTAAAACATTTTTTGGAAATAAATCTCCAATTGGCTTGTCCGATTTGATTGACTTTTCACAAAGACCTAGCTGAAGTGTGTTCGAGCTCATGCATGGAAGATGGAAAGCTTGTTAGCTGAGTCAAAAACTGAAGTAAAACCAAAATAAAACAAGCAGAAATTAGAATAAAAAAAACAAAAATCTTAACGAAAAAAAAAAATGAATTCATCTGTATTTGGTGCCTGGAAAAGGACCCAGTTGGCCTAACCAGAGATTTGATATAAGAGTCGATAAGTTGAAACCATCGGTTCTCAGAAAAATTTAAACTTCCGCATAATTTTTATTTATTGTCCAGTATGCCTAATTTACGTTAATAAGGTGGTTGCCTTTATAGCTCATCTCTGGTTAGACCCACTGGCTCTGTCTTCCGGTCATGAGCTCGAACACACTTCAGCTAGTTCTGTGGGAAATTACAATCAAATCGTGCAAGCCAATTGCAAATGGAGGTTTATTTCCATTTTTTTTTTTGTTTGGGCTACGTGCTGTTTTGATGTGTATTCTAAAGGGTTTTCCGACAAGAGGTGTTATGTTGGTATTCAAAGAAAAAATCGATTTTTTTGAGATAAATCTAAGTAGAGCATTGCGATGTGTCTATCGATACCTTAATCCTTTAGCCACTGAACCGATGATGACCGCCTTTTAGACGGTCTTAGTGGTTAAATCATGACTCTGCCATTTGAAACTATAGCTCTCATCTGTTGATTGTCAAATGGCTGGTTGACCGGACGACGCACTATAGAGAAAATTTGTTCTTTAGCTGTACTGCTGTTTGTATGTGGAATAATTATCAAATTAAAGACGAACGTCAACAAACATTACTCCCTCCTCCCTTCCAACCGCTAACACAGTTCATTGCTTTTACAGGGGGCATCCCCTGAGTGTTAGTCCGTAAAAAAAAATAATCCATGCCCTTTACAGGGCTTATATTGATAGAAAATACAATTACTACATTTCTTGAAAAGACTTACCTTCGTTATGGCTTTTAAATACTCAATGGTTTCAGCATTGCTCAGTTTACAAAACAAAGCACATAAAAGTAAATTCTTTAAACTAACCGTGCCCACATGACGCTGAAATTAAAAAAAATCTTTCGTTATTTTTTTTAAAAATTATGCTACACCCTTGATAACCTACATAATCCAATACTGAGAATAGACGAGGTAAATTGGGATTGTTCAGATTAACTTGCATTAATTCCGAGAATGTCAAAAAGTCTAATTTTTCACGATTTGGTATGCTTGAGAACTTTTCAGTCAATTCCATGACACGTTCCGAATTGACAAAACTATAAAGGATAGAAAATACAGGATGTGAGAAAAACAAAATCACTTTATTTGCTTTGGCACTTACTCTAATTTGTCTAAAGTCCTTTCGATTTCCACAATATCACCGGACAAGGGTATTTTCAACTCGCGTGCTCTGGTCATTACAATAACATCTTCGAAGGAGTATTCTGAGGTGGGAACGCCCAAAGCTCTAAAACATAAGAGACATCACATACAACATTGCTTCATACTATTTTCATTTTTCATTCAAACAAATACTCACTTGGCCATAACTCCACGCACATTTTTGGCATATAAGTTGGGATCGGCCTTTTCCTCTTCGGAAGGAGTGTAAACTGGTAAATATTCGATTTCACAGCGGCTATAAAAACTTGCCAGCGTCAGCCAAAGCAAACGTAATCTGCAAATATCAACAGTTTGAAATCAGAGTCTGCTTTGTGTGTTTACTTCCGATTAAAACTTACACTCCCGGTCCATCCCAGGTCCAGGTAAATGTGTCATATTTATTGGGATATCTTATCAGGACAGGCTGTACTGGCACTCCCGGATAGAATGCACCACCTTTAAATTTAATCAATGCCTGGCGATTGGTACACGTGCCTTCGGCGAATATAACCACCTGTGGCCATTCCTCTTCGGATCGGGCTCTTTCGACAATCTCACGAATGGTATTTTGTCGGGAATTGGGATCTTCACGTTGTACATAGATGGGCTGAGCGTAATTGATGATTTCTGAAGAAAGTAGAAATAAATACCATTGTATTTCATTATAATCGTAATAGAAAAAATTCGAAATTCTGTAAATATTTCAACTGAAAACTGCGATCGGTAGATTGTCTGTCCAAGTCCTCTATAATACTGTAGAAAACAAAAGAGAAATGTTTGAGTCGAATTCGGTTAAGCGGAAATCATGAAATTTGTTTCACTTATGCGGGATTTTTAATAAAACTGACTTCGGACAAGTTGAACTGGCAATGTATTGTTTTTCTGAGTAACAGGTTAATATTTAATAATCACTCCGTCCATCATTTAAAGCAAACTATTCCATCATTTTATTCTGTAATACCATACCAATATAATTCAATTTTGATTAACTATAGTGATAGTAGATGCCGTCATTTTGTAAAACGTTTACAAAAACATCAGGTTTAACATTTTATATTTCGTGTGAAAACGGCTCCTCCTTGAAATTAAAATTTTTTTAACATTGTATTAATCTTCGAACTTCGAAAATTAAAGCATTAGCCACACCGAAGAATCTGCGTGAATGCAGCCTGGGTAATTATTGATTGGCAGAACTTTTATTCGATTCAAAACGACTTGAAAAAGGAAAATATAGATATATATAGGAGGCTTAATCCAGTGAATATGACATATGAGGTAGCAATTCGTAGACCAATTTATAAATTTTTGCTATGGCGAATACGAATGTGCGATAGTTCGTTGTCATGGTGGAAGAGAAATATATCTCAGAAAACCCAATATCACGAGTTAACGTCAGTATAAGTTGGAGTGGACCCTGAAGTGTATCAAAATATTGTTAGTTTTATATTTTTAGTCAGATTAGTCAGAATTTGAAAAATCGATAAGAGGAATTAAAACTCACTGAATTGAGAAAAACATACAAACAGTTCGGGTGAAGAACAAACATTCACTATAGTGTGTCGGATGAACAATCGGCCATTTAAGGATGAGAGTCTCTGAATAGCCGCTGAATCTCGACTGAATAGCCTAACATCAGGGAATTGGATACAAATTGTTAAGGAAATAAGTATAGAATTCCGAATATATATCGAGCCCTAACCGTTAAAAAGACAATCGCCAAAAATAAAATTTTACAGGAAAGAGTTTTTTTTTTGTGTGGTCAAGCATAAATGCGTGTGATGCTTATGATGCAATTGAATTTGCTATATCTTTGTAAATATATTTTTCTTAATCTACCATATTTGGGATTAAGGGCTTTAGTCAATTTTCTATCGAATTTCATTAAAATGCAAGTTTTGAAAAAATGGTCCTTACGACTTTTTTGCGATAGGGGCTCGATACATATATATTTTTTGTTTTTGAGGAACATTAGGACTGTTTCGATCTAGCTTTAAAATATTACCTTTGCCAATATCTGTGGCTTGGTGGAAAAGGGCTAATGTCAACATTTTTTGTTTCGAGTTATTATTTGTATTCGATTTATTTTCTTGCACTCTTTCATTATTCTAAAACTGTCAATGTCAAATTTTATCCAAAAATGCTTTATAAATGTAATTCTAATCCAATTTGTCTCGGGTATAATTAACAGATTTTTTTGTACTGAATCATCAAAGCGAGAGACATTGCCCCACAGATATAGTGTCGAGTCTGTATGGTAAGATTTTACGATAATCAAGTGTGTACTTACTGCCCAACAAAGGAATGTCCGATGTTTCTTTTTTCGCCACAATAGCTGGTGGACCGGTAGCAGCCACAATGATCGAATCCACAAACGATGAATGGGGAGCCACTACTAAAATTGGAGCCTCTTTCGCTGTTGCCCTTTCACCTTTGTACGTTAAATAGTGAAAAGAACCGGCAGCATACAACATACGCATGGCACCGGCCACCAAAGTCTGGACATTTCTGAAACAGAATTAAAATCAGATTTTGTAAAACAAAGTACTTGATAAGATTTAAAATAAACCAAACTCACTTGCGCCAGCCGGACAGCGGACGTTTGTTTAACTCCTCGACTGTGGTGCCATACAAACCGATGCAGGCAAACATCCATGCGGACACCAACGACAGCACACATCCCACCACACGTAAGGGCACCAATAGAACGGTAAGTACATAAATCTAGAAAAATAGAAAGAACGACAAATCAGATTAACTTATGCCTTATAGTAAGTAGTAGGAAGGGGGTCAAAAATAAATCTGATATATGACTATTATAAATTTACCCACAAGCGTTGGTTTTCGTCGTTCAGCAACGATTAGATAAGTAAAGAATAACAAAAACTCGGATGATCAGAAAGTCTGGCGTGTTTCACAAAAAAAACAGAAATACTTTTCAGAATTATAGATAATTGTGTTGTGTCCGAGATATGATACAAGTGTTCTAAACGCATTTAAGCGGTAAATTGCAAAAATTGTAAAATAATTGTAAATGTTTATTTTTCAAAAAAAAAAAAATAATAACTGAATAAAGTCATTTGTTTACATTAATTAGATGTAGGTGTGGTGTGTGTGCATGTTTTATTTTGTTCGTTTGGATTTGGAACGAAACATTGCCTGCAATAACTTAATTAGCAAAAAAAAAAAAAAACACATTCTTGCAAAGAATTCAACCGCATAAAAATTGTTTAAAAATTCATGGATGATTTATTCTGTTCTAAAACAAATATTATTGTTTTGAAAACCCGCAGCAGACACAGCTGTATGGCGTCCCCTGAAATCCAAAATGACCCATCAAGCATTTTTCATAACTTTACAGGAGAATCAAACAACCTTGTGAAATCTAAACACTCTCCTTGGTATGTCGTTCTGGAATTCGCCTATAATCTTGTCAATTTTTGATATTGATGTGTAACATTTCAAAAGAATCAATTACAAACACGATTTTGGGATTTTTGATGTTTGGTCATTTTGGTTTTCAGGTGACGAACAAACCTGAAGTATGACGAAATTGAATAGATATCAATTCGAATGGAGACGTGTTCTGTGTTTTTATTTCTATTAGTTAATTCTTATGAGTTGTTACAGCTGCTAGTTTGCAAGTAAAAAAAATCATATTTTGGAAGCAGAGATTTGCGGGAGAATCAACATGTTTTTCCAACTGCACATACTCATCGAAAAATAGTTTCAGAGTCTCAAGAATTGTACATGATTGTCACCAAGAAGTCCTGAACCAGGGGCATGCCGAATAATGCCAGTAAACCATTTACGTCTGAGAAGTCAATTCGCAAATTCGTTGTGTGAGCGAATACTCCTTCTTGGCTAGGAGTTGAAGTCTACGTAATACCTCTGCTAATGTTTGGGATGTTTCACCCGGATGAGATCGCACGGCACTCTCCCTGCGATTTAGGTGGTAAGCCACAGCCGCTGAGAAACTCTCCAAAGTATGTAAGAAATTTAAGACTTAAATGACAAGAAACCCAGCATTTATCCATTCATAAATACGTTTCGAAAAGCAAAGCCATCATTTATATTGAGTGAGTTCATGAAACTACTGACAGATGATAATGCGAGCTCGTTATTGATAAAACATGAATTCAAGTCATTAACATCAACATCAGAATCGCTGTTCTATAGATATTAAAATAATATCTACTACTCCGACATCTGTCGTCTGGGCCCTTAGTCGGAATACGCCGCCATCCAGGGACTCAGATCCGTTCATTTTCAAAAGACCAATTGATCGGACGACTCCCTCCTTCTTCCTACCAATACCCTCATTTCCTATCTGCATCTCAAACTAAACAAAGAAATATTTTAATTTTTCCTTACTTTCTTTTCATATACAGGGTTCTCCAACGAGAGATGTTATTTTGAATCACACGGCATTTCGGGATCTGTCTCTTTTCAAACTTCTATTCTTTGACATTTGACAAATAGAAACTACGCCATTGCTAGAAATGAAACGATCGTGTGATTCAACAACGCATTGAAATTATTAAAATTCACTACAAAAATGGGTAAAGTCTTGCAGTCACAGTTCGCAGAACTTAAAAGTTTCCGGACTCTCGAAGACGTGATGACAATTGGCCACCGAGATCTTGTGATTTAAAACCTTGCGACTTCTTCCTTTAAGGGCACGTGAAAGATAAAGTCTACGCCAACAGCCCAGCGTCGATTCAAGACCTCAAAGATAGAATTCGTTAGGCTATCGTGGACATAGGACATCCACTTTGCGATTTGGTTATGAAAAATTTCATGAAAAGGATATGGTTCTGTAAGCGTGGTCGTGTTGGTCATTTGGCTGATGTTCTTTTTCATTATTAACATATAAACATCCGATCATGTCATTTTTCTTTGAATACCAAAACAACACCTCTTGTTGGAAAAACCTGTACAAGACGATTTATAATGTCTACAACGAAACGAAGACATTTCCAACATTTGTAGTAAAAATGTCGACTTATCATCACACCATTCGCCGTCATATCGGGAAACAATAGTGACTAGTCCAAAAGTCGCTAAACAACTCATTCAAGATAAAACGATAAATATGTCTGATACGAGTACGTGAACTTGTGTCAGCCTTCAATTTCAGATATAGGAGAGTACACTTGTACCAGCCAGTATCAGCTGAATAAATTGCACAAAAAAGTGCAGCAAAAAGCAATTAGAATTTAACAAAAATAACATTAATAACCAATCAATATCCAATTTAATTATAATAAAATGAAATTATTATTACTCGTGGAATTGTTTTTTGGATATTGCAGCATAACAAATATTAATATTGCGCACAAAATCTATTTCTCTTTTTTTTCTAAATTTCATCCGCAAATCTATTTATAATTATCAATGGGTACATAAACATGTGGCATGTGGAAATTCAAATATGCCAATAATGACTTTTGTTTGGCTAATATAATGGCCTACACGCACTAATTAATGGATTTTATTAATTAAAAAGTATAAATGAGTCGTAAAATAGCAAATAGAAATAGATGACCGATTAAAAAAAAACACATATTTGGCGTATGTTGACCCCAACATTTTGTATATAAAAATCGATTAAAAGCTAATCAGAGTATACACTTTTACTGTTATAATGGAATAATTAGAGACCGGCAGAATATTCGACTTCGGTCGTTCACATTTGATTCTCGTCGGCCTCACAATCTAGGCCTTGGAAAGACTAATTTAGACAACAGAACATTCATACATAGGAAGTAATCAGTTATTTTTTTACAAGCAGTAAAAGCACTTGCAGGAAGATATTTCCACATACGAACAGTTCGGCTGAACAAAGAATGTTCTCAATAGTGCGTTCTCCGGTCAACGTGCCATTTGACAATAAACGGATGAGAGATCCTGGATGGCCGCTTATTTTGCATGAAATTGTGGACCGCCGGAAAATCTTCATAAACTCGTTCTGCTGGGAGTTTATGGAGATTTTCTTATTGAGCAGACATTCTTATGGATATACATTCTTATTGAACTTCTGGTCCTTCACCAAGTAATGGTGAAGGTACAGGGTGGCTGATGAATATTGCTACACTTGTATTGTTACGGTCAATAGAAATTTGTTTTGTACAGAACTCTGCCGAAAGAGAATACCTTGCAATACCGTGTGCCGTGAGGCGTGTGGTTTCAGCAAGATTGTGCAACTTGTCACATAGCTAGTCCTGTGATGACAGAATTGCAGCGAAAATTCTCCAGTAAAGAAACTCGCCATTGCGTTGGCCCCAAGGTATCCTGACCTTACTGCACCTGACTTTTTCATGTGCGATTATTGCAAAAGGAAGTTTACTAAACAAACCCATAGAATTTGAAGGAAGTTTACTAAACAACCCCATAGAATTTGAATGATTTAAAGCAATGTATTCGAACAACAATTCAGACAATTTCCGCTGCAACTCTCCAGGGTGAATGCATTTTTTTACCAAGTAGCATTAGAAAAAAAAAACATTTAAAAGATTTAATAACTATGTATTAGTTTTTAAATGAACAAAGTTCAAATAATTTATATGAGTTAAAAAAAAAGTTTTTTGAGTTTCTTAATGTACATAAATTCATCAGCCACCCTGTATATAAACATATTTTTAGAAAGGAACAAATTGTTTTTTTTTTTCTGACAATAAAATTTAAAACCCTGGACAAAAAAGAAATTTCGATATAATTCGATAAGGTTCGATAGCCGATACTCTCAAAATGTGATGACATTTCTGTTCACTAAGGTTGGACTAGTCAACATCAATCGTTTCAAGCCAGAACAACGCTTGCTATGAAAAAAACAAATCCTTTCGGGAGCAAGCAAGCACAATTGCCGTGTTTGGAACGAAGACAATCCTCAAGAAGTTCACCACGAATCACCATTATATCCATTAACATTTACTTTGGTTCGGTTTTCGAAATGAAGTAGGTCAGGCTGACTGAATTCTTGTTTCCAAAAATTAATCAGCTATACACATCTCTTAACAATCGATTTATTATCAATTGGGTCCAGTTCACTCTTCGTTCCTACGATTTAACAACTCTGGATTACGTTGACTGGTCATTGTTAAGTTTATTGGTTTATGTCGACAAACCAACAACTCTTGAAGCATTCGAAGACCATATTCAAGCCAGATTTAATGTAAAAAGTAGTCAAAATTCGGAATGATCGAATGGACCATCTAACTCGCATCCACTACGGACATAAGCCGGAAATCATATTTAAAAATAAATGCCATGAATTAATCGACCAGATTGTAATGAAATTTTGTTTTGTTTTTCAGTGTTAATTTGGTTCCAATGCAAGAGTCAAAGTCAAAGATATTTGTCTTGCCATTTCATCATATTTTTCTTTGCCCAAAATGGAAGAATTATATTGGATTTGGTTGGTATTTGATATCAACGGCGACGATGCCACTGAACCCATGAACCAATTGAGAGACGTGTTTGGTGAGCAATTAATCTCACCTTTTTTTCACTGTCAAGTGTCCGCCTCGTAGACCCGATTTACACAATGACTATCCACCTAGGTTTAACAAAGGCAAGACGTAAGATGATTGTTGGCGGCGATGCTGGTAAAGAAGCAGGACGGTTATCAAAACAGTTAGGAAATGGAAATCGGGAGGAAGTTTGAAATCAGCTTTTTTTTTAACACAACTTTTTCTTGAGCAAAAAAATAAAGTGAATTTTGAATTGTGACACTATTGAAGTAAATGTGCGATGTAGTCATCCACTTCAAACTTCCACTACAGTACAACACAGGATTCATAAAATTAAAAATGTTTAATTATTTACTTGCAAAAATAATATTAAACCTAAAATATAACCCCCGTATTCATAAAAATAAAAAAAACCTTTTTAAAAAAAAATTTATAAAAATATAAAAACAATTTTCACACATTTTTCATAATAAAGTTTTTTTGACATTTTGAATACGAGGGTCAGTGTTTTGCTAATGTCATCACAGTTGGAATACGACAGATGCAGCTGTCGTTAATGTTATAAATTATATCTGCGAATGCTTGGACAGAGGAGTCTTCTATGATTTCACTAAAGCATTTGATCTAGAAGATCATACAATTATAAAAAGATTATACAAAACAAAGCTTTGAAAAACGTATATAAGCTCCCAAGAATGTATTCGACGTTGCTGTTATACAAAAATATTGCTAAAACTGTTTTGCCTATTCATGGTTTATATAAAATATCGGCAACCACACAATTCAATTGCAAAGAAACGAGCACAACCTAAATACAAGACGGGGTGTAGATATCCAGGTGGTCAGATGTCGTTTGAAAACTACAAAACAATGAATACAATACAATGGTAGTTTGGTATATAATAACATGCCGTCGTCGATTAAGAATTCAGTGTCCATATCCGTTTTTAAAAATAGATTACAAAAATATCTGTTGCAAAATATTGACATGCTCCTAATATGATATAGTATGAAGTTATTGTAAATTTTGAATACTTGAATACTGTAACTAAAAGAATTGTATATTTTGTATATATATTTAATTTTAAATTTTGTTTATATAACTTTGTTGCCAGATAGCCTCAATAATATCTGAAATTATGAAAAAAAAAATAATAAAAAAAAAGTGTATTTTCTATTTTCAGAAGCATCGTCCACAGAATCCGCTTGGCAACCATGGTATCTCTGGAAAGTCAACGAACCTCTATGGCATAACATTATGACATAACATTATGAGAGGCGAAATTTTCATCCGTCCGTTGTTCTTGTCGTGAGATCAAGAATTCAACAATCTTAAAATTTAACATATATGTATATCGCCCATCATCATCACATTCGCTGCGGATAAAAAAAATGCTGTATTTGGGCCAAAGAGGGGAACGAATAGATAATCGATGTACATACATACATATGTATATATGTACATATGTTAAAGGAAACCACCGACCAAAATTATGTCCGTATTAGTATTTGGTTACTCAATGAAACCCCTTCATCTTCATTCAAAGTCATTATGCGATATGTTGCCGATATTTCTCAATTACGCTCACTTCTCTCTTAACATTCGTCTATACATACAGATGATATGTTTGGTTATCGCTCGCAAACAACAAACAGAAAATAAGTCCAAATCATTGGAATATGTCTGCATACAAAATCTTTAAAATCTCCAAAGCAAATAATCAATTTTATCGTCAACGAATATAACCAAACCAGACAGACTGACACAAATTCAATGTCAATGCTCAAGAGCCGAATGGCACTAAAAAGAAAATAGACAAAGACTGCGGCACAGGGTCATTGATGACTGATTATATGGAATGGTAATAGTAGAGTAGTGGGTCGGGTGGTACACAAGACCCAGATCCAACACTACGCACTGAGATTGTCTACAGAAGCATCGCGCACATAACAACAACAAATAAATGCAGTTGACAATGACTGTGACATACATTTCGTCTTCGTTTTTCTTTTTCCTAGTATTTATTATTAAATGTATTGTCTCTTTATATGTGCCTTCCGCAACAACTGTACACAGTGACTGAAAGAGAATAAATCGCTTGCTCTCTTAGTTTTTTATGTTATTGAAAGTCTGGTCATTGTGTTTTTGCAATAATAACAATGAATTTTAGTACGGAATAGTCAGGGAACACAAAAATCGGATATTCCAAGTCAACCCAAAAGATTTTCGACAATAAATGGCTTGGATGATCGGAATTTTGCAGTCGAAATTTTGCAGACAGACGAAAACTGAAAGTATTTTAGACTTGTTTGCGGATATATACAAAAAATATTATATTTTGAAATTGTTGGCAGACATACCAATTTTGGCAAGGTGCTAACATTCCAACAGGTCTACTTAAGAATTATTTGAATGGACATTTTAGATTAATGACTGTCCCATAATAAACGTCTCTAGGAGTACAGTCAACTCCGTTAAATTGCAAATGGGAAAACGGAGCCAATTTGTTTTAGTTATCTGTAGGCTTAGTTTTCAACATATTTCATAGTAAATATTTGTAAAAAAAAAACTATGCCTAAAGAAATGTATTTTTGTAACTTTTTTGTTTTGAATTTATAAAATTAATATTTAATTTGAATCACGGTTTATATTATCATAGATTTTCCTTAGTAACAATTGATATTGAAATTTGCTATAGAAAAAAAACACACACACACACAAATAAAATACAAAAATTCATAGTTAATGGTGAAACGTTTGAGTATTCCCAAATTTTAATTGGAATACGTCGCAATTCGTCAAAAACCCCAGTTGGCATGTACGGGTAAAGTATATTTAATCTGTTAAGAGTAAAGCAAATCTGTTGAGAGTAGAGATTAATTAGCACTTGAGCCCTACACTGAACCCATACATGTAGCATTTTAAACATTTCAGTTTTTATTTACTTGTATAAAAATAGACCAACTAACTAATTGTAACCAAAAAATGTGTCAGTTTGTGATTATGAAAATACTTGAATAAAAATATTATTAGTCCGGGGCAGTGATGGGTTTACACCTGGGTATTTACCCAACGCTGGGTATTTACCCATTTATACCCACGTTCATACCCGGGTATTTATCTAATTTCGGGTAAATACTCATTTTAATAATAAATACTTGTTGTTACGTAGAGTAAGAGAAATGTGAACATTTTCGAATTTATTTTGAACATATTTTGTTGAAGTGTATTTTGTTTATACATTTCTTGATGCGTTTTGCTCAGTTAACCCTTCAGTGCGCCGTGATGCATATTTGAATCAACCACTTGTTTTCCATGTTACTCTTTTATTAGACATTACAGTGATTAAGTTTCAGCTGATTCTAACACGAATGCATGACATTTGTTGTTGTAAAACCATAGATGATTTGTAACGGATGTTTTGACAACAATTTGGTCAGTTGTCATTGCGATTTTTGCATTATACTGGAGTTTTGCGATTTATAACTATTTTAAATTAAAATAATTCGCGATTGGTGATCAAGGTAAGTTTTATAAATTTTATTTTTATTCTGTAGTGTGTGTGCGTGACATTAGTGGAAAATAAAATGCAAAATGTGTAAATTCTCAAGTTGTAGATCGGAAAACTTGGTTGATTCAAATATGAATCATCACGCATTTTTTTATAAAAAATAAATGTAAAAATAAATAAAATAATTTTTTTGTTATTTTTTTCTAGTTTTAGAATACCTGTAGAATTCAAAAATATTTTTTAAAACAAAAAATAAAAAAATCGCGCATTGAAGGGTTAAGGCAGTTTTGACTGCATCAAACACAACAACAATTCTTAATAAGAACCGCTAATCAGCGTACATATGGCAATTCAATGTAATGAGTGGGAGCGATGCTGAAGCAACTAGAAAAATTAAATTAAATTTTAAAATTATTTCATTTGTTAATAAAAAATCTAATTCATAATAAAAAATTTAATTATTTTAATTTATTTAAATTTTTCTTTATTCTGATTTATACCCACATTTTGGGTAAATACCCAGGTGCTTGGGTAAATATCTGGGTATTTTCGGTTAAATACCCAATTTACCATTTGGGTATTTACCCTTGTCCCATCACTAGTCCGGGGACAATTTTCACTAGTGAAACGATGGACTTTACACACAGAGACATTTTAGAAAATACTATCGTTTTCCGCAAAAAAGTGCATTCTACAAACATCCCATTTATGTCACGTGATTAAAGATAAATTCGTTTTATTTTCGCTGAAATCCTCCGGTCCTCGAAGGGACCCGGACAAACATCTTAAATTCGGAATTTACAGTTGTTCACTAAACAATTTAAGAAAATGCTAATATGTACTTTCAAATTTATGTTTCAATATTAGCTATATATGTTGAAACCTCATTTGTCTGAAGAAATTTTCATAATGTGAAATTCTTCGACCGGATAGGTTAAAATGACAAAAAAATGCTCTAGAGTTGATCTTAACGCGCCCATGAAGAAGAAATGGAAATACTTTCCACTGTGACTCTATCCTTAAATAGAAGCTAACAGTATCAGCTAACAACACTAGAAAGACATTTGTCTGAAATAATTTTTAGAAATGACAAAAATTGCTTGAAGTTAAACTTAACACGTCCATGACAGACAAATGGAAATTCCACTATGGTACTGACCTCAAATTAAATTGAAGGAAAAAAAAACGTATAAGTTCCAATGCTTTGATTAGTAAATAATCAAAAAAAAATATAAAGGGTTATCCATTTCGTGGTTTCAAAAGCATAGGGCTAGCATTCGACATCTGTCAAACTAAGTTGTTAAACCAATTTTTTTATCTTTTCTGTTGGAAGTCTGACATTGACGAAAATGGATCGCTTCACTATCAGACAACGCGTAAAAATTATTAAAACCTACTACAAAAATGGTGCTTCAGGCACAAGAGGAGATTATGGTTTACATAATCGTTCAACTACGCAAGCAATTGGCAAAATTTAAACTGGAGCGGTTACAGATATTGTAAGGCCTATGCATCATCGTTTCGCTGTTTGGTGCGCTCTTTGGTCCGAAGGTGTGATTGGACCTTACTTCTTCGAAAACGACTGTCATTGTCAATTCGGAGCGTTATGGTCGTATGATAACCGACTTTTTTTGCATGCGACATGAAGAATACGGCTTGGAGAATCTGTGGTTTCAACAAGACGGTGCCACATGTCACACAACTCGAGCGAATATGTTCTTATTGCAAGAGACATTTGCTGGCCGCGTAATTTCTCGTCGTGGCGACATCAACTGGTCACCAAGATCATGCGATTTGACACCATTAGACTTTTTTTGTGGGGCTACGCGAAAGACCGTGGTTATGCAGATAAACCTTTAACTCTTGAGTACTTAAGAAGCAACATTCGTCAAGTTATAGCTTAGATACCGCCCAATATGTGCCAAAAAGTGGTCCAAAATTACCTCAAAAGAATAAATGCTTGCCAACAAAATATATTATGTGTTTTAAAAAGGCAAAATGGATAACCCTTCACAACCTTCCAGACTTGGAGTTCACAACAAACAAATTTACACAGCTTTTAAAGTTATTCGAACTGTATACATAAAATAAAAATGAATAAATAGGAATAAATGTCGTTTTTTGCAAATGGGAAACAATGTATAAGAAATTCTGTAACTTAAAGTCTCCGTAAGTTGAACTTTAAAAAATGGACAATGGTGGTTTGAGTTATAGAAGTTTGAATGTATATGGAAAGTAAATGGGGGAAGGGTTTATACAAAGAATATATTTTCCCTCTACAAATATATATTTTTTCAGATAAACAATGTCAATCTCTTCAATTAGAAAATGATCTTCAATCTCAAGAAACAACTAATTATGCAAAATTCGCATAAAGCTGGTGCGTGAAATGTTGAGTTGTACGACTACGACAACATGCATAGTATTGTCTACTAGCGAACCAGTCGCACGAACTTCTTGCATAAACTTGAGTACAGCAGGCAAAACTTTTCAGTACACTCACTGGGCTGTACATCATTGACATTTTCGGCAACGCCATTTAAGGGCAAAGCGATTCATTTACAGACTTTCTATGAAGATTTCTATCGACAAAGAGCTGTCACTGTCTAAATAAAATATGATTCAAAACCCACTAGATGAACCACCCGATATTAAATAAACCATGCACTATCGTATGACTTGCTCTACGCACAACCCAATTCCCTCTCATGTCTATCTGTAGAATCGTAAACTTTACACCGTTGACCGATGAGTCTATAGAAATATCTTCTGAGAAATGCAATACTCGCTGATTCACTAGTAACGCTGTTTTTTTTTTTTGCCACATCGAGACAATGAATTGTGTCTGTGGTTGTAATTACTCGTACGATGCCGAGTTTTTTTTTTGTTCATTTTAATCGTCATTGGGTTTTGTTTACGTTCCGCTAGAGTCACGCGTTTTCAGTATAACGGAATTGCAAAATAATTGGGATGTGCCCACAGAGTAATCTTGCAACAAGCATGATGGATGACTGAGCTTGGATGGATGATCATTTGCATTCCTTTGCCACAATACGAATTTAAAACAACCGCATCTCATCTCTCATGTGTAGCAAACAACTCAGATTTGTTGACACACACATCCGTTGCAAAATTCTGGAAGCTGGTTCCAGAGAATGGCTTTCGTTTATGCCGTTGGTTTAGGTCATCGTTATTTTTATAGACTTCCCAATTGTCTTTAATCTTTTGCAAGTGCAATCTTACATTTAAGATTGTGCATTCAAAATAAATTTTAAATATTGCAACAGACATAACAAAAAACAAGAACTGATTTGCATTTAGTTTATCTAACGAAAATTTAAACGTCTAAGTAAAACACAGCGATTAATTTGCTATGATAAAACATCGCCAAAAACAAACAACATAAAAAAAAACAGCCAATAAATGAGAATAGACAAATGAGAAAAGGCAAGCGAGCAGTCAGACAGACTAGCATCAATTTAATCCGTAAATAAATGGCTGTCAAGTGCAAGGCAAACGAAAGTATGTTTGTGAATATTTGATTAAATTTTTATTAGGGAAGTATGATAAGAATGGGAAGTACAGTGTAACGGGTAAGTCTCTTATGCGGACACCTCATATAAACGGAAAATTTGTTGTCAGTACCAGTCCCCTTAGGAGGACACCTCTCATTAGAGGACACATTTCTCCTTGCCGTAGTCGTCCGCATAACCGAGAGAACACTGTATAACATAGCAGTTAGGGGACAATATACATATGTATATTTACATGTTTAGAGGGTCTTCCCCGCCACGTCACAAATACAAACGATTGCACAAAGACAAATATGTTTGACAATTGAGATTTTAAGATTTATACCAGCTGTTTGTAAAAGGGTTTTCCAACAAGATGTGTTTTTTTGAATCAGCCCGTATTTCGGTAGCTGTCACTTTTGAAGCTTTTTTCCTTTGACATTTGACTACGCCATTACTAAACATGGAACGCTTCAACAACGCATTGAAATTATTAAAATTCATTAAAAAAAAATCTTGCAGTCACAATTCGCAAAACTAAAAAGTTTCTGGATCGAAGAGGTGATCACAATTGGCCACCGAGGTATTGTGATTTAACACCTTGCGACTTCTTCCTTTGGGGCCACGTGAAAGGTAAGTTCTAAAACAGCCCAGCGTCGATTCAAGACCTCAAAGATGGAATTTGTGAGGCTATCGAGGACGTAGGGCAGCCACTTTGCGATTTGGTTATGGAAAATTGCATGAAAAGGATATGGTCCTGTAAGTGTGGTCGTGGTGGACATATGGCTGGTGTTCTTCTTTATTATTAACGGCATACCTTCCTCTTTATTATGAAATAAACATTCGATCATTTATCTCAGAAAATTTAATTTTTCTTTGAATGCCAAAATAACACATCTTGTTGGAAAAGCCTTTTGACGTGTCTGTGACTAGCGTCCAACATGGTTTATCGGTGTCACAATTAATTGGCATGCACTAAAATTCTCAAAATAGAATGTGTTTTCTTCTACGATTTTTTTTTTTATAGAAAATCGCAGAAGTGTCCTTTATTAAAAGAACAAAGATTTTTAAACAAATTTTGGGAGTAGTGACTCATGGTAGTAAATTTGATTAAAAAAGAAAGGGGGGTTAATGGAAAAATATTCTGTATTTTTATACTATTATTGATTATTTATATATTTCCAAAAAAAAAAAAACAATTGTTGTACTGCACAATTTGTTGGAATTGATAGCTGTATTGAAATTGAAATGCATTTTCTAGAACTTGATATAATTTGGCCTACACTCTATGCCTGGATGAAATGAAAAAATTGGTAAAGAAAAGAGGGTACATATTTTGGTTTACGTATTTTATAAAAAAAAAAGCTAAGGAAGGGCTAATTTCGAGACAAATGATACGTTAAACCACCTCTCTTAAAATAATCCGCGCATATTCCAGAGATTCTTCACGAAATAACTCATGGCCGAGTATAACAAATAACTCGTGCGAAATATGGAAAGAGTTTGGATAACATTTAGCATATGGAATATTCTTTCTCTAATCCCAAACAATGTGTTTCAAGGCCTTTGTAGCGAAAATACACAAATGATTTCATCGCAATGGCAGCACGACACAAAAATACATATGTTTCCTGTTTTTTTTTTTGGAGTTTGCTATGCAATTATAGCAGGAATTAACATATATTAATATTTAAATATTTACGACCAATTTCACAAACTCATGATAAGGGCGACTGATAATTTTTGGTCGAGATTTATTCGGAGAAGCTTTACATGATATTGATAATCTAAACAAATAATAAATAAAATTGGGTCAACATATTTAATAACGACATAAGAAATTTGTTTTTGCTAGAAAAGATCATGGTCACTGTTTGGTGCGGTCTTTGGTCCGAAGGTGTGATTGGACCTTACTTCTTCGAAAACGACGAGGGAACGACTGTTACCGGAGTGTTATGGTCGTATGATAACCGACTTTTTTTGCCTGCTATTGAAGAATACGACTTGGCGAATATGTGGTTTCAACAAGACGGTGCCACATGCCACACAACTCCAGCGAATATGGCTTTATTGCAAGAGACATTTCCTGGCCGCGTAATCAACTGACCACCAAGATCATGAAATTTGACACCATTCGACTTTTATTTGTGGGGCTACGCGAAAGACCGTGTTTATGCAGATATGGATAACCCTTTATGTAAACTAAATAGTGAATAACTAGTCAAGAATAAATTTGTGTTTGTTTTAGCAAATTATACATTTTTTAGGCATTTTGTGGTTGTTGAGCCAATTAATATTTTTCCTTTTTTACACGATATCGTCTGGAACGTATGCACCGTGCAACAACAGAATAAGGTGTAATTCTAAATTACAACAGACTGCAATTGGCTATGATATTTTTAAAAATAAGTTTTATTTCGACTCCACATTTCGTGACATGTCTATAAAACGAAGTACAGTAAAAGCTCCGGTGGGCGGACACCGACAGTCGCAGTGGTGTTCGCTGTAGAATGTCTTATAATCTGCCTGACCGACTGTATCATTTCCTTACTGATATATAGCCCAGTGTTGATTATAGTTGGTCTTGAGTATGACCAACCAAAATTTGTCGGTATGTTTATTTTTTTCTAATCTCTGTTCTTGTCTCAGACAGATTTTTCTTTCTAATTCTTCTAAAATCAGATTAATGAAAAGTGTAATTTATTTCCGTATATCAGCAAATTTTCTAATAATTTCTACAGCGCAATTTCCTACCATGAATTCATTTTAATGATTGACCGATTTATCATACCAATGTCAAAAAAAAAAAACATTGTAATAGAAAAGGGGTAACAGGAAAATAAATAAACATACCTTAGCTAAATCCACGTTATTTTCTATATTCAGACGATGTACAAAAGGATTTATATAATTATTGCCCGTCCAGTCCATGGAATCTTCTTCGGAATCATTTTTGCTAATAGTGCCGGTAACAGGTGCTGCCACCGAATCACTGCTCTCATCATTGGGTGGCGTTTGGCCGGACGGCGAACGCCTCCGTTTTATGGTGGATGTTGTCATTTTGATTGGGAGTAGTAATTAACGGTTGTTTCTTAATTGATTTCTTGTTGAATTTTGTATTTTGTAGACAAATGAATGAACGAGTAGTTGTCTTTATTTACGGACAAATGTCACAACACTTATGGCAATTTGTCGTTTTCTTTATGTTTCTTTTCTTTTTATGTTATAGAAAAATAATGTAAACACCGAGAAAGAAAATATTCTTTGATAGATCTGTTTTAGAAGATTTTCTTAAATTTATATTTTCTTTTTCACAGTCTCTACTGTTTGCTGCCAACAATGCAAAATTTCTTTGTACCGCACGGACAAACGGTTTGTTGAGGTGGATTCTTTGGAAAGCACTGAAACTTCTTTTATTAACACGTTTATTGGTCTCGTGGCGTGATTCTATACTCTTTGGCACTCACTCTCCGGCCTTAACAAAGGGGAAGATGTCGTTCAATTAAAAACTGAAATATTTTGCACAATTTCTCTTGTTTTTTTTTAAACCCTCATTGTGTAGCTCTTCGATAAATTATGTTAATGACGCATTCTTTTTTTCCACTTAGTAGACAAGGCAGTAGTAGTAGGTACGACGATGATGATGCCGTTGGTCCCCGAACGCGCGTTACCAGAGCAAAGATAGAGCTCCACCGTAAGTCGTCGGTGGTTGTGTGATTACTGAATGCTTCTCAAAAATGTTTGTTTTTTATGACCGACCCGACCAGCCGGCGGTCTGGTGTCAGTTTTGTTGTTTGGTATGAGTAGTACTTTATACATATACGACGACTATGTACTCATCCAATGTGTTGTTGATCGTACTTTCGCTTTATTAAAGAGAGCGGACATAGAGAACTAATGGCAGACAGTAAGTGGTGGGGAGAACTAGAGGTTATGTGTGGAGCATATAAAACACGTTTCCCAGAGATCAGTAAATAAGTGACGACAGATGAGATGTGAAACTGGCACTTTGTACCTCGGTCTGTTGGCTCTTTAGTGGGCAGTTCTCACTGGGTTTGCATCAGCTGTTCCGGCTGTGACCATTTACGTGTTGGGCTTGATGACGTTGTTGAAAGTATATTCATTACTAAACTTTTAGTGGCACAGAATTTGTTGTTGAAGGTAATTTGTGCAAATTCGCATTGAATATTATTTTGTAGTTTGGCTGTAATTAAAGCAGGAAGGAGCTTAATTAATGTGACAGTTTAATAAGAAAAATGAAAGTTTTTTTTAATTGTAAACGAATTTGTTTAAATTATAAATAACCCAGATTTTTTTTTCTGGTAGAACACCTCGAAATATATTTAAAAAAAAACACAACTAAACAATTTATAAGTTAAAACGTCGTTGAGGGCACTTTGGACCGTCTTATCAATCTGCCAGTTGTTTATGGTTCGCGCAAACTTCGACAATAATCAAACGTAAAGTGATGGGAACACAAACAAAATATTTCAGTTTGATGAGAAATTTGAAAATGGAATCAGCATACAAAGTGCAGGGATTGTCTAAAAGCTAACATTATGTGTAAATTGATTTAAAAGAACACAGGATCAGTACTGTGCATAAAATGCCTACAATATTTAAAAATAAATAAATGAAGAAGTTTGAATTCACCACTAACTTTTAGCTATAGCGATTTATAGTAATTCATACAATTTTGTTTAAACACACCGTTCTCTCAAACGCCTCGGGAGAATTGTATACAAATATTTATTTCATTTGGGAAATTTAAAATATTGCACTCTCTGTCATGATATCTTTAGAAAAACAATTTTTAGATTACATCTCACGTTTAAATTTCCTATTCTCCTTTCTCACAAATCTTCTGCTTCCGCTTCATGAGTGTTATTATAAGCGGCCTCACCCGCGATGTAGAACGTTAACATTCGATTACTATCTATGCGACAAACAGCTGATTTGCAATCCACTAACAGTCTCCAAAGCATACGAGAATCTATGCGAACGAAAGAAAATATAAGCAATCAAGACGTTTTTTTTTCCTCGTGGGTCATGTCGTTAAAATCGTACAGTGAAAAATATTTCTTGATTTCGAAAAATTCTTTTTCAGTGATGAGGCTGAAAATTGAATAATTGGACATTACACGTGTCATTGATGAGATACCCGTGGAAATGTTAATAAAAGTGTGCCGAACTTGAACTTTCAGAATGGACCACCAGAAGCTTATCCATGGACAACATTTTCATGAAATAATCTCTAAAATGTTTTTTCTTAACTTTTCCTTTTTAAGAAAAGCTACCGCATTTTTTAAATGTTTTAACAGCACAATTTTAAAAATAGACATGTAAATGTGTAAGTATTTGCAAATTCGTTTTGGAAAATATTGGATTATAATCACAACTAGACATACCACATGAATGACCGCCGTGTTATTGATTTTTAAAAAAATAAACTAATGCATTATAGCCTTGGCAAAATGAAGAACTATCTTGGCAAACCACGGACAATCGGGACAAGCAAAGGACGTTATAAGTCGAGGACAACCTTGAACACAAGGACAGTTCTGATAAACATATGATAATCTTGATAAGTCAAGGGCAACATTGACAATAACGCCGAATCAAGTAGTCCGCAGTCACTGTTAGCGATGAAAGCTATTTGTTTGACGTGGACGTCATGGTAGACGTATTTATATTGAACTTCGATTTTGCGGGCGATTTCCGAATTCGTTGAACAATCCGTAACTAGGTCATTATCATCAGGGGGAATATACATATACGAGGGTTGCTATTTAGATTCCGGGTGCTGGCAATTCTCGTGTTGTCAGATGCAAACTGGAACTTCCTTTGGAAAGTTTCAATCACTGTAAATCGCTGGTGTTGTCGGATGCAAACTGGAACTTCCTTAGGAAAGTTTCAATCACTGTAAATTACTGGTACAAGAGCGATTCAGTCTCGGACGGGGGAAGCTGAAACAATAGGCTATTTAAGGATTCCAGATGTCGAATTTCATTTCATTTCATTTATTTGCACAGATTTTGTAATTTAAAGCCTTACGGCCAATTGTAACAAATTACAATAAAAACTACTCCATGTTGAATACTACTGCTCAGTAAATTTAAAAACAATTAAAAATATGCGTATAAAAATACAGTGGAATTAAAAATAATATAGCTATACAAAATAAAATATAAAAAAGCAATTTACATATCAAATTCAAAATATCAGTAAAGCGTACATCAATCAGTATTGGAAAATGAGGAATGAAACAATCAAATTTTACAGTTCCCTAATGAATGAACAAATAATTCTTAAATAGATTACGAAATGGAAATTAAAGAAAAATATTGAAGAAGCTTTTTTCGGAATGTATTATTAGTCAGTGAAAATATTTTCAATGTACCGGGGAGTGAATTGAACAATCTGGCTATTCTAACTCGAAAGGACTTATCCATATGACCATCCGCTCTGGGAATGATTAGTTGGTTAGCACGCGATGAACGACAAAATGTAAATGAGTCAACAAGAAAAGCCGGAGTTTGATTTTTATAAATTTTCTAAAATAACAGAAGAGACCGATAATTTACGAAATCACGAAAGGAGCAACCCAAGAACCGTCTAAGAGAAAAAATGTATCGAACTACTCGGTTGATACATAATCTAATTTTGTTAAAAACTGATGGGTCATCCGACTAATATTTCTAAATAATGAACATCGAATGACGGATATGTAAATAAAAGAAAAAATAATTAATTTGTTTTGTTTGTTTGTATTTTTATTTTAAATTTAAACCTTTTTTTTTATCTCAATAGCTTAAAATTGTACATGTATTATATTCGATATTATAGAAGCTGCCAATGTGCGTTCACTTTTTCCGTTTTTTCTCCTCCTTGACGGAATATTCAGATGCCGATTTCTGTCGATCTTTTTCCAATTTTATGTTAGCCGTTGGAATTTGCGGCAAAGGAGCGCAACTTTCCAATGATCCGTCCAGCGTTCCCTCTTTATCTTTGGGTGGTTTATAATCCATAACGTGATCAACTCTTAAGGAACGATTCAACATCTTAATACCGTTTAGATTGTCTACGGCCAAAATAGTAGAGCGCCGATCCTCGTAGCATATAAAACAGAAGCCTTTCGATTTACCCGTATCTTTGTCGCGTACCAAGTGTATATTGACGATTTCGCCGTATTGCGAGAAAACACATATTAAATCGCCCTCTGTCAAGGTATAGGGAAAACCACCAACAAAAATCCAGGCGGAATCTCGATACATGTCATGCCAAGATGCTTTGCCCGTGACATTATTTAGCTCAAGTTCGCTTAGTTTTGTGACATTTTTCATATTTCTGTCGGTGCAAAAAATAAATTAACAAAAATTAGACTTTCAATGATTTAAAACTAGAAAGGCAGGCTTACGTCAAGGGATTCATGGTTCCGGATGAATGTGTTTTTTCTCAATTGGACTCTCAAACTTTGTCAAAATGTTGGTGCTTTCGATGTGAGATTTTCGTTAGATTGTACACAGTCTAAAAAAAAAACAAAAAAAATCGTCAGATTGTAGTTTTTCGCAAATATGGCCTTGACGTGGTAGAAATTTGCAGTTGAACTCTCTTCAACAACAGTATAATTTAAGATAGTTTTAAGATCACTGAATTTAAATTCCCAAATTGCAAATTGATACAATAGACTCACCCGCAGTGACGAACAAATGGAGGAAGTGACAATTTGTACAGGCCGATCACTTGTTTCTCATGAATTTTAAATAAAAAGACATCGAGACAAAGTTTAGAAGATAAACATGATCATATTTGTCTTAAGATAAAACATTCCAGACAGCTGGATATGAAAAATATATTTGCGTTTGGTCGCCGGGGTTTTATCACTTCACAGGCCTGTGGATTCGACAATCTAGTAAAAATATGAATGAAATATGAACAATCGATGACTATTTGAATAGATATTCAAATATTTGGAACCTGAAGTGTAATTCAAATGCAGTTTTGTTGCAATAGACTCCAGGAGAATACATCCCGTCGAACAAATTAATATGAATGATAGAGGTTACTGAAATTAGCAAAAGAGTAGAATGGATTCATAGTCTGACCCATCAGGTCGACAATGAAAATAAGATGTAGAGAAGGAGAAATAATAGAACTCCATCCGATATGTGTATGTTCATAGGATGAGGTAAGAACTCCTATAGAGCAATATCTGAGAAAACTCGTTATCAATCTATTGAAGGTATTACCGACACCAAATGTGATAAGGTTTGTTAAGAGTGCACCGTGCCAGACCCAATCAAACGGCTTTGTATATTTAGAGAGCAACGACCACCCAGGTGGTAAAATGATAGTAGATTGGTTTTACGGAAGCCGATTGACTCAAGATACTTTATTTAGACGATGGTTAACCATGCTCTACAGTACTCAATACTGCAAGCTAAGATATTATCAATGGAATTGTAAAATTATTATATACTCCGTCATTGTCGTATAATGAAAGACAAGTATTGTATTTCGAAATCATCAGTTGGTGTCGTATGAAAAAAAAACAATATTCGAGACATCGGATGTTTTGTATTTTTGTTTACCAACTGGTCAGAGAAATATTTAACTTAAGATCATTAAACAACAACCAAATAACTTTAAACTCATGTATATGCATGAGATGCTTTTGGTTAATGAACCACCAAAATCCACAATAACGTCACCCAAGAAGAGGGTGAGAAAACATATCAAATTCATGGTGAACATCAACAAACACTCCTTCTCTTTCCTGTGTGCTATATCCGTCGTTCTTATCGGTAGGGGGCATCCCCTGAGAGTTAGTCAAAAAGAGTTAGTCAGCACGGTCTAAATGCATGAAACAAAATCAAAATTGTATTATTTTGTTTTTCATGCACCACACATTTTCACTAACACTAACGTAAAACTGTTCATGCATTTTGACCATGTAAAGGGCGCTTAAGGCATATTTTCATTCAATGAAACATTTGTTCATATCTCTTAATAAAAAAACGATGGGAAAATATGAAATTAGTTTTATTAAATTCATACAACCCAGCCAAATAAGGCAAAAATTAATAATAAAAAAAAAAATTCATTTGCCAATTTTGTTTCTTTTTTTCATGAAAAAATCATAGAAATGTAAAGTTTGAGTTACTGGTCGTTAACTATAAAAATTATAGTTAGTTGAACTAATAAAACGTATTACAACTTACCAGGTTTGTTCCATTCTGTTTTGTTAAATTTTTAATTTTTTTTAATGCCACATCACACTTTATGGAATAGTTTTGGATTTTACTTATGTTTTAAGCAGACATACAAAGATGCTGTCAGATTCAAAGAGGAAGCTGTTAGAATTAAAAATGCGTCTAAATAAAAATGAGCTGCTACAAAAGCAAGCAAGTTCAAAGTTGGCCAGAGTTCTTAGACGCGAAAAGCATCTTCATGAGCAGTGCCATATTTCTGTCTTCTCCCATCAGAAGCTTTTTGGTCATTTGCAAACAGAGTAAGGGAAATTAATCTTGTTCCATATTATCTGGCAGCTGCGATTCTCAATTTCCCGAAAAAACGTCAAGAAACACAACCCTTTCCTTTTTCCAATATTCTTAGATCCATTAGCTAACACAGTGAATTGAATTCTTACGTACATATATAGTTAGGATCACGGCAGACGTTGTCGACTTGCATAAAAAAAAACCATAGACAGAACATTTGTTATGGAGAGAACCACACACTAGCATTTATTTATAGAACCAGACAGCAGAGCAGAGCAAAATGGAAAAAACGATAACATTTTTGTGAAATTTGTTATTTATTTAAGCAACCAGAAAATAATAAATGTTTGCCCACACTTTGCATATCCCCTGTGCCAATACAAGCACAAAATCGTTCCACACATTGTGTGGAAAAGTGCCATCGGTACAGTAGCATTGAACCAATTTCTTAGGCATTCATTTGTTTATTTTTTAAATAATTTATTGAAATATTCATCGTTCTGTTCTCTCGATTTGTATGTTTGCAGAATTTGAACTAAACTGATGAGATGGAGCTTTGGAAAACTCAAATAATGGATATGAAAGATTTTAACTGCCTGTTTCTGGATGTCGAACGTTTTCGAGGGCCGGAGGGTTTTGGCTGATAAGGTGCATGCATTAGCTAGTCTGCACCATCTGAGAAAACGAAAGCATGTGTGGTACCCGACTTTTGTATATCCTTCCGATTCATTAGAAAGGAGACACCTCTGTAAACATATAAAATATTATCAAGCATATGGTGCGAAAGATTATAGTCCAAACTCGATGAATTTGTTTGGCTTCAGGCCGGATAAATGAGAACTGCTGATTTTTCCAGAATCGAGGAGGAATCGGCGAAGATGATCTGATAGAGAACAAGAGGACAAGACTATGTTTGGAAGATTGCAGTTGCAAGGCTGACTTCGCAACAACAGAAAGGCGACATTATGAAGTCCGGCTAGTGCAGCGTCGAGTTAGTAGAATAATGTATTTACCTCGGATATGCCATTGATAAAAATAATGATGTCAGAATCCAAATAAAGCGACGGATGTTAATTCGGTCCAAAAAAAACCATTCAAGTATATAGCCCTCTCTCGTCGAACTAAAATTACACTTTCAACACGCTTATTCTGCCTGTGCTTCTTTATGGCGCCGTAGCATGGGTACTTGCGAAAGCCGATGAAACTGTGCTGCGTGTTTTTGAGAGAAAAATACTTCGCCAAGTCTATGGCCCGGTCTGTGGAGTATAGGCGTCGAATGAATGAGCGGTATGAACTATTTCCAGACGTGAACGTAGTTAAGCGCATCAAAATACAGCGATTGCGCTGGCAGGTCATGTCGGAGGAATGAATGCAAACGCTCCAAAAATTCGTTGTAGGGCATTTATCACGGAAAGCACAAACCGATATACTTGTGGAGGGACCAAGGGGATGAAGACGTGCAAACACTTGCTATTACAAACTGTAGAACGTACATTGGCTGGTCCTAGACAGACCATTAACAATTTTTTTCAGCGACCGTTCCCAACTCGTATATGTCGGCGACTTTATAACTTTACGAAAAAGCATTAACTTGTCACTGTAATATCGTTTGTGGATCTTTTTTGGTACATCGTTTGGGGATTCCCATTTCTTTATGTATTTGTTCCTTTTACGCAATCTTTCTTTTGTCGTCTCAATCTGTATTTAGATTAAAAATTTGAATTTGTTCGTTATATCGAGTACCAAATAGGTTACAGTGTTAGCGTTACTTAGCGGTTCGTTAAACGATAGTGCGATAAGCTTTCCAATGCAAGGGCAAAATGTGTTTTCGAACTTTGCGGACCAAGTCCTCTTACATTCAAATGTTTACTATGTAGTGAAAATTTTAGCTACGTCCGGATAGTGTATTTAAGAACTCGGTAACAAAAAATCCCATTTCTGGCTAGTGTGAAAGGCCTTCGATAGAATATCAGCTGTATCCCTCATTCCGCCACTGCATTCAATTACCAACGTATGTACGTTCATAAGTATTCTCTCATCATATATACAATACATACTCATGTTTGAATGAATGCAACAAAATAGAGGAGAAAACATAGAAAATCAGCCGATTTTTTACCCCATCATTCCCCCACCCACCCACTTCTATCGCTAAAATAAACAATATGATGATGAGTTCTGACTGAGTTTATGTTGTTGTTGGTGTTTCTCTGTTTACTCTCGCACGCCTCAATGTTATTTTTGCCTTGTCTTCCATCCGAAGAGAACGAAATGAGGTGCAGGGGTAGAATACCAACAACATAACGGGGTAATTATGAACAACATATTTTCACACGCTCTGTGAACGGGACGAGTAGAAATTGTATGCCGGGTAAGGGGAACAGGAATGTTGTGTATATGGAGAACCACTAGAATTCTATAACACTAGAAAGTTAGAAATAAACTGATAATTTCTAATAAAATCACAAATAGACTATAAATTAATTACTAAAATTTAACACATAATTCGCTGATTATCTGTTTTTTGATTTTGCCATTAATCTGTGAGGTTACGACGTTTCTTCTGTTCGACTACAATACTGACTGGATAATTCTCGCCAATTTTATTTACCTTTTCATGCACTTTCTCTTCAATTTGCGTCGGTCGGTTAGTTCACTATGTATTATTTAGAATATCAATGTTTATAAATGATAAATTCATTTCTTTAACTTGCCGAAATATATCACTTAAATCCGCCGCTATGTGCTGTGCCGTTTATATTGTTATTGACGTCAGAGTTGGTATTTTGGAAATTTGTGCCGAAACAAATTGAATGTGCCCAAAGAGGGCCAATAGTGCCAACAGTGTCTGAAAACATCCCGTTGCATAGTTGCCTGACAAATGGAACGAATGGAATGAATTTAGTTACCAACACTGGTTTATATTGTCTTTAGCGTCCACGACAGTGATGGTATTTTTAAAACTTTAGCTTGTGCCACATTGACACATTAAATGTGCCCAAATAGGGCCAGTCTATGGCACAATGTGACGCTATGTACCATCACTGAATTCACATTTGTCGGTTCGTTGCCGGTTAATTTCTTGCATGTTGAGTATAAATATATTATTTAAAACAAACGAAAAATATAGAAAATCAGTTGAAAGTAAATTGAACGGGAATTAGAATCAGACATAAAAAATCTTTTACCCCAAAAACATCAACAAAATATATAAACAGGCTCATCTGTTAGAAATTACATTTTGTTTACTCAAATTATCTATGGACAAACAACGTCTACTCAAACTGATTCAAAATGTCAATTTATATTGAATTGAACGTTGACTAAAAAACGGCGATATCGTGAAACATATATTATTTTTATATTATTATTATTTTCCAAATTGTCTTGGAATTATCAATTAGATCTATACTTTCTGACAACTGCCGATTTATTTCACCGAAATATGTGATCGGTTCCTTATACCCAGTAATGTCAAATAAAAATCCCTTGGTTAAATGTATAAAAAACACAAAAGCAAATAAAAAAGATTTGGGAAAAGATCTGTGAGATTTATAGTATCGAATTGGTAATAACTTGGTAATAACTGTATTCCATTGTATATCCACCGAATGTGTACCTCTATCCAAAAAATATTTCCAGAAATTAATTAAGCAACATTTCAACCATGTTGAGTTAATTGTGATAAGTTTTGGCCAATGCGTACTTGTATTACATATTTGCAAGCAGTCTATTTATATTATAGAAATAGTTATATTCATATCCAATATTATTTATACAGTTCGTTCCATTGCCGTCGAACCCGCAAATTTGACGGAATAAAATATCGATAACAGTGTTTTCCGACCACTTAAAAATAACGAATGAAAAATAAAAAAAAAATAATACAAACCATTCTTTTCGGAGTGTAAAATAAAATTTGTTACATTATTCCAATATCTTAGTTGACCTACCCACCTTCGCTCAACAAGTTAAATAGTTTTGTCGACCTTAAAACGAGTGCAGATACAGCACAGCCTTTTTGACAATGCCAGATACCAGTGGCAATGCTTTTGTGGAAGTTTTTTTGCACAAAATTTGTATGACTATTCTCCTTTTTTTGTCATTTGATAATTATCTAATTGTTTGATTAAATGTTTACAAAATCGATATGTATCGATTTCTAACTGAAAACAATGGATTGTCAAAAAACAGTTGGAGAAGTTCACAATCGATTTTAACTAAAGTCGTAATCCATTTATTCCATTCATCAGCTGTGATTGGAGAGTGGAGAGACAGAAAAACAACAACAGAGTGAGCTACGGTGCTACAGAAAGAATAAATTTAATTGGAGAGGAAAAAATTGATAATTGCCAAATATATTTCTCGAGTTTTTTTGAGCTACCAAAGAAATGCAATCATCCGCAGATAATAGCCATTATTACGTTTTTCGTTAACGCAGCTAACGAATTAAATAATAATACAAAAAGAGAAGAAAAACAGCAAAATCAGTGTAATAAGAAAACACCACAACCATTCAATAAATACGTGGTTTTCTTTTGTTACTCGAAAAAAAAACCTACAACAAATTGTGAGTATTATCTGTTTAAATTAAACAAAATTCAACTTTAGTTACATGAAAATCCAACAAAAGTGTATGTATCAAATGCAGTTACTAACCATAAAAATGTCAATTTTGTTCATTCTGACATTTCATGTCCCTCTGCAGTGGTTTTATTGCGTTTGTTTTCTTGTAATTCTATGCTTATTAACGGTAACCATTTTTAGTTTTATTGATTTAAGGTTTTTTTTTTGGTGCACTTTCTACTGACCCCCACATTTCTTACATTTTCTACTTTGTATTGTTTGGTGTGTGTAGACAACATATTTTGATGTTTAGTAATTGCCTCACACGTTGATGGACGCATCGACTCCAATCTGACTTTTGGTGTTCTTCCTATACAGCTGTCTCCCCCCAAATACTGTCAATAGTTTTTGCGTGCGTGTGCTCATATGTCGATAGTTTCTTTTCTTTTTTGTGTTTTGTCTTTGTTGCTTCCCCCCACCCGACTATGCTTACTCCATTTCAAACCGAAAAACTACTACGCAGTTTTTGTGTGTATGGATGGCTAACAACAATTGTAGGTTTCTTTGTTTGATTCTATGTTCGTTGAAAACATACTCACACACGCCCAAACACACTTTCAACTCATTGTGGGACAGTTGTTGTTGCAGTGTGAAGAAATAATGCGCAGTTCGTAGGGTAAATATTTCTCAATTTGTATCCATATTCGTTCATCTAACTAACCCTATTTGGTCCGTGGTAACATTTTACCAAACACATGATTCCGAACTGACTTCCAATAACAGCTGATAAATAATTAATTTTATTTTTTTTTGTATGGTATTTGTCCACAAATATTAATTTTGAAATGTCCTTTACTGTTATAACCTCCGCCATAGGATGAATTCTACATAAGTAAAGCGTTTTATTTCGTTGAGAATACCTTCTTATATTGATCTGGGGGACGCTAGATGTTAACACAACTTTCCAACACCTTGGTGGGTTGTTTTGACTCTATCTCTCCTGGCTTGCTCTATATAACAACGAAACAATAATACCTCCTATCCAAAGTGCTGATTTTGCAGCAAATTCATCGCTCAAATCGAGCTTTACTATGTGCCTAATTGAGAAGTATTAACGAAGATCATTCAAATTTTCAAAGATTCTTATTCACTAATAATTTTCTTATTTATTTCATAGTAAGTCGGTTGTATGTTTTAATCGGAATTGTTATCGGAATCACGGCCCCGCTCATTTAAAATATTTGTCCAATATTGCCGTGTGTCCTTCTTATAGAATTTAATACATGGCCTTTAAAATCTAATGCTATCCTATAAAAATCTAATATTTCAGCTATAGCAACATTTTTATTCGAACATTTTATGAGTTAGAATTGTTGGTAGGATCTGCAAAAAGTATATTTTTGGAATAAATTCATTTGAGCAAGTCTGTTTAACTAAAGGAATGATATACCAATATGGGACCAAAAATACCCAAAGAAAAGTAGTTACGAATAGACCTAAAAAAAATCTACATAATGCACAAAATTTCACAAACATTTCTCAATTCTACGATTGTTTCTTAATGCGTGTCGTCTGTAATTCGTTTAATATCTTCAATAAGTTGCAGGCAATCATACACAATTTAGTGGCTCAATATGTCTGTCAGTCATAGCAGCAAAACGTAAAAAAATGTGTGAAAATACGACATTAAAGTTGTACATCGTCTTATTGCGCAGCGAAATGTAAATGAACATTAACGTAAGAACTATGTGAATAGAGAAAATATTCGTGTATGTGATTCTTTGTTCACAGTAACAAATGCGCAATGGAAACTTTACGTCGCAAATTGGTACTCTGTGGCCGCCTTTAATCGGAAAATGTGGTATTGAAAAACTAGTAATTTTTCCAATGCGTATCAATGAACAAAATTTCATATTAAATTAACTTAATATTTTCCAATATTTACGAGTTTTAGCTCTATCTCACCAATGGCTTACTCATTATTTGTCATAAGGGCCTGAATCATTAACGGATTGTTCGCATAACATAGGTCCATCAGAGTAGCCTTCCAAAAAGTCTAACGGTGTCAAATCGCATCTCTTAGGTGAATCCACACCTCAAAAAGCGATTTATCATGCCTCTGAAGTGCTCACCGTTTTCTATGAAAAATCCGCACAAAACTGTCACTATTTAAGGATGTATTGGCTTCTCGATGATCACGTGCGGGTTTTCCTATCCCAAATGCGGCAGGCAGTTTTGCTTGTCGAAGTAGCCGACGAGATAAAAATGTGTTTCGTCTTAAAATATAATTTTACGAGCAAAATATGTGTCCATTTTACGTTGCTCTTATACCGAAACAGAGATAATTGCTGTGAAATGTTGCGTTGCTCGGATCGATGTTCCACGACTTCGATGGATTTCACATAGACCACGTCGATGTCTATAGAACAGTCAATGTGTCTAGTTTGTTAACCGCGCAGAAACAATTATTTCGATTACTTTTTTTTTGTTATTATTTCTTTCATTAACCGAGGAACATTTGCTTGTCGACTTGAACTTAGAGTTATAGAAATGGAGTGGATCAACTACAATATGATGTTCCAGGAATGGAACCTACGCCGCGTATTTTCAAAATATCCATAGTCCGAGAACCAGTCAAATGAGTCGTAGATTGGACTTTTCTTACTACACGAATTTTAAAATGCTTACAAAGCGCTGCTAAGAAAACTGTGTGGAAATTGTTTTAGTATTTTTATACATTTTACTTAACAAAGCTGTTTTAAAATTCTATGAATATGAATTTTAATATTGAATTATACTTGAATATGTCGGCGGCTGGCCATTAATGGGTTAAAGCGTATCAATATTTCATTATCAGGTTGCTGTGCATTGCTCCATTACTTTGTACACATTTACTTACATTTCTCAGTTATTATATTTGCTCCACTGTTATTGAAAAACAGGGGGGGGGGGGTGTGAGATGGTTAAAATGCATTGCATTGCTTTTGTATGTATTTCGCTCTCTCAACAATTTCTGCTCTTTGTTGTACTTACAAAATGTATTGAAATGGGTTGCCAATATACAGTAAATGTTTTTGTAATGTCTTGACAGTGTTGCTGACGTAAACTTTACTTTAAATTGGTACTTTGAGATTATGTTTCTTGTTTATCTCGGTTATCTTCTAGAGCACCCATGACACAATAACTATAAGTAGAGTCAAATTTGTTCATTTTCTTTTTTTTAGTTCTTTTTCAAAAGTCGAATACACTTTCGTATTAAACATTTAAATCAACGAATTAGAGTATATCAGAATTTGACAATCAAACTACCCAGGGTTGTATCTGAGTTATTGTTGTTGGGAAATTGCCACTACCTTATATTATTGTGCCAAGTAGAGCACCGTGGTAAAGATGGTACTTGGTTATTTTTTTTGGTAAATTGTATTGAATCTGAATAATCACCTTAACAGTTTTCAACAGTGTCAATTAAACAATCTGGGTTTCAAAATTACCTTTAAGTTAATTCTGTCCGATCTCTGATACCTTATATACGGATATCCGAAGACACAGATACCTATAGAACAGAGATAGACCACCCATGTTTCGGCGATGTTAGACAGACAATATACTTGTCTCATTATTATCGCTCTTTTCGTTGAAATTTAAGGGTGCCTAATAAATGGCCCACAGTCGTCCTATTTAGTTCTTAGAAAATTCCAATAATAACTATACGTTCACGAACAAAATAATGTAATCTTAGAGATTCAATATGCTCGTGCTGTAGTCATTATCTTATAAAATAACGAAATAAAAATGAACCCGTTTTTGTTTTCTGAAATCCTACTCTAGGGTAAATTTCAATTCTCCCAGTATGTTGGCAACCATGTTTTGTGTATTTGCTACAAAGCAAATGGTTTTCGTGTGTGCTTTTGCTGTTTTTGCCAGTACGATTTTGTTATTCAAAGGCAGAAGTTGTCGGTCCGAGAGTTTAAGGTAGAACGGCGAGTGTGTGCGTGCGGGAGTGTGTTTTCTGCCAGCTAGTGTATTGGTGCATGTGTGTGTTTGCTTTACACTTGCAGACAAAGAAATTTAGAAGAAACAAAAACAAATTAAACAAAAAAGATAAATAAATTTTGCTGTTGTATTAATGCTAATCAAAAATTGATTTAAAGAATAATTCTAATTTAATGAGACTTTTTAAATATTCATAACCGACGTGTGTGAGTGTAAGTTACTAAAGAAAATATTCGGCCGATCAATTACTGCATCTGAGTCTATTATTCATGATTCTTTCGAAAGTTCATTGTTGAAAATAAATCACTCTCATAATCTTCTTCATCAACGATGAAGCAGAGTATTTGGTTTCTGTAATTTTTAAATTTTTATGCTGGTTGCACTTTCGCTTGCCTTTGTTTCGCTCATTTTTGGTTTATGTGTGTGTGTGTCTAATTTCATACGAACAATTGTGTCTGGTTTTTGGCTAAACACAAAAAGAAATGTTAAGCTAATTTGTTTTTCTTGAATGTTGTTGTTTTTCTCACAACTGGATTTGTATGAAATGTTGGTCATTGTCATTGAAATTCTTCTTTTGCTTTTGCAAACAAATTAAGCAGATAAGTAACAGAAATTAATTTATATTGGTTTTGTTGTTGTGTCTGTTATCTATGTTTCTGTCTTCGTCTTCAGAACAGATAACAACAACAAATTTCAGAAGTTTCACCGTAAATAAGATATGTCTTTGCTTCTGTTTCTCATCATACACCCAGCGATTCGTCGTCATTAAATCATTGTTTTTTTGTTGTGGCTAGCTAGCTTTGCATTTGCTTTCTGCCTCTTATATTTGCCTTTATTTTGTATTGAATTATTTTTGTATACATATGAATACATTTTTAGCGTGGGTTGTGTTGTTACTTTTCCCCCCTTTTTAAACCCACCTCCAATAACTTGCACCTTTAAAGCAAGAATAGAAAGAACGAAAGGGTGGAGGATAACAAATGTGTCCTTCTTTTTCCACTTGTGCCCTTCATTCCTTTATTATACCCAAGTAATAAACATTTTATGTGTGTTCAGTGTTGCCAGATTATGCTGTTGACAGGGGAAATAAATTGAAAAATAAAAATAAATAACTGCATGTTGATATAAATCAAATTCGTCTAAGAAATACGAAACGGAAATATGACAATGACGTTCCACCCAGGAGGGTCAGCAGGTATGAGTTCCGACGAAGGGGTAGAGCAGCAAGCTTGGTAGCAAAATTCAGTCAACTCGCGGAATCGTGAATATTCCAAAACATGAACGACCCAGAAACGTGAACACCATATTGTCTAGACACAGATAACTGACTCGTATATAATTTTAGATATTTAGATACACAAAATCATTGTTTTAATCAATAAAACATTTTTTTGGATACTGGGTATTTAATTTATTTATAGAAGTTCATGTCAGTGGTAAAACAGCACTTGTATTGAAATTTTAGAATTCGAATTCGTGAACGAAATCTCAAACGTAACACCCTCAACAATAATTAGTTCACGGTACACAAAATTATTTTTTTTAATCTATACAATTTTTTTGTGGTTACTGATTATTAAATTTATTGATGGAAGTTCATTTCAGTGTTGACTGTAGTCACGAAGATAAAATAATAATGTACGTAAGATGAATTCAGAAACAGGTTGTGTGTCGATCGTTTCATTAAAGATATATCTCACTTTTTAAAAACATCTCGACTGTACTATATCCCAGTACCACCGTTTGGGGTAGGTTAAAAAACCGTTCGTCCAACTACAGTGAAATTGTTGACTCACCTGCATTTTCAATGCATATTTTTTTTATGGTTTTACCATCGTCGTTCTTGTTTTATCTTGTTTTTTTAAGAGAAACCCAACAAAATGTTTGCAATTAGAGCTGCCATCAGACGATATGTTTTTTTACATATGTACTGTCACTTTTTGCATCCTTTTGTAATTCCGTATGTATGTCAAAATCGTCGCTTTACATACGATTCATAATTTCAGATGTATTTTACATATGCAATGTTTCATATGTATCAAACGATATGTAAAAAACATTTCGTCTGATGGCAGCTTAACAAGAAATATGGTTTATCACTTGGTCGAAATGTGAAATGTAGAAATAGTACTCCTTTTTTACATGAATAAACATGAGTTGTGTTCGCGGCTGTTTTCTTATCCCACGTCCATTAAAATAGATTGCCACGCATATTTCTCTATAAAAAACATTCTTTCAAAAAAAACATATCTTGGGTTTGGACCCTTTATCGATAAAAAATATTTTTTTTTTAATTTGATATCGCCTCGTTATTGACTAATAGAGTCTCCCGGACTTTTTTTTTAAAATTAATTCCCTATCAACAAAAAAATAATTTGAGCACTCGGTAAAGTACATTTGCTCCGCACATTAATTAATGCTTAGCACGAATACTCCAAAATAACCTTATAAATAACGTTAACCTCATTCCTCAAAAAAAAAACTCCAAATGTTGTATAAAAAAACCAAACTGGCAACCCTTTCATTATTTTGTGTGTTTAGTTATTCTCTCTTTTTCTTTCTCTCATCTCCTCTCTTTAACCAATGCTCTTTGTTTCATTATTTGCGTTTTGTTTTGTAAATATCGAACAGCTGAGCTTGTTTTTAATTTCTGTTTCCCTCTTTTTGCAGTTTACATTCTTGTTTTTCATACGTTGTGTAAACGGAATTACTAGAGAATGGGAATAAGTGTAGCTTTGATCTATCGCAAACAAAATACTTTGTTTATCCCTGGAATTTATTCGCCACAGGGCGATTTACTTCGCGGGATTTCTGTGAAGTTGTTTGCAAGGCTGTTGCACTAAAAAAATTCCTCCGTTTTTTTCAACATATTACCAAATTTTTAAAATATTTGATAACCAAAGATAAATTTAGAACGAATTTCCTCTAGCCCCAAGAAATATAATACAAACACACCATATCACAAAAGTATACATACGATTTAAAATGTATGTTCTTATAAAGGGTTATCCATTTTTTTTTAAAGGAAACGTAAATAAAACACTTATAAAATATTTTGTTCATGATATTTCTTTTTTATTATAAAGTTTGAACGTTGACATTATGTGTAAAACATTACATCCTTTAAATGACCACCACGCGAAGTGTTGCATGCATTGTTTCTTTTGAGTTAATTTTGGACCACTTCAGCATAAACACGGCCTTTTGCGTAGCCCCACAAAAAAAGTCTAATGGTGTCAAATCGCATGATCTTTGTGTCCAGTTGATGTCGCCACGACGAGAAATTACGCGGCCAGAAAATGTCTCCTATTACGAAGCCAGCCGAGGCTTTTTCTAGTGAATTCGAGTTTCAATACTATTCCAAAGAAGTGCATCAGAATATAATGAATGAATGGAAAGAAACTTACATTAACAACCAAATGCTTAGTGCAGAATTTTTTCTAAATTCAATATCTTTAAGTTATTTAGTATATACTGAACTAGGAAGGGAAATTCATGTGATCATAATGCTTGACTTTGACTAAAACACCATATTGCAAAAAACACCCTTTATATGAGCCTTTTCAGTGCGTTTTTAGGGCTTTACATTGACTAATACTATTTTTTTTTTAAATACATATCGCCCATTTACTTGAATGGTGTCATAACTCAAAAAAGGCTTTTTTTTCAGGCTGTAAAGTTTGCGTCTTACTTAGCAAAAACAAAAACTATGGGTTTTCCCAATAATATAGCGGGCTGACATATGTGTGTATAATACTCTGCAGAACAAAAGTCAATTTTAATAGGAGATTTACAGCTTTTTATAGAGCCGGAATTAAAAAGTGAATTTTGAATTGTGACACTATTCAAGTAAATGAGCGAAATGTATTTTCCCATTTTATCCTCTGGGCATTCGTTGGTCGTCCTATGAAGTAACATACAAGGAACATCTCTCAAATTAGCAATAAAAACAGTAAATGAAAAAAAGGAAAATTCATGTTAAAAAAGGTTTTCGTAAAACGAATTCGATCGTTCGTTATGAATCGTTCAAATTTAAGGCGCCATAAAACGAATTCGATCGTTCGTTATAAATCGTTTAAAAAAAACGGATATTTCACATTAACCGAGCCAGTGATGCCATATGGCACAGAGAAAAGGATTTCGCAAAGTTAAAACTGTCAAGGGATTCGAACTCAGGACCCCTTTTTTTTATAAAAATATAAAACTTTTTTTTAAAAAAATGTCTGTCATGAATGGGTTGGGTTAAGGCAATAAAAATGCCTAAAAATTAAAAAAACGAACATTTGGAAATAAATTCATGTTTTGTTGGCCCTCCATCCGCATCAATTAGTGCTTGTAGGGAACGACGCATAGTCCTTACCAACCTTCTGTAGTCATTTTCTATTATTTTGGGCCACTCTGCCGAAAAGCTCTTCACAAGGATTAATCTGATAATATTGCATGCTTCCTGTTGTCCAACAAGTCCCAGATGTGCTCGATTGGTCTAAGGTCTGGAGATTGTGGGTGTGTATGTAATTACTTGCAATTGAAAAGATTTCATTCATTGACCAAATGCGATGTATGTTTTGGGTCGTTGTCTTGTTGGAATATGTACCCCCATTTGCTTTAGATTATCTTGTATGATTGTCAAATACACTAATTTCTTTATTGTCTGTTCTTAAAAATATTAGTCATGCCATAGACCCCCATACGATTATGTTCCCGCCGCCGTGTTTGACTGTAGGAACTACTATCATTTCCTGATTTGACTTTCTCTATACTTTTTGGGCACCACCACCATTCTATCGACACAAATTGTACTTGGACTCGTCACTAAAAATCAAATTATCACAAAACGAATCTGGCTTGGATATGTACTTATAGTTTTTATTCATTTCTATTAGGAAATATTGGGTGTACGTAACGTTTTTTGGTTCACTGTATGTATGTATATGATAGATGCACAGATTTCATTTAATATATGTATAATATTATTTTTTTAATTAACACCATCGTGATCTGGAAACAACAGCATGTCTGTGTGTTCTTCTATTACGAACAGACAACAAAATGTGCAAATTTTTAAGTCATATCTTTCATTCAATAAGAAAATATGTATGTACATGCTCTTACATACATATATATGTATATGCTTTTAAATAAGTAATGAAATATAAAAGCCATTGTTCTTATTGCATGTATTTATGTGTATGCATGTGCTGTGTACCTATCAGTGGCAAGCCGATGTCGGGTTCAAGGCGTTCAACGAACATTCTCGGGGGAAACGTCTCCTTTTGTCCAAAGTAAAATCTCAAACAATCCACATTTCCATGAAATTAAAAAAAAAATGATTTTTATTAACATTTTCATTGGAATTGAACTGCTGAACAGTTCATATGAAGCTGACGATAATAGAAACTTTACAACAATATGAAAGAGGTGAACGAAAATTTTCAAAATTCACCACAATATCCATTTCGTGACAGTTGTCGAAAGTCGTGACTGGTCACTCTGTGTGAAAAGTCTTCGAGTTTAATAACCAGACTTTAATGACTTTTAAATACATATTTTATTAGAAAATTATTCGTTTAATGGAAATCGCTAACCGGACAGTCGTCGAAAGTCGCGACTGGTCAGCCTGTGTGGAAAGTCTTTGTGTCAATCGAGTTTAATAACCAGAATTTAATGACTTTTAAATACACAATTTATTACGCTTCCAATTTTTAAAATTTGTAAAAAAGTTATTCGTTTAATGGAAACGGCTAGTAAATTTTAAAACGCCAGTTCTTTTCGTTTCCTGATGACTTTTTATTATCAAATAGATCATCTTTGGATCATCAAATGTTATCTAAGAACCGAGATTTCCAATTATGGATACTCACAGATTAACTCCGATTAGCCCCATTTGGACATATCTTTCACACCTGTGCTCAAATAAAACTTCCGACAATAACAGGCAGTAAAAAATGTCAGACATTTGGCCATACAATGTTCAACAATTCTTAAATCCACAGAACTCACATTTGATAACTCATACTTATTTTTACATTTAAATTTTGTCAGAATGTGTTGGGACTGAAAGTAGCACAGCTGAGAGTTTGACCGGGGTCTGAATGTTTGTCAGGGGCCGTTTACATTGTCCTCTTCGGCGAGAACCACGTAAATTACAAAGTCGTCTATTACAGGTCTCCATCCATAAGTACGTAGACAGCTCACTGATTTTTCTTACGCGGGGTGTTGAGGGAAACGGGCAGACTTTAAAAGCATTCACGCCTCGCCACTGTTTTGTATAAATGAACAAATACCCAGAGTAGTACATAACGTAAATTAAATATTCATAATGATGATCATCATCCAACAAACACACCTAAGTATTATTTTTGTTGTTGCAAAATCGAATCCACAACCGCTGACTGTAGGCACCCACCTCACCGAGTCGCCTGCCATTGATTGTGTGTCTGTGAGTGTTGTCAGTGCAGGCTGGTGTGTCGTCTCATTATTAACAACCGAATTAAATTAGAATAGCAAATATACCAACAAATATGGCAGAAAAGGGACCCCCACTTCAAATTAAATGGATGACAAAATATTCAAGTACATGCATAGTTGATGTTGTTGTCTATTCGTCTTTGTTGTCGCTCCACCTCTTACCCACTCTCCATACACGGTTTATAAATGTGTGCACAGCAGCGGCCCCAGGGATTAGAAGACCAACAAAAACAACAGCTAGGAACAAGAAATAATAGCTGCGGCATCATCATTATCATTATTTTAATTTTTTTCTTCTTTTCAATATCATAAAATTGTAATGTTGTGTGGCCACATCACAAATGTTTTGAGATGTTTTTTTAGAAATGTGATCGATTTTTATGATTTGAATATTTTTATTATTTATTTATCACAACTAATGAATATGTTAATTTTTTTCAAAAACGACGTAAACCATTTCTGCGTCAATGGTTGAAACGTTATCTTATTATAGAGAACTCCAAACTCATAGAAACCAATTTGTCAGAATTAGGAATACAATAAAGAAATATCGGATAAAGCTTCTTCAAAATTTTTCTTTAATTTCGACGACAAAACTTTTTGGCACATATTGGGCGGTATCTCAGCTATAACTTAAAGAATGTTGGTTCTTAAGTGCTCAAGAGTTAAAGGTTTATCTGCATAAACACGGTCTTTCGCTTAGCCGCACAAAAAAAAGTCTAATGATGTCAAATCGCATGAACTTGGTGGCCAGTTGATGTTGCCGCGACGAGAAATTACGCGGCCAGAAAATGTCTTGCAATAATTTCATATTCGCTATAGTTGTGTGGCACCGTCTCGTTGAAATCACATATTCTCCAAGTCGTATTCTTCAATAGCAGGCAAAAAAAAGTCGGTTATCATACGAATATAACGCTCTGAATTGACGGTGACAGTCGTTCCCTCGTCGTTTTCGAAGAAGTAAGGTCCAATCACACATTCGGACCAAAGAGCGCACCAAACAGTGACTTTTTGTGGATGTAATGGTCTCTCTTCAATTACTTGAGTATTCTCAGAATCCCAAATACGACAATTTTGTTTATTAACATACCCACCGAGTGAGAAATGTGCCTCATAACCATAAACGATAATCTCCTCTTAAAGCACGATATGTGGCTGTGCCAGAATCACCATTTTTGTAGTAGGTTTTAATAATTTTTACGCGTTAAGCGATCTAGTTTAACTATTTAGTTTACAGATGTCCAATTCCAGCCCTATACTTTTGAAACCACGAAATGGATAACCCTATATTATTGGGAACTGTAAAATTTGATTGTTTCATTTTCTGAATCTTATTTTTGTTTTTAATACATAAGTGCTTGATTAATTTAATACTTATGCATCGAGCTTGATTCGATGTTGCAGTTTTCGATTTTATTCACATAATTTCCGATTTTTTACTTAACATGTAAATTTATTTTTATATTATTTTGAATGTAATTTATTATACTTTGAATTATTTTTTGAATTCTTGGTGTAGTTTTTATTGTAATTTATAATAATTGGCTTTAAATTACAAAATCTGTGTTTACTCCACAACCTGTTGTTGGTCTTGATGTATTTGATTTTGTTGTCGCACCAACGTTCCACTGATCCAGCATTGTCAATGCACCCAAGATCCACTGATCCTCCTTGTTGTCACATCAACGTTGCCGCCAATCTCTATGGTTGGTGGGGATATCTCCGAACCAGAAACTCTTGATGTTCCAGAAACGTTTGTCGAAAGAAGCATTCAATAACGTGGGTTATCGAGCCATATATTTTTCGATGTATTAGTCAAATACACCCAGCACCGCTTCACCCTTTTTTCAGCGCCAGAAAAAAGCACAGTTGTAATAAGCCAGCAGGCAAAAGTTGGCGACATCGATAAGATTTCTTTAAGAAGATCTCACAAGCATCCGATTTCAGTCCGACTTATTTAGAAAAAACGTGTTAAAGGGTTGACAGAATTCTGCAAGATTCGTCGGGGACATGAACATACACCGAAAGATCCCTAGCTTTATTTTTGAAAGATACTTATATCAGAAATCTTACAGAATTCGTACACAAGTTTCAGCACAAGCAAAAAGAAAAAGTCCCCCTGACTTTACGCTACGAAATCTTCCTGTAGAAATGTCTGCGCACACAGACTTTAAAATTCCCTCAGACTTTTTATTTATAGAAATCAATTTATAGAAATCCTAGACATTTCGTAGCGAATTCTGAACAAAATCTGTTAGATGTGACAGAAGGCATCTGATATTGAGCAGAATTTCAGAATCAGACATATTCGCAAATGTTTACCAGCATTTAAACTTTACATCTACGAAGAAACTCTTGATCAATTTTCAACGTGGAAATTGTCATTTTACTTAAAAAATTTTTTTTTTAAAATTAAATTAAATAAAGATAATTTGTAGGTTTTTATAGTACATTTTCGTAAAAGTGTTATTTTCATAGAACAACTTTCTTTTTAAATCTTTCTTTTAGGATATTTATGTTTTCAATCTCCAGCACGATGTGATGAAGTGTAACGGAATATTGTCAGACTCTTTGCAAACTCCTGAAATGTCAATCGGTGGAACTCTGACAATGATTTACTGCATGGATTCGGACCATAGGGATAACAGTTCCCCCGTAAGGGATTAAAAATCTCCCTTCATTCATATATAATATATATATAAATTGAAAATGCGCCTCGAAACATTTGGCGGAAAAATTGGAATCAAAATGGGATTGTTATTTTATTTAATTTAAATTGTTTATTTTTCAAATAAGTAGCTGGAATTGAAGATTCAACGAAAGATGTTTCTTTTTTCATTTGCCTCCATGACGTCTTCTAATACAAATTAAATATTTGTATAAAAACAAATACTTCCTAGATGGAACCCAAAGTCAATACAAATCCAAAGCAATGACACTTCTCTACAGAAAGGAATTATCACCACGACTTCACTTCGGACATGAATTTATTGTAATAGCAAAAAACAAAGTTAAATCTGTCCCATATAAGAAATCGAAACAAACAGTAAGCATAATGAAAACAAGGATGACGAACGAGAGTCGCATGTCACATCTATCACCGAATATTTTACAAAGTTATTGGTGTTACAAAGAAATGCTTAACCACACTATAACGCTGTGCCATAATGTGGGGTATACAAAGTTGTTAAATGACCTACGTTGTGGACATACAATTGTGTTCACCACACCCGAAAATGTCGGAAAAATTTAAGATAGGGGCGCGATATTATAGAAACCGTATGTTTATAACCTGCTGCGTATGAAAAAATAATCACTGAATCGCTACGAAATGCTAGGCACCCACTGACTAGTCTCTTCTATAATCAAGGCGGATTGTTTTGCAAAATGACCCATATAGAGAGTTGTTCGTCAACATTTCTTGTCCTACTACTTTCCGAGGCTAAAAATCCTCACTGTGGTTCACTGTGCGAGTGTTGTTTGCATTGGGGTCATCCAGTGAATAACTTCTCATGGCGAATTATATTCTGGAAGAACATAAAATATATTTAATGGTTCTGTAAACAAATTTAAAACCCTGAACGCGGTATTTTCCATTGTTATTCATTTAGGTTTTGCTTAGCGTGGCGATAACTCATTATAAAATGCTTAAATGTCTTTTCCATTCGTACAAAGTATATGAATCCTTGCACATGCCCATCTTTTTTTGTTTGTCATTATTTCTTGACATAATTAATTGTGCCTCCGAGAGGAGAGAAGAGACTTCAAACACCCTACAGGTGATTTGTTTCTTTTTATGCCGCACTCGTCCTCGTACATTACAGATTACCGCACTGCCTAAAAGTATGCATTATAAAATTGCTGTCGTATGATGTATAACCTAAAAACCTTGCCTTTACTCCAGCTAACACAACAATGAAATAGATGGATGGGAACACTAGGCACATGTAGTGTTATAGCGTTATGATGTGGTGGTCGGGGTTAGTTGGATGATGAGAGTGTAGTGTGTGGAACCACTTTTTCTAATAACATGAACCACTTTTGTGACACATTTTGTGTGGAGGAGGAGAGTGGAATGTTTTATGTGTGAAGAGGAAAATGGCACGAGCGTTCCATGCTATTTTCAGTGTGACCTACTGACCTCTTTTTCCTTTTCATTCTTTCAATTCTCTTCACCACTCACACTGCTGTTCTCATGTTTTGCTTTTGCATTTTTGCATGCGTCTGTTCGGGCGACGAGCAAGCATACAACATGTTCTTGAATCGGTAGCTCGCATGGTTGTTGTAGGAAGGTTGCATTGAAAAGCTGAAAACATTGACGTCAACACCGTCATCTTTTATTATAAAAATGCATTGTATCGGTTGAGAGTATGTGTGTGTGTATGAATGTTGTGTACACGTTTTCCTCTTGTTTCAGCTGCATTTGTGTTTGTTTATAAATATTTCAATTTAGAAAACTTTTGTTTTTTTTTGTTTAGTTTGAAAAATGTTCAAAGAGATTTTGTTTTTTTCTTTCTTTTATCTAATTTCGTGTGTTTATCTAATTTCGTTTTTATCATTTCTTGGACTTTTTTCAGAAAGTGAGGCGAAAATTTGTTGGTTTCGTTCGAAATTTGCCGGGGCCACGGTGGTGTGAAGAACGTCGTGGTTTTTCGAGCTGGAGCTTGGACTGAACGAGAAACCCAATTGATTGGTGAACATAACTTCAGAATCCCACCCCACCCACAGTGATACAATACACACATAGAGAGAAAGATGTCTTCTCCGAGTGCTGGCAAACGTCGGATGGACAATGATGTTATCAAATTGATAGAGTCCAAGCATGAAGTTACCATCATAGGTGGCCTTAATGAGTTTCACGTAAAGTTCTTCGGTCCCCATGGGACACCGTACGAGGGTGGCGTTTGGAAGGTTCGTGTCTACCTGCCCGACAATTATCCCTTCAAATCGCCGAGCATAGGCTTTGTGAATAAGATCTATCATCCGAACATTGACGAATCATCGGGGACGGTGTGTCTGGATGTGATTAATCAGGCCTGGACGGCTCTGTACGATCTGTCGAATATATTCGAATCATTTTTGCCACAATTGCTCACATATCCGAATCCAGTGGATCCCTTAAATCGTGATGCAGCCTCTCTATATTTACACGAACCCGAAGAGTATCATCGCAAGGTAGCCGATTATGTACAACGCTTTGCCACCGAAGAAGCTCTGAGAGCTGCCCAGGTGGAGCGCGAGAGCAGTGATAGTGAGTCCAGTATGTCGGATTATAGTGAAGACGAAGCACGGGATATGGAGTTATAATACCGGTTTATAATTAAGTTAATTATATGAATTTGAAAATAATTGCAATAATAATAATCTAGATTAAAACAATTTCTGATGAATCAACAAACAACAACAACAAAATCCCTAATCCAGTCTTAATAACCTAAAACAAAAATGTATTTCTCCCTTCTATCTGTCTCTCTCTCTCTCTGTCCCACTTACCACAACACAAACAGCAATAACCTTAGCCAATCATTATTTTAAATACCAAAACAAAAGCAAAGCATGGTATAAGGGAGGGGGAGGATCAAACCAAGTCCACCTCCCATTGTTCTGTGCAACATGAAGACAACAGCAAACGATAAAAACAAAATTTTCTTTTAAACAAACGTACACATTCTATCTCAGAACACTAACGCCACCACCTTTTGTAATAACACAACAACAACGACCGACCACGCTACCCCCCGGATAATTTTCTTACCAAATTGTTCCCAAAATTCTTCCTTAAAATTATTTTCAAATTCTCCCCATGTAGATTACCGCCGTCTTCTTCACTTGTTTTTCGGCATTTTGTTACAATTTTCGGGTTATATTTTTTTATCCTTTTTTATCGTCCAAGCATACGAACTTTTCACATCCTCTCTAATTAAATCTTTTAATATTTTTAAGTCATTTTTGTTGTATGAAAAATCTGATGAAGAAACAAACACAGCAACAAATCTCCATTGTTCTCATAACATTATCTTGTTTATTTTTTTTTACTTAAAAAAGTTTTTTTTTATTTACTTTAGATTATTTCTCTTCTCTTCTAATATTTTTTTTTTAAATTGTACTTTAGTATGTAACTTACAAAAAAAAAACATTAAATTACGTTTAATAAATATATATATAAACATATTTTGAAATTAAAGTTTAAGAGTTAAGTAAAATAATATTAAAAACAAACTAAAAGAAAAAATATATAAAAACTAATGAGATGTTTCATTTTGTAATTCACACCAGCAGATCGGTGGACGACTTTGGACACGAGTGGATGAATATCACAGTTACAACAATGAAAAGATCACAATCGGATTCTCTCGTAGAAGCTGTAAGAAGGACATACGTTAGACTATAAGGAATTGAAGTTTGGATTTCAAATAGGTAAATGAATTAACGACCAATTTTCCATATTGCAATTACGACAAGCAAGTCAGTACTACCACAACATCGACTGCCTTCGAAAACCTGAACAAAATTAAAACTATCACTTCAGTCGGCGAATCAGATCTCTGCAAAAGTGGTATACTTTTACAGATTGACAATGATTTTCCTCGGTAGAGAGCATTCAATGCTAGATGAAATCTCAAGCAAATTAACAGATTATCGTGCTACTTCATTAATGATATTAATATCATTGCGAGATACAAACCGGTTTTTGGTAAGAATTCATAATAATTGTCATTAGAATGAGTTGATAAAAATTGTCCAAAACTAATCGTAATAGAGGGCCTGTCCGAGTTTTCTTCAATTTAGACAGATGTGAAACATTCGTGTTGGATGGCCTCCGATTCGGTGCGGGAGGTGATGTTTCTATTGAACTTTTTTTAAGAGAAGTGTTACTTTAGTGATTAAACTCTTACTCGTAATCGTCAGTGAGTTTGGGGTTAAGCTGCCGCCACAAAATATATGATGTTCTGAACACCGTTTCACCAAATGAAAACAAATCACCCGCACTTTGCTTTTCAAACTAAAAGACTGTTATTTCACGGTAGATTGCGCAAACGGTAAATCGGATATATAATGCTGAGTTTTTAATCACCAGACATGCTATCATTCTTCCAGACGGATTATCTCCTCCGAAACAATACCAGTGCGGACGATTTTGTTATTATCAAAAAAAAAAAGAAATCGGTGGTGAAAGATTTGACCACGAATAAGCTATAGAATCTGCGGTTGATACCCAAAGGTTGTTACATTAAAGTTTATATGATGTACCGATAACGTTTTGGAAAGATCTGAAAGAGGAACTCAACAGTGGTTGTCGAGCAGACAAACAAATGTTGCAAAAGAACGTGATATTTCACTATGTTAGGCTAAGGAGACGGTGGAGTATCGGCAATGGTATTTACTTGATACTTTAACGGCATTGACCTAATAGACCGACGAGGACACGTTTGCTATTATGATAAAAAAGATGTATACCAATGACAGACGAAGATCACACTTGCTTAGGGCTGGAAGAACTGTATGCCCACATTTGGTAAGCGATATTTATAGTCCACGTTTAGATATCGATTCCTGATAATCGTATAAATAAATTATACACAGTGGAGGACTCATATATTGATATTGAATATTGGATTCTATGGATAATTCCCATCATGCAGTTCATCCCCTCAACAATACTCAGTATTCCGAGAGAGTTTGTTAGCTTGTTGAAATTTATAATCTTTGTATAGTGGAAAAAATTGTGTCGTTGTAGAGACCTCTTTTTTCCAAAGACTAGAGCAAAAACTTAAACCAAAAGTTCGACCTGCTGTTCTTCAGTTTTAAAGGGTTTGGTGTCTATTGTACCATCTGGTTATTATCGTGCCATTGTCCCCTTTACAAGACTCGCAACAGTTTGAGTTCACTGTACAAACAAAATCACATTTTATTTTATTTTCCAATAACATTATCAGTCTAATCCACTATGATCCACGTTCGCATCTGGTAAAGGCCTTTGAAATCAGGTGTTTGTCACCGAAAGCATGCAAACGTTTTTGTTCGACATCGTGGCTTATTTTGCCCAAGAGATGTTTATAATATTTTCTGGTTGTTTTGGCATCTAGAATGATCGCATTTTAAGGCCAAGGTCAGCTTCTATCTTTATTTTTTCTATGTATCAGCTTAGGCGTTGTGGGTTCAATTCCCACCAGAGGCTTTGGCCTGTCACTGCGAAAATCTAGCCATATAGTATGTGTCACACGGTTCACCCTTGGACTCAAAATAAGAATATGAATTTACTTTGTATTGTAATTAAATAAAAATAAAATTTTTTTTTTTATTTTTTTCTCTAAAATAAAATATTTTATTTTTTTCTTTAAAAAAATATTTTATTTTTTTCTTTAAAAAAATATTTTATTTTTTTCTTTAAAATAAAATATTTTATTTTTTTCTTTAAAAAAATATTTTATTTTTTTCCTTTAAAAAAATATTTTATTTTTTTTCTCTAAAATAAAATATTTTATTTTTTTCTTTAAAAAAATATTTTATTTTTTTCTTTAAAAAAATATTTTATTTTTTTCTTTAAAAAAATATTTTATTTTTTTCTTAAAAAAATCATTTTATTTTTTTCCTTTAAAAAATGATTTTTTTTTTTAAAAAAATATTTTATTTTTTTTTTTTAAAAAAAAATATTTTTTTTTCATAAAGAAATATGGCATATGGCCATAATATTGAATTGTATTAAATTGGTAGTTGGCTTTTATCTGATTTTGTTTCGGTATAATTGCGTATTTATGGATTTGGCCATTATTTCACGGTTTACCCTTGGACTCAAAATAAGAATATGAATTTACTTTGTATTGTAATTAAATAAAAATAAAATTTTATTTTTTTCTTAAAAAAAATATTTTATTTTTTTTTCTTTAAAAAAAATATTTTATTTTTTTTTTCTTTAAAAAAATCATTTTATTTTTTTCTTTAAAAAATGTTTTTTTTTTTCCTTATTATTTCTTTATGGCATATGGCCATAATATTGAATTGTATTAAATTGGTAGTTGGCTTTTATCTGATTTTATTTCGTTATAATTGCGTATTTATGAATTTGGCCATTATTTCGTTATTGGTTGCCTATCGTTCATTGCGGGCGTTTCCCTGAGTCTACTTTGTTCTTTCAAAGAATTTCTGATGTTTACATCAAGTAGTTGCCAAAATTGCACTTACTTGTTATTGATTTGCCGGAACTGCACAGTGTTCGGAAATTAACATGTTTTGGAAATAATGCTGATAAAGAAAAACAAAATTTTAACCATTTTTGCACTCGGGGGACCACAGTATTTTAAAATTATATTCTGATTATTCATTACACAAATTGTTATTGGCCGTTGTAATAACCACATAACACCATAGTTTGTATTTCTTAGCCCACTGTATGTCGTTTTCCTTGATATACGTTTGCGTGTAATCATATTCATGCTTTCGCTCTGTTTTATCAATAGTTTTATTGTTACCTTAGGCATTATTGAGGTTTATTCCACCACCACCACCTTGCCTGATATCTGGCATGACTTCCTAACTCACGGAACCGCAAATTGTCAAACCTTCTTCCATCACATATTCGTACGTACGTACGTCAGGCATGATTGTAAAAGTTTCATCCATCTGCCGATTTATGTTGATGAATTCGCATTGCCTTCTTTGGTTATAAATAAATACTACCTGCTTACAAATATGTATGTTAATGATGAATACTCGCTCATATTCCTTCTCATTATTATTATTTCTCCTATTACCACTGAGTCTACTCCTTTCTTCCTAACAATCGAAAGTTATCGTTTCGTCGTCATGCCATGGTTACTTTTTATATTTTCATTTATTTTGTTGTTGATTTTCTTTTATTTGTTGAAATCAGTTTTAAGAGTTCAAGTGCTGGGATAAATACATACTTTCGATATGGGTGAATATATTCTCAAAGTTATTTTCTGTTCTGTTCAGCTATTTTAAAGTAATTTTCGAGTTATTTTCTTCATTAAATATTAAATTAGCAAGTTTTTATTTTAAAACTACCCTCAATAACATACAACTTTTAAGATGGAAGTAAATAAGTGGATACATGCATTCATATTAGAGTTAAAAATGTGCCTAGAATATTTAAAAAAAAAATGTAATGTCATTGCTATTGTTAATGCATGCCTTGAAGTTGTCAGCCGTGTTTTGGATTCCAGTTGACATCGAAATTAAAATTTGTTTCATTGTTACGAAAGTGCTGAATACGACTTTTGTATTTCCCGTCCACAGTACGGAACAGGGCATAATGAGTTAGTTCGACTGTGTCTACCATTCAAAAATGAGTGAGAAAAATCCTTTGAAGCATGTAAAAAAAGGCTAAAGTTTGACACAATCCATCACTGTTTAAAATTTCATCTTAGTAAAATAATTTTCAGAGCGAATTCTTTAAAATGAAGTGCAGCCGCGCGATATCATTTTTTTTATTTGTAATTTCTAAAAATTTCATAGTTTACGCTGAAATTTTTCTTGAGTAAATTATTCTTAATAAAATGTAATAAAAAAATACTATTTTCCAGAAACGAAACTAAAATTTTATTGTTCTTTCTTTTTGCCCTCTAAACGGCAATTTTCATTTAATTCCATTCAAAATATCTCATACAAAATATTATCCCTCTAACCGACCAAACAGAAATACTGGAAAATCCTTGCAAACTGTTTTTTTTTTACTAGTTATGCACAAACAAATATTTTTTGCGAAATTAGACAATGAAGACATCCTCAGAGTGGTATTGCCCGATAGAGGGTTAAAATCCTTTAATTAAAAATCCTAGACAATTAATATTGAAACAAAAATCAGGTACAATTTTAATGCAAGTGATTAACAAGTTCAGTTGAGGAATGTTTCAGGGAGTAAAAAAATCGTGTAATTTTTCGGTTAAAAGTCACAATCACAGTAGTAAAAATTGCGTAAAATTTTTTGCTTATTAGCATTTGGTTACGGGATCTGACCGGAGACTTTAATCTGGAGCCCCCGGAACTTGTTTCAAAAGTACATACTCAGTTTGTTCATTTATATAGACGAAGGTTCAATTATCTGAAGTAGTTTTTATTAAAAAATCCCGCATAAGTTAACAAAATGTCTTAACCGAATTCGATTTTTTTTTATTCCCAATAATCCCGGGAATCGGCAATTAAAAAAAACCTCAAGCTGATTTCGATTCAGCACGAGTTTTCAAAAACAAATAGAAACCCTGATCTTATTAGCTTGCATTCGATTACCATCACACTCAAACAAAAAGTAACTTTTTTTCATTTCCTTTCTATTCACTATTTTTCGAATGTGTTTTTTTTTCCAATTTCCACGAAGCTCTTAGAATATGCTTATGAAAATGAAAATTTTTGATAACTTTGATAACTTCCACCCACAAATGCTCCGCCAATCTGGGATCTAACCGAGATAATAGCGGGAAATGTCATCAGGGTCCTAATCACGGCATCCGTTGTCGACAACATTTTCGTTGGATCACGGCTTCGGATCGACTTTTGTTTAGTTTTCTAGTTTACGTGCGATAGCAAATGTTAAATCATGAAGAAGAAAATAAAAAAAAATTAAATTGTGATTTGCAGAGAAAAATACAGCAGATTGAATAAGGAATATATATGAAAGCAAATAAAATAACAAAATTAAAACTATCCGATGGTTATTTTTTCCTCGATCGATAACGGATGTCGTGATTAGGCCCAAGATTTCACTGAAATTCGGTTCGTGGATGTTTTTAAACGTAAGACGAATCTTGTAAATAAAAAGAATCGGAAAATGAAAATTTGATGCGAACCTTACTACAAATTATTGGGAACGGTCTAACCGATCGAAGGTAAAAAAAGCCACAAATTTTAACCGATTTTGTCAAACAAAAATATGTATTAAATTCACGATCCCTCCACGATCGATTTTTCATAACGTTCGTATGGCAAAGAAACACATTTTAGGGTGAATTCATGTATATTTTAATTTGGCGCTAAAATGTTAACAGACTAAAATTTAAAACAAATGTCAAAAAAAAAAAAAATACTCACAATGTACCAAGTCCCTGCGAAAAAAAACATTCTGTCAAAAATTGTAACCACTTCAAAATACAAACGTTGTCTCGAATTTTTGAGGACCGTTTTGGAAACTTACTTATTTCGTTTAACATTCCATGAAGGAACAAACGGGAAAAATACTCACAATGTACCAAGTCCCTGCGAAAAAAAACATTCTGTCAAAAATTGTAACCACTTCAAAATACAAACGTTGTCTCGAATTTTTGAGGACCGTTTTGGAAACTTACTTATTTCGTTTAACATTCCATGAAGGAACAAACGGGGAACATCTCTCGAATCAGTGAGATGTGCCTGATATAATTTGTATTCTCACTTCCCGGTCCGTGAGAATACAAATTATACTGTTTAATAAAGCTGGCTCTGAACGGCTAAAGCTGTTCTGGAGAAGTTTTTTTACAAGGCTTAGATATTACAGGCTTACTCGTAAAGTCGCCAGTATTTACGAGGGAAACATACACATTCGCTATATGTAGTAGGTCACGATTTTGGATTTTCATTTATCTTCTCTATAAAGTAAATTTTCTGTCATTCACTGAGGAGGACGGGAATTTAATTGAGGATGTTGGAGAAAACAATATACTTGATTTCAATGTACTCGTATTACAACCGGATATCCCCAACCTTCAGGGGTGTTTTTTTTTTAGACATGTGGTTTTAATGTTATGGCCAAGAATTTATCTTTATTATAAACAGAAGAATGTGTCATTATGTTTTAAAGATGATTTCGGGCAAATGGCCGCCGTGAGGCCCAATTCTCGACCACTTGTTGCAGCATTTGGGGCCGTATGTCAGCAATAATGCACCGAATATTCTCTTTCAAGGCGTCAATCGTGTCGGGCTTATCTGCGCAGATAAGCGACTTCACATAAACCCACAAAATAAATTGTCCAGCGGTGTTAAATCGCACGATCTTGGAGTCCACTCCGCAGGACCACCATGCAAGATAATGTGCTCACTAAAAGTGTCCTTCAATAAATTGATTGTTGTAGCTTCGTCTTGTTGGAACCAAAGGTCGTCCACATCAACATCCTCCAATTTTGGCACGAAAAAGTCATTAATCATGGCCCATTGACTGTAACAGCATAATTTTTGAAGACATAGGGACCAATGATTCCCCCTGCCCAAAGAGCACACCAAACGGTGACCCTTTGAGGATGTAAAGGCGTCTCAACAAGTGCTTGTAGATTTTTCATTACCCCAAATGCGATAATTGTGTTTATTAACGTACCGCTTATCTACCCGACTATGTCAACCGAATATTTGATGCAGCGCTCCACCATCACCATTCAAAAGTAAGGGCTATAGTCGTAATATGTAATTGTGCCTCAAGTTTCGTAGAACAATATCCAAAGTACATTTTCAGTTCGTTAAAATGGAAGAAGTTTACATTATCCGAATGCCTCCTTTAAAAAAATCTCACATATGTGGCAACAATTTCTTCATTTTTGAATTTTTTTCCCAGCAAATCCGCGGCGGATTGGTAGGCCTTTCAAACGATTATCAAATGTTGATCATATCTCACACACTCTTTCTATTTAAATTTAAATACATGAAGCTCTTGAAAACCCTCTAGGCAATGGACTAATTTAAATGATCACAACCTTTTGCTAAGAAGTTGCAATAATAAAGGATATATTTTGGAGACTATTAATATCCGTATTCAAATACAGTATCCCCATACTATCCGATATGAACTATTTCGGTAAATGGTGTTTGTTACTAACACAAATGTCATACCAGCCGCTATCATTTCGGGTATTAAACAACACCATGGGTTACGCCTATAAAATAACAAAAATAAATACAAAAACTGTTACATAGAAACGTATAGATTTCATACCGGAGACAATAGAGGATGGAAGATGTATCGAGAACTCGCTGAAAACACACACAAACGGTAATTAAAACATTGATTAGGCAAGCACTTTTTATCGAAGACCATCTAGAGGAGTCGTTAAACAAGAGTCGTTAAATCTGATGACATTTTCCAGACAAGTCGTAAAGAACATTTTGTATGGGTGGCTATATAAAAACAAGAACCTAGTGCTGTTTCACTTTCAATAGGGCTCGTCCTCGAACAAGTGGGCAAAGGTCGGCATCCCTGTAGGGTTCAGTAAGTTTGTAATGTTAGACATTTGCTATCGAACACTTGTTCTAAGAACGATTTGATATACATATCTTATATTTCTATTGTCTTTGTATCGAAACTAATAAAACTAATAAAGAATATTTAACAACTGTTCTTGATAATAAACGGTGACGAAACAATACAATCAATTGTCTATAGAAACATTTTCTAGACACAAGTACATCCAAACATACATGGCATATATGTGTAAATGTATTTACGATATGAGTAAAGTTATATCTTGTATAGAAATATTACTAATGTATCTACTTTCCGATGTAGATACATTAAGACGGCTCATTGTCCGTAAACAAATGCCAGTAACTGTCTCCTAAAAGTAAACTTCATAGGATTTCCAATGTTACATTCATCTATGAAATATATCCGCCTGCAGAGACAATGCCACTTGGAACTCACGTTCTCTTGGAGGATCGATTAGCCTCAGCATGTGTGCTTTATAAAAAGCCATGGACAATGTACGGGTTTGCCACCATTATACCTTATTTGTAGTTATCATACAACAAATCCGATTTCGTATTCTGATAAGAACAAACAATAATCGAAATGATTGTTTAAGGATAGGCGTATACTTAACATGAGTATATAACAATAATAATAAGTATACGCCTGATGAAAATTTGGTCTTGAAGTCATACTTGGGGCTGTTAAAATTTGGGGCACTCGGTACGGAATACACAAACAATGTCGGCTACACCACAGTGTATGTAAAGAAGACACCGTCTCATTTTATATTGATACTCTTTTTCTTTATATTGATAATGATTTGATTGCTATAGACTATTTATACAAAGTACATGTTTGCTTCATTCTACGGCAGAGTTTTAGTGTGTATGTGTGTGCGGTCCGTTGCTCTTATCGCAGGCCCTTTTCTCCCTGTGCGTGCGTAGCTCCATGTGCATCGGTGAGAGTAACATTTGCATGCATATGTACGCTCGGAAATGCAGCCACGGTGCAACATTACTCAAACACGCAATAAAAAAGACTTGTTCATCTTTGACCAGTGTGAAGCAACAACAATTTCATGGACATAGCAAGTAAGAGAACAACAAGATGATCTCTTACGTCGGCATTGTTGGTAAATATTGTCAATGTATTTATTCAGCCCAGTTGCGGGAGTCGACATCACTTCTTCTTGTCCTCGACGTCAATTCAATCCCAACTCCCATTTTCTGGGACCGCAATCATTATGAGGTTTATTATAAAAATTACCACTAATGAGTTTTAAGGATTTTCTTTAATGGTAATGAATAATTTTGAGTAATAATAAAAAAATCATTATTTTTGAGGATTTTTTTGACTTTTTTTTTTCGCTTAAATAAAACTCGCTTTCAATTTACTTTTTTTTTTGTATGGTTTTTTTTTGCCATATCCTCACAAAACAAATCCAGAGGAAGCAACCAAAATTATTATTTACAATTATTTCACAAGTTTTTTTTTTATTAATTTTATTTGTATAAATGGTACTTTGAAGCTAAGTTAATACATGCTATCTTTCTATACCATGCAATCCTTAACCCCTTCATCACCCATCAATCTAAGACAATGTTAAACTTCTCCGACTTCTAACCAAATGATAAAATATTTAGATATACTTTTACTTTCTTAAAATGAAAAATGTTCAGGTCTCAAACAAGAGGTGTTATCATCCCCGGAATCACCCGGTATTTCGTAGCTTTCACTTTTGTAGCTTTTATTCGCTGACATTTGACAAGTAGAAACTACGTCATTGCTAAAAACGGAACAACGCATTGAAATTATTAAAATTCACTACAAAAATGGTGAAAATCTTGCAGTCACAGTTCGCAAAACTAAAAAGTTTCCGGACCGTGGGGCCACGTGAAATATAGGGTCTACGGCAACAGCCCAGCGTCAATTCAGCACCTCAAAAATACAATTCGTGAGGCTATCGAGGACATAGGGCAGCTACTTTGCGATTTGGTTATGGAAAATTCCATGACAAGGATATGGCGTGGAGGCAATTTGGCTGATATTGTTTTTCATTATTAACGGCATATCTTCCTCTTTATTATGAAATAAACATCTGATGATTTATCACAAAAAATTCCATTTTTCTTTGAATACCAAAATAACACCTATTGTTCGAGAAACCTGTATAACAACGAAATTATTTCATGATACTAATTCTTAGGATTCCTTATATAGAAAAAACTCGTTACTTTTCATATCCTCTTAGTTTTTGGGAGCTATTAAATGTTTTTTTTTTTGTTCTAATGAGCCACCCTAATGTACCGGAGTAACACGATAAATAACCCTTAGTAAAAAGCATGCATAACAATGACAATACACATAAACTCAGGCACAACACATACATATGTAATTGCCATTCATTTCATTCATATTTTCCGTATTCATATTTAAATTTGAAAATAATACACACTCATACGACGAGTATGTGTAATAAATGTAAATTATTCAGTCAATTGTAACAATGTCTTCAAAATAAAAATTACATTTACAATAAATACATTTAATAGCGTAATGTTCTTAACAAATTCACATCGACAATAGGTAAGGTTGAATGAACATATCCATGATAATGGCCAGGTTTGCAGAATGGGGAAATTGTATTAAGGGCGTCAAGTAAAATGATGTGACTTATTTCATTTTAGACTTTTGATGATGAATCAAAAAATAGAATAATATTAAAACTTTGTAGGCACTTTCATTTACGGGGATAGTGTGGCAACTCAGTGACATTTTGAATTTCCCTGGTACAGGGTGGCTCAAATGAGACCTAGTGCAGCCGTTGTTGGTGGTCTTGCGAATGAAATTTGTTGCACAATTTGAATTTTGTATGAGCACACCTTAGAATCCAACTTTATACAGTCCGATTATGGAAACCCCTGGGAGATAATTCCCGGGTAATTTACTTTTTACAGACCGAGAGTCAAATAAAAAAGCTGACTCCGAATAATCGAATATGTCTGTCCCTTATCACTATTCTCCCGATTTATTTAGAAAAATATGATATTATTCTCGAAAAAACAAAATAAATATCCCGGGAATTATCGCCCTGGGAGTTTTCATAATCGGGCTGATATCTACAACGTCCTTTTTCTGGCCGGAACGGCGACAGATGGATCATATACAGCACTCTGCCGCACAGCTACGAAATTGTCTTCAATGGAACTATTTCGTTTAGCACCTCTTTCAGGATGAACCGGCAGCTTAACTCGGTTCCTCATAGTTTTACATCGATGAAAGATTACGTTCTTGGTAGTAAAGTCGCCGAAATTTACGCGGAGAATACGGACGCTGAAAGTGAGAATATTTTATGTTCTTAGCAGAATTTGAACCTGCGTTTATACCTATCACATCGCGGCCTGTGAACTGCTACCTCTTTATAGGCTACTTTCAAATCTTGATTAAGATACGTCATTTACTTTTTATTTGACATCCATTGAATGCGGAATCGTTCGTGATTTTCAACGAAACGTACAGCCCGTCCACCGATCCCGAACCCGACAAACAGCTGATTCGCATTGCAATAACCGTCAGAACGACAAGTCGAACGAAAACGCAAGCCCACAAATATTTTTTCCGGTCATCAGTGCGAATACGATTTCAAATATTTGTTGGTTTCCCTGTAGAGGCAATCACCAATAATACAGCTGACCCACATTTGGTTGAAAAACTCCTGTGGCCACACAGCGCAAGAAATGTGCCAGCCTAATATCTCAGAGCTCATTTATTGTGCAATATATCCCCGGGGCACTTGGTCATATGTCCATCTTCATATTTGAAAACAAAAAGTCTCAAACCAAAAGAGCGATAGCTTAATACACAGGGTTTTCTAACAAGAGGTGTTACTTTTTTATTCTTTGACATTTGACTACGCCGTTACTAAAAATGGAACGATACACGTTGTTGCATTATAATTATTAAAATTCACTAGAAAAATGGTGAAAATCTTGCAGTCACACTTCGCAAAACTAAAATGTTTCCGAAGCGTGTTATCTCTCGAAGAGGTGATCACAATTGACCACCTTGGGCTACGTGAAAGATAAGGTCTACGCCAACAGCCCAGCGACGATTCGAGACCTCAAAGATAGAATTCGTGAGGCTGTCGAGGACATAGGGCAGCCACTGTGCGATTTGGTTATGGAAAATTTCATGAAAAGGATATGGTCCTGTAAGCGTGGTCGTGGTGGCCATTTGGCGGTTATTGTTTTTCATTATTAAGGGCATACCTACCTCTTTATTATGAAATAAACATCCGATCGTTTATCTCAAAAAATGTCATTTTTCTTTGAATAACAAAATAACACCTCTTGTAGGAAAATCCTGTAGTTCGTCCTTATAAAACTAATACAAAATCTTCCGATTTTCGTAAACCAGTATATTTTCTTTCCGAAAACAACGTATGTGGACGAGGGCCTCCCTAGATATAAATATGTGAAACTACAAAAAGTCGTTGTCGCTTTTTAGCGCCCAATACCCTTCGATACTGCACTTTGTCGAGCCGACACTTTCCTGCTCAGTGGATGCCTAACAACAGACGATGGATAACATGTGTTCCTGCAAATTGCAATCACATACAAGACATGTTGAGTTCGAATGCGTCCCTGTCTGCCGCTGGTGCTCCCTTAGTTTTGAAAACAATAACAACAACAACAACAGGGGAAAACTCGACCCCACCTTGCATGTCTTCCAATTGTTTTGATTACTTTTCCGTTTAAAGTTATTCTTGGTATTTTATCTATGTTGTCTCCTTCCATTTGTTTGGTGTACATATCTATTTGACTTCTTTACAGTAGCAACCAAGTCAAAAGCGGGTGTCAATAATGGCCCCACACCTCAAGGTGGTGTCAATAACAACAGCACTGCACCCGGTGGTGGAGGCGGCGGCGGCGGTGGTGTTGGTGGCAAAACACATATGAACGCGGTCATATTGAGAACAGTCACTGCATTTTTGGCAAGCGGTAAACGTAATTCCAGTAATTCAAAATCATCAGATACCAGACGACGTGTAAAGAAGGACCGAATGGACGAGTCAAGCGCCAAAATTAATCCCAAACTATTGGAGCAATTAAAAAAGAAAACCCGATTCAATAAGTGAGTACAAATTTCAAATCATTTCAAATACGAACAAAATCATAATCAACTTTATGGTTACTATGTGAATATTATGGCGTATGCGTTATGCAGGGTTCGGAGTGCAACTAAAAGTATTTCTGTATTAATTAATAACAATTAAATATTTATGAAAGATTGAAAGATAGCTGATTTTTCGATGTGACTTTTGACTTTTGCCTCGGTGAACTTTGATTAACGTTGCGCAATTAACAAGTCCAGCAGAGTGCATAATTTTTTAAGTGTTTCGCTGATTAATAGTTGCTTAGTGTATGGCAAATTATCTAAGTTGTACGTAAAACTGATTAGAAACATGAACAGTTGGATCACCAATTATTAACTGTTCACAAGGGGTGTTATAATGCGATGAATAGTAGTACAAGTGGGGTCAGTTCAAAAATGTTGGCTCATGTTCTTTACAAAACAGAAGGAACAACCAGGCTAAACAAAGTTATACATTCCAGAGCCAAAGTTTTATGTATACATATCAAACGATTTCTTAGGTCGAAAATTTATTTGAATTTATTTAATTTTTTTGTTATTGCTAGTCTGTAAAGAATTTCTGCCCATAGACTCAATAATAGAAATGAAAATACAATATTCACTTCAAATATGTGTTTTTTTTTATTTTTAAACAAATCTAAAACTTCCTTCTGTAGTTCATGAACTAACTAATTAAGATGGATTTGAAATGAAGAAAATGTATGTTTATTCCAGATGTAGGCAGTTATTTCCCATAACATTACATGAGGTGTTAACTGATCTAGCCGAAGTATGTGCGAGCTTAAGTCTAGAAGATGTACCCAGTTGCTCGAAACAGAGATGACTTATAAGGATTCAAAGTGGGAAATCGCGGTTCTCAGAAAAATGTTAACTTCCGCCAATTTCTATATTATTCTATAATATTCCGAATTTTTTTTACGTCTTTATTTGTATTAAGTTTATGCGGAACTGCATCCCATGGAACGAGAGATACACTCATGCTTAACAAATAAAAATAATTCTTTTTCCGCACCGCTTCAGTTGATTGCTTATAACTGAACTATTTGAAAGATAGTAAAGTTGGTTGGTATTCAATAATTGTGTTTAATTTCATAAAAAATATTATCCCTCTAACCGTCCCGGTTTTTTTTTTACCAGTTACGCACAAACAAATATTTTTTACGAAATTGAACACAATTAATAAAGACATGCTCAGAGTGGTATTGCAGGGTAACTTTGGAAACAAAATAAATAAAAAAAAAAACCCACTGAAGATATCACAATAATATCTTTGTTGTCGTTGAATGTTAAAAATTTGATGAAATTTAGGGTTACCGTTGTTACAGTTGAACTTCCATATAGCGAATCTCAAAAAAGCTTCATTATATAGAAAATTCGTAATATAGAATTGGTTAAAAAAAAATACTTGTATGTTGAATTTGATTTAAAATAATTATTAATTTTTGTCTGCGTTTGATTTTTCCAATAAAAACTTCGAGCATGTTAAGTGAAGTAAATACTTTTTCAGGCACGACGTTATTTCTCATCTTCACAAAGGTGCTTGGTAAAGGGTTTTCCAACAGAGTTGCCGTGTTTTACGTGAATACCTGTCAGGCTTTGAGATTTTTATGGTCGGAGTTGGATGATATTGAACTGGAAAACGTTTAGTTTCAACAAGACGGCCACACAAGCAACAAAACCGTGTTATCTCTCGAAGAGGTGACCACAAATGACCACCTTGCGACTTCTTCCTTTGGTGATAAGGTCTACATCTATCGAGTTATGGATTTGGTTATGAAAAGGATATGGTCCTTTAAGCATGGTCGTGGTGGCCATTTGGCTGATGTTGTCTTTCATTATTAACGGCATACCTTCTTCTTTATTCTCAAACATTCGATCATTTATCTCAAAAATTAAATTTTTCTTTGAATACCAAAATAACACCACTTGTTGGAAAACCCTGTACCTCTGCTGATGAAGTTTTCCGAACTGTCGCTTACCCCCTTAACGATTGATGTAAAGTCTTGTTCATCCTCATCTGAATATGAAAGTCAAGAATTATTGTTACGTTTTTATTTCGGGACTTCCCCTAAATCCACTAAACCACTACGCGACGCAAACCTACATGGTCTCACACATACTCTGACGCTTGGTCTACGGACAACGAGGTTGTGCCGTATACAGTCGAATTCGGATAAACGCATGCCTTTTAATTGAAAAAATCGTTTAATTGAAAAGAAATATTAGATTAATCTGGATGATTTTCCATGCACCGTAATTCGCTTTAACGAAAATCCGCTTTATTGAAAAATAGTTTATGTGAAACACAAAAAATAACGTTGAGCCCTCTCATTTCAATATTACTTCATGCAACTAATTAAAGTACATACACAAAAATAGAGGAGAATTGACAGACCAAGAAACTTATGGAAATGGAATACAACTCGCATATATGGGCAGGGGCTCCATTAACCTCTTTGAAGCTTCTGGACCGTGTACAGAGGAGAGCGATGGGAAATAAGGGTATTGGAGGGAGGAAAGAGGGAGTAGTGTTTGTTGACGTTGGCCTTAAATTTGGTAATGTCATAGCAGGCAGGAAAAACACTTTCAGGAAGATTATTCCACAAACGAACAGTCCGTGTTAGTCAAAAAAAAAAAAATGAAAATAAGTGACTGTTTATCCAAGCTCATTTTGCCTACATGCTTTTTTCCACATGTTTCTATTTTCGTATCATAGAACAATTTCAAACGTACATACTCAGTTCGTTTAACTGAAAGAAGGTTCAATTATCCGAAGTCGATTTTTGTAAAAATTCCGTTAAAATGAAAACAATTTCTTGATTTATTTCATTTTCGCTTAACCGAATTCGACTGTATTCTACTTTGCAATCCAACTCTTTCTCTGGCTTGAAGAGAGTAGAATTGTGAATCTCACACACAAACACATCGTGGTTGTATGAGTTCTCCGACCACTGCCCTAAATACATTATTACCTTTGTGTTGGTAAGAAACAAAAGTCGAAATGATTTAAAAACAAGTGGACAAATAGTAAGTTCGGCCGGGCCGAATCTTATATACCCTCCATCATGGATCCTTAAAAAGTCAATAAGAAAACTAACTGAGTTTTTGGGTCGCTCGTGACCCGATAGTCCCAAGAACCCGATCACAAATTTTATCCAAATCATGAAAATAAATGCATATTTGGGTTCGCGAGAAAATTTCGTTGCATTTCGATACCCATATGTCCATGTTTGTCAAGGGACGGTTTTTGGGCCGCTGGTGACCCGATAGTCCCAGAAACCGGATCAAAAAATTTAGGAAAATCGTGAAAGTAAAGGCATATTTGGGTTCGTTTCGTTGCACTTCGATACCCATATGCGCATGTTTATCATGGGCCCTTTTTTGGGCCCCAAGGGTCCACGGAACCCATGAGCACGCCCATTTTTGGGATTTTTTTCCCCATCTATAAATTATATAAACTTAGAACTTAGATGTAGTGAAAAAAAATATTTGAAAAATTTGATTATGGCCGGAATATATTTAGTCCCGTAAAGGGGAACTTTTTCCCCTTTGGTCCGATATGGCCCATTCTCGAACTTAACCTGCTTATGGGCAAAAAACATCTTCCTACAGCTTTTTTTTTCAGCTTTTTAGCGTTGGTCGTTCGCACTCTATCGTGATTTCAACAGACAACAGACGGACGGACGGACAGACGGACATCGCTAGAATGTCTTAGAATGTTACACTGACCGATAATATATATACTTTATAGGGTCGCAGATCACTCTTTCGAGGTGTAGCAAACGGAATGACAACCTTAGTATATACTCCATCCTATGATGGAGTGTATAAAAATATCGTTATAGGGAGATCGAAAACGCATGAGCATTTGAGTTACGAGCTTAGAAAAAAACATAATCGCTACAAGGAAACGTAAAAAAATAATAAAAATGTATTAAAAAATATAAAATGTTAAGAAAAACTTATAAATTTCCTAATATTCATACTAATTGCATACGATACATAAAAACCAAAAAACAAATTACAGCAGATTATGAAGTATAGATTTATAAACGTTTTGATCCAAAAAAACATCTAGCAAAATATTCATATATCCATCATAGCAATCACTGTTTCCAATTGTATATCTTTTTTTTTTAGAGATGAAATAGAGGCGTTATATCGCATTTATCGTAAATTGGTGGCGAATAATCAATACGCAACGAAGTCGTTGGCATCGGGTCCTTCAGGAGCAGCCATAGCAAAGCCACAAACACAAGAGGTAATTTACATAACGTCACCGGAAATCCATAAAGACCAATCATCAAAAAACCCAAAATCGTGTTTTTGATTGATTCTTGTAAAATGACCTAAAATGCAGGTCTCTGCAAAATTGTACACTTCAATATCTAGAATTTACAATTTTATAGGCGAATTCCTAAACGATGTAACAAGACGAGTGTTTAGATTTTACAACAGTGTTTGGCTTCTCCTGTGAAGTTATGAAAATGTTTGTTAAGTCATTTTGGATTTCTGGTGAAGATCGCTCATCTCTGTGGAAATATCGCTCATCTCTACTGCTTTGTCAGTGTGGACCACCATACAAATCTTAAAACATGCTGAGTCCTGTAATTTGTGTTTCCACTTTTTTTTTTTTTTTTGAAGGGCATCGATCGAATTGTATTCCGTGAATTGCTGCACAGCACATTTGACATTGTCACCGAGGAGATACTCATGGAACGCATTTTCTGCAGTTGGGACAAGGCACACGAAGGACTGCCACTGCGTCTGGAAGGCTGGCTCATTGGACTTTCGATCTTTCTGCGTGGCAATCCCAGCGAAAGGGCTGCATTCTGTTTTCGTGTCTATGATTTGAACGGTGATGGTTTCATAACAAAAGACGAAATGTTTACGCTGCTAAGGAATTGCCTCATCAAACAACCACAAGATGAAGATCCCGATGAGGGTGTTAAAGACTTGGTGGAGATTGTGCTAAAGAAATTCGACCTGGACAAAGACGGCAAGGTAAGTTAGATTGAAATGGAATGTATGGTAATCAGTTCTATAGCTTACAATTGATTGTCTCAGGTTTCCCTGGAAGACTTTATGGCTACGGTGGCCGCTCAACCGTTGCTTATCGAAGCATTCGGCCAGTGTTTGCCCACAGACAGTGCAACCGTATCGTTTTTCTCTACGCTACAGGTTTAAATCCAACCTAAACAACAATGGAAATTGTGTGTTATAAGGGGGGAGGGGGGTTGGGTTTTGTCATTTGTTATTATCTAAGCATAGACGAGTATTATTATTATCATTACTATTGCCATTATGTATTATTACTATTACTATTGTTTTTGTTTTCCGTAAGTCATTGTGGCTCACCGCTTTTCAATCGACCCTTCAGCCGGTTCGCTCTTCTTTAGAAAGTATAAGAATACGAAAAAAAAAAAAACAATCAAACATAAATATGAATAAAATGCAATGTGAGCATTACAAACAAGTTTTGCTTTTTAGTTTCGTTTTCCACTTTATCGTTTGTTTAAATTGAAGTAATCTTTAGATTAACCAAAAAAAAAAATAAATGAAACAATTGATAAGAAAGCTCTTTTTTTATTCGTACAAAACAACAAGAAAATCTAATGCACGACGTACAGAAAAACTTGCGTATGCCCGGCAACGCAAAGCGGTGGTTTTCTGTTAAAGAACATACACTCAGAGAAAAATTGCAGACTATACGAGTTTATATGCAATAGGTTGACAAAGAGGGGTGGTTGTAAGTACGATCCATGCTCAAGATCACGACATACTCTTAAGCCAGTAATATGACCTGTTTTGCGCTCTGTTTTTTTTTACTAACACTCAGGGGATGCCCCCTATGAATGCAATGTAATGTGTTAGCGATAAGAAATGAAGACGTTGTTGGCCGAAGATGTTGCTTCTTATCATCGACTTGTTTCAGGTACCCCCAGTTAATGATTGTCACTTTGGTTCCCCCAGGTCAGCAATTATTCCACTTGGATTCAACAGCATTTTTCGAAAACTGGGCGGTGACACTTTTGGGCTTTCTTTCTTATCCGACGAATCATTGTTAATTAGTTTAATAGTCAAACATTGTTACTAAATACATATCAACTAGTACTGATGAATAATCTAACAAAACCTATGCTTCTAGAACAAAAATACGCATGTCTTTGTAGAAACAAAGAAATTGAACTATTTATCAGTAGCATACCAAATAAAACACGTAATGTTTAACTTAGCATAGTTGATAAATTAAAAAAAAAAATATGTAAAATAATTTGCATAGTCAGTTGATCTTTCACAGGAGGATGAAGATACAAAAAATAATCTGTACCAAATGAAACACGTAATGTTTAACTCAGCATAGTTGATAAATTAAAAAAATAATCACAAGTTTACATAATCAGACCTTTATCCGATGCCTATTCCATCAAAACTTTAACGCCTTTGTAGGACTCATTAAAAATAGGAAGCAACCTCTGCGAACCATTCACCACTAACCTGCCGCCCAATGAAAGAAAGTCACAAGTGCTAAAATGTCAAAATTGTGTTACGACCTGATTCGGAATCTGATTTGTGTGTTAAACTCATAGGATCCATTTTAAACTGCAATATATTTAAAATTCATTTTGGACATTTTTGAAAAATATTTTTGGGAATACGCGCTGCCAAAAAAGTAGTTCTCATTCATTTGCGAGTACTATGCGCACATTAGACCAATAACTTGCAGCAGAAATCATTTCAAATGGGTACCGATGAAGAAGTGTGGCAGCTTCCGAAACGGATCCGTACACCTTGCCTGCAATCAAAGCAACCACAATGCTTGAAACCTTTTTAAACATTTTTATTTTTGCAAAAAAAAAAAATAGAAATAATCAATAATCTCATCAAAACAAAACTGTAAAAATTGAAATATCTTAAAACTACCAAAATGGAGATATGACTTTAATTCTTAGGAGGACAGTACAGAGGTTAATAAAACAGTAAACACCGAAGGCCACATCGTCGGAAATAAAGAGCGAGGTGTATACTACTTTCCCTTGATTACAACGCAAACCCATTCTGTCACATAAAAAAGATGAGAATTTTAACGGAAGGGGAACAAACTTTTGTGAAACGACAGAGTGGAAGAAAGAAAGAACACGCAAGATCGAAGTGCTTGGAAATACCTGCAGTAAATATATGCACTTCTTACAAATATCAAATACTAGTAAGTTGTAATTGAAATATGGAAAAAAAATTGTTGAAACAAAAAAATTTTTGTGGAAAAAAAAAATTTTTTTAAGCAAAAAAAAATTTTGTTGAAAAAACATTTTTTTCATGAAAAAAAAAAATTTTGACTGAAAAAAAAAATTTTTGTGGAAAAAAAAAATTTTGTTGAAAAAAAAAATTGTTGAAAAAAAAATTTGGAAAAAAAAAATTTGGGGAAACACAATTTCTGTACAAAAAAAAATATTATTTTTTATTATTATTATTTTATTATTATTATAGAATGCCTATTTAAATTCCTACGTACTGCGTGACAGAGTCAGTGAATCAGTGTCGAGGGTAAATATATATTAAAACTAGTAAGTTGTAATGCGCCAATGGCGCCCGTTGAAATGTGGAAAAAAAATTTTCTTGAAAAAAAAAATTTTTGTGGAAAAAAAAAATTTTTGTGGAAAAAAAAAATTTTTGTAGAAAAAAAAAAAATTTTGTTGAAAAAAAAATTTTTCTTCAAAAAAAAAATTTTTTGTTGAAAAAAAAATTTTGTGGAAAAAAAAAATTTTGTTGAAAAAAAAAATTTTTGTTGAAAAAAAAATATTGTAAAAAAAAAAATTTTGGTAAAAAAAAATTTGGGGAAAACACAATTTCTGTACAAAAAAAATATAATTTTTTTTATTATTATTATTTATAGAATTATAGAATGCCTATTTAAATTCCTACGTACTGCGTGACAGAGTCAGTGAATCAGTGTCCAGGGTAAATATATATTAAAGAAGAAAGAAGATAGTTGATAGTTAGAGGGCAGATCCATAATTTCGTGACTTTTCGAAAAAAAAACAGTTTTTTTTGCAAAAAAAAATATTTTTCAACATTACTTTTAACTCAATACACTTAGTTCAACGTTTCTCCAATTTGTGTATCCCTTCCAAAAAAATAGGATTTTTAGAGGTAATGAAATAAGCATTTGTTTGATCAAAAATTTCACCATTGGAGCTTAATCTCTTTCGACCGAGTCATATCTAGGAAATAGGAAATAGTCACTGGAGGATATGGCGGATGAGATACTAATTCGTAACCCAATTCATGCAATTTTGCCGTGCATCTTGCAGACAGCTTTCTTAAACCCTGCTGATCATGTAAAATCGAAACCGCACTGCCATATGAAATACATAGGGCATGAACAATCTCAGGCACGTTTACTCTTCGATCGGTCAACACCATGTCGTGGATTTTTGTCAACATTTTCGGCTGTATTCATCTCAATTGGCTGTCCACAACGTTCTTGTGCGAGGAAAGTCAGTAAACCACATTTTTACCATTGACATCGATGGTGCAGAGTCCCCATATTATTTATCAAGCTTTTCCATGATTTGATTGACTGTTTTTTTTTTTCGCAAAAAATAATGTTTAATGAGCACTCGAAATTCACTTTTTTCCCCCATTTTTAACAAAAAACCACCAGGTTGTATGTTTTGAACAGCCTGTAAACACAAACTAAATGACGGAATTCTTTCAAAATTTGACAGTAGTCTATTAACAGATGGCACTTGATGGGAGCAGCGTTGCATTTTAAATAAACTATGAGGAATGCTGGAAAAGTCACGGAATTATTGATCAGCCATCGTATTAAATTATGTACATTTTTTTCTTGGCACAAGATTATGGTCGGAAAAATATTTAAATCAAAGAAATGAAATATATTTGCATTGTGGTTTCAAAAAAAAACACACATTTCGCACTTTAAATACAAAAGGGTCACAACTCAAAATTTTCCCAAACTGACCATTTTCCATAATTTACTTCAGAGTACACATCCGTGAGGCACTAAATACTTTCTGGTATAAACAGGTTTCAACAATATCCAAAAAAAATTGGATTAAAAAAAACTGCGCTACTATATAATGTTGATGCTGACCACTTCAAACATATCGCACATTTACATAAATAGTGTCACAATTCAAAATTCATTTCTGTTCAAGAAAAAGGCGTAAATCTCTTACTTAAGTTGTTTTTTGATCTGCGTGTATCATAGGTACATATATCAGGGGTCTAGTTAATTTGGGAAACCTATAATTATTTTCCCATATTTTCTCAGTTAGACGCCATTGAAAACTTTAAACAGCTCTCCTGAAAAAATCGTGTTTTGAGTGGAGACACTATTTAAAGTAAATGAAAGTTCTTGTTTGAAGTCTTTTTTGAATTCACATTATCGTTATTAGAAGCTCGTGCGTCGGAAAATGGTGTGAGAGATGAACCTCAGCTGTCGGTCTGTTGCTCACAACTTGTTTGTTTACATGCCACACACTAACGAATGAATGTAATCTCTGTGCGTTTTAATTTAAGCTTGGAAGAGGTCATTTGTATGGGAGATATTACAGTTTTATGTTTCTGTCTTACTCCAAGATTTCCCATGGAAAATTAGGTTATAATCATTTTTCCAAATAGAATAAAACATTTAATCTGAATGTTATATATACTTATTGAGATTGTTGTTAAGTAGCCTAACTTATCAGCAAAATTATTTAATAACATATTTAGCGTGTGTGTGTGTGTGTGAGTATATTAAGTCATAAATTATAACATTGCACTTAAGATGTTTTAAATTTTTTCTATATGTATGTGGGTATGTACATAATAAGAATTATTATAAGATTAGCTTTCATTTATTTCAACAGATATCGGTACCGGCGACATTGGAAATTCAATGCATGCAATGTGAATGTATCATATTTCCCAGCTTTTTTTTGTTTGTGTATATCGTGCATTCAAGAAATACTTAATTAATAGAACTTGTTTCAATTTGCGCATTGCTTTCTAACGCGTATTATCGCTCTCTGTGTAACTGAATATCAATCAATCATTGCGATGAGATTCATGCCGAATGCACTCAACGCAAAAAAAAAAAAAGCAGATTTAACGGTAATTTTCACAATCTCCGATTAACAGCAATCGTCATATGTCTACCGAACATATTCTATTAGGGTTGCGGCAGAATCCCAAACGGAATTGCTCATTTAGCGGAATTAAAAACAAATTCCAATTGGTGTTATGAAATCCTCTTGGTTTTGACTTTTATTTTTCTTTTATGTGTTACCATATTTTCTGTAAACAAAGGGATTACGAATGTAATATTTCATTTACGCTATATGTCAAAATGTAAACCGTCTAAAACAGAAATAAAAAGAAATCGGATTGTTTCCGACAATAAAACCGATGCAATCGGTTTCTACGACACCAAATGCCGATGATAAATCCGATACGAACATGAAACCGGTAATATCGGTTTTGTGTGACACTAAAGTTAATTTTTTTGTCGGTTTCAAGTCCGATACCGACAACAATTGACTCTTTTTTTTTACTAACTGTATTAGCGATAGAAAGTAAGGGTATAGGAGGGAGGAAAGAGGGAGCAGTGTGTGTTGCCATTGGCCTTGAATTTCCGAATGTCATAGCAGCCAGGAAAAACACTTGCTGGAAGATTATTCCACATACGAACAGTTCAGCCTACGAACGAATTTTGTATATAGTGCGTCGTCCGGTCAACCGGTCATTTGACAATGGGTAGCCGCGTATTCCGGTCAAATGTTCTAACGCCACGGAACCAGACGACGGATATCTGACAAACAGATACCGTTAAAATATTTATAGAATAGCGATACACAACCCACATTCCGACGATGCTGTAGGGAGTCAATAGAGTTAGATACCCTAATAGACAATAGAGTTAGATACCCTAATAGTTCCAATCAACACCACCACTGTCCTCTGTACATGGTCCAGATGCTGTAAAGATGTCTTTGGAGCCCCTGCCCATATATGGGAGTTATATTCCATTTTAGTCCGGATGTAGGTGATGTAAATATCAGGTGGGGTGAAGTATTGTTTGCACCTCCTGAAAAACCTATGCTTCTTTCGACACTTCGAAAATATGGCTAGCTCTGCGAGCATCACCCTGTATATTCATGTCCAGAACATCAAGAGTATCTGAAACGACGATATTCACACCACCCATAGAGATTGACGGCGATGCTGGAGCAGTGGAACGTTTGTGTGACAACAACCGGCACTGGGTCTTTTGTGCTTTCTACTCTACTCTGGTCATTTGACCCAACTGAATCGTTCACAGTTTGCCTTTTGTCCTTGACCTCCGGGGGAGTACGAACGACCTCTGTAGTTCTATCATCCACAAGGGAGTAGAGTCGGTTCACAGTCTGACCCAACTGGTCGTCAATGAAAATATGAAATAGAAAAGGAGAGGACAGGGCCTTGTGGAACTCCTGCGGTCATCCTATGGTCTTTAATATGACATAAGTTTCGTAAAAATCGGTTAATCTTTTGTTAAATTAATAAAAAAGATAAAAAAAAATTTAAAAAAAAAAAAATTGAAATAAACAACAGACATCTGAACTGGAACTGGCATCTGAATTAGATTTCAATGAATTCACAAAATGTTGAATTTGAATTTACTAAAATTCATACGCTTCGTTCAGGCACACTGCAAGAAAATACCCACCTCAAGGGTGTTCACAAGGGTGTCCTAAGTGTTGTAAGTATCGTACGTACTAAAGCTGTACAACTGTTGTATATTTTTTGTTGATATTTTCCATATAAAAGAATTGTACGACAGTACAACGTTTGGATATATGTTTTGAAATCGTACTAAGGGACAGTGATGGATGAAATGGTACATTTGTATAATTTAATAATAAAATAATAACACTAGCCAACAGTCGTTTTGTTATTTGGTTCTAGCATAATTTTTCTCATTTTTTTTTGACCCACTAAACACGAAAATGAGTTTTAAAAATTTTTCTGTCGATTGGTTTTCGAGATAAAAATTTTTTAACTTTTTTTTTTAAATTTTTGGAGGTACACTTACAATTTTGAGCATATCTTTCGTCTTCTTTGACCTATTTGATCCTACTACTACTCAAATTAAAGAAAATTGAGCCGTCTACAACTCATTCTCAAATCGGGTAAGTAGTTTTGATGCTGGCGGCTTAAAAAGGTTCTTTGACGTTTGACAAGTAGAAAGTATGCCATTACCAAAAATGGAATGATACACGCATTGAAATTATTACAATTCACTACAAAAATGGTGAAAATCTTGCATTTACAGTTCGCAAAACTAAAAAGTTTCCGAACTGTGTTATCTTTCAAAGAGGTTATCACAATTGGCCACCGAGATCTTGTGATTCTTCTTTCTTTGGGGCCACATGAAAGATAAGGTCTACGCCAAAAGCTCAGCGTTGATTCAAGACCCCAAATATAGAATTCGTGAGGCTATCGAGTACTGAGGGCAGCCACTTTGCGATTTGGTTATGGAAAATTTCATGAAAAGGATATGGTCCTGTAGCGTGATCATGGTGGCCATTTGGCTGATGTTGTTTTTAATTATTAACGGCATACCTTCCTCTTTATTATGAAATAAAAATTATGCATAAATATTTACATTTATCGACAAATAAAAATGTTAACTCAATTCAATGATGATCCTTTAATGCCCGTTTTATATTCACTGTATTTCTTTTAGTGTACGATGAGGCCATATAAATGTTTCCAGGCTAATTAATTTTCTGTTTTTCAAAAACAATTAACCAAAAACATATTTACTTACATATTTAATTATCTCATCGTTTAATTTCAAATATGGCAACAGAGAACGAAACCAGTTTAAGTCCATTCTTCCCCGGAGAAATATTTAAATATATTTTTTATTTATTTTTATCTACGTAATAAAATTGTAACCAGTACTTATTAGAATAGTTAAGCAGCTGTAGACGTATGGACCATTGTACATATCCTCACTCATGGATGGCTTTCGAGGACCGTGTGATAAAGTCACGCATAGTCCTCGTTTTAACTGAAGTTGAACTAAGAGATATGTTCGTGAGTTCCAGTTTGTTTGACAAATTCTAAATACGTAGTACAATTGGAACTAAGAACAAATTATGGTAATCGCTACTGTTCATGCTGTTGTATGTATTTGGTTTGGAATCACCACCAGTTCCATACATAGGTTTTTTTTAATTCGCATATCTCATTCTCCACACCTTTGTGTGGCCGAAAGCAGTCCGATTCAGTTAGAGCGTATAAGAACTGAGTTTTGGAAAAAAACACGGATAATTAAAAAAAAATTGCCTGCATTCTCGCTTTTTCAGTTAAGCAGAGCCAATTGCATTATATAATTTCAAAGCCATTTTTCAACATTACCGTTTTCTAATTTCAGAAATTTGTAATTTAATGAATTTTTAAAAATATACAAACGATATAATTTTCGAATAAAAACAAAGCCACAAAAACCTTAGCTTACTAGGGTCACAAACTTGACCCAATGTAAACGAAAAAATTTAAATTTCAACAACACGACCTCTACCTTCTGAACATGTCACAATTTTCACCTAAAATTTCAAAACTTTGCGCTTCAACTGCAGATTGATGCCATCCAGAATGTTTTCTCATGTAATAGAGAACACCGACTCGTTTCCATGCCTGCCCCCAGCACCGATTATAAATTATAAAAAAAATTATACAAAGTTCATTAAGTTTTATTACACTTTAAGTAATAAAGCAAAACTGAATGGGGCAAAAACCACACACACACAAAAAAAAAAGCAAATTTAAACGTTTTTTTTTTGTGTCAAAACACCAATCTCTACTCGCTACGAAAAAAAACGACAGAGAAAAAAAAGCAAATGATTAGATAAATTTTGTTTGAAAAAAAAAACTGCCACCTTTGAGAATTATGTTTTATTATTTTGTTTTGTAGATAAGCATTGCTCTTGATCTTGAATTCCGTGCGTTCTTGAGTGTTTGTGGAACAAAACACGTATTTGGACTCTGTACCCACCCCTCAAATACGATTTGTGAATGAGTCACTAACATTTGATGTGGACAACCAAAAGAGGTCAAAACAACAAAATAATAATAACAAAAAAAACTACGATTAGCTTCTACACAATCTGTGTGGTTTGCATTAAAACAGGAATTTTTAGATATAAAATGTTTTTTTGGTTTTAGTTATTTAGGAAGTTGATTTATCGTATTTGGTACGTATGTTTGAATGTCATTCAAACGTCAATGTACGTCAGTTCATGAATGCATAAAATAGTCAAAATAACATCTCAATACTGTATGGTTTATATATATTTTTTTATCATGTGTTCTTTGGACCGTGACGGCTTTTTCCTGCTTGAAATCTTGACAGGATCTTTTTCTCCTAGTTTTTTTTAATTACAAAAAAAACTTGTATTTGGACCATCCTATATTGCAATCACAAACTAACACAGCACATTTTCAAGTAAATATTGCCCTCTGTTCAAATAACACATTACGTGTTTGGATCAACATAGCGCAATGTCATTGTAAGATGAGAAAAACTATTTTTTATACAATCCAAAAAAAAAGTGGAAAATATTCTGACGCACGTATTTCTCATTAGAATTCCATTAATGGAGAAACGGGCGAACAGAACTCTTAAATCATGTAATGTGATTTGTATTCTCACTGAACGGAGCGGAGTCTATTGTTTTTAAGTCCTGTTCCGGAAAGTTGTATATAACCATACCGAATAACAATGAAAAAGTATTCCTAGAAAAAGGGTGTTTTCGAATCGTCATCTCTAATCTTTATTAAGTGGGTGCATGTCATTTTAAAGAAACATGTGGATCTGAAAATACACATCCACAATAATACGTATGTATGTATATTATACACTCCATCATAGGATGGAGTATATACTAAGTTTGTCATTCCGTTTGCAACATTATCGGTCAGTGTAACATTGTAAGACATTCTAGCGATGTCCGTCTGTCCGTCTGTTGTCTGTTGAAATCACGATAGAGTGCGAACGACCAACGCTAAGAAGCTGAAATTTTGTAGGAAGATGTTTTTTGCCCATAAGCAGGTTAAGTTCGAGAATGGGCAATATCGGACCAAAGGGGAAAAAGTTCCCCTTTACGGGACTAAATAAATTTTTCAAATATTTTTTTTCACTACATCTGATTTTTTTTTTGGTAAAATTGTTCTAAGTTTATATAATTTATTGATGGGAAAAAAAATCCCAAAAATGGGCGTGCTCATGGGTTCCGTGGACCCTTGGGGCCCAAAAAAGGGCCCATGATAAACATGCGCATATGGGTATCGAAGTGCAACGAAATTTACTCACGAACCCAAATATGCCTTTATTTTCATGATTTGCCTAAATTTTTTGATCCGGTTTCTGGGACTATCGGGTCACCAGCGGCCCAAAAACCGTCCCTTGACAAACATGGACATATGGGTATCGAAATGCAACGAATCCATGATGGAGGGTATATAAGATTCGGCCCGGCCGAACTTACTATTTGTCCACTTGTTTTAACTAGAATCAGTTGTGGTACTCATGAAGCGATTATAAAGGGTTTTCCTACAAGCGGTGTTATTTTGAATCACCCGGTATTTCGGTAGCTGTCACTTTTGAAGCTTTTATTCTTTTGACAAGTAGACACTACGCCATTACTAAAAATGAAACGATAAACGCCTCAACAACACATTGAAATTATTAAAATTCACTACAAAAATGGGGAAAATCTTGCAGGCACAGTTGGCAAAACTAAAGCATTTTTGGGTCGTCGTGAAGCATCTGGTCGGACCGCAATACAGAAATTGGTGGAAAAATTCGAGCAGTTGGAATATGTTAGTGAAGTGAAGAATAAAAACCGTGCACGTCGCTCAAGAACAACTGAGAATATTGCTGCTGTTGCCCAAAGTGTTGAAGAAAACCTAGATTTGTCCATTGCTCGTGGTTCTTTGGAATTGGGCATTCCACAAACGTCATTACAACGTATTTTGCATAAAGACTTGGGTCTTATGGCTTAACTCAAGCCGGCTGATCATCAAAAACGTCGAGTCTTTGCTTATTGGGTCCTTGAAATGCATGAAAATGATCCAGAATTCCATCGAAAAATCATCTTGACTGATGAGGCCCATTTCCACCTCAGTGGCTAAGTCAACAAGCAAAATTGTCACATCTGGGGCTCGGAAAATCCAAGAGTTATTGTTGAGAAGCCTCTCCATCCTCAACGTGTGACTGTTTGGTGTGGTTTATGGTCCGGCGGGGCCATTGGACCTTACTTTTTCGAAAATGAGGTTACGGTGCATCGAATGATCATTAATGATTTTTTACTGTCGGATTTGGATGATATTGAACTGGACAACGTTTACTTTCAACAAGACGGCGCTCCAAGCCACACAAGCAACGAAACCATTACTCTTTTACGGGAAATGTTTCCGGACCGTGTTATCTCTCGAAGAGTTGGCCACCGAGATCTTGTGATTTAACACCTTGCGACTTCTTCCTTTGGAGCCAAGTGAAAAATAAGGTCTACATTAATAGCCCAGCGTCGATTCAAGATCTCAAAGATAGAATTCGTGAGGCTATCGAGGACATAGGGCAGCCACTTTGCGATTTGGTTATGGAAAATTTCATGAAAAGGATATGATGCTGTAAGCGTGTTCGTGGTGGCCATTTGGCGGATATTGTTTTTCATTATTAACGGCATACCTTCCTCTTTATTATGAAATAAACATCCGATCAGTTATCTCAAATTAAATTTATCTTTTAATACCAAAATAAAAATTAACCTCGGAAATATCGGCGGGTAAGTCCGGCTGAAGTTTGCCACGCGCCTTGTAAATATTATTTCACGCCGTTTCGCCGAAATTCCATGATTAGTTTACTTTTTAATGCCTTTCTGTGAATATCCATCCTCCTAAATTACAAATAAATGACCAACATGCAGTCGGAGTGCTCAAGGACTTTGAGGTTTTATAAAGCAGGAAACTGATGATTTTCTCAACTCATCTCCCTGTCGTTGGAGCTCTTGGGGTAATTGTTGTAGGCTCGGTCATCGGCCTCAGCCTTACTTCAAGTACATTTGTACTTATGATGTGTAAATACTAAACGGTGTTTTTTATTGAGGTATAGAACTTCGAATTGAAATAAAACACAAGAAAATCGTTTTAATGTCCATCAATTTGGCTTTATTGGAAGGATAATTTTATGCCATTAATGTTTAAATATGATTTCGGGCATGTGGCCGCCGCGGCTAGCTCGAATAAAGCCAATTCTACAGGTCCAATTTTCAACCACTTGTTTGAACCACAACTCATCCACATTCATGCCATCCAATTCGGGAACAAAATAGTCGGTTATCATGGCTCTATACTGGTCTCCATTAACGGTAACTGACTCTCCAGCATTATTTCGGAAGGAGTATGGCCCAATGACTCCAGCAGCCCATAGAGCACACCAAACAGTCAGTTTTTGTGGATGTAATAAAATGGACGGAGCTTGCGGTGAACTGAACCATTACTTTCGAAATAAATTTGCACGATTTGCAAGCGTTGTTCTTTGTCAACCTGTTCATGATGAAATGGCAAACCAAACTAAATATTAATCACTTGACAGCTGACAAAATGGCCGCCAGTTAAAAAAGTGATGCCAACTTAAGGTTCTATACCCCAATAAAAAACACCCTTTACTAAGCTGTAGTAAATTCTACTTGATTTTAGTATGGACGAATATCTTACGTACTTAAAGTAATCGCTAAATTAAGTAAATGTATACTTGGTTCCAGAAGAAGATCAAATTTATTCAATTTGAGTACGTTTTCCTGGAATTATCTACTTTTTTTAGTGTTCTGTAGCAAAAGAACACTTTAAAACCCGTATATTCAGGTCGGTAAGTATACAAAGTATATAGTGTGCAGCTCACTGATTTGAGAGAAGATGTATTTGAATGAAGTGATTTATTGATGAAGTTATTTATTTACATACAGTCTATCATACCATCAGGGCATAATCTAATTAAATCAGGTCCTTTAGACTTTTGTGAAAACAAATCTCACACTGTTGCTTATCAATAAATGGTGAGAAATAGTAATAGCAACGTACGTAATAGTGCCGTTTCAATATTACAGGGAAATGTTGATAAAAAAAAAGAGTGTGCCTCTGCAAGAGAAACAAATACCGGTCAAGATCTTCTGAGAGCTGAGCAACGATCCTCATTTAGAACATACACATGTTTATTTCTAATATTCTGAGTAAGAAACCTGACAAACGAAAATTTAAAAAAAAAAAGTATATATAAATGAGAGTAGATTGTGTTTCTTTTTTCCGCTGTTCTAGATTTGGATGACGAAAAGAAAAATCGTATCGCACATCGTATCGACGACAAACTCGCGGGTGCTTTTAATGTTATCAGCAACAATTGTATTTGAAAAAAAAAACAACAACAACTGAAAATGAAATTACAAAAACAAAACAACAGAATCAAAAAGACAAAACAACAAAATCGAAACAAAAAAAAAAGCTCGCATCACCGTGTATTGGAAACACACATATTTCAGTGTGTTGTCGTACAAAACATTCTGTTTTAGAATTACGTTATACTCAGTTTATATTGAGAAACGGTAGTAAGCGGTTCAATTAATTCGGTTACTTTAGCGGTTTAAACTTACAAAAAAAAAAATCGAAAATGGCTGAAACATCAGGCAACAGGTAAATAAATACACCACCCTCCCAGCACCCAACTCTCCATGGAAGACAAATTACCAATGTTGGACTCACCGCGTATGTTCGTCCTGTGTTGTTTCCGTTTGGTCTGCTGTGCAAAATGGAAGTTAAAAATAAGTCAAAATAACATCGATACAAATTGTGGGAAATATTTCAGCTGTTTCCATTTAAAATCGCTGCAGTTTTCGAAGGAGGTTCTGCAAGATAATTGTTTCATGGAAATTTGAAATAGAAATAACTAATATTGAAATTATATATGGAGACGGTGGAATACTCTCATAAGTGCCAGTGTGTATTATAAAAAAAAACAATTACATTTTAATACACTCAAGTATTTACGTATGTAGGTTAAGTGATTTGAAACTATGAGAGTGCTTGGAATGCCCCTGAACGGTTAATATTTATCATTTGTTAATGATAAATGTAGTTACATGTTTATAATCTGGCAGATTAGTACAAATGTATGTAGTATAGTTTTCTTCGGACAGTAAATTGATGTACAATCATTTTGAATTTATGCTGTCAATTATGAAAACCGTATTAGAAAAATTTGATGCAAATTGCTCTCCGGTTATTTAAATAGAATCGGCTTTATTCTATCAGCCCGTTTCTGAATAACAATTCCCCGGGAATTTTTTTCCCTGTTCCCCTATTCTAAATAAAATCTAGCCGTGATTTTTTCCCCTGTTCCCCTATTCCAAACGATCTTTGAAAATGGGAATTTTTCACGTAGGTATTGTTAATGTCAATAAAATGGATAATGTGATGTGATTTTTTGGGAATTATTCCGTCAATAAATTGCAAGGGAGTTCTGCTTATTGTATTTTTTTTGGGATTAGTAACTATTTTTTTTAGTAAAATTTATGAATATATAGAAAAAAGTTTAATCTGAAATTTATTACAAGTTGCTTCCAATAGTATTCTAAATTAATGAGATGTGACACGCACCGGGATCCAATGCGTCCACGTACTGAGTCCTCAGCTAATGTTCACAGACCTGTAAATTTATTTTTGATTAAAAATCAATTATTGATCATTCCGATGAATATCTTGAAAATTATGGTATCGCGTAACCTTTTCCTTTTTATCCTTTGCATAGTCTTCTCCTTAAGCGTTTTGTACATCAGCTATCATCGCAAACGCAACACTGAACATTTCTGTATGGTTTTCTTTATATATTTGTTTTGTTTATATTCTTTTTATCACTTTATTAATTTTGCAAATTGTTAGCCAAACAAAACAGCTGACTTCGAATATTCGATATTCTCTCTCCCTTACTACTCGTCTTTAGAATAAGAGGTTAGTTTAGAATAAGAGGATTTAATTCTCGGGAAAAATGAATTCCCCGGGAATTATCTCCCGGCGAGTATAAACAAATAATTATTATGTCCATCCAAACAAAAAATCACAATTCCAAATTGTGTATTAAATCCAAAAACCTCCATCGATTATCATGATCTTGTAAACTTTTGTAAATTACTGCCTTTTTAAATTTGTCATGAGATTTTAAAAAAATAATCTTATTTATAACTCCTGTACTGTCGTTCAGATTAAACCTTTTTTGAAAATAATCTAAAACTAAATTTTCCAAAATGTATATCAATCAAATCACACTAGTCTTTTTCGAGTTATGACAAATTATGTCCCAAAAAAGGATTTTTCATATTTAAAAAAGTCCTCACCTTGAAAGAAGATATCGACCAATTTTTTACGGCGGGGACCATAGTACACCACAATTGCATAGTTGTTATTCACTACAAAGAAATATTTTTGTAATCTTTTGAAAAAAAGATCAATGAAACTTCACTATTCTTTGGTACTTGATTTTTTAAAATTGAAGAAGTCCCAGAAAACATGCAAAATATTTATTTGGTTCGATAAACCAATGGGTGCCATTTACCTCTTTTTCAGCTGGTTCATTCTGTAAACTTCTTTCAATATTTCGGCCGATATTTCACCAAAGACAGGTATAATCTTGTTTTTCAATGCAGCAATCGTGGTTGGCTTGCCCCTAAGAGACTTCCGGTGCCTCCACAACAACAACAAAAACTAGTAGGGTCAAATCGTAGGAACCAGGCAGCCAATTGCCAGAACGTGAGTGATTAATTGCTCAACAAACTCGTCTCTCAATTGGTTCACAGCATCGCGTGCATTGAAAGCACATGACAGCCAAGTTCGATTCTTAGATTTTGGGCAACCAAGGGCAACCTTTGAACATCGAACTGAGAAATTGCAATTTAATGATACCTTGCCACAGTGGGGCAATTTTGCAAATAAATTGGAATTGCCTTGTACGAAGTGTGTTCGAGCTTATGCCTGGAAGATGGATCTAGCCAGATATGCGCTTTCAAAGGGTTCAAAGTTGAAAAGCTCGATTCTCAAAATAATTGAAACTTCTGCCGCATTTTTTTTCTAGTCGAATATGCCTAATTTTGTGCGTGATGGTTAAGACTTAACAAAATATGTTTTTACTTTGTGGTTGTGTCTCATGACACGCGAGATATGCGCATTTTAAACGACAACAAAATATTTTTTTAACACTGGGTCTGTTGATTGCTTATAGGGTTTTTAACCCGGGAATCCGCGAGATGTATTTCCCGATTCCCGGGATTAGTGGTCGGGAATAAAAAAGTAGTGACAAAACATTTCAATGATTTGCTGGAATTTTTTCAGCCTATTCATTATGAAATGGCCAGGCCAAGTGGAGATTTTTTTGAACTTTATTAACATCTTATTTAAAAAACCGTAAATACTGTAAGTACTTTTTAGAAAAATCGTCAATATATTTCAAAATTTTAGATTAAGTTCGAGCACTTGTTTAAAATCCTGACTGTCAGTCGTCATATCATTATAGTCTGAAACTAGACTGATTGCTTAATTAAAATTGTACTACTATCACCTTCTAATTGGATAATTGGATAATAAATGGAATAATTACAAACTTATGGCCATAATTTCTACAACAATTATGAAGTTATAATGATATTAATTTAATATTTATGTGGCAGCACATTAAAACATGTTATGTCAGTTGCAACGAATAGGAATTTGTTATTATTATTGTGTTCGTAGGTATGAGTTGCACTATGAAATTAATTTTCTCAACAAATTTATTAAATTATTTACCTGAAATAACACCAATGGCAATCTAGAAGGCAGACCAACAAAGTGATATAGGGATTTTTCTAACAGGTGGAAAATATAGCGCTTACTACGAACATGACACACAATTCCTATGTGAGTCACAGAGGCATCTATAGTTTGTAGATGTATTTCTACTTTGGCAGATATGTAGATCTAGGACGTCTGTCTTCTTGATTGTCTGCGAATTTGCCCGAGAAGCAGATAATGCAGATAAATAAAAGTAATAAACATGTTGTTCAGAAGATACTTCCGTCTTTGGTATCAAATTTTATTTTCCTTCTGAACTCATATGTCCCATTGAATGCTCAGATATTCTTAATACATAGAAAATCACGTGTCACTGTGTTCGTTGACACTAATCTTCGAAACCGTCCAACCGATTTCAATGAAATTTCGGCAAATGAGCCTGACACATCCTATTCGCTTGAATTGGTTTTTGCTGGTACGCTGGAGTTAGTTGGATATTTAAGTCAATATGTTTATAGGTAGAAGGAAATCTGCCGGGTCAGCTAGTTTAAATATAAAACTTTGTTTTTAGACATTTTAATGTTTTGCCAGAAATTTACATATTTATAAAGAGATTGGAACCATAAAATGGAAAACGTAGAATTTCGCTTACGAGCAAGTGTACTGAGTTGAGCTACAAACATCAACTTATGCCCCTGTACTGTCTTTCGCTCTTGAGTGAATGTGAAAATCTGTGACAACTTTCACTTTCGCCGAAATTTTGGTGAATGTGTTTCACTTGAAAATACTCGGCAAAAGTAAAATGAAAATCCTTTTTTTTATATTGAATTATAAGTTAATCGAGTAAAAAGAAGTTGAGACACAAAGTTTGAAATATTTTCTGTCTATTTGGTTACTTCAACATTTATTTTAAAGCCATTTACTAAACAAGTAATTGATTTAAAAAAAATGATTATTTCAACCGCTATTTGTCACGGGTAGCATTCACTTTGGTGGAATGAAAGTGAAAATGGAATGAAAATGAAAATGAAAGCTGGAACAGGGCTGTTACACTCAGCCTCATTAAGCAGGATATGGTCAATTTGAAAACCATCAGCCCTGTTCCAGCTTTCACTTTCATTCAAGCGAAGGTTACCTGTGGCCCATTTTTGTAGGACCACTTTTTGGGTAATCAAATGGACACACATTTTGAGAAAAAAACATTTTCTGAATTTCTCCCAAACTATTTGTTCAATCTAAAAAATTAAAACATCAGGTTCGCTACGCATGAGAAAAAATTCATAGAATCTATATAAAAAAAAAAAGTTATGTTTTTTTTCGAATTTCTAAATTGTTTGCACTTGGATGTTTCTGCATTCGAAATGATTTAATTATAACCATATATGGGTTATCCATTACAGATTAATGGTCAAGAAATACCTTTTGGTCAAATAATTTCAATTTCAAGGGACTTTCGAATCTCTAATTTTGAGAAAACCCAGTTCTTGAACCCAGTTTCTCTCAAACTATTTGTTCGATATAAAAAAGCAGAAAATATTCATCAAATGGACTTGAACATTTCTGAATCAAGGCCCCTCATTTAAAAGGATTGTGAACAATTACTATGGTAATTATATATTATCATAATATGCTTAAAAAGTTCTGATGTTCAGTCAATAGTATTGGAAAATATGGCGCAGTATTATGAATTCCAACAGTAACCGGTTTAAGAGACAACATATTAATTCTATTCATACTAATGAAAACTAATCGTTTTTCAGTTTTGTATGGCGAAAGCGAGCCATTCACCCATAAGTTTATTTAATCTAGATTTGACCTTATTCGGGTCATTAACAGTGTATTGTTTTACATTGCATGACTGACACAATAAAGATCACTGGGACGGTCCGTCGGATTACTTTAATAACAGAGTGATCTCGTTTGAGTCGATTTTTATTACAGACGAGCGCTGAACTTTAAACCAGAATTACATTTTAATTTTAGAATAAACTTTTTTACTTCGGCCTCATATGAAAATAATAGTAATGATGATTACGAGATGAATGATTTCAATGAATTTCTGACAAAAAAAAATAGTGTTTGTTATATTCCTTCCAGTTCATAATTGACCTGGACAAGAGTTTAAAATTAACCAAAATCATATTAACATGATAACATAATTGTAGTTTACAGATAAGAACACCTTGTTTCTTATAAAAATAAAACGGAAAAAGTGGTGACAGAACATTGCCCTGATATATGTTTATTGTGTATACATACATTAAGCTGGCTAAGGGAAAACAAATCTTAGAGGAAACCAATCGATCTAAATTTTCCCAGATAAATGGCTCCAAATGGAATCGTTTTATAAATTAGCTAGACGAGTGTGCTACTTTGTAAATACCCCAAAAGTGTTGGTCTTTATAGGTGACCGTTTATGCGCCTCGGCAGCGAGTTGGTAGCGTGCTTGCCTATCAGCGTGGGGGTTGTGGGTTCGATTCCCACCAGAGGCTTTGGTCTGTCGCTGCAAAAATCTAAACATATGGTCTGTTTGACCCGGTTTACCCTTGAACCAAAACTTATTTTTTTTTAAAAAAAAAAACAGAAAAAATTCAAAAGTAAAAATATTAAAAATATGTGACCGTTTATAAACTAAGCCCAAATTTCAGTTTCTTCCTAATTTATCTCACAGCGAACCGGCAACTTAATAAAATAAGTAACAACGAATGAATTGTTTTGAACAAGTCCAGCGCCCAAGTTTTACCCATCCAAAAATATAAAAAAATATTTTTGAAATCTCCACTGTTTATTTTAGTTGTCAATATCCCGAAATTGTATGTTTGTAGCCAGCTGAATACACATGTATATGAAATTGTCATACGTTTTTTTTTTTTGGAATTGATAAGAAAAACTTGCAATTATTTTTAGTTTTCAATTATTCTGTTGGTCTGCTGTTGTTATGTCAGAATTTTGTTAACCATTTGTGGATTGAGATTAAATTGAACAGGGACTAATAAATATTTTATAGTGTGAATATCATATCATAAGTGTTTTATTAGACCTTTGATCGGCCCCAGTTGACCACAGATAAAGTAAAATTAAAAGCGATTAATCAAATACTTTGCCATCGATAATAATGAATGAAAAATGTAGCGCATTTGTTTATAAAGGGTGTTACAAATGTTAGGTTGTTGTAACAATTCACAATAAATAACAATAATCTATTTTTTCGTTAAACATATCATGAGAAGGAGCAAATATACCCAATATTTAGGGAACAGAATTGCATTCATGTGACTGGCAAAGTTTATATCCAATATGAGAATTGTCCTTTGTTCCTTTGGTCCACTATTTAATTATTAAAGTCTAACCCCCGTATTCATGAAAATTTAAAAAAACCTTTGTTAAGATAAATGTGGGAAATTGTTTTTTTTTTGTATTTTCATACATTATTTCATACCAAAGGCTTATTAATTTCTTATGAATACGGGATCATAACTGAGGAATTATTTTAGTGCATTAAAATCAGACAATTGAGGGGCTGAGATTCAAAATTGATCAAGTCCAAAAAAGTACAAATTCGAAATATTTCGCCAATAAAAAAAAACTATTCCTTTTTTTGAATGTCTACGAAGTCTTACGTTGAAAAAAAATGTTTCTTTATTACTTCATTGAAATTGTTCATTTTTAAAAGTAACGAAAATCAAAACTTGTCAATTCCAGCGAGTTCAGTTTCAAAAGTGGTCAAGTCCATTTATTCAATGTTTAAAATATTGTTTTTTAAAGTTAAATTAGGATGAGAAAACAATAAAATTGTAGTTTAAACTACAGTCAAATTTCGATAACTCGAACCACCAGAAAAATACGACGTACGAAGACTTTGAGTTATGGAATTACTTATACAATTGTTTCTCATTACAGTTCTAGTTACTTGAAAAACTGTGTAATTTGTGTTATTGGGAATATTTTTTGTTAACTCCAATTTGTTTAAGACTTTGTAATGCTCATAAGTTGTCTGGAAGGTTTTATAACAAATCTTGAAGCAGTTGGTTCGGAGGAACCTGGTCAGCAATATCGGCATTTGTAGAAAAGTCTGATGAACTTCTTCATTATCAACCTCAGATATTTCAGAGGTACGTTTTTTTTTTATTTTGATCAATTTCAAATCTTAGGACACGTTTTGATGCCATTGGTTTATTTCTGCAAAAGTTTGTGTCATTGTAGAGAAATTCAAGTTAGGGAAATTCGAGTTTTAGAAGATCAATTTATCATTAGAAGTGCTTCGACTTAAAGAAAATTCGACTTATGGAAGTTTCACTATATTTCACATATACCTGTTCAAAAGCAATTATTTACTGTCAAAACTCGTCATAATCAATAATTAATTTTCAAATTTGACCAAAACCATCATTATTGAATCAAAACTGATCAAGTCCAACAGTTTTAGTTTCAAAACTGGTCAAGTCCCTATACTGAGTTTCAAAACTAGTCATGACCAATCAATTTTAAACGATAAAACCGGCTATTTGTCAGAAAAAATCGCCAAAAACTAGTATGCAAATTGAACATTCGACGACAATCATAACTACTATTTTCATCTTGAATTTTGTGTATTAGTTTTTTTTTTGTTTTATTCAAAAAAGTGAAAAATGGGCTTTACCACTTTTGCATCAATGCCCCTCTATTGTATAGATTTTGGACATATTCTCAAGTTAAGATCTTTTCGCATGTTTAAATTTAAGGGGAGCAACTATTAAACCGGGTGACACAGTCCATTTGACTAGATTTTTTTTAGTGACAGACCAAAGACTCTGGTGGGAATCGAACCCATAACCCCAATACTTATAGAAAAGCACGCTACCAACTCGACAACCGGGGCGCTTGATCAATTTCAATTTATTTTTTGTGTTTAGTTTTTTAACTCAAGCGTAATTGTTCATATTGCGCATAAAAAAAGTACTTATTAAGTGCAACAGCTGTAAAAATTTATCATAATGTGGGTTTTATTATCATTATTATGACTTTAAAATGTGTATGTACCAAATATAGTTTTATTGTAGTAACTTTTGTAGAAAATTTAGATTTTGAAAATATATGTGTTTCAACTTTTTCGATTCAAAAAGGATTTAAACAACGCAATAACAATTTGTAAAGGTGTAGAGATTCTCCGTTTTAGGTGGGTATCTTGCCTACAACATATTTTAAATGGAACTCAAAAATATGTTTACTAGATCAAATGTTATTAGCTTTTTGACGATGGTATTTGATTCTCAATTTTCTGCAATTAGATGGGGAAATGGCACCAATTGGTTTCAGTTGTCCGGTTATTCTCCAAATCGTAACTCTAATAAGTGTTTTTAAGTTAAACCATCTGATTAAGAAAACAAATTATCGAAACACTTTTTCTGTTTTCATACATTTTTTTTGTGATCAACTTATTTTGAAGATATTTTTATAAAAACTGCGAAAAACAGATAATCTTTTCTTCAACTAGTTGAATATTTCAAGTCATACCAAATTAAAATTTTGAATAAGAACATTTTTTTACTTATTCGATATTTTTAGTTGAAAATTGCACTTATTGCAACTAGTTAAATATTTCGAGATATACAAAAATAAAATTTTGAATAAGAACAATTTTTCAGTTGTTCGATATTTTTAGTTGAACGACATTGCACTTCAGCGAAGTGGTTTGCCTGACATGATCACAAAAACGAATTGTTGTAAACGTTAAGCTTCTGCTATATGATATTTTCAAGTTCTGCAGTTAAGAGTTATTCGACATTATCACAATTTTATTAATGAAGGCAGGGGCCTACTCACGGCAACCGTTATCGACAGTCGTCGATCGTAAACTTCTCATTTTAAATGACGGCAGTCATTTTCGACAAATTATTTTCGAAAACTCTGTCAACAGGAAACATTTCATCGGAAACCGTGATTCAAAGAAGTCGAAGCATCTACAATTATGTCGACACGAAAATGTTGTCGATAACGGATGCCCTGATCAGGCCCCAGAGCGTAACTGTTACGCCATTTCGTCTCATTTATGAAATTGAATTAGTTTCATTAGTTTTATCAATATTATTCCCTTACCGTTATTCATAATATTATTAACTACAAAAAATTCTTAATTTTTGCAGCTCTCCCCCCGACTATGCGGCCATCTTCCAAATGATCTTTGAACTGATCATTTTCCAAATTAAATTCTGGTTTGCCACCATTGAAGGTTTCGTCCGAGCCTTCCTGCCCAAACCGGAGACTGAAGTTAATGGCAAATTCGTGTTCATTACCGGTACCGGTCATGGTATGGGCAAACAAATGGCCATGCAGTATGCCGCCTTGGGTGGTAAAATCATTTGCGTCGACATCAATGAAAAGAATAATACACAAACCGTCAAGGAAGTCAAACAAGCCGGTGGTACTGCCTTCAGTTATACGTAAGTTTCTGCAATGAAAAATAATATATTGGATGAGAGATGTAAAATGTGTATGTGTTTTTTTTTTTATGGAATAGCTGCAATGTAACCAGTCGCGATGAAATCTTTGCTTTGGTCGAACAAGTCCAAAAGGAGCATGGCTTCATTGAAATAATTGTAAACAATGCCGGTATTATGCCCTGCCATCCATTGTTGGAACACACCGAACAAGAAACCCGTTTAATGTATGAAATCAATGTTTTGGCTCATTTCTGGGTAAGTTTTAAATTATTGCCATTACAATTATTATCACTTCTAAATATATAAATAATACATTTTATTTTACACCAGGTCCTTCAAGCTTTCTTGCCTCAGATGATCGAATATAACAAGGGTCACATTGTTGCCCTTTCCTCCTGCGCTGGTTTATTCGGTTTGCCCAACTTGGTGCCTTACTGTGGTACCAAATTCGCCGTACGCGGTTTCATGCAAGCCTTGCAGGAAGAATTGCGTCATGCCAATCGAAACTCACAGGTGAGTTCCCTCAAAGTCAAGCTCAAAATGTTTCAACTTGTTTACATAAACTTTTAATTGAGCAAAAAGTAAGTTCGTATTCAGTTCGTATGTCATTGAAATCCGTTCAAATTCCCCGCTCTTGGGCGACTTCAAATCAAAGACCAAATAAGGTTCAAAACATGAATCGATCCAATCATTTTCCAACACTCACGCTATTCTTTTAATTTTACTCAAATCTGAGGAAATTATCCTCACGGCCTATTCTTTGGACGCTCAAAACTCATACATCTGTGACATGGATTGGTGTGTGCTCATCATCATGTTTCGGACGGGCAAAAGTTACCCGCCAAAAATGTTAAACCGTTCCATGTTTCTAATCGAATTCCTTTCTTTCAATCTTTTGCTATCAAAAAATCTATACTTTTAAAAAAAGGTTCTACAACCAAACTATATTTAAATCTAAAGAAAATTTGACGTCATAATAAAGAAAATAAATATAATATAAAAAAAGTTGCCGACAATTCGACAAAGCTGAAAAATTAAATTAAATCGAAAAAATATGAAAAATAGTCAACTGTGGAAATATATCCAATTAAAATACTACTCCGCCAACAATCAGTTCGTACGCCTGTCCCTTTTTTAATATTTTCCATTTCTGCTTTTATATTGATTTAAAAACTTATTTCTTTAAGACAATGTTTATTGTCTCCTTAAAGCTAAAAGTTTTATTTCTTAGAACTAATAGAAGAACAAAAAAAAATTACCAAAACAGCAACTTAAATTACATATTAAAAAATGTTCAGGGGTACGAACTGATTGTGGGCGGAGTAGTATAACAAAATATTGAGTATACCTTAAAATAATCCCTCAGTCCGAGCCGCCAACCGTCAACGCATTTCTTACAGAAGTTATAGACTTTTGGCCGATCGAATTCAAATCTGAATCACTGTGCGCTTTTATGCTATACGAAATACAATTGGATATTGAACACTTTTCTTTTTTATTTCTATATTACAATGAAATCAAATATTATTCCCAAAAAAAAACGATTTTTTAATTAATCTGACTTTTTCCTAATAGATCAAATTCACTACCATCTATCCCTACATGGTCGATACCGGTTTGTGTAAAAATCCTCGTTTCCGTTTCCCCTGGATGAAATTGGTGGATCCCAAAGAAGCTGCCGCCTCAATCATTTTGGCACAACGCACTGGCCTGGAAGAAGCCAGCATTCCTCGTCACTATACATACATTGAAAAGATCGGTCGCCTATTGCCACGCAAAGCCATGCGTATAGCCAACGATTTTCTCGATACTTATGTAGACTCCGATAAGAAATAAGCCATTATCCTTCCGGTCCATTCCACACGGGTATATTAGAGCGAGAGGCTTTTCAAAAGGCAACAAAACAGCACAAAATCAAAGAATTTCTTTTTAAGTTAACAAAAAAAAAACAAAAATTAATTTAAACTAAAACCAAAAAGAAACCAAAAACAAGAACTTAATTAAAATAGAAAAAAAATAATATGTATATTAAAAAAATATATTTTTTATATAACAATTTAAAACACATGTGTTTTTGCTTTAGTTGCTTTGTTTGTTTTTTTTTGTAGGAAGGTGTACATAAATAGTTTCTTTTTATTTTGCTTATATTTACAAATAGTGTTTGTTTTTCACTTCTTCTTACATACAAGTTTTATACATACATTTGTAATTTTATTATATATGCTCTATAAAGATATATGTTTTTTTTTAATTTTTGTTGCCTAAAAAATAATCATAAACACACACATATACATTAACAAAAAACACATCTAATAAACAATGTTCAGTTGAGTTTTGCTTTGCTTTTTTTAAATATTATCAATTCATTTTTTTTAAATATACATACATGTGAATATTTAATGCACCAGAATTATTTCCGATTTAATATGGGTTACTCGTATTATGGCTACCTTTTTTTTGTAACTGTGTGTAAAAACAATTTTATATTTTCTATTTGGAAATTGGAAATTGTCTTTTCAAATCTAAACAACCACGACAACAATGATTATATTATCCCAAACATATGATTCTTCGTATTTGAAATCGCATTGAATTATTTTTTACTAGTATAACAAATAAATTCCCCGTCTGTTCATTCAGGGAATGTTGAGGGAAATACGTAGGTATATGAAAGTATTTTTCATATTTATGAAATACATAATACAAAGAATATCTACGTTTTATATCTGAAATGTGCAATTTTTCTTTGATCTCTACAATTTGAACTCTTTCAGATGGATTTTAGGTAAAAGATCTCAGGTAAAAATTCACAACCAAAGTAGGTCAATTTAATTTACAAATTGCGGGAAATATTTATTTTCGTACAATTTACAAATATTGAAAATTTGTTAATTTCGCACATGTGCTCAGTTTGCATGTTTTGATATCGACTTGCTACAGTTCGCAATCTCCATCATTCATATGGCGTATGGTCAACAGATGTATGTATTTGATTTCAAATGTTCACCAAACTAACAATTTATAACATGTGTATTTTTATTTGCACATCTGGTTTTGAAAAAAGTTCATAGCAACATAAAGTTACAAAAAAAATTATGAATGATTTCATCGTTATTTGAGAATAGAGAAATCATATACATGTTTTTGTTGAATCCAATAAATTATTTCGTACATTGTGTTATATTCTTAACGATTACGATGGAAATATCAAAAAATGTGTTTGATTTCTAAAAAAAAAAAGATTTCCACAGGTTCAACAATCTAAAAAAACGCTACAAACGTACATAATTCGGTAAAACAAACAAATTTTGTTCTTCACTATACGATGTCAACTAGTGACCAACAAAATGTTGTTGCTTAACCTTTGAAAGCTTATGGGATAAAGATTTATCCATCCAAATAAATGTGTCATTCACTTATAAAAAAGTGTTTAAAATAGCTTAAAAATTTAAAACAATCTTATAAACCGTTGTGAAGTAAAATGTATGAAAATATAAAAACAATTTTCAGATATTTTACTTAACAACGGTTTCTTCACGCTTATTTTTAAATTTTAATAAATATCAATATCATGTGAAACTAATCGAAAGTCGTGGTAAGTTTCAATAAGTCCGAGTTAAGTGTTACATGAAATGTCATCAACTTCAACTTTCGTGCCGTTTTATCTTACGAACGAGTTTCAAGTTTCAAAGACATGCAAATCCCTGGTATGGCCGAAGTGCTTGGAAATCATTTATTAAGTAGGCCCAGAACAACAACAGGTTGGAAAGCCAACTTAAGTAAATGTAACGAAATCATTTTTTAAATGTGTAATTAAATCAGTTTTTAAACTTCCACCAAAGCCTTTTAGACCACACAATGTCAATTAATTATACTCAAAATCTAACAAATTAATAAGTAAACCAAATCGACTTCTATTTAAATCCGTCCACTGCCTTAACATTCCTGATTGATTGAGTACAACAACTTTTTTGAGGTATTTACTTAAAATCAATAGTGGGTAAATGTTAACAATCACAGTTTTTTATGGTTCTTAGTAATGACGTTGACTACGGACTACCCGGTTTATCTTAAAATAATTATGAATAAATTCAATTGTATTTTTGTACCTGTCTGAATGTAAAATGAGCTTAAAGCATTTACAGTAAAAGATGACATCATGGCTTCTACAGCAAAAGTCCAGTTTTTGGGTTTGCCTTTCTTAAAGAGTCTAACGAAACGTATTATTTTACTGAATTCTTAAACAAAGATTTGTTTATATAGAAACTCTGAACATGATGGTACTAAAAACTGAATTTTATGCTAACTCAAGTTAGGCCGTTATGTCTTGTGTCCACTGATTAAGACGTATTAAGCATTAAAGGTTAAAGATTTGCGTTAATAAATAAAATGCAACAGTAAGAAATAAACGTCATATGTTTTCTGAAAATCCACTTTGTATAAAATAAAAATTATACAGTTTATTGCTTCTGTTGTTCGAGTTCAAGATCATTGATTTATTTGTTTTTGTTAATGAGCGGAGTACGGCTTAGTTGTTTCGTTTGCAACAACAACAAAACCTGTACATTTTTTGCAAAGGTTTCAATTTGTTTGGTTTGTTTTGTTTTACTGCCTTCTTTTTGTCTGGGGGATATGCGTAACTAACACTAGTTCTCGTTCAATCGCGTAGATCTATGGCACATATGGAAATCATTACAAATGGGTACCGACGAAAAAGTTTAGCAACTTCCGAAACGGATCCGTATCCCTTGTCTGCAATCAAAGAAAAACATTTATATTTTGCAAGAAATATAAATAAGTCAATGATCTCGAACAACAGAAACAATAAACTGTCTAAAGAATTAAGATCGAAAAAACTAAAAAATCAAACTTGAAACACAAAAATATTACAAAAAAATAGAAAACACAAAAAAACCAACAACAATAACAAAATATTAGTGGTATTCATGGAAACGGTTATGTTTCAACATTCGTACAGCGTACATTTACCATATTTAATGGGCGCGCTGCAAATGTCTTCGATAAATTTTGTATTTATTTTCAAATGAACACTGAAAACAAAACCTACAAAATGTAAATACCAACATTAATTAGAAATGTTGTAAAAACAAATACACAATGTGTATGAAATTATACAATTTCCGTAAATTTATTCTAAAAAATGTTCGTTATCAAGTCTATTAAATCGTCATGTCGTTTATACAATCATTTTACGGAGGTTTCAATTCGAAATGAGCAATTTCCAATATATATAATTTGCACTACATAACAATAATATTTTTTTGTTAAAAATCTTTGGAATGTTGTTTTCCTTTCTTAAATTTCTAAATTTTGGTTTAATATTTTTAATACTGTATATATTCGTTATTATGTGTTTGTTGTTGGTTTTGTTTTTGTAAACATGTCGTGTTGTCATTGTTAAATCGTGAGTGTATCCCAAAATTGTTATTAAATCTTTCAAAATATATTTCCATAAAATAGAACATCACATTAAGAAGTTACGTAAAAACCCCATTTAGAACCAAGTCTGAAATTAAATTGGAATTTAAATTAAACATTTTATAAACTATAACTAAAAGAAATATATATATATATATAGATGTAGATATAGACAATAAGAAAACTTTAAAACCAAGACCGGTTCAACAAAATTCGTCTACGTTATACATTTAATTAATACATACACATATGTATACAATTAGCACCTCATAACTAACTAACGTTGTTGCGGTCTTTATCAAAACATTTATTTTACTTTCCTGTACTGTGGTGATGATGATGATTATTCGAATGTTTATCACTGTGGTGGGTATTATGTTTATCCGAATGATGCTGCTGTTGATAATGTTTATCGCCGCCACTTTGATTATTATTTTGCGATTTATTGGACGAGCCACCAGCGGCAGCTCCGGTGGAATGTTGTTGTTGTGTTGCTGGGGTTATTGTTGTGGATGGTGCATGAATTTTCAATTGTTTGATTTCAGGGAAAAACTCCATCATAAGGATTTCCAAAAGTTCCTATAATAAACAAAGACATATTTCAATTTTAAGTTTCGAATAGTTTTTGTTGATACTTACATAAAACAATTGTTTGTTGTAAACCGGATTTTGCAGAGCATCGAATACTTTTAAAATACCGCGTTTGGCGGCTTGCGCTCCTACTAAATTACACAAAACCTCAGGTATATTGTCCATGAGTAATGCTTTAGCCGCATTGGTTGTCATCTCTTTCATGTCATCGGATCTAACGGGATATGCTGATGCCAGGACACCGCCCGGCCAAAATGATTTCAATACGGCTGAGAAGTAGTAATGGAGCATTGATTCCTCAAATAAATATGATACAGATTCACGTATTTGCCTAGAAAGTAAAGGAGTTTGTTTACATTGAATTCTACATATCTATGATCTCGGTATCAAACGGCAATAATCGGTACAGTATTCATAAAAATCATAGGTATCCTATTACCCATCAGTTTCGAAAGTACAATCACATTATAATGGACACACCAAAATGTCAACGGACGTAAACTCCAAATCAAAACACCATTCAGATTTTATCTCAAATGGCACCCGTGTGCGTATGAGCAATATTAATTTGCAATAAAATAAGAACAAGTTTCAATAGAGTAAAACGTTTTTAAAAGCCCATCTTTTGTTGAATTAATTTTCGGCTAATAAGCAATAAATAAAAGTAGTAATTTGGACGGCCCTGGTGTGGTAGGTAGTGTGTGCGACTATCGCACAGAAGAACCCGAGTTCGAAACCGGGTAAGACCATCAAACATTTTTCAGTGGCTGTTTCCACCTCGTAAATGTTGGCAACTTTTTGAGTAAGAGAGCAATCTGTAAGTCATGTACAGTTCCCTGTCTGTTTCTCCATGGAATGTTAAGGGAAAAAAAGGTAATTTCAAAAGAGTTTTCGAAAACCTCTGCTTTTATTTCACTGACATCCACTGCAGAAACTCAAATTTTCTAAATATTTGAGATCATGTACGAATAAATATTGCCTTTTTCTGGTACATTCCATACAAGTGTGAGACTCACTGAAACGTACTGTTCCTTTCCCTAATGTGCAATTATTTGGTAACACATTAGCTACCCAACCTCTGCAGAAGGATAATAGGTTACTCTATGGACCTTTTTGATGTTTTTTTTTGTCGATAACCTTTTCTGATTTTTATTTCTATACAATTTGTGTAATAATAAATTAACACAAAACGTTACTAAAGTCATCAATTAGGCGCCTCGATAGGCGAGTTGGTAGGGTGCTTGCATATCAGCGTGGAGGTCGCGGGTTCGATTCCCACCAGAGGCATTGGTATTTCGCTGCTAAAATCTAGCCATATGGTCTAAGTCACCCGGTTTACCCTTGGACCCAAAATTATAATATAAATTCATCAGGCGATTGACCGAACCCAGCAGAGATTCTGTTTTGGCAGTGTAGTACCCAGCAAATGCTTTAAGGACCAGAATCGTAAGTGGTCGATCCGCTTATCAATTCTCATAAATTCATTATTGTGGCGGAACTTTGACAGAGTAGATTATTCCATTATGATACATAAGATGATGTTTATGTACGGGTTTTCCAACAGTGCATGTCAACTGCTTCAATCCTATCTATCAGGAAGACATCAATCGGTATGCATTGGAGGACGATGTAGCGGTTTACTGCCCGTTAAAAGTGGTGTACCTCAGGGGTCGATGCTGGGCCCAATATTATTTGTACTTTATGTTAACGATTTGTTCTTCAAACTTTATGACTGGTGTGTACCTTTTGCGTTTGCTGATGACATACAGTTATTGTTTAAGGGAGATAGTCGTTTTACTAGTGTTGTACAATCAAAAATTGATCTTGTTCTGGATACGCTGGGGTTTTGGATGTCTGAAAACAGACTCAGTATAAATGCTTCAAAAACAAAAGCTTTGTTTTTTTCTTCAAGTTGTGCCAATAATCTGAGACTAGTTTATGATGGGACAAATATAGATTTTGTCCACGATGTGGAATGTTTGGGAGTCCGGTTGGACGATAGACTGTCTTTTGAGGAGCACATAAATTCTGTAGTTTCCAAAGTAAATTATTCTCTGAGGAGTTTGTATACCACGAATTTATCACTATCACGCTTCGTTAAGGAACGACTAGTACACGCTTTAATAATGCCTCATATTACATACTGCTTGGAGGTATATTCCAGTGCCAATCAGGGCAACTTAAATTTAGTCCGTTTAGCTCTAAATAGGGCGTTGCGATTTGTTTACACTCTAAATCGCCGTGAGCATTTGACTCCATACGCGGTTAAATTCTTGGGTTGTCCTTTTACTGGTTTTGTAGATTTTCGTCTGCTTATAAATTTCTATGAAATGTTCATAAATCAATGCCCTACGCGGTTAAATGCTTGGGTTGTCCTTTTACTGGTTTTGTAGATTTTCGTCTACTTATAAATTTCTATAAAATGTTCAAAAATCTTTTATTATTAAACAATTATTCCAGTTTTCTCACTCGAGTCGTTTAAATCATATTATTATTCCCAGAATTAATTCGCTATCCGAGAGGTCATTTGAAGTTATAGTTGCAAGATCTTTCAATGCGCTTCCTAGGGAATTAAAAGTTTTTAATCTAACCAGAGCAGCATACTCTAAAAAGCTTCTAAACCATATACATTTATCTAACCTATAGATAAGTCCATTGTTTTATTTAAATATTTATCAAACACACTTTCGCCTCATATTGCATAGATGAATAAAGTAAAGATGAATAAAAATGAAATGAAAATGAAAACACATATTTAAATAGCAATATTCACAGATTCGAAATAAAAAGGTTTTTATTTATAAATAGAGTAGCCGAATGTGTTAATAAAGTATGGAGATGTGTCTATGCTTCGCAATACGGAAAATAATAATAACAATAACTGCCTATTTGTGTCGACATAAGGACTTATAAATGAATATATTTTAGTGTACTCACCTATTAATTGTTCTACCATATGTTATCTGTACAAAGGATATGAGACTCTTTCGCAACCATTTGAAAACACCACCCATATCGAATATTTCACCCATCAAGGCGTACAAAGGTTCTGCTATCGAATCTTTACTATCCAGATCAGCCAAAAGTTTATTGTCACCGGCCGCAGGAACGCCTTCTAAATAGGTGGATATGTCTTCATCGTCTCGTTGTAAACCCCAAAAGGGATCTGACTTGGACGAAGATTCCGACGTTTTAACGGCATCCGTTTTAAAGAGTGTGGCTAAAGAAAATTTAGATTTTTTCGGTGAGGGTAGGGATTGTTTCAAATGATCCGAACTTGGACTTAGGAAAGTGTAAATAGCTTCACTCCCATTGAGATGGTCATCTTCTAATATTATCTGCAAACAACAACATATTAAATTCAATATTCAATTTGAGAATAAACTTTTGTATGAGTATACTTACATTTATAAATCTTTGTATTTGTTGTTTAGCCTTTTCTAAGGCATGCTTATCGTTTTTCAGGAAGAAAAACTTAAAATTTGTTGGCAAATCGTACGACTTTAAGTTGGCACTGACATGTCTCAGCTTTCTTTGCAATTCCTAAAAATGGTAACGGGTTTAGAAAATTGCATTTGATATTTTCTGTTCTAAAACACAAAAGGGAAGTAACGCAACATGGAGTCCTTAGAGCGTCATGGAGTCCTTAGAAGTCTCATAATCTTAAGGTCATGAGTTCGAGTCTCAGCCGGAAGAGGGAATGTTTTTAATATTTGTAATGTTAAATAAATGAGGAATAATTAATCACAGGAAATCAGAGGTTACCACACAACAATTTCGTTGTAATATATTTTGCTGATCCGATATATGAATTTATTATGCACTCATTGGTTGAGGAACCATTATTGAAATATTTTTGTTTTTTCTATATAATGTTGTGGATAAAACATGGCGATACTAACCATGAGCTGGAGGATATAGTGTCACTTTACCTCTTTCAAAAATGCGTACAATAATTTAACTTACGTGAACCTGATTTAGTGACCTCATCACCACCCATCCACTTGATATACTACCAGGTCTAGCTTCGGGTTTTCCCGACGATGACTTCAGCGAAGGCGGAGTATTGACATCCTCATCCACATGCACTAATATCATAAATTGTAAAGATTCCTTTTCATCCGAAATCTGTATAAAACATGTAAATCATACAATTGAACACAGACAGAATCTTTAACAAGCTCACCTCCACACTTTGCAAAGTGGCCTTCCATTTGCCTAAATGTTCTGTCCATGCATCGGTGCGCCTCAAGTGTGCTTCCGTTTGTCTCTTGACATTTTTCAACCACTCCATTTCTTTTTCCAAAATTTGCAAAACCTTCGAATCGGACTTAACCGAACATTTTAGAGCATCTAAAGCTTGATTTTTCTTATCTATTCTTTCCTGTATTTGTTCTAGTTTTTTGCGGGCATACGACGTATGCGCCGCTACGTCAATGGTGGCCGTTAATCCAACCTCGATGCCGTCAAACACAGCAGCGGCACCCTCTTGATTATCACTTAATGAGCCTATTATTAAGGTGGGATCTTTGTAATCGTCAGAATCCAAAGCTTCTTTCAGCAATCGATACTGTTCACTTAATACAAACGGAGGATAGTATTTTTCTTCCAATGTTTTCAGTATTTGCTTTTGCAAATCAAAGAATACTTCTGGACCCGAATCACCCAGCAGGAATGTTTCTATTAATTTACGTTCGTGTTTATCAAATTGTAATTCCGATTTCGGAACCCTTATGTACGTATAAAACATTTCGGTACCCAATTGATGAGCTGCGTTCTTGGGGGCATGTTTCATTTCTTCAACGGCCATATAAAAACCCACCAGCGCACTGGCTTTTAAAGGTTCCAAGAATATGGTAAAATAACGCCTTCCAATGGCCGTATTGAGAATTTCAACCAGCGATAAATCCAAATCACTCGAGTAGTTACCATTCCAGCCGAATTTCTCCAAATTCTTTTCACACTGAGCTTTGGCAAATGTTAACTGCTGAACATAACGTTTCAAACGTGCAGCAGCGGATATTTCCGATTTGGTAAGATTGTGATCCGGATCATTATCGGGGTCGATACCTTTGGCACGTTGGAGATTTTGTACTGTAGTCGCATGCATTAAATCGTTGACAATGCTTTTGCGTATCAAGGATAATTCCTCGAGATTGCCACAATTATTGATGATTTTGAGGAAATCCTCAAAGCTGGCTGCATATTCATAGCTACGTTTGCTAATGGCCGCAGCAGCCAGACGACCCTCAATATTCTGCACAACTTTTTGATTAATGTAATCCGGTGAAGTTAACATTTTTATCATGGGGAAAAATACTAAGGAAAATGAAAAAACAAAAATTAGCCAAAATTAACTGTATTTTGGTAAGACTACTTACTTTTATAGGAAAGAATTTCGCTTAATAGGACTTTTAGTGGTGGTAGAGAATAGCCTCGTGGCAGTAGGAGTATAACCATTATTTCACACAATTTGCGTAAAAACTCCATTTCCTTCTCCTCGTTGGTCAAATAGGAATTTGTGGAGAAAACGGGTGCTGCGTTTATTTCCGCCCTGAAAAGTAGATTGCTAAAAGTTAAAGAATTTAATTGTTCTCTTAGAATTTTTGGAGCAGTAATTGTAAAAATGGTAATGTTTCTCTGTTACTTGTAAGTTTAACCATGCATGCAGTGACAAATAAAAACTCTACTAAAAACTAAATTCGAAATGAATTATAAAAGTCATATGTTAGAGTGTTCGTAGGAGTTATGACCGAACACTGAAAGTCTAATATTGTAGGCTTTGTGAGGATGAGATTAAAACATTGAACACCTGATGCGTTGTTTGCATTGTCTCCTATAAAGACGACGAACATATCTGGGAGAACATTTTTTTGGAGATCTGGAAGAAGGTTAGGATTTGTGAACCGCCTATCTTGTCTTAGAAAACGTTTCTTACATAACTTGCTGTATAATTTAGTTGCAAGACTCTCATAGTTGATCCTGAATTTTTTTGTGGGATCCCGGGATTTTCAAAGGATGTAATTATAAATAGAAACTACACAGAGGGTTATAGAATATAAAACATACCTACAAAAAACAGTTTACGTAGTGAAGGATTAAAAAACAAGTAGTTTTTAAATTATATTTTGTAATTCGATGTTGGATACGTTTCCGTATTGAAAAATTCAATAAAAAGAAGTCTTATTGATTTGTAAATGGGTAATAATATAGCCACATTAAACAATATGGTTAAAATAGTAACCCTTTGACAGTCCCCATAAAAGAATTGTTTTGTCTAGCGTACGTCCACACTAATAATTTGGTACATGTCACGTGCATCACCAGTTTTTCTGATACAAATATACAGGTCTTACTTAAAAACGCCGTAATAATTAGATCCATCGCTCATACATAAAATTGTGTTAAAGGAAATAAGACAATTGTGTAGCACATATGACGACCAAGCTTCTGTCTCCCATACGTCTCATAAAAAGGTACACTAATACTAACGATCTTCGACGTTATGCCTCGAGTAAAAACGTCATAAATTCAGTTTTACAGATTCGTAACACATATTTCCTATGAGTTTCCCTATATATATCCCTATGAATGTTAATGGGAAAACTATACAATTCTACAAATATTTAACTTACGCTCTGGCTTCGGCTATACGTATCTTTTCCAGATGCACGGTCACTCTATTGACCATATCCACAGCTATCAACTTTGGCGCATCCATTTTTTTAGCTCTTTCATGCATCTTCTGTATGGCATTCCACATGTCCTCACGCACAATATCATTCATTAGTTTTGGCTTCGTCACCACATATCTGAAAAATTCCAAATGTTAAAATATTTAAGAGCTTATTAAAATGTGTGTTTATTACTTACCCCAGCCATGGTGTCATAAAATCTCTCAGTACATATTCAATAATTTGTTGTATTTGTAAGTCAACAGTTTTGCCAAATATGAGCGGTAAATTGGAGGCATTCTTAATGGGTTTAGGTAAGTCAAAGAGACTATTTCTGTAAGAAAAAAAGAATTTATTATATATATTATATACAATTTTCTTCAATAGTTTTATATATGGTGGTTTGGCTATGCCAAGAGATTAACTCCAGTGGATTTAGTAACGATTTTTATTCATAAATACTACACGATATTTGAGCCATTGAACTGTATGGCAGGACACCCCCTCCTCCTTCTTTTTTGAGCATATGTATACTTAAGTTTATATATGTAGGTACATGCAATTGTATAATTTTTGTTTTATTTATTTATATGTGAAAATGTACTTATGGCAATTTATTGGAATCATTTTTAACACTGCTATTGTCCGGACTTCAGTAATTCAAAACGTATGTAAGGTAATTAAGCATAATTATTATGTGTGCGACTAAATCGTTGCCATACCAAACTGAAACATGATGAATATCATGGGGTATATTTTTCACTTTCGATTAAATTGTGGATATGGTTTGCTGAATTTCATTGCGGTTGGACAACCACAAATGATATCACCGGGAATGATATGAAACTTAAATGATGGGTAATTTCTATTAAAAAGTATATACAGTTGTATTCTCATATATAACCATCTTGCGCGTTTAAAAATATTATTTTGTGCTTATCTTCATAAATATTTATCTTACTTAAAGTGTTCTAAATGGTTCCGGATTATTTTATTTAAATTGTGATAAATAAATATGTCCTTGACATCGTTTCATGAGCGAACTAACTTTCTGATAAGCCAACTTACTTTCTCAACTTTCACAAACTGATGCAAGCATTTTTGATTAGAATAATCAGAATATTTAATGAACACATTTAAGAATTCAGTTCATTGTTATGAACAAATTTAAGAACTCAGTCTATTGTAAATTGATTTTATAAAACGAAATTGCGGTTGTCTCCTTATTACGGTTCCCAATACACCAAAAATATATTGTATGTATAAATGTGCTAGAAATACTTCACCCCATCTGATCTCGGAAATATTTGCAGCTCCTAAATCAGCCAAAAAAATGGAATATAACTCCCATCTATGGACAGGGGCTCCAAAGGGTTTGTAGCTCATGTACGGTGTACAGAAGTGGTTATGATATGATCAGCCGAACTGTTCCTGCAAGTGCCTCTCCTGTCAGCTGTGAAATTCTCAAAGAAAGGTGTGTCCACTCCTAGAACCAAAACTTATATTGGCAACTCTTTTAATGATTCGCGTAAGAATGTCAGTTTTTAGGTACACATAAGATTTTTGTATACATGCCCGATTACTACTAGCACCATTTTGTCTTACAATCGCCAGTATTCGGAAAATCTTAAATGATATAGAATTCCATTTTATTTAGTTTTCGATTATTTTAATTGAATTCTCCCCATACTTATTAAGAATTTCTTGAACAGTAGCCCTTCATGATGTTTTCCCGTCTATTTGACAATTGAAATCGGTCAATGTTTACCTCATATAATTGTACATCATGACTGGCGTCTATCCGACCAAATAAACAATTTATAGTTGTATATTGACCTAAGACTTTAAAACTACATGTCAAGACTTAAAGAAATGAATACAATATGAATACAATTTGGGATTTTCATGATCAGGGTTTGTTATATATCAATGAACAAATACCCATAATTTGAATTCCTTAACCATTTGTGAGAGGTCCTTAATAAAATGTTGAGGTATATGCGTAAGTACGTAACCACAATCACGCTAAATTTCGAGAACCAACCACTTGTTGTGTTTTAAGTGACCGCCTTCTATAGGCCTTCTTAGAACTTGCAGATATCCCAGACTAGAAATACATTTAAAGGCTTTTAATCGAAATGACAAACAACCTTATGCATAAACGATTACAAAAATCTAACTATTAATCAATTAAAGAGCATTTCGATTCACAGGAAGTCGAGCAACCAGATTGCAGTATCACTAATCTAACTACTTCTAATTCTTTAAGAATACATTAATCAAATCACATCCTTATCATTTTGGTTACTTACTTCGTGGCGGTATACAGAACATTTAAGGGCTCGCGACTTGGCTTTGGTGGTTCCTTGGTGGTGAACAAGTAGTGTATGTAAACAGTCCCAGCCACAGCTGAAATAGAATTGCGGGAAACCCAAAAATGGTTAATAACAAAAGAAATAATACTGATAAGCAAAAGGTTGGACGAGTGAACGAAAAATAATGAAATCCAAATCCATTGATGATAAAAAATTAATTTAAATTGACGGAAAATCTTGAATGTGATTATTGCCTTAAAGAAATTCAATTAAATTGACTGAAACGTTTGTCGTAAAAATGAAAAAGATGATGATAAGCATTCTCAATAATAATATAATACGATAATAATGAAATTAAATAGCGCAGCCAGTCAAACCGACCGATGTGATGTGCATATTTATGAGCAACATATGGATGATGGGGTATTAGATATTATAAAAAGGGCGTCAATTTACAACCAACAACAACAAAACAGCAGCAAATTTTACATAAACACCCAACAGAAATGTACGTGAAATGGAATGGATTGCTAGGCTATAATACTTACCGGCCACGACCAACAGCAGAGAGTACAAGACGAACAGAATGAATAGAAAGAATACGGGGTAATACCAAATAATGGCCAGCAATGTCAATGTCAAGGCAGATGCAAAGATTTTCCAATTAAGTTGTATAACACGAATACCCCGTGAAGACAACAACAGTAACCGTTTACCGGTAGACGTGTTCGTGTTGTTGTTTGTAGGACTGACATTCTCTAGAGGTGGATCCAATGGGAACAGAGGTCGACGACGAAAGTGTAAATGTTCTGCATCGGCGTCTAGGGATCGCATTTTTTTCAGGCCACCCAACAACTGTTTGCCCTTCATTCTGAGAAACTTTTCTACTTCCTTCCGTCGTTATTTATAAATATATTAATCACATTAACCATTTTATCATTTTATTTTTACACATGATGGCCACTTTCTCACACACAGATTTAGATTTGTAAGTGGGTGGGTGGTGATGGGTGGGAGGGAGGAAGGTGTATTTGGTATTCGATATTTTTCGTATAAATCAATATATGTAATTCAAATTAACTTCACACACGGGACAAATGACGGCTTCTTACAAACGTCGTAATATATTGTAATGTCCTTACAAGGGCAACAAGTTGTTACATAAAAATCCTTCCTCCTTGCTCCTTGTTATGGACTGGATCTGGCGTCGAGTATTACACACAAATTTTCATCATAATTTTTTATAAATAAAAGAAAAATAACAGCACTTTCACTTCACTTAGAAAATGACGCCACAGCAGCGTGTATTTCCGCGTTCTTTTCCGTTCTATCCGATAAACGGGAGTGGGAGTGTCATTCGTTGTGTGGAAAAATTTACAATGTACCGCCCGACAATGCCCACTAATGTTCCGTTCGACAATGTTTGTGTTTTTTTTTTGTTTGGGTTTTTTTTTCTTCTTCTTGATAAATGATATTACTACGCTCTCTTGAGATTATTTTAAAAGGAAAATATTCAGATGGCGCTGTATGTCATTTTTAAGGGAGAAACTGATAGAACATTGGGGAAATATGCGGATTTTGTGCTTGCTTGTTGGGAATTGTTTTGATTTATTGCGCTGTAGTGGTGATTGGTAATTTGTTTGTTTAATGGAGAAGGGTTTTTTGTTTTCCGCAATACCATTTCTTTTAAAGTCTTCGTTTTCTATAAGAGACTTGTATATTAAAGGCTCCAAGCAGGCGTATTTTGCAGCGGAATCTGCATGTGTATTTCCTGTTATTCCAATGTGGCAAGGAATAAAATATCTTCTCGGTTTAGTTTTTGGTCCGGGCGGGTATTGTTCTCTCAACTTCAAATATGAGGTTATTTAAATAAGTATATAGTTTTTCTAGCAGTTTGCGCAGTCAGTCGACTACAATTAGCATGTTGCCCGACTATTTTCTGACGATCAATCCTCATTCTAAAGTAAATATGGTCTCATTTGTAGTTAACTGTAGTTAACAGCATTAGGAATTCCGAGTACACAACCTACTTGGATCAATGACAATCAAGTGGGCAGGTGTCATAACCTGGATGAGAGTATTTCCAATAGAAGGCCGATACGGGGTTTTCTTCCAATGTACACTGTGCAAGAATTTTAAACCTAGAGTTTTCAACGATACTATTTATTACAGCTGCAAGCAGATATAGGCTGACTTTGCTTGCCTGAACTGAAAACTTTTGTTGTGCCTCTTTAGAATGTGTGCGACGTGATCATTACAGTGCTCTTAAAAGTTGTGACCTCTCCGAAAGAAATCCAATTCGAATTCCTTTCATCTTGAAAAAGGCGCAGCCGATTAATGGAATATATAAAAAAGTACAGAAGCTTTTTTAAACAATATTTTTTTTTTTCAAATGTGTTGCTATTCGTTGCACACGATTGTGTTTTGTTAGTCACGAGTATATTTGACAGTGTCCATTACAAGATTTAAAACTTATTTTTTAAGTTGTTTCCTCCTGAATTTTTTGGTTTCATTGAACATATTTTACAATAACATGAATAAGTCCTTCACATCATAACTTTTATCAATCAACCATGATTTGTTCTATTTTATTAACTGGCTGAAATTGTCCATAGACGGAATGTTCGTAATGATACGAAGATTCCATTAATGACGGAAATCGAAAAGAAAAGTGGAGCTGGAGCCGATTTGAGCGTTGCATCAATATGGACAATTAGGAGGGGGTTATTAATGCTGTGATCGCGAAGATCCCGCAATCTTGGACCTAAATAAATAATACGTATTACAAATGTTGGATTTTTTCAAAAAAGTGGACCAATTAAAGAAACCAAATAAATCTTTGCAGGTCTCCTACTTTTCCTCGAGTTAAAAACCTTAGTTATATTTGAAACCTTGGCTGGCAACAAAAAAATTTAATTTTGATATGTAGTTCATTTCGTATTTTTTATTATTCATCAAGGCCACCGTGTGTGTATTTAATATGAAAACGAATTGCTTCGCGGGGATTCTTCTTGAAATCGGGATCCTTTAGTAATTGTTGATAAGAATTTACTTGTCTGACGAATTTTTCCTTTTTTCTCTTAATTTTCATCTTTGCGCTCAATTTCTTTTCATCCTTGGCAGCATCGTCCAATTCCTTAATTCCGGTCTTTAGACTGCTATCATTGTCCTTCTTCAGCAGGAAAATCTCGTCTAAAGATGGCAAGGAGTCTTTGAGGGGCTTCAAATCACCTATGACAGCTGTCTTCTCCCGATTTTTTCGGGCCCTTTCTTCCTTTTGAAGTTTTTTCAGGAGGGTGAATTTGTTCATGAGATTTTTGCGTTTCTGGCTGATCTTTTCTTTTTTACTCGTAGTTTTCGTCGGTGTTATGGTCTTACTTAAGAGTTGTTTTTTGTCCTTTGCTGCAGGTTTGTTGTTCGACGAATCGTCGCCTTTTTTCTTCGTTGCACATGGTTTTTTAGTTTTATTAATTATTGCCGCAGATTTTGTTCTGTTTATTTTGCCCATCTTGATGACAGATAATGGAGCCGACACTGTGACAACGTCGAAATAAATATCTTATGTTAGGCTACGAACTTTCGACCACTCTGGCGGCAACAGGTTGAAGCCGTTTCGTGTCCAAGAAGGCGGCCGTAATTAGCCGATATTTTAGCAGTCAATATATAAAATTCATTAATAGATCCGATGCCAATGATTTCATATTGGCATCAACAGCATTCGTTTCGGGAAATAAATACAACTATAGTTTCGAGCCTCAGCGACTGAGCTGCATGCTGTACCTGTCAATGTCATCTATGTATGAGAGACATGTTTCGAGTTATCGATGATTCTCGTAACGAACTAATGTGGTCTGTCTTAAATAACTCTACTGCTAGACCATTGACACCTGCCTAATTGATCAAACACAATTAAGGTTTCTGCCCTTTGTATCAAATATCCATACTTTTGTACTTTCAAACAATTTTCGACGCTTATGTTGTGTAAGCAAAATTTACTTCAGTGCCATCTAAGGAGTATCTGCTTTACAACATTTTTGTAAGTGTCTATTCCTGTGTTGTCATCGATATTATTCTTGTGAAAAATCGAATTTGAGAAGAAGAAGAGTAATTTTTGCAAACATTTTTACGCGAACAATTTTGCCGGTAAAATTGTTTTATTTGCATTCCGTGGTCGAATCGTTGAATGTTTTGAAATAAAAATTCCTGCAAATCTGGATGAAATTGGTGAAGTGATGATCGCCGCATCAGAACCTTTGGAATATTCTCCACGAGGTCGACTGGCGGTCGATGAGCATCCAGGTCCAACAAAGGTCAAAGAACATCCTCACTTGCCCTCTGAAAATATACTGCTGCTACGTTTGCAAAATGTCAATATATCGGCCAAAGAGGAGCACAACGAGTTCTGGTGTGTTCGCGAAATCTATGAAGATTGCGACCAGCAGCTGAAAAAGAAGGACTACAACAAACGACTGAATGAAAAGCCCAATCATAAATCAGGGTTGGAAGGCAAATCCAACAATAGTGATTCGAATACAACGAAATGTTACGGAGAGAAATCAGGACAGACATGTTATGGTCCCAAGGAATATATGTGTGAATATGTGGTCAATTCAGAGGAGGAATTGTATGTTAAGAAACATACGGCTGTATGGACGCGAGGTACATAGCACATAATAAATTGTCCATGTTCTATATAATTGGATTTTTGCAGGGATAACCGATGACCGCAGTGTTCTGCCCCGTTTATGTTTTACCTGCGAGACACCGATAAAGTTTGCCTTTTTCTGTAATAAATCATTTTTGAGTTCCTCTAAAAATTACTCCAAAGAAGAAGACTATGAACAAAATATAACATCAATATGTTTGATAGGTAAATTATATTTATAGTATTTACTAAAATGTAGTCTAATTACATGATGATTTTCCTTTTAGATCAAAATTCGTTGCGTGTCTATTGCAGTAACGGCGAAGATTTCCTTTCTAATCTAGAGTTTCCTATTTCTCACGTTTGGCCGACACGCTTTGGTATTTTGCTAGAAAAGATTGCCTCCAATACCATTATACAAAATCACTCTATATCAATGCCACGCCTGTTCTCTTTATCTCACCCTTTGGACGAAATATGTCCAGTACTTAATAAATCGTCTACTAACACCATTTCGTATCTCATTGAATCCGATTATAAGATCATATTTTCTGATGACAATTCGGATCTTTTGTTCTTGTGCGACACGAAAATTGGCAAACACTTTATAGCACGTTTGCGTAAAGCCACTCAGGAGGAAATTCAATATATCGGTGCCCAGAATGAAACGGTATTGGGCAGTAGTGTCCATCAGTTTAGTGTACATAAACCGAATTTGGGTGGAGCTACGGGTCACTGCAGTTTCTCACAAAGTAGCATGAAATTTGCCGGGGGTAAGTACACACTTTAAGGAATAATTTAGTTCTGTTCTACAATACAATTTCGAACGAAAATGGATATTATTCGATGACTACACAAAAGTGTCAATCATTACAATACATATTTTTTTTACAGACCTATGGATGAGTCTTCTTAATGAAGATTTTAATCATATTTTTTTAGGTTTGAACATAGGCTTCCTTTTCTAGCTTAAAAGAAGCAATAAAGAAGAAGCCATCATCATAAAATGAATTTCCGAAACTGATATTCAGCGATTTATTAATGAGTATCGTACAGTTTATTGGTGTTGTCTTTCTCTGACGATGAAATATTATTTAACAATCCGTTGTCGCCGTTAGTTGACCACAACACAATCCTTGTTATTCATAATAATTTACTTATTGACTAAAGTTGGTTGTTCTTGACCTGCTTAATAAATGGCGTACAAGCACTCTTCGCCATACCTGGGATTTTCATTTTCACTTGTCCCCGGAGCTGTGGTTCAACGTTTTTCGGGCTCGAGCGTCTGAATTTAAGCGGTCGACATTGCCTAACCTGCGATTACTACTTTCATATCGGCATATATCTTAAAAGGTTCTCTATTCGTTTAAGCCCTATACCTATACTCCTCTTTAACGCTGATCTTGGCCTTCGATTTTGAGAATGATTTTTCTTTCTCTCTGTGGCCACAAATTAGTCTGATATAAAAGAATTCGCTTTTAGTGTATAAAACAAATCAGTGACATAATGGCCATTAAAAAAATAATTCTAAAAGGTTTAAAATTCAAATTGTAAACCTATATTGGTTGTTTATCAAGAAATATGAATTTCCCTTAATAATACATAAAGGATCAGACGAGGAACTCACCTAAAATCAGTGCACAAGAATTAACCTCCAAACGGAGGTTCTAGAGATAGTTCGGATGCTATACTCTTTACTCTAATAAAGTCTTCGTCATCACGGAAAATGTTTGACTTCTTAGCAGACAATTAAACAGCGTTTCTTCTGCGATACACGCACTTATCACACCACTGCCGTCTAGAAATAGCAAAGTGAATTAAATACGATTTATCGTATTTGACTGAATGGTATTTTTTTCAGTAACACCGAAAAACAGTACGGCTCACTTGGGACGCACCAGTTTGGGCACTTCAAATTATACAACACATATAAGCAAATTCCTTAACAGTGCCCATTCAATTAGTGGAGCCTTTGGCAATCTGAAGTAAGTTATCAACATGAAAACTGTCTAGAAATGAATTTGACCTACGATTTCATTTACAGTCGTTCCAGTGCCGCATCACCTTTAAGCAATTTACAATCTACCATTGGCCAACATTCCATATCTGTGCAAGATATACGCAAATGCGGCCAATCACAACCTTCTAAACCGATAGTGCCCGAATTATGTTTGGAACATATATGGTCAGAAAATACCTATGGCAAGTAAGTAGCTCAAAGAAATTCCAATCATGTATCGATGATTCTAATTGTATCTTTTTTGTTTGCTATAGCAATCGTGATTTTTGTGAAATATCATCCAAGGCTTTCATACACACCGATCTGGTGGGTCAGACATATCTCTGTTATCTGCTGTCTAGATCGTGTAAACTGCAAATGATACGTTTGACTAACTATGACAGCAAGAATTTGCAAATATCTGGCAAGTGTACATCAATTGTGGCCAGAGATGCTGTGGCCTTAGAGGTAAATTAATAGTATTGATGTTGATGTTGTTTTCAATATGTTCTCATTTCTAGCGCATGAATATGATAGCAGTATTAGATCCTTCGGGGACATTGATACTGTACACCGGAAGTGTTTTGGTATCGAAGGTTCATATTCCCAATACGATTTCTGGTAATACACCAGGATCGAAGGTACAAACAAACGTTACAGCGGCAGCAGCTAACAAATCACCAAACACTTCATTTCCCAGACGTAGTAGTCTTTTACCGTCGGCCCAAAAACCTGGTGATGCTAATTTTGAAGAGGAACTCCATTTGCTATCGCCCGTACATCCTTTACAGCCACAATTTCAGAATAGGTGAGTTTATAAAAACAATGTTTTAAAATTTAGACGGATGCAGTTAAAGAGTTCTACATATTCGAATTCCTAGAATTTAGACGGGAGTCATTTAAAGTGTTCCACATTTGTATTCGGATTCTAAGAGCTGATAATCAGATGACTGTATTTTTATTTTTATTTCCTATTGCCTTTCAGATCCAACAACATTTGCTTAGGCCTTAGAGATCCCGCCGGTAATCGCTTAACTCTCTCCTACAGTTTCGGTAAAATGTTGCGCATAACATTACCACTGATTAACGAAACCAAATTTGTATCTCGCTGCATTGCAGCCTTGCGGCAAGTCTTAAAAAGACATCAATATATACAAATGATTACAAAATGGTATGGCGCCCGAAATCCGCCCGGTTCAAACGACTACTGTATAGAACAAGAATGGGATATATTTCGTAATGTTCTACTGGATCTAATGGGCTATTCGGCTACCATGCATGATGTTAGCAACAGCACAGCTACATCGTTTAGTGCTGAAGAACCTAAGAAACGAAAGAAAAACGATGAAATACATTCGGGCACCGAAGACGATTGGCAATTTATGCTGGGTATATTGGAGGGCGCAGAAACATCTCCAAATCCCGAACGTCCACAAGTTTGTAATAATATTGAAACTACGGCCATTTTGTTCAGTAATATACCGGCCATATTCTATAGTTTTCATTTGCTTTATGAAGATTTTAAATTGGACGATGCTATGCATCAGCATTTGAATCACTTGGCAAAGGTAAGTTAGTAAAAATACAAACTCGGACGTTCTAATATGATCATTTTTGCGCTTTTCGGTTAATTTATATTTTAGTTTCTACACCAGTTGGCCTTTGATATGCAATTGCAGTCCTATACTTTTCACTATGCCCTCGATTTTCCATTACTAGTTAAAAACGCGTCGAAAACATGTATTCTGACCGAGCAGCATGGTTCACAGATGTTGCATAAGGAACTTTTACAAGTTGCCGCACCAAATGTGTTTCAGCAATTGGAGTTTATTCTTAAGAACAAAGATAATTTGCCGTTTAATTATGTGGAGGGTATCAACGATTTAAGCCGAAATGTTTTACAGGTGAGTAAATTTGTTTAATTATTATGTGTAAAATCTAATTTGATTTCATATTATTTTGGTAGGTTGTTTCACTGATAATGCATGGCCATGAGAAAATCAAGAAATGGATTAAACCGTTAGATTTTCCAGAGTCTGTACAATCGCATTTTGCCAAAAGACCAAAACGTTTTATTTCTATAAACGTTTCGCGTTCGGAACAAGTTATACAAATGTTAATAAATATGGGTAAGTACATACATCGCGACCTTAGAACAACAAGGTTCTAACTGAAGATGTTTAGCAAATAGACCTACAGACATCGTGGTTTAAATGGTATGATCTTTCGGTTGCTGTTCAAACTAAAACTGTTAAACTGTTTAAATTGAAAAATAAGTTAGTTAATAATGACATACAGTATGTCAAGAAAATGTTTGGAGAAAGAAAAATACCGAAAGTAAACATTTATTTAAGATTGATACATTTCCCTAAAACCTAAATATATTTAAAAAAATTTAATTAGAAAGGGAAGAAGAAGAATCGAATAGGAATTTAAAAAACGACTCATGTTACTTAGTGTCAAATATTGATTTTATTAGTCGTAAGCCTCTTTAATGTTTCTTGTTTAATCGGGCCAGTCTGGATTGAATGCTACCTCAGGCACACACATACGTATCGTGTGTTTTCCTATATCCTCTTTCACGTGGAGTCATACATACGGATTCCAGTTCGAATGCCAATCATAATAAAAACAATATACTTACCATCATAGTCTTAGAAACATAGATTAGAAACACATATACTTTGTGCGTCACAAAATAAAATAATTCGGGTTATATATTATTCAATGTTTCTATACTTGTCTTGCAGAACTTACACGCAAAGATATAGAACGCTTGCCGGTCGCTGTTAATCTCATAATTTCTGAATGTCTCGAGTATTCGAGATTGGAACCACCGATTGGTTGTTCACCCTCAACCTATGAACTGATTCTGCGTTCAGATTTAGTGGCACATGCTAAATTACAGAATCATAACTTTACACTAAGCACTAACAACTCAGGTTATTTGCAAAAGATTAATATAGACACCGAAGACTCCCTCTCGGCCCGTTGTCCGCCATCCAAGAATGGCATTTCACAAATGGATGCCGCCCTGGATGATGGTATGGATAATGTCGATACGAAACTTTTGAGTTTGCGTTTCCCCGATGACATGCGTATTTCAGAAGTCCGTAGGCTATTGACTTCGTCGGAACCAGTTATTATTGATATAACACAGTCTCCGGGTACTTCTGATCATGAGTTCATTGAAGAGCAGGAAAAACAATTGTTTACGCTGTGCACGAGGACGATGACGTTGCCTTTGGGCCGGGGTATGTTTACACTGAGAACATCAATACCCACACCTACCGAATCCATGCCTATACCAAAACTATGTTTGACGGGCAGAGAACCCATCAAGGGAGCCACTGTGGAAATGCAACAGATCGAATTCCCTGCCAACATGAGCCTTTGGCCTACTTTTCACAATGGTGTGGCAGCTGGTCTGAAAATATCCCCAAATGCCAGAGACGTTGATTCCACGTGGATTGTTTATAATAAGCCCAAGGGCCAAGCAGATATTTCCACCGAGCATGCCGGGTTTTTAATGGCTTTGGGTTTGAACGGCCATTTAAAGACATTGTCGTTCATGAGCATATACGAATACCTAGTGAAATGCGATGAGATGACCAGTGTCGGCTTGCTTTTGGGCATTTCGGCTACCCATCGAAGTAGCATGAACAATACTACCACCAAACTGCTAAGCGTACACATAGAGGCCTTATTACCAGCTACCGCTTTAGAGCTAGATATACCGCAAAACATACAAGTTGCTTCGTTAATGGGCATTGGCCTGCTGTATCAGGGTACCGCAAAGCGTCACATAGCTGAAGTGCTACTGCAAGAAGTTGGACGTCCTCCCGGCCCCGAAATGGAAAATAGCGTCGAAAGAGAATCGTATGCCCTAACAGCAGGTCTGGCTTTGGGTTTGGTAACGCTCGGACAAGGAGAATCTCCAGCTGGACTCAGAGATCTTCAACTGCCGGATACTTTACACTATTACATGGTGGGCGGCAACAAGCGTTTACTGGCCGGTTCTCAAAAAGAAAAATACAAATTGCCGTCTTTCCAAGTACGGGAGGGAGAACAGGTTAATATTGATGTTACTGCACCGGGAGCGACTTTGGCATTGGGCTTAATGTTTTTTAATACCGATAATAAGGCGGTGGCCGAATGGATGAATCCTCCAAATACACGATATTTACTGGATCTGGTGAGACCAGATTTGCTCTTGTTGCGGACCATTGCGCACGGCTTGATAATGTGGTCGGAAATACAACCGGATGAGGACTGGCTGCATAATCAGTTCCCAGCCAATTTGAGATTTGATGTTGAGAAGGGAGCCCAAGTAAATGACAACGAGGATATCGATCACGAAGCAATAACGTAAGTATGGAAATATAAAAACTGCAAATAAAAAGAACCTTGATTAAAAATTATTTTCCCAATTTTGTTTTAGGCAAGCCTATTGCAACATTATTGCCGGTGCTGCCTTTTGCATTGGTCTTAAGTATGCAGGGTCCGAAAATCCCACTGCCTTCAAAACTCTTAGGCGAGCTATCAAATTATTCCTGGGTTTCCCGGGTAAATATGTTGGAGAATTTGCTGGACGCACAACAATCGAAAATAGTCTAATGGTCATACTGTTAGCCATTTCATTGGTATTTTCGGGTTCGGGTGATTTGGAAATACTGCGTATTATACGCTATTTAAGATCTCGCATAGGCACCCAGCACCCGCATGTTACCTATGGTTCCCAAATGGCCATACACATGTCATTGGGTTTCCTATTTCTGGGGGCGGGACGTTTCACCATTTCCAAGACACCAGAGGCGGTGGCAGCGTTGGTGTGTGCCCTATTTCCTAAATTTCCAACACACAGTAATGACAACAGGTATAGTCCTCATTGTAAAGAAATAGTTTATGGTTTTATGTATTTATCTTTATAGATATCATCTGCAGGCCTTTCGCCATTTGTATGTGTTGGCAGTTGAACCTCGCTTATTTTTGCCACGTGACATTGATACTCAGAAATTGTGTCTATGTAATATCTCAGTTTTAGAAGTAGGCTGCAAAGAACTGAGGCGTTTGCCCATGGCTCCGTGTATGCTGCCTGAACTGAATTCGCTGCAAAAAGTTGTTGTAGACGATCCAAACTACTGGCCGGTATCATTTGAAAAGAATCGTAACTGGAGTCAATTAGTGTAAGTATTACACGGATTAGTGAAAATTATAGAACATTTTTTTTTTGTTTCATTTACATATAACCGCTTTATAAAATTTGGGAAATATTATGCATTAAACATTTTTTATATTTTTTAGAAAAGCATTGGAAAATTCCGCCTGTATTGAGATTAAAAAACGTTCTGGCTGTTTGTCTCACCTTGAAGATCCGGATCGTTTGAAGAGTTTATTTTCGCAAACGTTGACTACCGAACAATATATCTGCTGGGAAATCGATCCAAAGACGCTCGAGAGATTTTCCAATGAACCCTATGTAATTGGTTTCACCGACCGTTTCCTGCACTTGGATGAGCCACAATCGTCAAATGCCGAACTGGCTTTGAAACAACATTTAACGATGTTATTTTACAATGCAGTGGTTAAAGATAAAATGCATGTCTTACCCATTTATATGGGCACTTATAATGTAAGTACATCGTGTCTCTGCTTACGAAACACTAGAATAATCCATTTCTTTCTTTGTAGCATGTTCTGCGACTTAAAACCCAAGAAGCCAACTTCAATGATGTTTGGCAATTGAAATTATTAAACTGCTATTTGGATCAGTATTCCTATCCTCATATATTATTTCCCAAAGAACTTATCAGTGCTTATACCGAACAATTTAAATCGTTTATAGAAAATTGTCGCCAACGATTGTTAAAGCCTTTAAGACAGTTTGTGAGTTCACGAGATTTTGAATCTCATACAATAGCCAACCTATCGCAGCATGAACTGTCACATCTGGTAGCTGTGGTAGTATACTATCAGCTTACCCCAAATGTTTTAAATCAAATTGTACAGCGACCTTCCAACTATGTGGGCTATATAAAGGAGTTTCAACAACTTAATTTAGACGCAAATACCACTCAATGTTTGTTGAAAATTTTACAAGCCACGAGTAGTGCGTGAGATCAATTACCCATTAAATATTAAACAAAAGTTCATTTAAATAAACAACATAATTTATTAAAAAATTAAACAAAAAGGTATGTATACAAATGTATATATATATTTTATTTCCTCACCACTTATACTTCCTTATAATATTGCCATTAGTACCCACAGAACAGTCGGACCTGACCTTACGAATTTCTTATGTGTTGTTGTTCCTCCGGCAAAACACCATCTTTGATATTACGACCTGTGCATTTGTTGTATATGTATAAGGCCAGTAACGGGAACGGGGTCATTATAGCCACCGACACGGGTATAACAGTGGTTAAGTCTGCCTGAGGTTGAGGCAAACTACGCAGAAGAAATATGGCAATACCCGTATTTTGTATGCCCGTCTCTATGGCTATTGTCAAAGCATCAGCGGTATTTTGTTTTAGTGTCTTGGCCAAACACCAGGCGAACATATATCCCAGCCAGGGTAACAGTAAACCGCCCAACACAATCTGTAAACATACCAAAATATGTTTAACAAAACTCAACAAATCGTTCTTAACAAATTCACTTACCTGCCATGAAAATAATTCAAACAAATATAAATTTGTTACAATAGCAAAAACGATGATAAACAAAATTAAGCATGTCGATATGGGCTTCAATAAGCGTACCAATATTCTTGTCAGTCGTGGAGACAATTTCTGTATAGCTATGCCAATGGCCAGTGGCACCACTAAAGCCACAGCAAATGTCGCTATCTTAGCATATGGAATGGTCATATTACCACGTTCAAAAATAAGATGTCCCAAAGTAAAGATCCAGAAGGGCATCATTCCAAATGCCGCAATATTACTAACGGTCGTCATCAATACCGACAAATTGATATTGCCGCCCAATATCACAGACCATATGTTGGAAGCACCGCCACTTGGGGACACACCGGTAAAAAATAGACCCAATTGCATTTCAACACTATCGGGAAATAGTACATAACCGACAGCGTAACTTATTAAAGGCATTAATAGGAATTGCGATACGAAACCAATCAGCGGACCCTGAAAATATAGTAAGTAATTATTGTCTAATTTATGCATAAATTGCGTCTACATACTCACCACCGGTTGTATTATTAAGCCCCTCAGCACCGTCAAATCTAGAGCCGCTCCAAAATTGATATACAACAATGAAACCAATAATGCCACAGATCCCGTAAACACATGATCGATGACACGGGTCTTCCTAATGATTGTCAACGGGAAATATTCCTTACTAATTTCTTTGGTATTATCCATGCCATTGATCATTTGTACATAAATTCGTGTAAAGCCCAAAAATTTCACATCTATTGTAATATTTCCGCTCCACATTCGAGTAGATGGGTCTATTTGCATACCCATGACAATATCATCCACTTGTGCCAAACGTTCATTATCGCTTTGAAACCGAAAACTGGTGTTATTTAAATTCGTTACATCAACATCTACAAAGAAAATAAAAAGTAAACTTAAATATTAATTTAGCAAAATTGAATTTTAAACCGAATAGATTCGAATCTTTCGAGATTCCCTGAAATGTGCAATAACAAATTGATTCTGGAAAATATTGCAGCTGCGGAAATATGATTAAGTGGGATGTCGCAATTGTCAAACAAACGTTATGGTCGCAAGCACTGGTCTTGACTTCTATAATGACGGAGCTAAATTAAATAGTCCAGTAGGTTTCGGGGTCTACTACAAAGAAGCTAAATATATATATTTTAATATTTTCCATATAGCCAGCTAAGAAGTAGCTAATTGGCTAAGATACAACTATAGCAGTTTATCATTCACGTCATCGGTCGACAGAGACATACGTTTTGGTAATGGCGTAATTTCCACTTGCCAAATGTCAAAGAATAAAAGCTTCATAAGTGACAGCAACCGAAATACCGGGTGATTCAAAATAACACCACTTGTTGGAAAACCCTTTATTATATTGTGCCAAATTTGTTTAGGATCCAATCAACGGCCTATGGAGCGATTGAAAACCGGACCCTTAAAGCTTAACAAGGAAGACTAGGCGGTCAATCATTTTAATATTCCAGAATATTATGTTATTTCTCCGTGATATTAGAAAAATTATATTGTAATCTAATCCCTTAGAGGTAACTGGAGGTGGTAAATTAATTAAATTTACATTAAAATTCGTCATTGTTATACTGGACCACAAACTAAACTAGAATAGACTTATAAAGGGAATGCTGAAAATACATTATACGGCAATTCTATAACTGCCAGACTTGTGTATGTCTATATCTATATTGGCTGACAAGCCCTGTTACACTCCACTGGACATAATTGAACTGAAGGAGTAAAAGGTTTTAAATCGTAACATCGTGGGGATATTGATTCATGCCAGCAAATTAAACAGCGAAAACTAACATTCGTTGTGCATGAGGTAATACTATTTAAAATCTGTTATGGTGGTGAAATGATGTTTAATATTTTAAATATTTAGTGGCAACATCGGGTTAATGTTGTAATTAGGTAGAATCTTACTCATTATTTCCACTAGAATCTCAGCAACAGTATCTATATGAGCTGTCATATTGATCGGTGTGAATTGTACATGCCATTGAGGCACCTCGTTGCGTATAAACCGCGGACTTACAGTGGCTGTGGATACCTGTTGCGCTGCTGCGGTTTCGGCTGAGCATGAAGTCGTGTACACCGCCAACAACATCGCAGAGAGACACCATATTAATGTACTTTTTAGAAAGTACATTGTTGGTAGTATATTAATTGCACACATTGTTTGGAAAATATTTCTTGGTCTTGAGATTACAATTTCATTGTTAGTAAAACATATTTAATATATATTTGAAAATATGTTTATTATATTACTTATATATATTTTTATATTCTTATCAACATTTTTCACATTTACGCCATGTTTAAAGTCAAATCAAAATATTCATCCATTTAAATCAACTGGTTGAAGAGAAAACGAACAGAGCGAACAACCGATCACTTTTACAAATTAACGTCTACTGTCGAAAAAAGAGACAATTCATTTGATGTGAGTAAGAAGCATTTAAAAGTAGTTAGGAGAATGCATTGGGTGGCGGAGAGAAATCCGTTGTTTTTTTTTTTGAAATGTTGTCAGATCGGAGAGATGCATACATATGAGACATCTGTATAATTCCAACATCTTCTGATATACTAGAAATGCGACTGTGAATGTTAATGGTCTGAGAACAGTAGCCGTAAAAATGTGACATCAGATGATGTTAAATGTTCTTATCGTCGTAGATAATGAAGGAGATAAAATGCGACAAGAACTGTAATAAAATTAAAACAAAAAATGTTTGATCATCGCATTATTTTACAACATTTCAGGTAGTAATATATCATCATTTTTAACAATTTCCTTTTGAATTCTATCGTAATATATTTAGAAGTATATTACAAATATGTTGCTTGTGAAAGGCAAGTATAATTAGTTTTACACTATTCAAGTTTTTGATGTCAAAAAGTGCTGGATTTTTCATTAATAAATGATGATTTGGAAGGGAATATTTCTTTTTTCGGGGGGGATTTTTCGTTTATTTAAGGAATACTTCATTCTTCATGTTATTTTTGTGTCATTTTTCATTTGGGAAATTTTTCATAGAGCCGGGTTTTTAGATTAAACAAATGGTTTAGGAGAAATTGGTTTTAGAATATGGGGTTTATCAAAATGAGAGATTTGAAAGTCAAGGGAAAAAGGTATCTTATCGAGTGTGGTATCAAAATAAAGCTAGACTCTCGGACTATGATCCGCAAAACTCTGTGCTATTATCATTTTCATAGGATTTTTTGTGTATCCGAAGGTGGACTCTCAAAGTTAGAGTTTCGAAAGTCCCTTGACACTGTTTGTCCAATTTTTCAGCAACGGTCTAAGTTATCGAAACGAGTGGGATATCAAATTAAAGCTTGACTTTAGGACTATTATTCACCCATTGAAACCTCTGTGCTAAGATCATTTTCGCAGGATTTAGTTTGTATCCGATGGTGCCCTCTAAAACAGTACTTTTTTACCATAAATCTGTAATGGCTAATGTTATATAAATTATGAGTGGTTATAAATACATCATTCCGAAGGCAGAATACAGTCGAAAGCAAAAGATTTGGAAATTGGAAAAAAAAAATTTTGGCCAAAAAAATAACAAAGGGGTTAACCCATCAAATATTTTGATTTTTTTGAAAAAATAGATTTTCTAGATTGAACATATAGTTTAGGAGAAATTGGTTTTAGAATATGGGGTTTATCAAAATGAGAGATTTGAAAGTCCCTTCAAACTATTTGTCCAATTTTCCCCAAGGGAAAAATGTATCTAATCGAGTATGGTTTCAAATTAAAGCTAGACTTTAGGACTATGATCAATCTCTTGAAATGAAAGTCCCTTGAAATTGATTATAGACTTTAGGACAGCATTTAGAAAATTATGAATTAACTCTTAATAACTAACAGTTAAAAATTAAATTAGCAATTAACAATTAACTCTTAACAACTATCAATTTATAAATAACAACTAACAATTAGCAATTACCAAATAACCATTAACAATTAACAATTAATCAGACACCATTAACCATTATCAATTAAAAATTAATAATTAACATCTAACAATTAACAACTAACAATTAGCAATTAACAAATAACAATTGGCAATTAACCAGTAACTATTAACAATTAGCAATTAACAACTAACAATTAACAATTAGCAATTAACAAATAACCATTAACAATTAGCAATTTATAATTAACAACTAACAGTTAGCAATTAACAATTAATCATTAACAATTAGCAATTAACAACTAACAATTAACAATTGGCAATAAACAATTAACCAGTTACCATTAACAATTAGCAATTAAAAATTAATAATTAACATCTAACAATTTACAACTAACAATTAGCAATTAACAAATAACAATTGGCAATTAACCATTAACCAGTATCTATTAACAATTAGCAATTAACAATTAACAACTAACAATTGTCAATTAACAACTAACAATTAAAAACTAACAATTAGCAATTTATAATTAACAACTAACAATTAGCAATTAACAATTAGCAATTAACAAATAACAATTGGCAATTAACAATTAACCAGAAACTATTAACAATTAGCAATTAACAACTAACAATTAGCAATTAACAACTAACAATTAAAAATTAACAATTGATTTATTTTCAGCAATGGAACTAAGTTATCGAATCAAATGAAGCAAACAAAAGATCCGATGGTCCACTCTCAAACAGAATTTATTGACCATAAATCTGTAATGGCTATTGTTATATCAACTCGATGTGGTTATAATTACATCATTTCGAAGGCAGAACACATCCAAAAGCAAAATATATGTATACTGGACCAAAAAAATAACAAAGGGGTTAACCCATCAAAAATTTGGATTTTTGTTGAAAAAATAGATTTGGCTGAAAAAATAGATCATGCAAAGGGGACCTTAAAATGAACAAGATGATGTTATCATTTTCTAGATTAAACAAATAGTTTGGGATAAATTGAATCCAGAAACTGGGTTTCCTAAAAATTAGAGATTTGAAAGTCCCTCGTAATTGTTTGTGGTATCAAATTAAAGATATACTTTAGGACAACAATTAGGATTTAACAATTGGCAATAATTGTTAATTGTTAATAGCTAATTGTTAATTGTTAATTACTTATTACCAATTGTTAATGGTTAATTGGTAATTGTTCATTGTTAGTTGTTAATTATTAATTGTTAGTTGTTAATTGTTAGTTGTTAAGAGTTAATTGCTTATTGTTAATGGTTAATTGTTAATTGTCAATTGTTAATTATTAGTTGTCAATTGTTAGTTGTTAAGAGTTAATTGTTAATGGTTAATTGTTAATTGTCAATTGCCAATTGCCAATTGTTAATTGTTAGTTGTCAATTGTTAGTTGTTTAGAGTTAATTGTTAATAGATAATTGTTAATTACTTATTACCAATTGTTAATTGTTAATGGTTAATTGGTAATTGGTAATTGTTAATTGTTTATTGTTAATTGTTAGTTGTTAATTGTTAGTTGTTAATTGTTAGTTGTTAAGAGTTAATTGTTAATAGCTAATTGTTAATGGTTAATTGGTAATTGCTTATTACCAATTGTTAATGGTTAATTGGTAATTGTTTATTGTTAATTGTTAGTTGTTAATTGTTAGTTGTTAATTATTAATTGTTAAGCGCCCCGGTAGGCGAGTTGGTAGCGTGCTTGCCTATCAGCGTGGGGGTTGTGGGTTCGATTCCCACCAGAGGCTTTGGTCTGTCGCTGCAAAAATCAAGCCAAATGGTCTTTGTCACCCGGTTTACCCTTGGACCCAAAATTATAATATAAATTTACTTTGTATTGTAATTAATAAATAAATAAATAAATAAATAAATATTAATTGTTAATTATTAATTGTTAATTGCTAATTGTTAGTTGTTAATTGTTAGTTGTTAATTATTAATTGTTAGTTGTTAATTGTTAGTTGTTAAGAGTTAATTGTCAATTGTCAATTGTTAAGAGTTATTTGTTAATAGCTAATTGTTAATAGCTAATTGTTAATTGCTTATTACCACTTGTTAATGGTAATGGTTAATTGGTAATTGTTTATTGTTAATTATTAATTGTTAGTTGTTAATTATTAATTGTTAATTGCTAATTGTTGGTTGTTAATTATTAATTGTTAGTTGTTAATTGTTAGTTGTTAAGAGTTAATTGCTAATTGTTAATTGCTTATTGCCAATTGTTAGTTGTTAATAGTTAGTTGTTAATAATTAATTGCTAATTACTAATTGTTAATTGTTAGTTGTTAATTGTAAATTGCCAATTGTTAAGTGTTAATTTTTAACTGTTAGTTATTAAGAGTTAATTCCTAATTTTCTAAATGCTGTCCTAAAGTCTATAATCAATTTCAAGGGACTTTCAAATCTCTCATTTTGATAAACCCCATATTCTAAAACCAATTTCTCCTAAACTATATGTTCAATCTAGAAAATGATAACATCGTCTTGTTCAGTTTAAGTTACACTTTGCATGAGCAAAATTTCAGCCAAATCTATTTTTTCAAAAAAATCAAAATATTTGATGGGTTAACCCCTTAGTTAATTTTTTGGCCAACAATTTTTTTTTCCAATTCCCAAATCTTTTGCTTTCGACTGTGTTCTGCCTTTGAAATGATGTATTTATAACCACACATAATTTATATAACATTAGCCATTACAGATTTATGGTCAATAAATTCTGTTTGAGAGTGGACCATCGGATACACAATAATAAATCCTGTAAAGTCTATCTTTTGTTTGCTTCATTTGATTCGATAACTTAGTTCCATTGCTGAAAATAAATCAATTGTTAATTTTTAATTGTTAGTTGTTAATTGCTAATTGTTAGTTGTTAATTGCTAATTGTTATTTGTTAATTGCTAATTGTTATTTGTTAATTGCTAATTGTTAATTGCTAATTGTTAGTTGTTAATTATAAATTGCTAATTGTTAGTTTTTAATTGTTAGTTGTTAATTGACAATTGTTAGTTGTTAATTGCTAATTGTTAATAGTTACTGGTTAATGGCTAATTGTCAATTGTTATTTGTTAATTGCTAATTGTTAGTTGTTAATTGTTAGATGTTAATTATCAATTTTTAATTGATAATGGTTAATGGTGTCTGATTAATTGTTAATTGTTAATGGTTATTTGGTAATTGCTAATTGTTAGTTGTTATTTATAAATTGATAGTTGTTAAGAGTTAAGAGTTAATTGTTAATTGCTAATTTAATTTTTAACTGTTAGTTATTAAGAGTTAATTCATAATTTTCTAAATGCTGTCCTAAAGTCTATAATCAATTTCAAGGGACTTTCATTTCAAGAGATTGATCATAGTCCTAAAGTCTAGCTTTAATTTGAAACCATACTCGATTAGATACATTTTTCCCTTGGGGAAAATTGGACAAATAGTTTGAAGGGACTTTCAAATCTCTCATTTTGATAAACCCCATATTCTAAAACCAATTTCTCCTAAACTATATGTTCAATCTAGAAAATGATAACATCGTCTTGTTCAGTTTAAGTTACACTTTGCATGAGCAAAATTTCAGCCAAATCTATTTTTTCAAAAAAATCAAAATATTTGATGGGTTAACCCCTTTGTTATTTTTTTGGCCAAAATTTTTTTTTTCCAATTTCCAAATCTTTTGCTTTCGACTGTATTCTGCCTTCGGAATGATGTATTTATAACCACTCATAATTTATATAACATTAGCCATTACAGATTTATGGTAAAAAAAGTACTGTTTTAGAGGGCACCATCGGATACAAACTAAATCCTGCGAAAATGATCTTAGCACAGAGGTTTCGATGGGTGAATAATAGTCCTAAAGTCAAGCTTTAATTTGATATCCCATTCGTTTCGATAACTTAGACCGTTGCTGAAAAATTGGACAAACAGTGTCAAGGGACTTTCGAAACTCTAACTTTGAGAGTCCACCTTCGGATACACAAAAAATCCTATGAAAATGATAATAGCACAGAGTTTTGCGGATCATAGTCCGAGAGTCTAGCTTTATTTTGATACCACACTCGATAAGATACCTTTTTCCCTTGGGGAAAAATTGGACAAATAGTTTGAAGGGACTTTCAAATCTCTCATTTTGATAAACCCCATATTCTAAAACCAATTTCTCCTAAACTATATGTTCAATCTAGAAAATGATAACATCGTCTTGTTCAGTTTAAGTTACACTTTGCAAGAGCAAAATTTCAGCCAAATCTATTTTTACAAAAAAAAATCCAAATTTTTGATGGGTTAACCCCTTAGTTAATTTTTTGGCCAACAATTTTTTTTTCCAATTCCCAAATCTTTTGCTTTCGACTGTGTTCTGCCTTTGAAATGATGTATTTATAACCACACATAATTTATATAACATTAGCCATTACAGATTTATGGTAAAAAGTACTGTTTGAGAGTGCACCTTCGGATACACAAAAAATCCTATGAAAATGATCATAGCACAGACTTCTGCATCGGTGGATCATAGTCCTAAAGTCCAGCTTTAATTTGATACCACACTCGATTAGATACCTTTTTCCCTTGGGGAAAAATTGGACAAATAGTTTGAAGGGACTTTCAAATCTCTCATTTTGATAAACCCCATATTCTAAAACCAATTTCTCCTAAACTATATGTTCAATCTAGAAAATGATAACATCGTCTTGTTCAGTTTAAGTTACACTTTGTATGAGCAAAATTTCAGCCAAATCGATTTTTAAAAAAAAAAATTTTTGATGGGTTTTTGGGATTTTTTTTTCCAATTTCCAAATCTTTTGCTTTCGACTGTATTCTGCCTTCGAAATGATGTATTTATAACCACACATAATTTATATAACATTAGCCATTACAGATTTATGGTAAAAAAGTACTGCACCATCGGATACAAACTAAATCCTTCGAAAATGATCTTAGCACAGAGGTTTCACTGGGTGAATAATTGTACTAAAGTCAAGCTTTAATTTGATATCCCACTCGTTTCGATAACTAAGACCGTTGCTGAAAAATTGAACAAATAGTGTCAAGGGACTTTCGAATCTCTAACTTTGAGAGTCCACCTTCGGATACACAAAAAATCCTATGAAAATAATCATAGCACAGAGTTCTGAGTTGATAGATCATAGTCTTAAAGTCAAGCTTTAATTTGATATGACACTCGATTTAATATCTTTTTCCCTTAAGGTTAATTGCTAATTATACTCCTAAAGTATAGCTTGAATTAGATACCAACCCTGTTTGGATACCTTAGTCCGTTGCTGAAAATTTGACCAATTGTTCTCAAGGGACTTTCTAATCTCTTATTTGAAAAACCGAATTTATGAACCCAATTGTTCCCAAACTATTAGTTCAATCTGGTCACCGGTTGCGCTTCGAGGTCCCACGCATAGTTTTGGAGAAATAAAGATATGTATTTTAATATTTTACTTTTTTTTATTTAATATTTTACTACTATAGATACCAAATCTCAGTTAAAGTTAAATGTTCATAATATACATACAGGGTTTTTCAACAAGAGGTGTAATTTTGGTATTCAAAGAAAAATTGAATTTTTTGAGATAAATGATCGGATGTTTATTTCATTATAAAGAGGATGGCGATGACACGCCCCATTTTCCAAACATGATTCCAAATAGCCTCTACATATCTCAACGTCAAATGTAACATACTGTGAAGATTTCAGGACGATCCGACAGTTATTATGGTTGTTATAACTGCTTCTTTCAAAAACCGCAAACTTTTCCAAAATATTTTGCTTCAAATCAGAATTATATGTAAAACCTTCATCTTCCAGTCTGTCAGATATGATCGTTTTAATTGTTCGATAGCGAGTTACGTCGTTTTTTAATTAGGTCACTAAAAAAAATGACAGCAAATTGAAGCATAATGTTCGGCGTGAATATAAACATTGCAGCCTTAAAGTATGCTTTGAATTGCAGGATAATTTTCAATAACACATGAAATCAAAAACAGCCAATTCTCACTTTCGGATACCAGGCGCCCAGCAATTTAAAGTAGGTGATTTTTTACATGTGACTCAAATTTAAAACGCTATAACTTGATAATGGCTTCGGATATTTAAATGACATTTTTAGCCTGAGTTCAAGTAAAGGTCTGGCTATAAGACGCATATAGTATGTCAAGTCTAGATTCACGCCTACACATTGAAATTGAATGAAATGATTTAAAAACTTGATATCTGGGAGACTGTTACGTTCATCTTAATGATTTATGCTAGCTGTTATATAATGTTTAGCTTACAAATAGAGAAAGTTACAGCTTATTTTCTAAAATAAAGAATGACCATTGACGACGAATGGCACACATATGTTCCATGATTCCCCTTATCGAAGCGATAAAAATATATGTTTACGATTTTGTTTAGAAATGTCGATCTTCTGAATAAGAATACGCAATAAAATCGTAAATCTTTCTAATGGTTAATTCCGGTATGTTCCGGTATTATGAACCCCATTCATTAAACATTTTATTATGAATTCCCCCTCCAAACAAATAGAATCTTTCGCCCCTGTCTATACATTCATCTGAGCCATTGATAATAAACAAAAGGAAGCATTTTTTCGATAGTGACTATTTTTTGGAAGTTTGTTTTTAGAAAAAAAACTGTGTGAAAGGTTATCGCCAGGCCTTCGAAAATTGTCAGTGTTATTATCAAAACAGCTCACAAGAAACGACGTTATTCAATTAAAACATTAATTTTATTACAGTTGCGAACAGTTTCAGTTTATCAAAACAGAGATTTTATTCCTTTTTTTGGTTTACTTAAAAAGATTGTGGACTTTGCAAAAATGTCCATTGATAAAAAAATATGAATTTTTTCGAAAGCATTAAAAAACTAAAAAGTAGAAAACACGTGTTAGACTTAATATCTGTAATGATCAGGTTTAAATGGTCCGGTTTGTGGAATGCCCAAATATTTGGACTGTTTTTCCGACAATTTGGTCAATTTAACGCCCAATTTCTCCAAATGTAAGCTGGCGACTTCTTCATCCAAAACCTTAGGCAACATATGAACACCAACAGCATATTTCTCCGATTTGGTCCACAATTCGATTTGAGCCAATACTTGATTGGTGAATGAGTTGGACATAACGAAGCTGGGATGGCCATGAGCACAGCCCAAATTGACCAAACGACCTTCGGCCAAAACGATAATGTGACGACCATTGGGCAGGGTGTAACGATCTACTTGAGGTTTAACATTGATTTTTTCAACAGCATTGGTGTTCAACCAGGCTACATCGATTTCACAATCGAAATGACCAATATTGCAAACGATAGCATCGTCATTCATATTCAGGAAATGTTCGCCGGTGATAATGTCAACGCAACCAGTGGTGGTGACGAAGATGGTGGCTTCTTTGCTAGCCTCCTCCATGGTGGTTACTTCATAGCCTTCCATAGCAGCCTGCAAGGCATTGATGGGATCAATTTCGGTAATAATAACACGACCGCCAAAGTTTTTCAAAGCCTGGGCGCAACCTTTGCCAACATCACCGTAGCCAGCAACAACGCAAACTTTGCCAGCAATCATAACATCGGTAGCGCGCTTAATGCCATCGATAAGGGATTCACGGCAGCCATACAAATTATCGAATTTGCTCTGTGGGAAATAGAAAATCACCAATTACTTTATGAAACAAACAATTTTGTTTACGAACTACTAACCTTGGTGACGGAGTCATTGACATTAATGGCTGGCACGCCCAAACGACCATCCTTGAACATTTTATACAAATTATGAACACCGGTGGTCGTTTCTTCGGACAAGCCCTTGATGTCCTTCAAGAATTGTGGGTATTTTTCATGGACCAAATTGGTCAAATCACCGCCATCATCCAAAATCATGTTCAATGGCTTGCCATCGGGGAACACCAAGGTTTGTTCAATACACCATTGATATTCTTCTTCGGTCTCTCCCTTCCAGGCATATACGGGAATGCCAGCGGCGGCCATAGCAGCGGCAGCATGATCTTGGGTACTGAAGATGTTACAGCTGGACCATTGAACCTAAACAGCGAAAGAGAAAAAAACACGGAAATAAACAAAAGTGAAATTTCTAGATGACCTTTCTAATCCCATCTTAAAAAATAGATTATAGCGATAATGTTACTATGCATGAATGTAAAATATACATGTGCACATTTGCCATTGAAACTGAACAATGAATCGAAAAAAACCTATGATTTCTGATAACGACAGGGGGGTCTTTAAGAGATGACCTCCACATGTGTGGAATTTCAATCATGTGCTTTGAAAATACTGTTTACTTGAATTAATTTTTGTCACAATAGAAAACCAGAAGTTAAACATTTTAAAAACGATTTGATAGGAAATATCGCCAGTAGATGTTGTGAAATTCAATCTCGATCCATATGTATTTCAATCATATCTTTTAAATCGTCTGCTAATATAATAGTTTAACATTTTAATTCCTCGGTTACAGCGTACTCAAATCTATATAGATTCCATGCTTGTACGAGAGGAACATTTTTTCTTCTTGACATGGTCTGACAACATGGCCATAATGTAAATAGATGCCTGCAGTTTTTTTTTTTTGATGTTTCAGAACAAGTAGAACAAACAATATTAGACTGCAGTTTTGAGTAACGATTATCCAAATTATTATTATTAGTTTTCCCCAAAATGCAAAAGTTTGCTTCCATTTTAACCGGAAATCGCTAGTGTAACTATTCCAACATACAGCGGTTTTAGTAAACTGAAATCTCGATTTTTTTTAAAAATAGTACTTAAACTCAATGAATATGCAGGACAGATAACTATAATTTGAAAGTAAACACAACTTACCTCAGCTCCCAATTCAATCAAAGTTTCAATGAGAACAGCAGTCTGAACCGTCATGTGCAAGCAGCCGGCAATACGTGCACCCTTCAAGACCTTTGAAGGTCCGTACTTCTTGCGGCAAGCCATCAAACCGGGCATTTCATTTTCGGCGATAATAATAGCCTTGCGACCCCAATCAGCCAATTTGATATCAGCTGTTGAATGACAGCGGCAGCGGCAAACGGCGGCAAATCAATGGCGAAAAAAAGAAACAACAAATCAGACTGATATGAGAAAAACGTGTTCATACAACATTCATTATTATCCTAATAAATGTAATCAAAATCAAACTAGTATTTGTCCATAATATTAGTGTAGTAAATTTAAGTTCTCTAAAGAAAAACAGACGATTTTTAAAACTTACCGACTTTGAAGTTTGGTTTCGACATTTTGCGTTTTTTGTTAATTTTTGCGAATTCAACTGAAGAACACTGTAATTTAGAGCCCTAAAATGAAATGGAGAAATGCATTATTATTAATCATTCTTAATAATATATATTAATATAATATACGACGTTTTTGAAACAATACACACGCGGTCGATGTGCTGGCCTGCTAGCTAGTCGGAGAACCCAAGAACGATTGAAAGAATTGTCGGTAAATGTCACTATTTATAAAGACAAGTTAACACAGTGCTACCAACAAACAGAGTTGTAAAACAAATGAGTAACCGCACAGCTTATGAGTACTTGATGCGGCGTTGCATTACGGCCGGTATTCACTTAAAGCTGAATTTCGACATGGAAATTATGCATAAAGGTGCGGATGGTCAGAAAACCGCTGATATAAGTGTCTCAAGCTACATGGTTCTGATAACAAAATGCTGGTGCAATGCATTTTCTGTTGGACGTTCACAAATACGCATCGTAGGAAAACAAGCCCTTCCATTATAGCTATCCGGAGAATAATTAACAAATATACCTAACAACTACTTCGACTTGCACCATATCCGTAGTTTTGACTATAAAGTTGATATCAGGCGATATGTGTTTTACATATGCTTTCTATATCCATATGCAATTCCGTATGTATGTCAAAATAGGCGTTTTACATGCGATTACATGCTATCACGCTTTTTAATGTGTATTTTTTCAAAAACAGCTGTTTTTTTGTGTTTGTCAGATAAAAATACAGCATGCTCTAATCGAAAAAATGACATATGTATTTCCACATGTATTTTACATGTACAATTTTTCATATGTGTACAACTTTTACAGATGGAAAATTTGACAGTACATAACTAAAAATTGCTTATCTTCGACTCAAACGCAAACAAATAAATCGGTGAATTACAAATTTTGAGGGGATTTTGGTTTATTTTTTGAAACTCGTACCCAAAATTTGATATGGACCACAAAATGAGATAATGTTGATTCAATAAAAGCCTTAAATCTTTTGAACTATTGTACGCATAGGTATGAAGTTTATATGTTTGCTTAAAATATATGTCACAATCGATGGTGAACATCGAAAAAAATATTCTTGTTTGCTGCTTTTCTAGAACCCGAGTTTTTGATTCCGAAGACTCGGCGTTCTTCTCTGCCAATAAGAAATTTATTAAATATAGTTTTTAATTTTTAATTTAATATGGATTTAATTACAACCAACTACAACCTGTTTTTGCAAGTACTCATAGACAATATCTGCGATTGTTTATGGCGTTTGTTGTTTGTCGATGTTATAAAAATTCACAGCCCTCACCTTTTGTATAGATCAACTGAGTTGATTGTTTGGCAGCTTGGCACAAAAAAAACTCATAAACAGCTGATAGCTGCAAACAGAACAGCGTGGAAAAAGGAATCGGAAAGACAGGTAAAATTTCAGTTCAGTTCTTATAATGTGGAAGGAGATCAAAATATTGGAACGGCCATATTTTATTAGCTGCCACATTAGCAGCGACCTTAATTTTACATTTACTCTGTGCGATGGCAAACAGTCCTGGTCCAGTGAAAAAGTGTCTTTGGATGAAGTTAAACGAAAAGTGAAGGTAAACAAATAATCTGATAATTATGTATGATAATTATGTAGCGACATAAACATGCATTTCAGCTGTTAAATCGACGTTTCGATTACAATGAAGAGTATATACGAAATACCTTGACTGATGGAGACTTGGAAACTAGCACATTGGACTCGGAGGATGAGGCCAGTACAAGTGCAGGAGGAATATTGAGGCTGAAATTAAAGTACCGTGTTCTGGGCCGTCCTTTCCACTACGAGTGGTCTCTCAAAAAACAGACATTGGAAGAGGTATGTACTGGGAATGAACAGAAACTACGGTAATCAGGGATAATTAGATATTGTGTTGCTTTTTACAGTTTCATGCAACGTTTGTCAATCCACTTTGTACCGCTTTAATTGGATGTCAGGAACAAATTGAAATACTGACCGATAGTCTCAGGAAGAAAGATGCCGAAATTTTGGAATATCGCAGAAGTGGAGCTATACTGAGTAGAAGTAAGTATGGAGTCCAGACATTGGATTAAAATATTGAACATTAAATTATGTGTTATTAGTCTAACAGATTAGTCTGAGTAGAAAGAAGTATGGAGTCCAGACATTGGATAAAAATATTTTTTTATTAGTCTATGTTCTTCATTTTCTATGATATGTATGTTCTAGCCAGGCACATGCACTACGAGCCACCGCATCGCGTGTTGCTTTTCGAATTGCAACGTATATTTCGAAATAAACAGTCACCCCTATTGCATTGGTTTTGTGTGTGTGAGTGTATGAGTGCTTTAAACATAAACAGGGTTCGTCGGATCGACATACCATACTTGCATACTTACAGCCCGCTATCTCAAATATCTGAGCGGGCTCTAATGTTATTTTTAGAGAAGTGTTTACAATAGTTTTACTAGCAAAGCTTGCAGATCTTACGACATAGAACCGCCATTGAGAAATATTATATGTAAGCGGGTTTTGAATGGCCACGATTGTCTGCTTTTAAGATATTTCCCATGATACAATGTATATTGTTTTCCATCGGTGTTTTATAAACAGTCTGGTTGGCTGGTTTATTGCACAGTAAATAAAATTCATTTTTCATTTTCGCTTGTGTAAAACTTTTCCAGCAAACATTTCCTTCCAGCAGTGATTTTGTAAAATTCAAATGTGAACAAACACAACTCCCCATCTTCCTCACTCCTACCACCAATAACCTTATTGTCGGGATAGCCAGAGTGCACCATATACAAATAAAATCTATAGTCTTATAGCGAAAAAATCAGTATAATAGATATTCGACCATGCAAATATTGATTCAGATTCGTAATGAAAAACATATACAAGTGAGGCGTAGAAAAAATATACATAAATCTAATGAAAAATTGTTAATCCAACACAAATGCAGTTGGTTCAGAATTCTGGTTATTGTACCACAAATGACTTCTCATACCAAGACTGGATAATACGCTGTAGAAAGAAATACAAACTGAATTCTCAAGGTGAATTGGAAACTATTTATATAATAAACTTATATATCAAAAAAAGTGTTCAGAAGTAATTAAAAACTAGTCTCATGCTCAAACAAACATTAATGTCCATCAATTAAAAAATACAATCTGATTCTCAGACATATTACCATATTACCCATAAACACTGAATTGTTCAACTCTATCAATATTCCCACAATTTCCTTCACCTTTCCATAATGGATTAGGATTATCAACTGAATTTAAATAAATTAAATGAATAGTCTCTTACCGTAAAATTGCCGGAATTTAAGAGGTAGAAACAGTCGCTGAACTGTGCAAGAACATTAACATGGAAGATTTTCTAAGATAATTGTTCAAAAGAGTTGATTCATACATATCGTCCAGCGATCCAAATACCCGAAATCGTTAAGATTTCTTTAGAATTTACGATGAAAACTTCCGAAGTAGAAATGTATCAGAATTACATTTCCAGACACATCGTACTGATGTACACTGGTGCCTCCATTTGCGTCGTGCGGGCTCCAAACTCAGAATAAGATATATGATCAAAATAATGCATAAATGTGATTTGGCTAATGTTATATGAAATATATGAACATAGTCATTACATCATTACGAAGGCAGAATACATGTCAGATCAATGGATTTGGAAATACAAAAAAAAAAAAAATGTTGCCAAAAACAAATATGAAGATTTATGATTTCATGGAAAAATAGAATAGAACTTTTACTCATTCATTTCCAAAATACAGTGAAACGTCCACAAGTCGAAGCCCTTCTGGTGGCAGTTAAGGACACAAATTGCCTTAAACAATTTTATAAGTAATTCCATAACTCAAAGTCTCCGTAAGTCGATCTTTATTACGGGATAATGGTAATTCGTGTTATGGAAGTCTGGCTGTAGTTTAGGAACAATAGGGTTTAGAAAATGGCTTTTTATCAAAAGTACAGATTCGAAAGTCTGTTGAAACTATTTGTCCAACTTTTCGAAACGGTAAAACAAGTGAGAAAGTTTCGACTTATATTTACCATCACCCTAATTAAAAACATACATGTCTAAGGTATCCAAAGTATCCTTAATCAAAAAGTGTGCGTCGTAACCACCTTTGTATGTAGAAATGTTATACTGCATTTAAACGTTTTCAAAAGTGGTCGTTTTGTATCGTAGGTACCATTAGACGCGTGGCTACAGTTCCCATAAGTATTTTTAGGACAGTTATCGTACGTATAAGACGGACAGACATACGGTCATGGCTCAAAAAAACGTCATGAATCGAATTCGGTTTAAAGACACCTATGTATAAAGTGACTCCTTCTTTGTGTTACACTTTTGGGTCGTATCAAATGATATTGTGGAATGAAAGTGGATAGTGAAACGGAATGAAGGTGAAAGCTGAAACAGGGCGGTATAACTCATTTTGCCTGTTGGACATACACAACACGTGGTTCTGCATTGACAAGCAAGTTTTAGCGATTTTTTCTCTACCGCTTATTTTTATCTCAGATAAAATATACCCATTAAAAAAGATTGCAGAAATCTAAGTTTGACATATAAAACACTGCAAATATAAGTTATGGGGTCAATGATCAATGTGTCGAGGTGTAACAAGTGGAAGGACAATATTAATATACACGACCATCCTATGTTCAAAAGACGGGTCTGATAAAGTCATACTAATTATAATGACAAAAGTCCAACCATATCCACCCATATCTCTTAAGAGCTAATAACGGGGTTTTTTTAAATATACATTTTCTTTTTTTGCTGTTTGCTTGATTTGCCGGTAGTGCGTATTTGGAATGCTTTGCTTTGGATATTTTTTATCGTTATCAGTTATGTCAAATTTGGTTAGTTATTTTTTTTGGCAGTAAATCAGTTGAGTGGCATTTTTTGCTTAGTTTTTTCCAAATAGTTAAGACCCTAAACATGTCTTCACCAATTCCATTTCATGACTTTAGAACGTTAGAGTCATGTTTGATGTTTGTCACTTTTGTCAATTTGCCATGAGGTAATATTTTTCGAAAACAACACATGTATGTGAATGAGAATGGGTCATATTGCCGTTTCTGCTGCCTTTGCCATTATATCTTTAATACTATGAATACTGCGAGAGTTTCTTAAACGTTACGCAGTTCATTGCCGCTTTGTACATTTAAACAATGTGAGTGGTTGAGATGACTTCTGGTGTACATGTTATTGATATTTTCACTATAAAAGAATTCTTTTGTAAAATAATGTTCTTTATTTCATTACAGAAACATTGGCTACCAGACTCTTCGATTTTGACACGTTCAGCAAAAAGTATGAATCGAGCAATAAACTAGTTGCCGACTTTAGTGGGTTGGGTAAATTTATAATAAATACTGAATCTACAAAGGAACACAAAGCTTCTGTTAGCCCTCCAAAAAAAGTTGAGAAGCACGTGGACAATGCTGGTGACATAAAATCCCGAGAACAGTTACCGTCGGGTAGTCCAGGACAAAGGTTGGTTGGTTTACATACATTATTTCTGTTTTACTAAATCTATAATGTTGACTTATACTATTTCTTAAATCTCAGAAAACGCAAATTGCTGAAACAACAACTTTTGGAAACTGCTTTGAAAACACGCCGAAAATGCTTGGAATATGAGAGCAGCCAAAGTCAAACGTTCAGTAGTAGTCAATCAGCAGAAGAGAGTCCTTTAAAAGACTTGAAATTAGATCCAGCACCGAAGACGGAAAGCAATGTTCAAGCCTTAAGGACCCGAAGAGCTTCTCGATGTACGCCAATTAAAGAGAAGAATGAAAGAATTTCAAGTGCTGATTCTGATAGTGATGATGTTTCCAAATGTATGTCGCCACGAAAAAGGGCAACTAGAAATTTGAATATACAAGCGCAAAGCGATGGCTACAAAACCGCCAATAATGATAAGAACGTAAAGGATAATGAAAAGACACAGAAAAAAGGAACTCCTAGCAAAGATGGCATCGATAAAGAGAGAACAAACAATAAAAAGTCGTCGATACACTCCGTTGAATTCAGTAATTCTGAAAACGATGAATTGATTTTATCGTCGACACGAAAAAAGAGAACATCAACCAGTTTGAATATACTATCGGAAGACGAATCTCCAAAATCCTCACATGGCGATAAGATAAAGGATAGGGAAAATGACACGAAGAAGAACGGTCCCAGCAGGGGAGATCTGGAAGAGAAGGGACAAATTATTAAGAAGCCTTTGCCCCCCCGTCCTCTGTTAAGTAATTCTGAAAGTGATGATGTAACATTATCTACACTTCGAAATAAACAAATTCAAGACAAAAATCAAAAATCTGCAAATAATGTTAAGACGAGGGATAGGGAAAACGTCACGAAGAAGGACGCTTCCAATGGTGATGGTGTTAAACAGCAAGGCAACAACACAAAAAAGCATACACCCTGCCCTTACTTAAGTAATTCTGAAAGTGATGAAGTTTCTTTATCAACGCTACGGAAAGAAAAAATGCTTAAACAACCTACAGATAAAATTCAGCAAAAATCAGCAAATAATGATAAGATAAAGGATAAGGAAACCACACAACAGAAAGACCTTTCCAACATTATGTGCACAGAGAACGGTGGCAATGATAATATAATATCCACGATTCTAAAAAAGGATGACAAACGGGTAAAAATTCCGACTTGTTCCTTTGAAATTAGCGATTCTGATAGTGGTGAATATGTTCTGCCATCGCCACAAGGAAGAAGGAAATTACATTTAAATATACAATTGGATGAACAAAAGAGTCCAAATCGTGCCCATAAAGGTAATAATATAAATACTACGAAAAGCCCCAATAAGTTGGCAGCTTCCACCATAGCGGAGCTGAAGGAACACAATCCCGATGAAGAACCGGCGTGCATTGTGGAGATTTCAACAGATTCTGAATGCGACGAAACAACTTCTACCCCTAGAAGAGGTACGAGAAAAAGAGTACCCTTAAACCAAGAATCGCCGCCTACATCTACATCGACATTCGTGTTAAAATCCAGAATTACTCGATCATCGCCTCAAGTTTTAACAACACCTACTAAACTAAGCGATGATCAGGGAAAAAGAAGGAATTCTATGAATTCAATCAGCGATTTGGTTGTTGGCGAAGTTTCTTCACAGCTGGAAGCCATAAGAAAGGAGCTGCAATCTTTGGAAGCTCTTCGTTTGGCCGATTTGAAACGCCGCACTTGTAAGGCTTAGTTCAATAACTAATGTTACTTATTTTAGAAAAAGTATATTAATCCTATTATTTTTATTATGTTTGGATTGTGTTGAGTCTCACGGTAACTTGGATTCATCGACATTGACTTCAATTTGTTGAAATTTGATATTTTTAAAAATTATTTGTCTTTTTCTGAGACCATTTCAATTTGCTGCCATTAGAGTCATCAGATCACCGTTTATTTTAAATTCACCCTGCAATATTTAGTATTTAGGACATCAAAATAAATATACATATATACTCTTTTAACCCTCATCGGATACAATTTTGATCTTTAACCTTGAATAAGGTAAAAACGGTTCAACGGAATGATCTTGTATTTTGCAAAGTAGAATTATTTTGCTTGAAGAACCAAAAATCCCCTATTATTTTGATTAATCCTATTATTTTTATTATGTTCGGATTGTGTTAAGTCTCACGGTGACTTGGATTCATCGACATTGACTCCAATTTGTTTAAATTTGATAGTTTTAAAATTTTTTTGTTTTTTCTGAGACCATTTCCATTTGCTTCCATTAGAGTCATCAGATCACCGCTTATCTTAAATTCACCCTGCAATATTTAGGACATCAAAATAAATATACATATAACTCTTTTAACCCTCATCGGTCCCCAATTTTGATCTTTAACCTTGAATAAAGTAAAAACGGTTCAGCGGAATGACCTTGTATTTTGCAAAGTAGAATTATTTTGCCTGAAGAACCAAAAATCCCCTATTATTCTGTTTAATCCTATTATTTCTATTATGTTCGGATTGTGTTGAGTCTCAGGGTGACTTGGATTCATCGACATTGACTTCAATTTGTTTAAATTTGATATTTTTAAAAATGATTTGTTTTTTTCTGAGACCATTTCAATTTGCTGCCATTAGAGTCATCAGATCACCGTTTACCTTAAATTCACCTTGCAATATTTAATGTTTAGGACATGAAAATAAATATACATATATACTCTTTTAACCCTCATCGGTCTCCTGTATGCAAACGCATACAATTTTGGTATTTAACCTTGAATAAAATAAAAAGGGTTCAGCGGAATAACCTTGTATTTTGCAAAGTAGAATTATTTTGCCGGTACAACGAAAAAAAACCCCGTTTTTGAATTTGTACCCGGGCGATTCACCGTGCAATAGTAGTGATGATTTTGCATTATATGACGAGGAGAATGATGAAGTGCATTCGGATGAAGACGACATTGAGCCACTCGAGCAAAATTTAGCTGAAGAAAATAAATATGTTTATACAAACTGTTAAAAGTCCACACAGTATATATCATTTGCCGAAAGCAATTGATATAACACAAAGTTATTTGCGTTATCTTTAGGGCTTTAAGGATTATGATTAAAAATCATATTACTGTGCAGCGGCTTTTCAATGCTAGCGCAAAGTCATGGGTTGTCAAATCTAGGCAGACATGCACAGTGGTCCCAAACATTGTGACATTTCGAGTATGAAACCATAAGCCGTTCTAAAAGCTCACGAATACACATATAATCAATAAATCCAACTTTTGGTAATTTCATATGATGTTCTTCCACCGAAGAAGTCATAAGCGGAATGTCTGGTAAATGCGGGAGGATGTATAACAACACTTTCTCTTTCAATCACGATAGCAACGATAATATTACCCTGTAATACATTTAAATTATGAATTGCCACAGTGGTCCAGAAGACAATTCCATCGGCCAAAAGTCTTTACATTTTAATCTAGTAAACATTTTTGAGTTCTGTAGAAAATTGGTTGTAGACAACGAAGTATTTAGGTGTTGCATTGAATAGTAATTTGTTCTTAATAAATTAAAGTCAACAATTTCGTCAGCCACTGGAATCTTATACAAGTTTAAAAACAAGCTAAACACTAACACAAGGGAACTCATTTGGCAAGCTTCTATTCACTTTCATTTAACAAACCTTTCTTGTAAATTAAGCAATCGGCTCAGAATAAGACAACAGTTGATCTGTATAAGTATAAAGCTAAAAATGTGCATCCAGTTAGATGTTTATACAAAACCCAAATTCTGTTATACAGAGGTGCTAGAACTGTAGAAACAACGTATTGGCTTTGCTGGAACAAGTCAGTTCAATAACTTGCCTAGGCATTAAAGGACCCTACCCTTATTTATACATTTAAATATCTATTAAAGAAGTAACTGTATATAGGATAGAAATACTTCTATAATTTTTAATTTATAATTATTATGAATTGTATACATTTTGTATTTTTCAATATCCTATTTTTTCAAAGTAATTAATTTTTTTAAAAAAATTGAGATGGGGCGCTGAGTCTCGAAAATTGTAACATTTTTATTTGAATAAAAGGAAAAAAAAACTAAATATTAATTTGTGCGTATTGGTTTAAAGAAGCAGTCGAGACTTGTTAATTTTTTCTCTTTTGTATAATGACTCTCGGCCATTTTCGTGCACATATTGACAAGATCTGCGACCTGATTTGCATCGCTACTGATTTCAAAACATTTGATCAATGTATTGTAAGCACTCTATGATTTTAATTTATTCCACGCTTTTATAAGAACAGCTTGTGTTCGAATGTTCGATATCGGTTTAGTTCAATATCCTAACTTGACCAATGATATTGGATTTTGATCAATGGGCTGTAAAACTGCTTTTATGTAGGTGGCAGAAGCATGACATGTTTTCATCCATAGACTGTAGTGTGTCAATTGGCTTATGTGTAGTGCAACAACCATGTTGCTGATGCTGGGTCAGGTGAACGTTTGTCTGACAACAAACAGTACTGGGTGTATTCCTCAAACTCCAGAGAAAGAGTTTGCTGTCATCCGCAAAAGAGTAGATTGGGTTCACAATCTGACCTAATGAAAATAAGAATAGAGATGGAGCGAAAACAGAACCTTGTGGCACTCCTGCGGTTAACCTATGTTGGTTGGATGAGACCCCATCTCAATACTGATATGCATTCCATTGTGAACCATCTTAATGTTTCGTTTTTATGACTGTTTTTCTAATTGATTTGTGTTGTGTTTTTTGAATTTATCATAATCCTGAAGATTTGTAGTGTAGATACATTTCAAAATATCGTAAAAACAGATAAGATAGCAAATTTTGTTATCATATCGTAACCGATATACATAAATTGAAATTGTGTTGGACATTTCAACCATTGCCTGCATATTTTAAGCGTAAATTTTCACACGGAAAACTATTGCCAATTAATAAACGACACGAAAATCGAACTCTTATATAATTTCGTTTGGTAGCCTGTCCCGTCAATAAAAGGACAACGCGACACGTGCAGAATGTATTTGAAAGTGAAACTATGTATATTATTCTATTTTAACTTGTTCGTCGGTATTATGGGAACGAGTAAGTGCCGAAAGGAAATGATTTTATTTTTAAAAAATTTAAGAAAATAGAAAACAAATACAAGTGTTGATCCTTGAAGAAATGTTGTGTTTCCGACAAGTGTTGAAAATCTTTTCGCGAATTTAAAATTGAAAACATTACAAATTATGGAAACATGAACCGGGACAACTCAAAAAATAAAAATTAATACGGAGTGGTATAATTTGCGTGCTTGGACTCTACATTGGGTTTTATTTAAGATCCACATGTAATGTGATCTGAATGTAATGTGATGTTCTCATAAATACCGGCCAATCGCGATTTATTTTTCAGTGAATCACTCCATGCCTCAGTCAATGAAGTCACATTGATAGATAACTCAAGTGATTTAAATTTCATCGTGTACATCCCCTTTGATATGTACAGTTCTACAGTGCACACTAGCAATTTGTTAAAGGGATTATAACAAAAAAAAAAAAAAAAAAAACAAAGGATTCCACTTCCGTTGCGATCACCTTCGTTACCAGATCCAGTGGGACTTGGTATAATCAAATAATTACACTAGACAAGAACATTTTTTTGGAAATGAATAATAATTTTGAATTTCTGATGAACTATGGTCCCCTATGTGGAAAAATGGTCGATATTTTCTTACTATGTTACGAAACATTTTTTTTTTAAATTTAGTTTAACATTTTTTTGTTTTACAAATAACCGTTTAGGCGTTATAAACATATTCAAAGGAAAAAATATATTATTTTTGTTAGTTTTTTTTTAAAAGTTAATCGATGGGGATTTTAGATTTTATTCTAAAATTAGTGAAGGTCATGTCATTTTAACAAGAGTTGTGATTTGTTGTAAATTGAAATTATAATTCCTCCCCTTTAGAGTGGATTCACGTACTCGACGCTGATCATTTTTGTCCATTCACACAACATATCTCTGCCAACTCAGGGGATTTTAAAAGTTGTCTGAGAACCGAGCCTCAGATACGGGACCGCCGCAGATAGGTTAGATTTGTTAGCAAACAACTTTCGAATTCTCCATTGTTGCATTATGGGCAGATTTATTCACGTCTGCAGCACATCTGACCTCATCGTCATTACGCGAGTTTCGTGCGAGTGGGGGAGATTTTTTTACGTAATTGATTGGGAAACAGGTTGGGCACTAATTTTTGACTGACTGTGCCGAGATTGCTGATAACACGATTACCGAATTCGGTGTGGAAAAAATCGAGTGACGTGGGATGTATGACATGGGACACCAAAGGTCACTCAAGTCCATGTCTACAACATTTTAAAGAGAATTTAGCCAAAGATGTCTCTGCAAAAAAACGCATCAAGCTATCACTCTTTGAATTCTTACGAACTTTTTGCAAAAACTTCCCTACAGCAGGTGCGGTTTCGGCTTAAAATTCTTCAACGCAGTATTTGGGCTGAAATTTTGAAAAAGTCGTATACAAAGTATTTTTTTTTGGGAAAGTCGCATAAAATGTAATTTTTTTTTTTAAAAAAATTGCACAAATTTGGAAAAAGCCACATGTAGTTTAAAAAAAAGTAGCACAAAAAGTCGTTTTTCAAAAAAGTTGCGTTTTTTTTTACAAACCACAACTAAAAAAGTTGTAAAAAATTAACATTTTAAAGATATGAAATTTTAATTTAAAAATATTTGTTTATGCAATTTTTTTTTAAACATATCTAATGTTTATCCTGGACAATATTTCAACACATAGTTTTTGGAAAAAAATCGCAAATTGCAAGTTTAGTCGCACAACGTTAACACTGGATATTATACTCATTTATACTCTGTCAATATTTAAAAAAAAATATATATTACAGAAAAATATATCACCAGATAGACCATTCTGTAATCTGGATACAACTACGACATACCGATCTTCAAAAAAAAAAAAAAAACAAAGACTGCCGTTTAACTTATATTGTTCTGTACATTTATCCTCGTTATCCTTTCAGCATCCAGACCGATAAACAGCAGTGAAATTGATCCAAGAATAATTGGTGGTCAAAGTATCTCCATACAATCGGCACCGTGGCAGGTGTCGGTACGCCTTAAGGTGTATGAGGCGGAAATGTATGGCTATGGACACATTTGCGGTGGATCGGTCATATCTCAACGCGTCATTGTAACGGCCGCCCATTGCATACTCAAGTAAGTTCAATAATATTGAAATTTGATTATCGACAAAACATAGTGAAAGACAAATGTAGAACTTCAAAAACAGGGTTCTCCAACAAGAGGTGTTATTTTGGTATTAAAAAAATGCCATTTTTTGAAATGAATGATCGGATGTTTACTTCATAATAAAGAGGAAGGTTTGCCTTTAATAAAGAAAAACAAAACAGACCAGGACCATATCCTTTTCATGAAATTGTTCAAAACCAAATCGCAAATTGACTGCCCTATGTCCTCGATAGCCGCACGAATTCTATCTTTGAGGTCTTGAAACGACGCTGGGCTGTTGGCGTAGACCTTATCGTTCACGTGGCCCCAAAGGAAGAAGTCGCAAGGTGTTAAATCACAAGATCTCGGTGGCCAATTGTGATCACCTCTGCAAGAGATAACACGGTCCGTAAACTTTTCCCGTAAAAGAGTAATGGATTTGTTGCTTGTGTTGCACGTAGCACCGTCTTGTTGAAAGTTAACGTTGTCCACATCAATCAAACTCCGACCATAAAAAATCATTAATCATCTCTCGATAGGACCATAAACCGTACCGAACAGACACTCGTTGCGGATGGCCTGTTAACGTAGCCACCGAGGTGGAAATGGGCCTCATCAGTCAAGATGATGGATTTCCGGCTCAGTTTCATGCATTTCAAGGACCCAATCAACAAAGACACGACGTTGTTGATGATCGGGCGGCTTGAGTTCTTGTGTTAACAGATCTTTATAAGCCTTAAGATCCAAGTCTTTATGCAAAATACGGTGTAATGACGTTTGTGGAATGGCCAATTCCAAAGAACGACGAGGAATGGACCAAACGGGGTTTTCTTCAACACTTTGGGCAACAGCAGGAATATTCTCAGTTGTTCTTAAGCGACGAGCACGGGTTTTATTCTTCACATCACTAACTTGTCCTACCAATTTCTGTATTACGGTCCGACAAGTTGCTTCCCGAGGAAACAAAAATGCTTTAGTTTTGCGAACTGTGACTGCAAGATTTACACCATTATGGTAGTGAATTTTTATTAATTTCTATGCGTTTTTTTCTTTAGTAATGGCGTAGTTTCTACTTGTCAAATGTCAAAGAATAAAAGCTTCAAAAGTGACAGCTACCCAAATATCGGGTGATTCCAAATAACACCTCTTGCTGGAAAACCCTGTATATACTCCATTTCTTATTAGGTAAACTATCGAAGCATACCACATTCTAGTACAATTTACTACAGCTGAGTATTATTTACACACAATAAGTTCAAATGCACTTGAATGGAAAACATTTTCTGGGCTCGAAATATTTTGGAAATATGTATATATTTCGATCGGTAATCGACCCTGATCTCTATTCTTTTTAACTAATACAAACACGGGCACTATTGACTGGGTTTCAATTTGGTGTTGCCCTCAACCAAGAAAGATAGAAACAAAGATTACGCCATCCCGCGCCGAGAAAAACATTTTCTGAGCAGGTTGATAAAATGACGTCACGCTATTGGCTAATAGTCAAAGAGGTTTCAATTGCAGGGTTGCCAACAATAGTTCTTACGCTGTGTTTCTGAAACTTGTCACTCGTTGTACACACAAATACAGTTGGCAATCCTTACAAGGGACAAACTACGTCATCTAACGGGAAATCAGGCGCATGGCGTAATCTTTCTTTCTATCATTCTTGCCCTCAACCATAGCCTCCATTTCACATTGCCCTCCTCTTACTGAAATATTCACCTCTCCTTTTCAGTCAAGCTGTCACACCCATGGCCTATCGTAGTCCCAGTGAATTTACACTCGTTATGGGCTCAGTATATTTGTATCAAGCGACACCCTACACTCTGCAATACGACGTTTTGCAGATTGTTGTGCACTTGGGTTTTAATTTGCAGACGATGGTCAATGATGTGGCCATGTTTTTGATTAATGGGTATATACCGTGGAATTGGCCAACCGTTCAAGCAATCCCCCTGAATACCATAGCGGAACCGAGCGGTACAATGTGCACCATTTCCGGTTGGGGCAAAACAAGTACTGACACTGTAAGTGGCATTCACATGTAATTCAAATTCGTTTCTACTAAATCGATTTACTTCTGTTTCAGGATATGGTTTCGGGCATCTTGATGGGTGCCACTGTACCCATTGTGGGCTATGCAACGTGCGATACGAATTATGGCAACATAACCACAGGTATGATCTGTGCCGGTTATATGGCAACGGGTGGTGTGGATTCGTGTCAGGGCGACTCGGGCGGTCCTCTGGTGTGTAATGGCTACCTGGCCGGCATTGTTTCGTGGGGCAATGGTTGTGCCCAACCTGGATATCCCGGCATATATACGAATGTGTCGTATTATTACAATTGGATTACGAGCAATAATCAATCGTTCGATTATAGTCTCTATTATGGCGGTGCCGCTGATCGACATTTTGCAAAATTAAGTATACTTTTAAGTTTGTTATTACATGTTATTGTGAAAATGTATTTAAAGTAACCACCATAGATTTTTGATTGCGAAAAATGTAAAGAGCAAGGGGTGTGTGTAAATAGGTAGAGATTTCTCACAGAAGGTGATACTGTAAATATATATTTCAGTGTTTATGGAAATGTGACAAGTTATTTATTTTAATAAAAAATTAATTATATTAAAATATTTAGTGTAAAATTGTATTTTAAGGGTTTATTTAATCGTATACTATTTCGGAGAATGCCATAACTGTCAGTTTTTATCCGAACGTATCCAAAACGTAGTCTTTTTTCGGAGAATGCCATAACTGTGACTTTCTATTTGATATGTAAAAATTATTAAAACCTACTACAAAAATGGGGATTCTGGCACAGCCACATATCGTACTTTCAGAGGAGATTATGGTTTATGGTTATGAAGCACATTTCTCAGTCGGTGGGTATGTTAATAAACAAAATTGTCGTATTTGGGGTTCTGAGAATCAAGTCAATCAAGTATGTAATTGAAGAGAGGCCATTACATCCACAAAAAGTCACGGTTTGGTGCGCTCTTTGAGCCGAAGGTGTGATTGGACCTTACTTCTTCGAAAACGACGAGGGAACGAATGTGACCGTGATAACCGACTTTGTTTTGCCTGCTATTGAAGAATACGACTTGGAGAATATGTGGACGAATATGGCTTTATTGCAAGAGACATTTCCTGGCCGCGTAATTTCTCGTCGTGGCGACATCAACTGGCCACCAAGGTCATGCGGGTTGGACATTATGTTTTCAGAATGATTTCGGGCAAGTGGCCGCCACGGCTGTTGCGATAAGATTCTAGCCGAGAGGCCCAATTTTCCACCACTTTTTGCAGCATTCAGCAATAACGCGCCGAATATTCTCTTCCACGGCGTCCTTATCTGCGTAGACAAGCGACTTCACATAACCCCACAAAAATAGTCCGTGGGTGTTAAATCGCACGATCTTGGAGGCCTCGTCACAGGTCCACGACGCGAGCTAATGCGCTCACCAAAAGTTTCCTTCAATAAATTGATTGTTTCGTTGTCTGTAGTTCGTCCACATTAAGATCCTCCAATTCAGGCACGAAAAAGTCATTAATCATGGCTCTACAGCGTTCCTCATTGACTGTAACATTATGACCGGCTTATTTTTTTAGGAAATGAATCCCCATGCCCATAGAGCACACCAAAACGGTGACTTTTTGAGGATGTAAAGGCGTCAAGGGCTCGTGGATTTGCATTACTACAAATGCGACAATTTTGTTTATTAACGCATCCATTCAATCGCTGAACAAACTGTTCTTGTGAAAATCGGGCCCACTTTCCGAACAAGCAACGCTCGCGATGGTCGTTCGTCTTCAATTCTTGCACGAGTTGGATTTTGTAAGACCACAAATCAAGATTCTTGCTCAAAATCTTCCATTAATTAGCTAGGGTACAGCTCCAATTGCTGCACGCAATGGCGGATGGACTCATTGGGGTCTTCTTCGATACTCTGCTCCAAAGCAGCAATAGTGGCTTTGGTGCGCACAGAAGGGGTCTCTGAGGATGCGCATTATCCACTAGAGTAAACGTGGTGCGAAAACGATTCCTGGTTGCTCGAATTACCGACTGCGCTGGGCTATTATGTCGACCGAATATTGGACGCAACCATCGCATCGCGCGGTTCGCGACCCAAAAATTAGAATATAAATGTACTTTGTATTGTAATTAATAATAAATAAATAAATAAATAAATAAATAAATAAATAAATAAATAAATAAATAAATAAATAAATAAATAAATAAATAAATAAATAAATAAATAAATAAATAAATAAATAAATAAATAAATAAATAAATAAATAAATAAATAAATAAATAAATAAATAAATAAATAAATAAATAAATAAATAAATAAATAAATAAATAAATAAATAAATAAATAAATAAATAAATAAATAAATAAATAAATAAATAAATAAATAAATAAATAAATAAATAAATAAATAAATAAATAAATAAATAAATAAATAAATAAATAAATAAATAAATAAATAAATAAATAAATAAATAAATAAATAAATAAATAAATAAATAAATAAATAAATAAATAAATAAATAAATAAATAAATAAATAAATAAATAAATAAATAAATAAATAAATAAATAAATAAATAAATAAATAAATAAATAAATAAATAAATAAATAAATAAATAAATAAATAAATAAATAAATAAATAAATAAATAAATAAATAAATAAATAAATAAATAAATAAATAAATAAATAAATAAATAAATAAATAAATAAATAAATAAATAAATAAATAAATAAATAAATAAATAAATAAATAAATAAATAAATAAATAAATAAATAAATAAATAAATAAATAAATAAATAAATAAAAAAAAAAAAAAAAATAAATAAATAAATAAATAAATAAATAAATAAATAAATAAATAAATAAATAAATAAATAAATAAATAAATAAATAAATAAATAAATAAATAAATAAATAAATAAATAAATAAATAAATAAATAAATAAATAAATAAATAAATAAATAAATAAATAAATAAATAAATAAATAAATAAATAAATAAATAAATAAATAAATAAATAAATAAATAAATAAATAAATAAATAAATAAATAAATAAATAAATAAATAAATAAATAAATAAATAAATAAATAAATAAATAAATAAATAAATAAATAAATAAATAAATAAATAAATAAATAAATAAATAAATAAATAAATAAATAAATAAATAAATAAATAAATAAATAAATAAATAAATAAATAAATAAATAAATAAATAAATAAATAAATAAATAAATAAATAAATAAATAAATAAATAAATAAATAAATAAATAAATAAATAAATAAATAAATAAATAAATAAATAAATAAATAAATAAATAAATAAATAAATAAATAAATAGATAAATAAATAAATAAATAAATAAATAAATAAATACATAAATTGGCACGATTTGGAAACGTTTGTCCAGAGTAAGTCCATTCATTATGAAATGGCAAACCAATCTGAGCATAAGTCAAGTGACAGCTGTCAAAAAGAACAACTCCGAAAAGAGTGGGGTCAGATGGAAAACGACAATTCTAAAAAAAAACACCCGGTAAGAGTTACAAGATATAGACACAAATTTTGTTCTTCTTGCACATGACTAACTGCAGCTACAAATCAAAATTTGTTTTATATTTGATGTCTGCTTCGTTTTTTTTTTGTCCAATCATCCAATATGGGGAATGAATCACAAGCCGAAGCCCATTGTTTTCTATTATTTCGAATCGTTATCATTCGTTATATCTATGGTGGAACCGAGTTAGGAACTGCAACGGCTGGCTTTCACAATGTCATCGAGATGTATCTCTGCATCAGTTGCAAGTCTCATCTTGTAATTGTGTCTCTGTATCAGTTGCAAGTATAAGTTTCGTCTTGTTCACCATTCAAATGTATAGTTAATAGATATATACATTAGGGTGGAGTGAAATTCAAAAAAAAAAGTTAACCTCGGAAAGAGATGTAGTCTGGGGTCCTAATGAGGGGAAAAATAAAGAAAAAAATTTTTAGGGGTCGCGCCACTCCCTTGAAATTTGGAAATTATCGCTATTTTGGCGTTGATTTTAGAAAAATCCTAAAAAGTTGTATGTCAATAAATGTTTGCAATAGCGTAAACAATGAAATAAGGGCATGAAAAAATTTAAAAAAAATTTTCTCATTGTTCAAAAATTTCAAAAAGTAAAATAAGTCAAATCGTCCCTTCTTCAGAAAATTGACTGAACAATGAAATCGCCACCAAAGCTACAAATATTAGTCGATTATCCTCATATTTGCCTCAAATACTTTTGTTTGGGCACTGAACAAGCTCAAAATTTCGAATAAGTTAAGTCGTTAATTTTTAGGATTTTTCTAAAATCAACGCCAAAATAGCGATAATTTCCAAATTTCGAGGGAGTGGCGCGACCCCTAAAATTTTTTTCTTTAGTTTTCCCCTCATTAGGACCCCAGACTACATCTCTTTCCGAGGTTAACTTTTTCAAATTAAAAAAAAAGCATGTTTTCACTCCACCCTAATATACATATATGAAAGTAAGTAAAACCACAGGCGTATATAACATTCAGTGTACTCTCTCATCAGCGGATACCTAAGGGACTGAGCATTTTGTCCGCATATGAGTGGTGTCCGCTTACGAGAGAGGTACACACGAGGACTGAAGCAGAATGGTACTGAAAATATTGTGCGGTTATGAGAGGTGTCCGCAAGGAGAGAGTACACTGTATATTAGTTAAGAAACCCTTCAGAAATCTACAACAAATAATGGACAAATCGGACACACAGAACCCACATTTATTTTAGTTAAACTGTTTTTGTTGACGGTGGCGCTTCTTCGTACTGTTCTACTACACGTAGTACTACATTTAAAATCAGAAACTAGTAAATTATGCCACTTGGTGGAGATATGATTACTCCCACCCACAACACTATTTGATATGTATACTAGTGAGTGCGTGTCTGTGTGTGTGTAAACGATATGTTATTACCAATTATCTTGTTGTCATTTCAAGACCATTTAGTTACCGTTGACACCATATTTTTTTCGTTTTGTTTTTGATATCAAAACATTTTTGGAGTCTATTTTGCTTTAGACGCTTTTGTATTGTGATAAGATACGACGATAAGTGGCATCGTCACTTATTACGAATCAATCGCATTTATTTGGCATTAATGCTCCACACCGAAAGTGTGTGTTGGAGACCGAACGCAGTTAATGTTTCGGTTTTGTTATTGTCGGACGCGGTATTTTTTCGTGTTGTAAACAAATAGTGTCGCACGGTTTGTTGTCGAAACGTCGAATCGGTTGAAAATGTTATATCATTTAAATGCTCGTTTACTCTTGCAGAGTGTTTTATTAATTGCTGTTACTATTCCTCCTATCAGCGGCAGTAAGTAATAAAGTATGTCAGTGACAAAAACATACATATTTTTTTTTGCTCAATTCGGGAACAGCTGTCGTATTAGTGAGTCATTGCTCGGGATCATGAGTATAAATGTGGTTACGAGTTTCTAATACGTTTTCTGTTAGTGAGTAATGATCGTGGTTTTTGTCTAGTTTTGAACCAAAAGATATTTTAACGACATCTGCTCGTCGGATGTTTGTTGTCTAGTCCCTGATGTTAAGATATTTAGCTGGGATACACGGCTAACCAGGAACTCTCATTCATTCAACGTCGAATAACCGGTTGATCGGAAAACAGACTATAGACAAAACTCGTTCTTCCGCCGAACTCATCCTCTTTCAGCAAGTGTCTTTCCTGCCCGATCTGATAATGTTAGCAAAAACTACTCCCTCTCAACTCCTTTCAATATTCACGCCAACACAGTGAATTACATTTATAGCGGGCACCGCCTGAGAGCTAGTAAACACTCACAGTTGAGTGAGTATCAGTAATAGACTAATGGCTCATTCCTGTCAAATTTCTGGTGCTGTTCGTTAGCCATTTGCAGTCGATTTTAAACAGTCCAGTCCAGGTCAGTGAGTAGACAAATACATAAACAGTTGGCTGATTTGAGAGTAGTTCCTCGTCCGTACCTTTATGACATATTAAGGCAAATGAGTTTTTATTTGGCTGTACAACCTGTTGTTGGTATGGATCTCTTCAGTTCGTGGTATCAAGGATATGTATATGTTCTTTCACTTGGTCCTTCCACCGGAGTCTCGATCTTCCCAGTCTGTGACGTCCTTCGTAGTCGTCGTTTCACGGCTTTCTGGCTGATGAGTTTCATTCTATTCAATCTATTCGATGGTGGGGCCACGTGGGGAACGTTCTACGATAATACAGATAATACTTTTGTGAAGGATTTTTCTCTAGAAAACACTACTTCATCTGTTTCCAAGTATTCATGTTTCAGAGCCATAAAGAAGTTCCGAGGGGGGAGTCAGTTCGTAAATCTATATGTTTTACTTTTGTAGTAAAATGAATCTTTTGAATTGTGTTGATTTTAAAAAAAAAAAAATAATTTACGGACTGAATATCTTTATCCCTTTGCTCAAATTTTTGGTAATATATATTCATTTGAAATATTTGTTTGCATTTTTTTCATTTTCCCCATTTTGTTGTCGTTCCCGGTATAATTTTCAAGCATTTATTTCATATTCTACTTCTCGCCTTTTATGGTTATTTAAAAAAAAAATGTTTTCCCATATCGTCTACATTTTACCCGTCTTGGACCATTTTTGTCATCTTTCAGTTTCCACCACATTTTATATTTTTATATTTTACCTGTCTTGGAAATAGTTTTTCCCACTTTTTGTAATTTTCTCTATTTTGGGCCCATTCCGTATTTTTTTTTTTGCTCCTTTTTATCCACCTTATACCTCGGTTTAGCTGCAGTTGTCATGCATATTTCTACTCTCGCCATGTTGTGATTATTTTTAACTAATTTTTCATTTATATCTTTAAGAAGTTCACAATGTTCTATTTTGTCCCTTTTTCCATCCAAAAATATAATCATTTCTGTCGATTAAAATTTCTTCACACGTTTTTGTTTTTTTTCCCATATTGTACATTTTTTAATCCCGTTTTGGGGTCTTTTTCGTCCCTTCTCTAACTATTATCTACTTGTTTTTGCCAAAAATTATTATTTTCCTCTTTTTGTCCCTTCTTTTATCCCGTTTTGGCCCATTTTTCGTTCCATCCCTAATTTATTTCCACATATTGTTGTCAAAAATAGTTCTGCCTTTTTTATTTTTTCCCGTTTTGGTCCTGTTTCATCCCATCTCTAACTTATTTCCACCTATTTTAGCCAACAATTTGTTTTACCTTTTTTATGTCTTCCCATTTTTCGATTTCTTTGTATTCCGTTTTGGCCCTTTTTTCGTCCCATCTCTAACTTATTTTCACCTATTGTTGCCAAAAATTTGTTTCACACTTCAAAATCCAATAAACTGTTTAGCGTGACTCTTTGGTAACACATTAAGAAAATCATTCCTACAGTTCGGTGCTCTTGAGTATCGAGTGCCGATACACTGTTCGTATGAGTAACAAAGTTGGGAGAGAATGGGAGATAACAAACATTACTCATACGTACCACCGTACAGTACAGTAGTTGCAAACAGGGTTTAAAAGCACCAGTCCGCTAACCATTAGCATCATTTTGCTAAACTAATGCTAACAATCTTTTCCACAAGCCAGAGCTAAAACTAATGTCCGACTAACGTTAGCTCGCGTTAGCGTTAGTCAAAAAAATGACACACCTCTGCTAACCACAATTGACTAATGTGTTGCTAAAAATTTGCTAATTTTGACTAACCATTTTTCGTTAGCAAAAAAATTTGAGCTGGTTTCAGTGTTGTCAACGGAACATGACGCAAAGTATCCAATAGTGGTACCGTAGTGGCGATTTCTGATTCTACGAATATTTATTATTTCAGCATTTTCAGAGTTCGTTATGCATCTCCTCAATCCAATGTTAAATGTGGAACATATAACATTCCCGTTGGAAGTTAAACGGATCTAACCATGTGGACTCCATTATGCAGTGATTTATTAGTCATTGTACATAACATTATATTATATGTATAAACAATATGTAAATATATACGAGTACCTACCTCGAATTATTTCTGTGCTATTAATTTCACTTGTTTTTATATATATACCTTTAACAGCTACAGAAACGCACAGCAATATTGTTTCATGCGATTTTTTAAAAACACAACTTATTGCCTATCAAAGGTAGGCAACACCGTACTCGAGCCGAACACAATTTTCGGTTACACACAAAAACCGAACCAAACACACAAGTCGAAAATAGTCACCAAATTAGCACAATTTAGCAAAGACGTTAGCAAAATCAGCAGTTGCTTCTTCTTCCATTGCTAATAATATATGCATATTTTGGTTAGCGTTAGTTTATTTTGCTAACGCTAACTGAATATTACGACTAATTTAGTTTTAGCATTTGTTCGCATATTAGTTTTGACTTTTTTATGCTAAAACTAATTGACAAATTCTGTACTTTTGACTAAAATTGCGTTAGCATTTTAAACCCTGGTTGCAAATGAAATTATTTCGCAGAAAAACTGCAGGTATGTACCGATTTGGTGTTAAGGCAACCAAAGATCACCTGATATTTTTCCGGTACCGAGGCGTACCAATTCTGATAATATATATTACTTCCTGTAATTCCTATAAGCAACGAATTTTTTTCCAATCATTTCTTTCATTCGCCATTCGCCTTATTTCACTCCAGCTGTGTCGTGTTATTCATATTTCTTATTCGTGATGTTTTCTTAATATGTGGGTTGGACTCCCAACACATCGCTTTCCCTGGGGGTTTAAATCGATTGCTTTTCAGGTGACTTCATTATGCTATTTTGTAGCTGTGTTATTCAATCGAACCAAAATATGCTTAGTATATTGCGGAAATAAGCGTTCACAAAAACATCCATACTTGAGGTGCAGAGATCCAAGATTCGCTACCATAAAGTAGTACAGACTTCATGTTGGAGTTAAAGATCTTGGTTAACGGTTGTTATTCGGTCAACTTTGACAACTGAAATCTCAGAAAAGACTGTTGGCACACAACAATTTTTTGGGTTCTCCCTTCCAATTGTGATCACGAATCTAAACATTTGAACTTTTCTCTTTTTTTTTCATTTTTATAACTTAAGCGTTTTATTACTACTTGCCGTATTTTCTCATTAGGTTAGATTGGGGGATTTAACATGTACGACAGTTTGCAATAAGTCTTGTGCAAATTTTAATATCATTAACATTTGGCCTTCTTTTATGCTACAAAACGTGATGTCTAGGCGAATAGTGTTATTAGACGCGTTCGATTGGACATTATAAAGTAATGTTTGGATGTTTTTTTACTCGAATTCACAAGAACTGCGAATATGCACTCTACATAAACAAATTCCACGTTTTATTTGTTTACACAGAAACTGATTCTTTTATCCACGTTGTTGATGGTCGTTTGGCTTCAGTTCTTAGTCCCGATTCACACAAGGCAATTTTAATTCTCAGTTTGAAGGAAGGAGAGGTAAGGGGAATGGAAAGGGAGAAAACTTGATAGTACTGGCAATTTCATTTAACTTTTGAACTTTTGAAAAGACAATAATAAAAACAGAAATTGCCAAAAAAGAATTCGTTGTGTGAGCACAAGTGGCAAGTTCAAAAGGGAAACATAAAAATTGGAACAAGTAAAGTTGCTTAGTGTGAATCGGACCTTTTTTATATTCTAAAAAAAAATCAAAATTGGTTAATTTTTTTTTTTATCAAAATTTTGCATAATTTATATTTATTTTTAGATTTTGAAAATGCTTATTTAGTAATTTTTTTAGGTGTTACTCATAAATTTGTATTATTACACTCAACATTTTTTTTGTTAGAAAGTGTGGTTTTTTGGAGACAAACTTTTTTTCTATTATCCAAAATAGTTAGGTTGTTATATATAAAGATAATTGTTTATTAATTTTTAAATTCATTCTATATTAGTAGCGACTATAACCCATGGAACACGGCTATGTTGCATTGTTATCTTTGAACCGTAGGTGTTCTTGAAAATGGTAAAAGACCTGCAAAGTCATCATCAATACTCCTTATCTGTTTTCTACACAGTGATTCCCAACAAAAAAACGATGGAGTTTCCAATAGGCACCACAGTGGAATCAACGATTTAAAGCACTCAAACAAAACAGCCTAATCCGAGCTGAGTAAAAGTGAGCTGATAACACCCACAACTGACTGACTGATCATCCAGGTCTACATGAAGTGTCATTGAACTTGTAGCTGGAAGATTACAAATTTCCATAATAAATGTATCTGAGTCTTACAGAAACCTCGGTTATCGGTTATTTGGAGCACACCGTGCCATGGTGGATGCTGTTACAGACTCTCTGACTCTTAGGTATCGTTAGTAAATTTGTATGTTCCTTATCATTCAATAAATGGTTTAGATGCTTTGTTGTAAAAATTGTCTTTAAACAAATAAACATATGAATAAATGCCATATGTTTATTTAAATGTATGTACAATAGACTGGGTCACGATCATTGGAGTATAGACAATGTTTGTCAAAATTCTAAAAATTAACTTTGTTGTATCCAGTGGGGACTCTTAATTTGAATACTGCCATAATTTAGCTTAAATAATTTCGTTTTTAATTTGTTAAATTATAATCACAATTACCATCAATCACATACATATATTTTGATTTCTAATTGATTACACTTTTTATTAAACGTCTTTGTATGTATTTCATTTTAAATCTAGACACCGTGCCTTCGGATACAATTCCGTCCAAGGATTCCAAAATTATAGGAGGCTCTGCAATTTCGATTAGCCAAGCCGATTATCAGGTATCCCTACGCTTAACTTCATCGGAAAAATCACGAGGTTTCGGCTATGGGCACATCTGTGGCGGATCCATTGTGACCCAGAGAGCGGTATTAACAGCAGCTCACTGTGTAGTAAAGTAAAACCATCTACATTTATCCACAATATACACAATCATTTGATCATATTCCTATTACCAACTTGCAGTACCGCTACTAATCCGGCTACCGATCGATCTGCTGGCGAATTCATGGTCGTAGTGGGCTCAACCAATCTGTATGTCAGAGAGAAAAATACCCTAATATATTATGTACAAGAGATTGTGAAAAATTCGGCCTTCGATAGTTCGACCTTGGTCAATGACATCGCCTTGATATTCATAAATGGTCAAGTACCCTGGAATTGGCCGACGGCAAAGTCGGTCCCACTGAATGCTGTACAAGTGCCGGCACAGACCAAGTGCACCATAAGTGGATGGGGTAAAACGGATGCGGTGAGTCCTGGAAAACTCTCTCATTAGCAGATATGTTGTAATTGTGTATTTTTGTCTTTAGGGTCGCATCTCCAATGCACTTTTGGCCGCCGCTGTACCCATTATTAGCTATCAACAATGTGCTAACGGTTATGGTTATATACCGGAGAGTATGATCTGTGCCGGCTATATGGATGCGGGTGGCGTTGATGCCTGCCAGGGCGACTCGGGCGGACCTCTGGTGTGTGGTGATCGCCTCGTTGGTGTCGTTTCATGGGGTGTGGGTTGTGCCCAGCCCAACAATCCCGGAGTCTATACGAATGTTTCGGACTTTCGAGACTGGATCGTAAATGCCAACAATACTTTTAATTATACTCTCTACAGGAATAGTGCAATGAATTTAAGTGTTGCGTATACTCAAGTCTTGACGTTGATTAGTTTCTTCATTTGTTATAAATTGTTGTAGATAACATTGATTAGAGATACGATAGCTACAGTTGTGTAAATACATAAAAATACAAATATTTAGAATAATAGAAATTTTATAGTCGAACTAATTTCTACCACAAGTTGATAATTCGAAGAGCCCTTGAAATATTTGTCATGTATTGAACAAATTGTATGACGATGCCAACTGTGATTGGTCGGGGTCTATGTAGACAGTGATTTTGTTTTGTATTTGCCTTCAATCCACTGTAGCGAGTGAATCGTCGTGAATAAACTGTGAACGAGAGTTTAGCAAAGTTATAACACACTTAAATTGTCGTATTAGCTGTTCAGTGGTCGGCGCACAAGGGTAAAATAGTGGACAAGTTGTAAGTAAAAAAAACATGGACAAGTTTGATCGGTATCACAAAAAAAAAATAGGTGTAAATACATTCTGATAAAAATATAAATAGATTCGGCTACAGCTGATCTACATAAAAGAGTTAAGCGTGCCTAAACATGAAAGTATAATAGAACAGTTATGTGTTTGATATATTTTTTGAATTTTCAATTGATTGATTTTTGATTTTTTTGAAATAGGAAACATTCGCAATATTTCTATTGAATTTGACTCATAAATACAATTGGCCCTTATAAATGTAATGGACTGAGTTAGCGGAAAAAAATATGAATTTGGAAGGAAGAAGGAGAGAGTAGAATTTTTCTCTATAGTGCGTCGTCCGATCAGCCGGTCATTTGACAATGAACGTACGAGAGTACCTGGATAGTCGAGTAACCCGGCTGGAAGTCTTAATATCAGGGACTAGACGTCGTAGACGAGATACCGTTAAAATATGTATAGAACAGCGATAATTGCTAAAGGAAGACAATAGAGTTGGACACCCTACAGTCTCCTATAAACACCGATGCTCTCCTCTGTACCCGGTCGAGTATATGCAGAGATGTTGTTCGATTCCCTGCCCATGTATGCGAAATTATTCCATTTTTGGGTGTAGAGGTTGGAGGAAATATTTACGATATTAGATCGGGAGATGTAATACTTGCTCCGCTTTAAATAAACCTAAACACGTAAAAGCTTAATTCGACACTTCGAACATATGACTGGCCCAACGAGCATCACTCTGCATCTTAATGTCTAGAACATCAACAGTGTCCATTTCGATTATTCGACAGGTTAAGCATATCAACTATTTATGGAATTTCGCTGTAGGGCATCCGGTAAAGCGCTCACTGTTAGCCGAAATAAAGTTTCTAGCATAATTTTCAAAGAAAATAGGGTCAGTGATATCAAACAGTCACTCTCTGAGATCGTATTGGCTTGTGGACGATCACATGAGGTTATTCCGATACCCAAATGAGACTTTTTCGTTGTCCATTCCGAGCTGCCCCAAAATCCAAACTAAAACGGAAAAGAAGTGGATGGTTGATGGATCTGTCTTCAACTGCAAATAATGCGAGGTATTTTTGTGGCATCTCCGTGAAATATTGGGATCTATGGCAAGTCGTTGTTCCCAGACGGTTTTACATTGAAGTAGAAGATCTGACTTTTAAATGAAATTCAATTAAAATGTTATCTAAAACTCGTTTTTGTACAGGGTTCTCCAACAAGAGGTGTTATTTTGAATCACCCGGTATTTCGGTAGCTGTCACTTTTGAAGCTTTTATTCTTTGACATTTGACAAGTAGAAACTACGCCCTTACTAAAAATACACGCTTCAAGAACGCATTGAAATTATTAAAATTAACTACAAAAATGTTGAAAATCTTGCAGTCACAGTTCGCTAAACAAAAAAGTTTCCGGACCGTGTTATCATTCGTGGAGGTGATCGCAATTGTGATTTAACACCTTGCGACTTCTTCCTTTGGGGTCATGTGAAAGACAAGGTATACGCCAAAGGTTCAGCGTCGATTCAAGACCTTAAAGATAGAATTCGTGAGGTTATCGCGGACATAGTTTGGAAAGGATATTCATGGAAAGGATATGGTCCTGTAAGTGTGGTCGTGGTGGCCATTTGGCTGATGTTGTTTTTCATTATTAACGGCATACCGTCCTTTTTAATATGAAATAAACATCCGATCATTTATCTCAACAAAATTCAATTTTTTTCTTTGAATACCAAAATAACACCTCTTGTTGGAGAACCCCGTATGACACAATCATACACACATCTGTTGGGCATTTGACAATTTCGATTTAGCTTGAAAAATTATGCAACTGAACTTGACTTAAAATACCTGGAAAGTCTAGTCCATCTGGCAACCCTAATTGCACACCAAATAAATTCGCTGTGTGGGCAAATACTCTCTTGGTCAGGTGTAGAGCAGTGTTGCCATAATTTCCCCAAAACCGACCAAACTCCGTTGCAGCCGACCAACTTTTTAAACGAATTCTGGAATATTTTGTTGCAGTTTTGATACAAAAATAAGTAGTTACTTGTCCATGATTCTCTACGTTGATTTTGTATCCACTTTTCACATTAGAAACCCAATGAAAGCTAAGAAGAATTACGTAGGTCAGAACCACTTGGGTTCAAATAAATGCAAGCTTAATTAATCGTACTCTGTTTCAAATTTAAGCCAGTGAAATTAACCCAAACTTTTGGTAACCAGTGCTGCAACACATCTGTTTGAAAGAATATTTTTTAAGAAGTTGCGGCAGAAATGATCGGACAAGATCTGAAGAAAAACCAACAAATTGAGAGAATGTTCAATTGGAGGTCACAATCTAACACATCAGCAAGAACAACATTACACAGCATCAATTATTTTATTTTTAGTATTTGAGGATGTTCGTGAAACAAAATTAGGTTTGATTTTGCCTTTCCTTTTTCCACTGCTGTCACCATCATATGGCTATCACACTGTAGTTTATTGGACGATTGAACTACAGTCAAAATTTGGCTTAACCCTTGCATGCCCGATGTTGCCTATATGCAACATTGCACTTATATGCTTCTAGGTCCCACTATTTGGATTTTGTTTGACCGGCGGTTTCAGCTGGTTTACTCACAGAGAGAAAAATTAACCTTATATAAGGTTAACTTAATCATAAATAAACATGATTTGGAGTCAACGTTATATATGGTTAATTTAAACATCTTCTTGTTGACTGGTATTTAACAATAATAATAGTTAATTTAACTACTCCCTGGTTGAATTTTTTAACCATGAAACTGGTTGATATAAAAATAATTATTGTTGTTTTAACAATGCATTGTTGAATTTTTTAACCATGAAAATTGTTAATATAAAAATGTCATTGTTAATTTATTGAAACAATGCATGCTCAATTTAACAACGAAATCGTTAATATTATTAAATACTACAGTGTTTGTTTCTGTTGTTCGAGATCGTTGATTTATTTCTATTTCTTTGAAGAAATATAAATTTTCCAAAAAAAAACTTCACGAATTGTGTTTGCTTTGATTGCAGGCAAGGTTTCGGAAGCTGTTACAGTTCTTCATCGTTATCCATTTGCAATGATTTCTGCAGCAATTTTTGGTATAATAAGTGTCCTAACTCTATGCGAGTGAACGAGAACTACTGTTTAGTAGCGCATATCTCCAAAAAAATCAAGCAGTAAAGCAAACTCGTGCATTACAAAGCAACAGCTCAACAAGCAGTGAAGATAGCATTTGGTGGTGGTTTTTTTGAAAGAGCGAGATTAAGTGCTCACATTTTGAGAGAAAAAGGAAGAGTGGAAAAAGAGTGGGGGAGATAATCGCATTTGTTGCAACTTCGTGTAACATAATACTGAACTTCGTCTAACACAAAGCAGTTCAAGAACTTCGACACAACAGAGCCGAATGATCTTTGAATTGTTGTTTATTTCGCACATTTTTCAGCCTCTCTCTCTCTCTCGAAAAAAATCAACATTATATAATGTTAACTCAACTATTTTTCATGTAAATTTGACCTTATATAGCGTTATTTTGACATTGCAATCAAATATTTACCATGAAAAAATTAACCAGACACATGGTGATAAAACTGATATTCCCGAGAAGTATTTTTGACAATTCGATATGTTTTGCCGAATCCCTCCTCAAGGTTAGGAGTTGATGCCCACCTAACAATTGTGCGACTCTTTGGGCCCTATCACACTGTTAACATCGCACCACAATGCCGAGCCGAATTGTCCTTGTGATTTAGCTGGTATAGCGCGAAACTCCCCGAAGGTCCTTTCCCGGATGATCGCATGGCTGGCCACCATTACCATTACCATAAAAGTATTTTTACACCAGTTTAATATGTGCCCCGTACGAAGGGAAGAGCCAGGTGATTTTCATAACAAAATAGGGAAATAAGGCTGTATGCAAATTTAGTCTTCACAAAATATCGGCCATTGCAGTGTTATTTTGTGGGCAGGTTTTTGCTACCGTAACACCAATAGTTGCGACAGCTATGTACAGTTGTATAGCATGTAAAAATATACAGACTAAACTTCCGAAGAGAATTCCCATTGGGACGATTTGGCATTTTATCAATATCCACTCGATTTGCAACTACAATACGTAGCGTGAACAATGATTTATAATGATTTCTTGCTAATCAAAAATGATAGATGATTTAGTGTTACATATAAATATTATAAATGTGTATAACACTGATACGGTACCGTGACCGATTTCAGTAATTACCATAATATTATAATATGTAGTTGGCTGATGACGCGTATTAAGGTAAACAAATGAAACGAAGTAGCCGTAAGGTTCGAATTAACAAATTTGAAGCAACAATTACGTTGAGACATTTGTTCGTTCTGGTTTTCGTAAATATGACAGAATGTGGAAGACGACTTTATAATGTAACACATATAACAAAAGTACCTGGAGTTCACATGTTGCAATAACTTAAACCTTTAACAGTTTCTATCGCCATCACAAGTAACCGCTTAAAGGTTATCAGTAACCGATTAAACATTATCAATTTTTGTGTATTTATTCAAATCCCATTAAGCTTCAAATACAACATTTTACATGCCACCTTATCAGGATGATTTTAATGACTTTCTCTCCTGTTCTACGCCGTCAACGTTATAGTGGCAAATGTTCAATTAATGTCAGATAATGTGCCCACCTCCATGGAACAAATAGAGTACTTGTACACACACAATCACATTTTAAGTATGGGAATTTTCGAATACCTTATCAATGGACAGTTACGAGTACTTGAAAACATATTCGGAATCAATTTTTGGCCACGCCGAGACAAGTGCACAATGATACGGTAAGTCAACACAAATACAATGCCAAAGAAGGTTCTTCAACATGAAATGACATAAAGTTTATAACTTTAGAGCTGACTGAGGACGATGTGAAATATACAGAATAAAATATAATGGTATCAATGGGGAATCTATCTTATAAATATATGTATATTGGAAGGGTTTTATTTTAAACACATCGGGCTAGCAATCGACCGCAACAACTAAACATTTTACGCACCATCCTGGTGTACCAAAGACCTAGCATTATTCACTTACAAGGTCCAAGTGAGTGAACAATTGAAGAACTCGACCCTTCGCCACGTTGTCCTTACTCAGTTTGGACCTTGGAAGCAGATTGAAATGGATAACTTTTGGGGATAGCAAAACCGCCAAGTGTCCTCAGGGAGTGACCGTTTGGTGTGGTGGCATCATTTTCCCGTTTCTTTTCTTGTCAAAAATATGTGTTATGTGTGGCCAGATGCACATGAAATTCATTTTTTTTCTTAAGCAAAATATACAGTCAAACTTTCAGAGACTGAGTTGTGGAATTAGTTATAAAACCTTTTAAGGGAACTTGTCTTCTTAACTAGAACTGCTTCGATGTTTCAGTTTCAGTGTACATTGTTCGAAAGGACTAAGTCTCGTGTTTTTAAACCCGGTTATAAACTCAAAATCGGTTGTTAATCAGCAATGTGTCAGGCTTTTAATTTTTATAACTTTTGAACCCATGGCGAACACACTTTGAAATTTTAACATCTACTAAATCAAATGACGGTCGATTTTCTGAAAAAAGTTTAAGGGGAAAAAAAATATATTCTTTTTTGAAATATGTAAAGACCAAATATATATCCTTTAGTTAGAGTGTTATGTCGAACTAGGTCACACATATTGTTTTTACATTATTGTAAAGAGGATGTCAATACCTTTCAGGCGACATCTCATTTGTTTATGTCTGATATCGCGATCCTAACATATATGACCTCTAAACACGGCAAACTATGAGATGCTGTAAAATTTGAACGAAGCAATTGATGTGTCGTATGGCAGACAGCAATGAGGAGAATATCTATGTGTCAATTTTCAATCATCAAATTGCAAGTAGGTCAAAATCCACACTGGAATTACCCAATTACCATCTCTAATGGAAAAGTGTTAGAGACGTATTTTTATTGCACATTCGCTCATGCGATGACTCGATGAGACTTCAGGATAATCGAAATGAGACTTTAGCTTGTTAACCAAAAAAAAAAAACCCACCTAATATTGAATAAACCCAAATGGTAAACATTCTTTGGCATTTGCTCCAATCGAAATTCGTTCTGATTAGATTAAAATTTGGATGATATTTAAGGTTCGAAGAAAAAATATATCTCTTTTTTTCCATACATATATTATTCATTTGTACTTATTTATTTATATTGGAAATAATAAATTATTTTTAATAAATACATACACACTTACCAAGGTTTAGGTCGGGCCAAAATACCATACTGATAATCATTCGTATTTGAACCATTCACGGAAACGGTCGTTCCGCAGTAAAGACCCGACAATAAATATGGAATATCATAAGATGGCATGGGCTCTCTGCTGGACATGTGCGGCTCTACTAATTGGTCAAACGTGTGAGTTATTTCATTGTTCGTTTGTTGGAAAGTGAAATTTAAAAATGTGACATTTCAGTGAGTGTTCCCCCATCGCCCTCACCAATAACGCCGGGTTTCCTAAGATCATTGAGTCCACATGATCCTCGCATCATCAACGGCACTGAAGCTGTCCTGAATAACACAAAACATCAGGTATCGATTAGACGTCGCTTGAATGATGGCTACTTCTTCGGTACGGGTCATATATGCGGTGGTTCACTGATATCCGAAAATGTGGTCCTTTGTGCAGCTCACTGTTTTATTGAGTAAGTGAAGTGTTGTGGTTTTTTTTTCTGGGAGAGGGGAAACAATTAATGTATTTTAGGGTCAGTAAGGTGATAGTAAAGAATGGGTAGTAGAAATGTCTGTAGAAAGGGGTTCTTAAAAATTCATACAAGTGCGGAGTTGAGGTAAATATCATGGGGAAGTGTCAGAAGGGGCGGGACTTCAGGTGCTATATCTCGACCATGAAGTTATCAAATAATTGTACAGCTAACCACTGATATTGAGTAAGTGACCGATAATATAGTATAATCATATCATTATAAAAAAACACAACAAATTGTTTACGGGAAAGTATTTGCAACCGAAAATAATTAAATTTCCAATTCCCAAACATATATATTTTTTTAATATCTAAAAAAATTCAATCAATATAATCAATATACAAATGTGAAGAACTTCGTTTTCGACGACTTTAATTCAGTTTGATTGCAATAAGAAGATTACACTGCTTGGTTTACTGCTCCCTTTTTTTTGGGGATATGCGCTACTAAGCAGTAGTTCTCATTCACTTGTGAGAACTATGCGTACATTAGACCAATAATTTGTAGCTGAGATCATTGCAAATGGATACCGATGAAGAAGTGTGGTAGCTTCCGTATACCTTGCCTGCAATCAAAGTAAACACTAGCTTGAAACATTTTTTAAACATTTCTATTTGTGCAAAGAAATAGAAATAATAAATGATCTCGAACTCGACTAACAGAAACAAAACTGAAAGAAGGAATTGATTGCAGACCCAATCAGGATTATCGAGATTTCCGGATTATATAGGTTTATTTTTGATATCTAAAGTAGTTGAAGTACTAACTCCGAATTTTTCAATACTACGAAATAATAATAATAAAAAAGTGCGCTTTACATTTGGCTCAACAAGATTTTGACAGTTTATGGCGTAAAGTATTTTCGTGTTTTCTGAGATTTTTAAAGCACAAGTTGGTCAATGAAAAACACTTTCAATGTCGTTGAGTCATCATTTCAAAAGAAAAATGTTCGAACTTTTTAGAATTTTCCAAGCTTTAAATGAAATTTTACTAGGAAATGTCTCTTGCAGTAAAGCCATATTCGCTCGAATTGTATGGCATGTGGCGCTGTCTTGTTAAAACCACATATTCTCCATGTCGTATCTTAATATATATTTACCCTCGACACTGATTCACTGACTCTGTCACGCAGTACGTAGGAATTTAAATAAGCATTCTATAATTTTATAAATAATAATAATAAAAAAAATAATATTTTTTTTTTGTACAGAAATTGTGTTTTCCCCAAAATTTTTTTTTTCCAATATTTTTTTTTTCAAATTTTTTTTTTCATCAAAAAAATTTTTTTTTTTACAAAATTTTTTTTTTTCAACTAAATTTTTTTTTCGACAAAATTTTTTTTTCCAACAAAATTTTTTTTTTTTCAACAAAAATTTTTTTTTTCAAGAAAAAATTTTTTTTCAATAAAATTTTTTTTTTCAAAAAATTTTTTTTTTTCAACAAAATGTTTTTTCCATATTGCAACGGGCGCCATAGGCGCATTACAACTTACTAGTTCTTCAATAGCGGGCAAAAAAAATTCGCTCCCACCGACTGAGAAATGTGCTTCATAACCATAAACCATAATCTCCTCTTAAAGTACGATATGTGGCTGAGCCAGAATCACCATTTTTGTAGTAGGCTTTAATAATTTTTACGCGTTATGTGATGGTTAAGCGATCCATTTTCGTCAATGTCAGACGAAAAAAAAAATTGGTTTAACAACTTAGTTCGACAGATGTCGAATTCCAGCCCCATACATTTGAAACCACGAAATGGACCCCAGTCCGGATTAGCGGGGTCCAGACTATCGAGTTTATACTGTACTAATTTAAGGAATTAAACATTGGAGCAAGGTGAACATATTTATGGTACACGATTTCCTTCATGTGGCAGACTCGGCTGATTTCGCTGTAGGGCATCTTGTCACAATGGACTACATAGTCTATGAGACTTAGTCACAACGTACTACATACTCTATGAGACTTAGCTTCGAAAGAATGCCACTCGAACCTAAGCTAGTTAACCTAAGACCACATTACACAAATTCCACAATTTCCCTCTCTAGGTGGAAGTTCCAGAGTTTTTGGATTTTCCGTTCGTCTGATGAGTTTGAATGAAATCAAACTGGTGGTAAATGTTGTACTGGAATTTGTATTTCCTACTGAACATATTTCTTGTCTAGGTGCAAGTAACAGAAGTTCCATTTTTAAAATACTTGTTTCACCGAATCTGAAGTAAATTATAATTCAAATATTCTAAATTTCAAATGGGCAACTTGCATACAAATTACAAATGAGTCTACATTTATGGTTTTTTTGCTATGCATATTAAAATTTTATCAGTTTAATTTCTCTCTCTCGTACTTAGCCAAATCGCCTACAATGGTTCCTTTTTACCCGACGAAGATTTCATCGCTGTCATGGGCAATCTTGACCGTTTCGACAATAACAACAACACCCTGGTATTCGATTTCATCAAGGTTGTGAAATACAATGAAGTATTTGATGTCCGGACTTATGATCAAGACTTAGTGTTAATTATTCTCAATGGCACTGTGCCCGCCGATCATCCGACCATTCAGCCGATTATCGTTAATAATGGCACCCTTGCGAATGGTACCATGTGTCAGGTTACCGGTTGGGGTGAGACCGAAGAGGTACAGTACTAAAATGCTTATAATCTCGATGGAATATTTCCTAATACTGCTTTATTTTCTCAGGGTTATACATCCGATGTCCTAATGACAGTCGATGTCCCCTTCATACCGTTCAATGTATGCCGCAATGAAAGCGCCTACCTGACCTCCATACACGAGGGCATGTTATGTGCCGGTTATATGGAGGGCGAACGTGATGCTTGTCAGGGCGATTCGGGTGGTCCGTTGGTGTGCCAGGGTCATCAAGCCGGTATTGTTTCTTGGGGCAGCGGCTGTGCTGAACCTTTGAAACCGGGTGTTTATACGAATGTGGCGTTCTATAAGAACTGGATTGTGGAAAAGATAACGGAAAACAATGCAACGCTGCCACAGTTTGCGGGTAATGGTTTCAATAATGAGACTGGTAGCGGTGGTGGTGGTGGTGGTGGTGGTTCAATGTCCAACTATAATGGTTCGATATTTTTAGTACTTCTCTTACTGTCGTTTAATATGATATTCAGTAAATTGTAATAAAAACTGACGAGAATGAGAATCTGTAAATAATAATTTTGGATAGTGTCGTATTTAATATTGTTGGTTTGTATAATCGATTTGTTAAATTTGTGTGATTCCTGAAATATTATCCAGCACATAATGTAGAATATTCTCAGGAGAGCAACGGCACTCTTACAATCTCATATTGCGTGTATGAGCCGACAGAGAAACAAATGTGTCTCCGTGGTTGCATTCAGATGTGTTCCCTGTTAGGTTAGGTTAGACACATTCATACATAATGCAGTCGCTATGAAGAGTCGACGTTCCAATAAGATTGTGTCCATGATGGACATGCAATGTGATTGAGAGTTGCGACAAGTGACTACTGTAGAAACTGTTGGGATGAAGAAACGGAGTCAATGGGATACTTCTTCTTTAGAGACCTAGACGATCTGATTAATTTTGGTCGACTCACGAGATTTATCAAAGTTGTTCGTCATAATGAAAGTTTTCGTATACGTTTATGATAGCAACCCACAATTAGGGAAAGTTAAGCATACATTTTTTTCAGTTGGCGAAGCTTTTTTTCTTTCAGTGTAGTATCTGACAGAATTAGCACGTACGTGTTATCTAAGATCTAGTTTTGCGTACCTAAGATCTAGTTTTGCAGCTGTTTAATCTCCTAATTTTGTCCAGAATAAGCAGAAGAAAAATTAAAATTGCCACACTCATCATTTAAACCCACATTTGAAACATAGCTGTTAAATTTCGATTACGATAAGTAATCAATTAGATTACTTTTAAGAAAAATTCCATTGAGTATATAATCCTCTATTAAACAATTTGTGATAAATAATTTAATTAATAATTTGAAAGTAATCAAAATTACGTCAAATTACTATGAAATAATCAAAATAATCACACGTTACAAGACATAATCGTTAGTAATTGTTCGCTCTTGTCACGGGGTCTTGCATGAACGAGAGCAAAAGGCTAACCACGATGCCATCTCGAATAAAGATACAAAAAACCAATGAGTTCCACAAGCATTTTTTTTTCAACTGCAAGAAATCGAGAAGATTCAGACAAGCAATATTGTAAACGATAAACAAAAATCGTATACGATTTATATCGGTAAAGAAAAAGAAAATGGACAAAAATTTGCTGCACCCTATTTTTTAATGAAAGTAATCACGATTACTTCCGATTACTATAAATAATCAGAAAGAATCAAAAGTAATCTCTGAACGTAGTGGGTTTATTTTCTGATTACTTTTGATTATTTATAGTAAGTACAAGTAATCCTGATTACTTTTAGATTACACTGTACAACACAAAAAAAAATTACAAGGTCCGACCTATAAATTTTGATAGAGGAGACAAAAAAAAAAGACACGTGTATCGGCGTTTTGAAAGTTTACATCTGGGTGTCATTTTAGGGGGAGGTAAAGTTTCCCCCAAATTCAAATTTTGTATTGTCAATCGGCATAGAAAATCGAGTAAAGCTTACGTTTAAAGTATAAGGTGTGTTCAGCAAATTTATGCCAAATGTTGCGGAGAACAATTTTGTAGAATATGTTAACCCTCTAACTCCTCAAGGCAGGGGTCTTTTTTGTCCTTCTTTTAAAAAAGAGCAAAAAACACCATTAAAACAGGTATTTAAGGGGTTAAAATGTTCCGCAAAAATATTCGCCGTGAAATTTTACTATAAGTCCCTAAATACACCAAAACGGAAAATTCAACCAGAAAGTCAGAAATAGCTTAGAGAGCTTAGGGTTAATTTTGCATTCTCATAGTAATCCATGTGGGAATTTAAGAAATGAATTTTTGTTGACATATGAACGCCTAGTTTTTCAAAAGCTCTAAGCATGGTGTCTACGTATATTCGAGCAGTAGGAGAACGATTTTTGCCTAAGACATTGTATATCACTTCCTTAATGCTTTTCCACGCATCAAGCTGAATTGGTGAGAGCTTTTCGTCGAAGTCAGCGTTTTGCATTAGGTTTCTTATATCTGGACCAACAAAAACACCTGCTTTTAGAACAAAAAAAAAAGAATTACCTTTGGACCACAAAATTAAGCCATTGTAACAAATGCGACAGCAATGCTTCGGCGTCCACAGTTCATCTGGAAAAACTTCCAGCTCAAAATAACTTTTATAGATGTCTTCAACTTTACTATTGAAAAACGTAACTTTATATTCCGGTATAGTATGTTTACCACAGATATAGCAAAACAAATCAAAATTTTCCAAACAATTGGAAATTTTTGCCAAAACAAATCTTACACGTAATGTTTAATTGTTTACTTTAATTTTTTGTTATTTTTTAAGTAAAACACTCAAATCACAAAACAAATTATGTACACAATATATGCACCGCACACGTTTTCAGTACAATAAGAAATATAGCTATTGATTTTTGTTTTGATTTTTTTGTTTTTGTTGTAATGTAACGGATCTAATTAGCCAAAGAACAGATGGGAAGAGGAGTTACAGGGTTAACATATTCTACAAAAATTAAATATGCTGGACAAGTGCTAAATTTTTGGGGTACTTTAAAATAAAATTCTTACTAAATGCAAAATTAACCCTAAGCTCTCTAGTGTTGTGTCTTATTTCTGACTTTCTGGTTGAATTTTCCGTTTTGGTGTATTTAGGGACTTATAGTAAAATTTCACGGCGAATATTTTTGCGGAACATTTTAACCCCTTAAATACCTGTTTTAATGGTGTTTTTTGCTCTTTTTTAAAAGAAGGACAAAAAAGACCCCTGCCTTGAGGAGTTAGAGGGTTAACATATTCTACAAAATTGTTCTCCGCAACATTTGGCATAAATTTGCTGAACACACCTTATACTTTAAACGTAAGCTTTACTCGATTTTCTATGCCGATTGACAATACAAAATTTGCATTTGGGGGAAACTTTACCTCCCCCTAAAATGACACCCAGATGTAAACTTTCAAAACGCCGATACACGTGTCTTTTTTTTTTGTCTCCTCTATCAAAATTTATAGGTCGGACCTTGTAATTTTGGAAAAAAATTGATTTTGTTGTACAGTGTTATTTGTAATTGTAATCAATTATAAATCTTGAAAAACTGAATGTAATCGTAATTTAATGATTACCGCACCTCTACAAAAAATGTAATTTAATTAGTAATTAGTATGATTTGAAATGTTATCTGTGATTTAACTACGATACGATGATGTACTGGACAATGTATTATATCTTCTAATGTTTGGACCACTTTGAAAATAGTTAATTTACCCTAGACTGTCTTCTGCTTTACCGAAAAAATCGAGCGGGTTGGACAAATCGCGACCCTGGAACAACAAGGTTCCAACTGTACCAAACTAGTTTTGATAAAACTTATTTTATTTATTTATTTATTTATTAATTACAATACAAAGTAAATTTTATATTCTAATTTTGGGTCCAAGGATAAACCGAGTGACAAAGACTATTTGGCTTGATTTTTGCAGCGACAGACCAAAGCCTCTGGTGGGAATCGAACCCACAACCCCCACGCTGATAGGCAAGCACGCTACCAACTCGCCTACCGGGGCGCTTTTTGATAAAACTTAAAATCAATGTTTCATATGTTATAGTTCTTATACGACGTATGTTCAAAAAATATCGCGAATTTTGTATTTTTTCAAAAAGTATTTGTTTAATCATGAATATCTATTTTGTCCCCTTCAAAGTAATTCCTCTCCCCCCTTCTGACAACGTTTTTTCCCATTCTCGAAGCACTTCAAATACTCATTTTTTGTGATCTTGTTCAGCTCCTCCTTTGATGGCGTCTTTATCTCCTCAATCGTGGAGTAGCGTCGTCCTTTCATGGGCCTTTTCAGTTTTGGGAACAAAAAATAGTCACAAGGGGCTAGGTCAGGGGAATACGGTGTTGTGTTTGGCCAAATATTCGCGCACAAGCAACGATGTATGTATGTGCAGGTGCAAAAGTCAGTTTTATATTCTTTATTGACCGTACAACCCTGTGGCAAGAACTCATAATGCATCACGCCCCTGCAATCAAAGAAAACTGTAAGCAAAAACCCTAACGTTCGACCGAACTTGGAGCGCTTTTTTTCGGGTCGTCACGGACCGAGTTCAACATCTCCTGAGCAATTTTAACGCGATGCTGTTTTTGGTCCAAATTCAACAATTTTGGCTAAAATCATGATCATTGGCTAAAATCGAATGGCACAAGCCAATGGATATGTTAAGATACTCAGCAACTTCTCTAATGGTAATTCGTCGATTGGCCAATATTATTTTATTCACTTTATCAATGTTTTCGTCTGTTGTTGACGTGCCCGGGCGTCCGGCACGCTGTTCCTCCTTCCCATCTTCTCGGCCCTCTAAGAACATTTTGTGCCACGGATAAACGCTGTTTTGGTCCAAGGTAGCTTCACCATATGCCACAGTCAACATTTGGAATGCGTCAGCGCACTTTATTTTGTTTTTCACACAAAATTTGATGCGGATTCTTTGATCCATTTTCTGAAGTAGATAAATATAGATAGATAACGCTACAAAAATGTCAAAAACCAAATACACGTAGTCCGCGGAAATTAAAAATTTAAATTTTTAATTTAAATTTTTTAACATACCTCGTATGATATTATATTTTTTCAACCATTATTAAAGTCTTTCTTTTTATATAGTTTAAAAGTTCCAATGTTAACAGCAATCGCAGAATATTAGCCATTATAGTAGGACTAGTAAGTTGTAATGCGCCTATGGCGCCCGTTAATTTGCTTGAGAAAGTATTTGTTACTTAATTTTAAAAATTTTGTAAAAAATATTTGTGGAAAAAAAATTTTTGTTGAAAAAAAAATATTTGTGGAAAAAAAAATGTTGTTGAAAAAAAAATTTCTGGGGAAAAAAAAATTTTGGTTGAAAAAAAAAATTTTGTGGAAATAAAAATTTGTTGAAAAAAAAAATTGGAAAAAAAAATTTTGTTGAAAAAAAAAATTTTTGTTGAAAAAAAAATTTTTCAAAAAAAAAATTTTTTAAAAAAAAATTTTGGAAAAAAAAAATTTGAGGAAAACACAATTTCTGTACAAAAAAAAAATATTATTTTTTTTATTATTATTATTTATAGAATTATAGAATGCCTATTTAAATTCCTACGTACTGCGTGACAGAGTCAGTGAATCAGTGTCGAGGGTAAATATATATTAAGATATAATGGGTATATAGAAGCTTGTTGTTCTAAGGTCGCGAAATATTCTATTTCGCTAGAGTTTTTAATTTATCCGCTGTTTAGTACACAGCATTAATTTGCTTATATGATTATTTGAAGGCCGCAGAGCCTACATGGAACAGGGTATCATTACGCTATCCATGGCTCATGATTGCAATTCCCGGAAATATTTGATCTAGACCCAACTACCATTTGCTGAAATCAAAAATTTAGTCTGATAAGATTAAAAATGTCAATGTTTAAGGTTTGAAACAAAAAAAAAACAGATATCTGTTAGCGATTAACGATGTACTTACATTGTTCTTTTGTGTTTTTTTTTTTTATGGGGAATAATAAATTAATTTTAATAAATACATACATTTCACTTGCCAGGTTTAGGACTGGGAAATCGATAATCATTCATATTTCAACCATTTACGGAAAAGGTCAGTCGGCTAGAGTAGCGACAAGCAATATGGAATATCATAAGGTAGCTTGGGCGCTATGCTGGACAATTGCGTTGGTACTAATTGGTCATACGTGTGAGTTATTTCGGTGTTCGTTTGTTGGAAAGTAAAATTTAAAAATGTCACATTTCAGTGAGTGCTCTGCCTTCGCAATCACCCATAACGCCGGGCTACTTAAGGTCCTTGAGTCCACATGATCCTCGCATCATCAACGGCACTAAAGCTGTAGTAAAAAATACAAAACATCAGGTATCGATTAGACGTCGCATAAACGATGGCTACTTCTTCGGTACGGGTCATATATGCGGTGGTTCACTGATATCCGAAAATGTGGTCCTTTCGGCGGCTCACTGTTTTATTGAGTAAGTGAATTGTTTCTTTTTTTTACACGCTCTTACATTATCTTCAAATGACCCCCGTATTCATAAAAATGTTAAACAGCTTTGTTGAGGAAAATGTTTAAAAATTGTTTTTGTATTTTCATACTTTTTTCTTAACAAAACTGTTTTACATTTTTATGAACGAGTAAGAGTTTTTCGAGTTCGAAATTGCTTTATAAGTATGCACTCGTACATATTCAAACTGTTCGTCAAGTTGTGAATAGAAATGAGAAATGAGCTACACACGGAACAAACACCTTCCCACGATGGTATCCCTTCGTGGGAAGGAAACACCTTCAGTCGATAGCATCCAACAAAAGTGGGATACCAAAAATCTCTCCCACGGAACACATGGTATGATGACGAGTGTAAAAAAGTTACCGCAGCGAAGAACTCTGGCCCCAAAGACACGTTGCAATGAGAGCTACGGGGAAAAAATATCGGTGGATGAGAAAAAATGCAAGACGTCAACGAAGGCAAAGGAAAAAGGCAATACCAGGATGTGGGGACTCTGATAGGTTTTAATGATCATATCATATCATCCTGTCAGTTACGTCTCCTGGCCACATGTATAAGCTTTCGCTGGATTTTCTTCACAGCTTCCCGCGTAACCTTCACACATGCAAGTTTTGATTTCCTGAGAACTGGTTATTTAGTTTGTTCTTTCATATTTCAAAAGGCAACAATGAAAACAAAAATTGCCGAAAAAGAATTTCCTTGTGTGAACACATGAGGCAAGTTTAAAAGAGATTAATAACAATAGCCGCAAGTAAAATTGCCGAGTGTGAAACGGGACTTATACATAAACATCATGGTTGAAATATACGATGCCCCAAATGACAAATGGACGCGATTTGGCGACTTCGAAGGGCCATCAATTTCATCAATTATTTGGGGGATTTTTCAGAATTTTGACGGAAATGCATTGGGGAATTTTTCAGACTTTTGGGGGACATTTCAATGTTGGCCTTTTTGTAGAATTTTTCATTTATTTTGGGGAGTTCTTCATTTGGGTCATTTTTCATTTTCTTCTATAGGAATTTTGCATTTCGGGTATTTTTTATGGAATTTCTTTCGCATATTTGCCCAAAATTAGTTTTAACTAAAAATCTGGCAATTATAAACAATTCCACACTGACGGTTGTTAAACACATGTATGAATTTTAGAAAATCCAAAGAACACATTTTCAATAGATGGGAATATTTAAAAAAAAAAATTATTTTAGAAGAGGAGACTACTTATAAACCTTAAGATTTTCAACAAGGTTTTACTGGGTCATTTTTCATTTTCTTCTATAGGAGTTTAGCATTTCGGGTATTTTTTATGGAATTTCTTTCGCATATTTGCCCAAAATTAGTTTTAACTAAAAATCTGGCAATTATAAACAATTCCACACTGACGGTTGTTAAACACATGTATGAATTTTAGAAAATCCAAAGAACACATTTTCAATAAAAAAAAATCAAATTTTTTTTAGAAGAGGAGACGTTCAATGATAACACCCGGATAACTACTCATAAAGCTTAAGATTTTCAACGAGGTTTTACTGTACCCTCAAACAACTTTCTTTAAACCTACTTATTCCTGGGATCGCAGTGCTTTAATTTAGCCATTTTCCCTTCACGGTGTCAGATGTAAATATTTCGCTTTGCCATTCCCCTTCGGTCGTTTCAGGATCGTGCAGTATTTGTAAAAAAAAATTTCGAAAAAAAAAATTTTTGTTGAAAAAAAAAATTTTGTTGAAAAAAAAAATTTTTTTGGAAAAAAAAAATTTTGTTGAAAAAAAAAATTTTATTGAAAAAAAAAATTTTATTGAAAAAAAAAAATTGTTCAAAAAAAATTTTTGTGGAAAAAAAAAAAATTTGTGGAAAAAAAAAATTTTTTTGAAAAAAAAAATTTGGAAAAAATAATTTCTTGAAAAAAAAAAATTTGGAAAAAAAAATTTTTGTAAAAAAAAAATTTGTAAGAAAAAAAAATTTTGGAAAAAAAAAATTTTGTTAAAAAAAAATTTGGGGAAAACACAATTTCTGTACAAAAAAAATATTATTTTTTTATTATTATTATTTATAGAATTATTATAGAATGCCTATTTAAATTCCTACGTACTGCGTGACAGAGTCAGTGAATCAGGGAATCAGGGAATCAGTGTATCAGTGTATCAGTGTATCAGTGAATCAGTGTCGAGGGTAAATATATATTAAGATTCACACGAGTATGGCTACAAATAATTCAACATGAGATAATTTTCTATTTACTTTTTGTGAACATTTTACTAATGTATTTTTTCGGTTCTTTCATTTAGCCAAATCGCCTACAATGGTAGCTTTTTGCCCGACGAAACATTCATCGCGGTCATGGGTAATCTTGATCGTTTTGAAAATAACAACAACACCCTGGTATTCAATTTTATAAAAGTCGTGAAATACAATGAGATATTTGATGTTAGCACATTTGACCAAGATTTGGTGTTGATTATTCTCAACGGCACTGTGCCCGCCGATCATCCGACCATTCAGCCGATCATCTTAAATGATGGCGTCCTTGAGGGTGGTATCATGTGCCAGGCAACTGGTTGGGGCGACACCGAAGAGGTAATGTGGTGATATACATTTATTATCAATATACAATATAGTCGAATTCGGATAATTGCAAAATATCGATTAAAATCTAAAAATATCGTATGGGACAGAGATATTTGTCCATTCAAGGGAGCTGTCCGAGAGTAGAGCTTTTGTTGTACATATTTCGGTGCAAATATCAATCGTTGTTGAAATGAAAGATATCGCATTTATTCGAATTTCCGATAATTGCAATGTACAATGGACGATTTTTATTTGTTCGTTTTCCAGTAAGCGGATTTTCTAATTTGTTAACATTTTCTTCTTTTCTCAGGGTTATACATCCGATGTGCTAATGACTGTCGATGTTCCCATCATACCATTCGATGTGTGTCGCAATGACACCGAATATCTGAGCTCCATACATGAGGGCATGTTATGTGCCGGTTATATGGAGGGCGAACGTGATGCTTGTAAGGGTGATTCGGGTGGTCCGTTGGTGTGCCAGGGTCATCGTCAAGCGGGTATCGTTTCGTGGGGCAACGGTTGTGCGGAACCTTTGAAACCGGGTGTTTATACCGATGTGGCGTTCTATAAAAAGTGGATTTTGGAAAAAGTAGCTGAAAACAATGCTACACTACCAGAATTCGCTGGAAATGTTTCCGAAACTGAGAATGAAGGCAGTGGTGATGATGGAAATGGGGACGATGGCAGTGGCGATGGTGGAAATGGGTATGATGGCAGTGGAGATGATGATGGTGGTAATGTCGGCAATGGTCATGGTAACAAAGACGACGGTGGTGGTGATGGTTCAATGTCTAACTATAGCGGTTCCCTACTTTTAGTACTTCTCGTAGTGGTTTTTAATATGACATTCAGTACAATTTAAACAAAACAAAAAAAAAAACGATCACAAAAAACTGAGAATGCCGACTTTTTTAAGTGAAAACAATTAAAATCTGAAAATGAAAATGTTGTTTATATGCGACCAAAATCAAAATCTGAAAATTAAATTTTGAAAATACTTTTTATTTTATTTATGAAACTTTCGATTGTACAAAGAGTGTATGAAACATGAACACACTGTCCGTTTCCATAAGAGGAAGAAACAAACTGACCGAACAAATTCGGTTTATGGAAACGGGACTTGATGTCCTTATGGACGACAAGTAAGAGATAATTCTCTATGCCATTAAATTTGAATGAACTATGTCCCTTCCCTCACGCCTACTTTGGGAAATAAGGACTTTCTGACTTGTTGCTAGACATCGACATAGAGTTCGGCGGTTCGATTTCCACTTCAGTCGTTGGTCACTACAATACAGACATAGATCACTGACAGCGGAGGCATTGGAACAATAAAGAGAAACTGCGTGAACTACATCAGCACTTGTTCACGGTTTCTTATCAAATGGAGTAAAGATTGCTGAACGCGTAAAAGCAATTGCAAATTTCTTTGAAATCCGATAACATTTCGCGAGCGGTTAAACCCCCCACACTGTGATTACACTTTGATTAGAAAAATAGATGAATCGATTCAGATTTAATCGATGGCCGTTGCATTCGATCTATTAGACTTTGATATATGAACATAAATGCGTAAATGTTTGATTTACCCTGACAGTATATGCATATATTTCACTCGATTCTACGGTAGGGTTAGGTTGAGAGTGATGTCCGTCAGTTGAAATATACAACTGACGAGTTCACTCGGAGCCGACGATTCAGTTCATTGTGGTTCCCTCAACTAGAAACGAAATGATTAGAGGAAGGTTGTACTAAATAGGATAGGGAAAGAAGAGAGAGCTTTATATCACGTTATAATGAGGATTTGTTAAACTGAAGACATTTCCTTTTGAATTTGACGAGAGGTCGTCAAAGTGCCTGTGCCCAAAAAAGGCTGGACGATACTATTGCAGTTCTTTATGCATTTCCTTTTGAACTTGACGACAGGTTTAATTGAAGTCTTCGCTAGATCTTTAAGGCCGTCAAAGTGCCTGTGCCTAAAAAAGGCTAGACGATACTCTTGCAGTCCTTTACATGCAAATATCAGGTGCTACAGTGACCCTCCCCTTCTTCATCTACACAGCTTCTACAGAAGTCATCATATTGATGCTTCATACGTGCAGCCAATCACGCAGTGCCCCGTGAAGACTCCTGTGAGCATACTAAGTGTGTTCTTTCCGAGGGAAAGCAGTTCTTTGGTACGAGTCACATTAATATCTGATCAAAGTGATCGAGCTACACTGCAGTTCTATACATTTTTCTGCAGGTCAGCCCAAGAGGACTACATTTTCCAACTCTTTTCCCCACAATCCATCTAGCACGGGTTTACTTACAGGATTCTGGGGGTTATTTCAGTAACCATCGTCCCTATCTGTACATCCCGTGCAGTCCAATTGTTAGCCCTTTCTCTGTCCAAGAACTTTTCGCAGTGCGAAAATTGATGCCCTTAAAATTGTACAACAATTTTTGGTTCTGTCATATATGAAGCCCATTTTAAATAGGAACTTCGACAAGCTCCGGAGAAATTACATCATATCAGGTTGATGATCCAAGTCTAATTGATTTTTTTATTCGTGACAAAGAACGCCCTACGATATGGATTCTTTTCAATGTGTGTTTAATTTCTTTTCATGGGTTTGTCTTCTGACATGTGTTAAGGAGAAACTATACAATTTACTAAAACTAGTTCAATTTCACTCGAGAATCGTTTACAAGTAATTAAAATGAACTACCAAACTGATTCTTCCGGAAATTCGGATTGGAAGGGGATGGAAATGGAAAAAAATCCTAAAAAAACTTCAAAATCTGCAAAAACAAAATAGAATTAAATATTGTGTTTTTGTTGTAAAATTGTTCTACAACAAACGTACAAAAAAAATGGGATAAAAAGGAGGACAAGAAAATGGGTGCAACAAATTTTTGGCAACAACAGGTGGATAATAGTTAGAAAATGGACGAAAAAAGGGCCAAAACGGGATAAAAAATTGAAAACGAATTGTTGGCAACAACAGGTGGATAAACGTTAGATAAGGGACAAAAAAAGTGCCTACACGCAATCGAGCTGATTTTTGACAGGCAGACACGTGGATATGACTGTATCACGTCAAATTTTTTAAAACAATTTTTTATCAATTCTCAGATTTTCCCCAATTTTTATTATTTTTAAAAAAAAAAAATATTTTTTTTCACTTTTCTTAGCATAACTTGAAGAGACTCCAAATTTTTAAACTACTTAAGCGTTACGAAAAAAATGTTTTTTGAACTGAAACCTTAAAAAAAACGATAACCATTTAAAAAAAAATTTAGGAAAATACGAGAATTGATAAAAATCTATTTTTTAAAAAATTTGATGTGATACAGACATTTCCACGAGTCTGCCTGCAAAAAATCAGCTCGATTGGATCTCTGATAAAGGGTTAAAAATCGGTCCAAAGGCTTTCACACAGGCCACTACGAGCTTTATACTTCAAATTTAAAAAAAAAAATTCTGACGTGTACATGAAAATCGCCTATACACGTGTATTTTTATTTTTTATCCCATTTCCGAAAAAGTAAATTTGGTTCATAGGACAGAATGTGTGTAACACGGTGTAATATATTCTGACCCCTATATACATACATTTGAAATTGAAACAATTTTTTTTTTGAAAGCATTCGTTTTGTAAAAAAAAAATATTTATTTTTGATACCTTCACGATAAAGTTTTGCAAACGACACTAACAGAAAGAACATTTTCGATGACAATTTTAACAGAGAAGTGCTTTTGTTAAGTTTTTAAAAAACCAAAGTAGAAAGTATTAGACAACTTGAGCCATATGATATAATCATTGTCTTATGTCGCTATTAATTATTTTATTTATAAAATGCACAATGTGTTTGTGCACCAAAGTTTCTACAAAATAGTTTATACCCAACTTTTAGTTAAATACCTGGGATTTCATTCATTTTCGCTTCCCTATTAACGAGATATTAAATGTAGAACCTTAAGTAATAATAGAATCAAAACGTTTTAATAATATTTAAAATAAAACGCTTTGAATGGAAACGGTTACTTAAATACATGTATGAACACAAAAAAGCTTTTTCCTCGCATTCAAAAAGCTTCAAATCACAGTGGAACAAAACTGATAACTTTCTCATCATGCATGATAACAGAATTAGTATCGAAAGTTTAAAATTCTTAGCTATTCCTTGACTATCAAATCAATCGACGTAGAAATTATTTTTGGTTACGCATAAAACGTAAACAAATACGTTATCTACGATTTATTTCTGTTATGATTTTTTCCGTTGGCCTTATCTTGGAAATTCCCCTCCATAAATTTGTTTATATGACGTTCAGCCGGAGAAAACATGAGGCCATTTCAATAACTATTTAAATAAGTTCAATGTGGAAAATACCAATAGGTTATGGCTAAAAAGTTTAGCAAATTTTAAAAAAGATAACGCAATTGCTATATTTATTTTCCACAATAAAAGTAAAGTGGAGTGGTGTAAAATGTCAGAAATAACGTAGCACGTGCGTTGCCTTTTACAACGAAAAAAAAATGATAACACTTTGAACGGTAAAGATATAATAGTGAGAAAAACTAATAGAAATTGTAAATGGATAAAACAAACATATTCATGTAAACTGGGTCACACAATGTAAAATACGAAAATCCTGATAAAATAGTTGCAGTCAGTAGGAAAATGCAAATAGAATAAAATTTAAGAAAACCTGAAGTAGTTTTCTTATGTTCAACGGAGTATCGTCAAAATGAAACTGATAACACATATAGATCACTGAAACTTACAAATGGATTTTAATAAAGTATAAGGATATTATTACGACTAGTAATCATCACATAACAGCTACGTTATATATACAGTTTTGTGTTAATTTTGATTAATTTGTGAATTTCTTTATATCAATTCATTTTATTCTTTCGGTTATTATTATTATCTTAAAGAGATCTTAAACAAACACGAAAACTGGTACAAATACAGATTTATTTGCATTCTAATCTTGTAGATTGTTGAATTTAATAAGTTAATTGAGAGTTTTTTCCAACCACGCTAATGTTTCTGCCCAAACACGTAATATTAATAGCAAATGAGTTATATTTGCAGCCAAATAAACTTTGTTTAGAAGCTAATAAGCTTAACATGATACAAGCTCCAAACATGCGGTTTTTGCGTGTAGAGAAAGTCTTCCACTACTTCGAAACATTTAAGAGATTGTTAGAAACCAAACGCAGGTATTGTCCATGTACTGGAAGATTCTACAAATACAGATTTATTTGCATTCTAATGTTGTTGATTGTTGAATTTAATAAGTTTATTGAGTGTTTTTCCCAACCACGCTAATGTTTATATTTGAGTTATATTTGCAGCCAAATAAACTTTGTTTAGAAGCTAATAAGCTTAACATGATCCAATCTCCAAAACATGCGATTTTTGCGTGTAGAGAAAATCGTCCACTACTTCGAAACATTTAAGAGATTGTTAGAAACCAAACGCTGGTATTGTCCATGTACTGGAAGATTCTTCGACTTCAACTCGATTCCGGGTATCTTTCTTCCATTGATTTTTCGGCACAGCAGCATACATGTTACCTCGAAACCCTCAGCACATTCGGCGTGTCTGTCACCATATTCCCATAAAGTTATGCCAGTAGTCAAATCTTTGCTTTGGTTTTTTCTGATGTTATTTCTTTTTCCATAGATCTCAATCTACTTACATTGTCGTCTTCGTGTCTCCATCCAATAGGCCGATGTCCTGGAAGAATCACTTTGGCGATAAGGAGTAATGGAGAGAATTTCCATCGAATCACTAATATGTTATACCAATTCAATGAAGTTTAATTGATGTTCCATTTACATCAATTTGATGTAACGATTTTCGATCAGTGTATGGACGGCAGTTTCTTTTATAACACCCTCGCAATTGATTGTTCGAATAAGACTGGAGAACAGGAAAAACGCCACTCACGTTTCAAAAAATTCAGTAGATTACTTGTGTTGGTTTTCGATTAATATAGTCTAGAAAAGACATAATCTTATTTATATTTCAGCGTTTTACAGCTCAGACCAGACATTTGCAACAACAACTGTGGCGGCGGCCATTTACATGACATCATATTCTCGACTTGATGTAAAAAAAATTAAAAGATTGAAAATTAAATAATCCACAAGAAGAATCAAAGTTTTTCATTTTTTTTTAATTACTGCCAAAAAACATCGGAAGTTTACATTTGCGCCACCTGTTACTACTCCACCTTCTTTCCATTCTCATATTTCCTATCGCTAGCCCAGTGCAATACGCTTATAGGGGGCATCACCTGAGTGCTATCCATACAAAATTGTTCCGGTCAATTTGGACAAGGTTAAGGTTGCGATACTTCTGGAATACCAGGCTTGCTGATTAGTACTTCAAAGCCTAAAAGCGAGAATACTCTAATTAATTTCGTATTATTTTTTTTCAGCAATTCAGCAAACTAGTTTGCATCCAATGTATATACATATATATATCCATACCACAAACATTAACTTGTTTGTAGGTGATAAATATCAAATATATGCAGTATGCAGTTTTGTCTCACCTTTTTATTTTTTTTCAATTTCTGAATTTCTATATAACAAACCAGCTCATTCTCTCGGTATTGATTTTATTTTAAAGAGCGTAAATGCAGAAAAAAAACTTACTAAAATAGTTGCAAATACACACTTATTCGCACCCAAATGTTGTACTTTGTTGAATTTAATAAGTTCGTTGTCTGTTTTTCCCAAACACGCTATTGCTTATACACAAATATGTAATACTAATAGCCAACGAGTTATATTTACCTCCAAAAGAGCTTTGTGTAGAAGGAAATAAGCATTACTTGCCACAAACACGCGTTTTACTTGTGTGTGAACATTAAAAAAAGACGTATTCTTCAGCGTGCAGCTGCATTAGGTCTTTCTTTTTGATAGTAACTCAAACATTGGATTTGTTAGGAAATTTTCTCATACACATGTTTGTTGAATTTTAACCCACTGTTAGCAGCGTATTCCGGTTAAATGTTCTAACGACAGGGACCAGACGACGGATATCTTGTGTGTCTTTTTTAAATGTTTGCACACAAGTAAATCGCGTGTTTGGAGCTTGTATCAAGTAATAATTCATTTGCTATTATTACTACGTATTTGGAAAGAAGCACTCAATAAACTGATTAAATTCAATTTAATAAGTTCTCACTTTTTCTATTGTAAACTTAAAAATTCGAATTTACTTAGGTCACGTTACCTCAATTCGACATTAACCGTTTGCCTTTAACGTAGCATAGCGGTAACGTGATCTAAGTTAATTTGTGATATTTAAAACGCGACACTCTAAAGATAGTGTCACAAATCACATTTATTTCTGAACACAATTCTGAGTGCAAAACGATATCAATAGAAAATATTTGTTTTTTTTGTTTGTTTTGAAACATTTTGTTTCTCACTCAAGTTATTAACCTTTTCGTTTTGCAAAGCAAAAACAACTGATAAAATCATAAATAAAATAATCTTCGCATTTTAACAAATAACCTAAAATAGAATATAAACGAAATGTTATCATTAAATTTGTTACAGAAAAACAAAATGACAAAGTCATAATACAATTTTAGGCAATGGTGACCAAAGTTTGAAGTTTGTTCAATGTGGATTTTTTTAACGAGGGACACCAGGAGATAGAAGTTTGTATCGGCGAGATTTCACATAACTTGAATGGCGGGCCAAAGATCGCTTGTCGAGTGGGATGCATGGCATGGTGTGTTGAAAACAAAGATCGTCATGTGCATGAGGCATTGACTTTGATTTTTTTGATATCCAGATGCAGCGACATAGCCGCCGAGATGAAAATGAGTTTTGTCAGAAAAGATAATCGTTGTCCAGGTCGACTTGCCCTAAGAAGCAATAACGAAGCGGATGATTGTGTGCCTTCAGTTTCTGAGCCAATTGAGCCTTAGAAGCGAATAATGCGAGTTGTTCCAAGACCGAGATGAAAATGAGCTTTGTCAGAAAAGATAATCATTGTCCATGTCGACTTGCCCTAAGAAGGAATAACGAAGCGGATGATTGTGTGCCTTCAGTTTCTGAGCCAATTGAGCCTTATTATTGATTTTTATTTTATAATTAAATTTGCCCATTATTTTATATTTAAATAGATTGCAAATAAACGAAAATGAGAAAAAAAAATTGAGCCTTATAAGCGAATAATGCGAGTTGTTCCAAGACTGAGATGTACACTCTCCAATACGGCTACCGCAACCAATCAGCTGATTCGTCACTTAACTTCAGCGGCTCACTAATAAGACCGTTAATCAGATTTCGAACAAATTTGTCAACAAATTAAAATTTTACTTATCATTCCGAATAGTAGTGATCGTTTATGGGCACATTAGCTGATGGTTTGATTGAATCCGATTAAAATAAACGCCCTAGCTTTGTTGATAGCAACATTATTTTCTTTTGGTTTTGTTTTTGGCTCTCATTTCTTTCATATTTTGTTCTTTTGTTCTTATCAATAACAAAATTTTATTAGCAACGGCAAAGAAAAAAGCCAAAATAAACAAAATTAAAACAATGAATTTTGCAAATCCATCGAAGGTTTCTTAATGGTTAAGACAGTCTATGAAAATCAATTGCTATTAGAACGCAAGTGTAGTTAGAAGCGCCCATTGGCCTTTGTTAGTGTGCAATAAATTTTAAAAGAAGTTCGTTAGTTTGTCTTAAAGTAAAAAAAAAAAAACAACAACAACAAATCGCAAAATATGTATTCCCACGATGATTTACGTAAAATTCTCAAGATATTCATTGTCGTCATGTTGTACAGTGAAATGCAATCAAGTAAGTTTTAGTGTAATGCACAAACGGATATGAGTTAAACACAAGCCACTGCTTATTTTCGAATGTCTATCGGTTGAAAATACAACAAGCATTTTAAAAATATACATTATGCAATAAATATTATTTGTTGTCGAGACTATTTAATGTGAGTTCAATGTGCAAAAATATGAACAAAACACAAATACGCATTAATATGAGCGCTGAATATTTAAATGTCACGTGGATTAGACATTGACTTGATTCAGATTCGTGTATGGAAAAAGTTCTAATCGTTCACAAATTTAAGTGCTGTGTAATAAAAACGCCATCCAATTAGCCAACCAATTCCGAAAAGAAATTTCTTTGCAAAATCTCCGCTAATTGAAAATGGTGTCCTTGTTTTACTTATCATGATGGTGTAACTAGTGAGGTGCTTAAAAAGATCTTGATCCTGGTAAAGTAGTGTGTGGAAAAAAGTCATTACCTTGGTCGGTGGACTAACAGTCATTTCTAATTGTTAAAGGGTTTGATTTCAGTGGTTAAAGGGTTAAAAGAGCAACAACCAAACAAACGTGCAATAACGAGTTAAATATTGCTCTAAGAATTAGTGTACGTTTGTACGATAAGTAATAAAATATAATGAACAATCACTCATTAAAAATTACTTTAAAATACTTTAACCCATTCATGACCAAGACATTTTTTAAAAAAAGTTTTTATTTTTTATTCGAATCCTTTGAAATTTTTAAACTTTACGAAATCCTTTTCTCTGTGCCATATGGCATCGCTGGCTATGAATGGGTTAAAACAATACAGAAACGAATGATTGTTATGTCCAGATAACACTGTGCACCAGCCAATTTGCTCAAAGACAGCTTATAATGTTTTCTGGTGTAGTTTGGTAACTGAACTTGAACAAAGGATTTTTTTTTCTTTTTTTATATTTTTTTTTTAATTTCCCCCTCTCATCTTTTGGCATTTTTAAGATCATGTTCACAAAATTGTTTAGTCAAAATAAGTACTTTTTTTTTGCTGATTTTAAGAAATTTCACAAAGCACGCAGATTTTTTTTTTTACTTGCCAGACAATTTTTTTTTTATTATTTTTTTGTTGTTGCATAGTATAATCGAAATCACAAATTCGGCTATCTCTAAATTTTTACTTTTTTTTTTTAAATCGAAACTTAGCTATAATTTTTGAATTGTTAAATTCAGTTTCCGTAAGACGAATTTGGTTCGTCCACTACAAAGCGTCAAAATTCAAATGGAAAAAACATGGATTTTTATCAGCAAAGCTGGCCATACACATGAGATTTGTGACACGATTTGGTGTGTGTTCGACGACATGTTGCATGTGTATGGCGTTGTTGGGGACACCAAACCAAAGTATTTGAAATTTTTCAATTTCTTGCAACAAGTCGTAGTGCGGACACACATATGAACCGTTGAAGAGAACGAGACAGATTGACTGTGCCTGTTTTTTTGTGCTCTCTTAAACTCATAAACAGTTTTTAGAATAATTTGTGACGTTTTAGGGCACTAACAAAGTTTATATGGAAATATTTTTTTTTGGCATAATTGCAATGAAGTTGACAAGTAATTTGTTTAAGTATTTTTTTTTACAATTGTCATTTTCATGCTTTCAATGCTTTTTTATTTCTATTAAGCATTCATCCGTTAATTTTTGCTTTTGTTTTGAAAACACATACAGGGGTTTCCAACAAGAGGTGTTATTTTGGTATTCAAAGAAAAATGGAATTTTTTTTTGAGATAAATGATTTCAATATGCCGTTAATAATGAAAAACAACATCAGCCACGACCACGCTTACAGGACGATAACCTTTTCATGAAATAAATTAAATTTTGGCCCATGCAGCACAGACGAATGTTAGAGTTCCCCAACACATTTTGTTGTGCCAATTTTTTGACAATTTTTGTTATAGGGCAACATTGTGTTTTTTTGTCTACTGCTGCGGACGGCAACAATTCTTGAGAGAAGTTACTCTTGCGACGACATTTTTCAAATGAACATGCACGTGCATATGTAGATCCTCAGTTTTTTTTTCAAATGATTTCCGACATTTTTTTTATTTGTGTCAAAGAGAAAAGCCAAATATCATTTAATTTCGATGTGCAACAGATCACGTTCGCATTTCGTGCAATATTTTTAGAAATTTCTGCCTAAAAATCCACTTCAAACCAAGAAATAAAAAGAAAACCCAAATGCTGTTATAAATTAACCACATACGATAAGAGGTTGCTAAAAATATCGAAAACTCAATTGGTTACAATTAAAGAATTTGCAGTAAATTTCGCCAAAGCTGCTTAGCGGGCTGGCAACAAACATTTACCTTACGTACGTACGGCGTTGGCCTATCACACCTCAAATAAAGTAAACAATCGCCAACTTATCACCAAGAAAGTTATCGAATAAATCAATTTTTTAATTAACACCCCAGAACACTTCACAGATATCGCGTGCCGAATATTTGCAAATTTAGAACAAAGAACATGCATATTGAATATCGTACGATGTTTGTTTAGCTGGAAATAGCCTGAGCTCGGTTACCAACTCACGCCGCAATCTCCATGGGGGGGGGGGCTATTGTCAAATTTTGTTCTTCTTATCAATTAAAAGTAAACCGAAAAATTGTCCCAGGCACACACATATTAATGTCAAGAACAAAGGCAAACGGCGTATATTTAAATCATTGTCAGTATCGGTGAATTTGTAAGATAACTTTTGTTAATTCTGGAAAATGGAAGATTAGTGTTGTGAGCTGCTGGAGTAATCGTTGTTTTGGCGTCTTTTCTTTTAGGTGAGACACAATTGGATTCGTATGAGGATCGAATTTTATATTATCGCCATGATTTGAATGGCACAGAGGCGACATTCAACAACACCAAATATCATGCCTCCATACGTTTGAAGGACAAGGATGAGAAATACGGAGTGGGTCACATCTGTTCGGGAGCACTGGTAGCGCCGTCGGTGGTTCTGACAACGGCCAGTTGTGTCTTTAAGTAAGTATTAAATATTATTAAATAAAACCACATACTCGGGAAAAAGTTTCTTGAGGACCGTATATAGGATCTCCCACAAAGTTGGCTTTGATTTGTGACAGACATTTCCATATGATTGAAATCAATTGCAACTAATATTTTTTTTATATATATTTTCTGCAGCTACAAAGACAATAAAGCCTACCATCCCTCCGAACTGAAAGTGGTATTGGGCTCACTGACACGCTATCAGCGACAGGAACAAGCGCTAATCTACAGCGTGACTCACAGTTATCAGGCGCCTACGTTCGATGCCGACCAGCTACGTGACAATTTGGCCATACTAATGTTGGAACGTGACATACCCGAAATGAATGAAAATATTAAACCGGTTACTTTGCCAAAGCACAACACTAATTGGTATAACAATGACAGCAAGGCACAGTTTAAGGTGACCACCTGGCTGAAAACACATGAGGTTAGTTTACAAACAACAAAGACAGTGGAAAAATGCCCTTAACAACTTTCTTTTCTCTTGGTTTCAGGGTTTATTTTTAAATCCTCTCATGTTCTTGGATATCTCCAAAGTCAGCGAAACGGAATGCCTTAAACACTACGGTCCCCTGTATGGACCCGGCATGCTGTGCATGACAACCTCGGAATCTCTGTTACAAGATTCTGGCTCTCCCTTGTTTGTGAACAACAAATTAATAGGTTTGATGAGTTTCGCCGAGGCTTCAGTATCGCCCGCTATATACACGGATATCTCCTATCATGCCAAATGGATTCAGCAGCAAATTGGCAATGGACGCCATAGAAATAGTTCCATCTGGGGTGTGGTCGGCTTTCTGGCGTTGACAGTAGTGGCCCTGAAACGTTCCAAATTATTGAAATTATAGACTTTCTTTAGCGTTTCATTTCTTATTTATTAAAGATCTCATTAAGTATGTGTTTTGTAAAAATGTTAACTAGTTTTAGGAGCTCAGCTCTCATACATGATGTAAGAGTACAACGAATCTGCGGATGCTGCTATTAGTTAGCAATATTTGTTAGAAAATAAGCCAAGTATGTTATAATAAAACAAAAAAATAGAACCAATATATAAATTTATTAAAAAAAAAAACTTTAAAACTTTCATTATTAATTGAGGACATTTTGCCAGCATTGACCTAGTAATACGATTTATAATATTACTCGAACGTTAACGTCTTGCTAAGCCAATAATAATTGTATTTCCTAATTTAAACAACAAATATTTCTTAAAAATATATGTAAGCGAGTTGGAAGCCAGAGGCTTTGGTCTGGGGCCACCGGTTTAATTTATTAATTTCTTTATATATAAAATAAATATACTAAAATTTCCGAAAAGTTTAAAAGATATTACGAAGGAGATTGTTTGAATCTGTTCCTTTAGTTGGCCATTGCCTAGATTTAGGAGTCTTTGAAATGTATACAGTTTTTAAAGACATGTCTGTTGACACCAGTGGCAACTTCGAATAAGTCTGTACATTAAATTTAAAAAAATGTCTGGGAACTGTAATTTTTGTTAAGGATACATTTTTGTGTTGACTACAATTTTCAAAGGAGACATCCGATCAATTATGCGCGTTTTTTTATTTTAAATTGTGGTACTTTTACAAAAGAGCCATAACTTCTACATTTATTTATAGATATAGATATCCCTTTGGAAATAAAATGAAAAAGATTCCGATAAAAAAAAAGTATTTTTTTCTGGGGAAATAAAAAATATTTTTTTAAAAAAAAAAATATATATTTTTTCAAAAAAAAAAAAAACAAAATTATTTTAGCAAACATTTTTTGTAGTTATAAATAACCTACTGCTATTTGACCGTGGTGTCTATGTACGTTGTTTCCAAAAAAATATGTTTTTAAAGAAAAAGAAAATATTTTTTCAGGAAACCAAAACTAATTTTGCAAAGAAAATAAAATATTTTTTTTTTAGTTTATTGCTACTGCTATTTGACTGTAGATCCAATGTGTTTCAATATTTAAAAAAAAAAAAATTTAAAAAAAAATATTTTTTTTATTACCTACTGATATTTTACCTACCGATTTATTACCTACTGATATTTGTTTTCAAAAGCAAAAAAATGTTAAAAAAAATATTTTTTTTTAATTTATCGTCTACTGCTATTTGGCCGTTTTTTCTTTGTAAAATATGATTAAAAAAAAATCTTTCAACAAAAAAAAAAATATTTTTAATTTTTTTTTGTATTTATTGCCCAGCGTTTGAAAATGCTACGCTACTTCGTAGTATTTTGTTTTGCTCTCGCTACCGCTCCCACTTTGAACAGAGCCGTAGCAGAGCCATAGCCGAAAAATGAAAAAGTATATGCTCTGCTCTGCTTGTAGTTCTGTCGCGTCATAAACTATAGCAATAGAAACAGGCAAAAATCAAATGATGTGCTCTGCGTAGCCATAGCGGGAGCTGAAAACTGATAGCGAGATGAGAGCAGATGAAGTGAAATTGTTTTTATTTACTATGGCTCTTCTGCATTTTTGTTTTTGCTAAAAGTCTGTGCTTGTTTGCACGTTTTTGTTTTCAATTTATGAACCTACACATGAATAAAATAAAGATCACAGAATTGTAGCAAAAACAAAAACGTGCAAACAAACACAGACTTTTAGCAAAAACAAAAATGCAGAAGAGCCATAGTAAATAAAAACAATTTCACTTCATCTGCTCTCATCTCGCTATCAGTTTTCAGCTCCCGCTATGGCTACGCAGAGCACATCATTTGATTTTTGCCTGTTTCTATTGCTATGTAAAAAAAATATTTTTTTTAATTTATTAGCAGTAGGCCGTTTTTTCTATGTAAAATATGATTAAAAAAAATCTTTCAACAAAAGAAAATATTTCTAATTTTTTTTAAACACAATGCTGAAATATTTTTAAACATTTCTATTTTTTCAAAAAAAAAAAATTGAAATAATCAATGATCTCGAACTCGACTAACAAAAACAAAACGTTTTCAAAAAAATAAAATATTTTTTTTTTCAAAAAAAGAAATGTTGTTGTTTCTATGTACCTTGTTTTATAAAAAATATGTTTTCAAAAAAAGAAAATATTTTTTTAAAAACAAAAATATTTTTTCAAGAAATCAAAAATAATTTGTTTAAGAAAAAAAATATTTTTTTTAATTTATTGCTCACTGCTGTTTGACTATTGTTTCTATGTAAAATAAGTTTTCAAAAAATGAAAACATTTTTTTTAAAAAATATATTTTTCAAAAAAACTAAAGTATTTTTTTTTAATTTATTGTCCACTGCCGTTTCGCCGTTGTTTCTATGTGAAATATGTTTTCAAACAATGAAAATATTTTTTTAAAAAAAATTATTTTTCAAAAAAATCAAAATATTTTTTTAAATTTATTGTCAATTAAAAAAAAAATCCAGAAAAAAAAAATATTTTTTTAAAAATGACGGACGGTGCCACTGGCTGTTGGGAGACAAAATCAAAGGCTACGGTCAATTCCGTTAGTGCTGTCGTCATTAGCTTATTTTTCTACAGATTCTGTGAAAGCTCCTAAGACCATTGCTCGGAAGTGCCGATATCGATATCGACCGAGTATGTGGTATTTAATCGTTTGACATACTCTACCTCGTCATGTTGCCGTGACAAGATAGTCGGTTCCGACTATATCTGCGCGGAACACAATTCAATTAGATGTTGTCAAGTATTAGGTCCGTTTTTCAACTCTCTATGGCCTGGGAGATCAGGGTTCCATCAGGTGTTCGATTGATTCGTGACTGTCTGTCATAACGATTTCCTGAAGACGGAAAGCGTTTTTTTTTGAGAATTTATAAAGCATCAAGTCCAGACCGCTTACATCCACCAGAGGCAATACGGTCTTTTGGGCGCTGGGACAGTTATTAAATTTTTATATAAGAAATAAATGAATTATTTTGGAAAAAAAGTCTAGGACATCAGAGTTCCAATGAACCAATTGGTCCCTCTTAGCCCTCCATTTGTGACTTGCAATTACAATTTATTATCTGTGGAAAATGCGGTAATTAAATTTTAGACCTGGCACAATTATAAAAAATAAAAATATCTCATCTCTGAAGTACTTCATGTTCTGAAGTTTTATTAATTTATTTTCAATTAATTTACAATAATTTAATAAAAACCACTCAATAACAATAAAAACAACCAAACAAAACTACTGCAACAAACAATCGTTGAAGAGCTGGGAGCGTTAGTGGAATTTGCAAACTCCGTGGCGTTTTTAGAGACTCCACCAACTGTGTAATTATAATAATCTGCTGGCAGGACCAGATCTGTATTGAGCTTTTGCGTTAATCCCAGTTTATTACGTATCCGTTCAGCGTAGTAGGCGACATCAGCATAGACGCCCGGATAACCGGATAAAGCACAGCCAATGCCGAAGGAAACGATGCCGACCAATTTATCACCGCACACCAAAGGACCACCAGAATCGCCAGAGCAGGCATCACGTTCGCCCGCCATATAACCGGCACACAACATACCGTCCAATATGGTTTGGGCGCCGTAATTGATGGAACACACCGATTTACTGATGAGGGGCACATCGACAGCCATTAGGTTTTTGGTGTAAGAACTCTAAACGAAATGATGGAATATTAAATGTATTGAAATGAGAGGTGTTTATTTTTTATAAGACTATTTCATTGCACCGAGAGTATTGCGGGGAAGGTGGTATTGAACATTTTAAGGGTTGGGATACCCAGGAAAATATGGAATCTATGATAGTGACCGTCGATAAGCCAATGCATCGTAGGTGAGTGGGAGTTTGTTGAAACCAGAAAAGCAAGTCCGTTTAACGGTGAGGACTGCAACACCTCTATAAACAATTGTTTGTGGAAGGAGATTACAGACGTGGACTTGGGCGGTCTTTGGTTTCAGCAGGATGACACTTCGTGCCACACAATCCACTCCAACAATTGTTCTTTTTGGTGGTCGTCTTATCATTCGTCTCGGTGATGTCAATTCGCGAAATCGAAGTTGCGATTTCACGCCGTTCGACTTGTTTGTAGGGTAACGTTAAGGACTAATGTTATATGAACAATCGATTAATAATTCCGTGCCTAAAGGTGAATATCGAGCAAGCCATTTGCGAGATAGAGCCAGAGACCAAGTTCTTGGAAAAATGAGTCAGGATGCTCTACAGCGAAGCCAGCCGAGGCAGCGGCATGAATGAAATCGTTGTTCCATAAATAATGGAAATGTTGGCTCTTTCGAATAAACCAGTAATACGACAAATAAAGGATTTTAAATTATTTTTTTTTAATTTAAAATTAAGCGAAATCTAGACGAAGATCGTGTCTGTGTATTTTTATATTTTTTCGTATTAAAATTAAATCCATTCACATTTTCCCGATTTGTCTGTTTTCCGATTTCTTTGAAGTCCAATGACTCTCATAAATAAAACGAATTTGTTCGTTCGTTACAAATTCTCCAAATATAAGGGCATGTGTTACGTATCACGATATCTAGCAGATATCTGAAAACCAGAATTGAATGAAGTCAGAAGTTTATTACGACTTGTAACGAATAAACAAATTCGTTGTATTTGTGAGAGCCATTGGACTTCAAAGAAATCAGGTTTGCGAATATTTTGGACGATCCTCTTCTGACAGGAAACAGCTGGGGAACTTCTCACAAATCAGTGAGCTGTGTACGATATAATTTTTAGACACAGTGATCGCGATCTACTGTTTAAAACCGGTTCCGCTTTATTGCTTTTTCCCGAGAAATTTTAAGTCGCTCTTTCTCGTAAAGTCATCGGCTTTTAGGGGATGAAAAACGGCCACGGAGAAATGTTTTTTGATTGTTCTTGCCCAGATATGAACCTGGGTTTGTTTTTGTGATAGTCCTACACACTACCTAGCACACCACGTCTGCAATCCTCAGATTTCTGTAAAATTGGGTTTGTGAAGGTTTTTTTTTTTTGCATATTGGAATGCAAATTTGATTGTGAGATTTTAAAAATTATCAGCTTGTAAAAAATATTTTTGGGTGATATTCGAGTATCACTCAATTTAATTTGTGCTCAATGGATGATTTTTTGTTTAGAAGCGTTTAAAAGCGAAACTATTAATTGACTTTTTTTTTTAAAAAATACCGCAAAAACGGAAATGTATGTGAAAAATGAGACAATTTGGTCGGAAATTGAAAAATCTTGTAAAAGTCGTCGTTGTTGCCTTCGGACAGAATGGCTGGCCAAGGAGTCATCTCTAGGACACCATTTTGCTGTTTGGTTGAAGTCCATTTAACACAAGGTCTGAATTTATGCTTAGCTCCTTTTATAGCTTTTTTTGTGTTGTTCAAAAATTTACCAAAAATGTCATCGTTGGCTGTCTTTGTATAGAATCGATGTCCAAAGTAGTCATCTCTAGCCGATCGGAGCCGCTTCCGATTAATGACTGAAAAAAAAATTATATCGCGCACAGCTTACTGATTCGAGACAAGTTTCCCCCCCGCTGTTCCTTCATGGAATGTTAAGGGAAATAAGTAAGTAAGGACAGCCATTATGCAGTTTGACTTAAGTCCATTTAACGCAACCTTTTCAGCTTCCTTTCTGTTCGATTTCAATACCACGTTTTGTGTCGTATACTTGACAGAGCTCCAAATTGCTATAATTTACCTTTTCGGTGATACCCCAACCGCTGACCGTACATTTAGTGCCCACGGGTAAATTGCGATCTTCATTCATTTGGATTATCGACGAACCGCTATAACTTTCCGGCACCGATTCACTAAGGATCATTATGGCAATGTCATCTCGAAAGGTGGTAGGACTAAAATCGGCACTTGTTATAATTTCACGAACGAATAATTTCAAAGTATTGCCAGATTTCAGCGTACGATCCACATTGCCCATAACAATGGAGAATTCGCTGGCAGTGCGGAATTGTTTGGTATTATCGCTGATAAGAAACAGATTTAAATATATGAATAAAGTGAAGTACTAAAAAAAAAAAAAAAAACCCAACTTACTTCCATACACAATGGGATGCTGTCAATACCACATTGGAGCTAATCAAACTGCCACCACACATATGGCCACTGCCAAAGTATATCCGATCAATAAACTCCAAACGCACTGAGACCTGATAACGCGTGTTGCTCCACTGGACCTCGGTGCCATTGATTATGCGAGATTCCACATTGGCTGGTAAAATATTTGCTCTAACGGCACCGAACACTAAACAGAAACTTAAAAATCCTACAAATCCTACAAATCCTTTCCTGATTTGCTGTCCTGTGTTGTTCATATTGTATGACTGATTTTAAGTTCTACGATGTATTGCATTCAAATTCGGACTAAATGCATTGAGACTTATTTTAATTGATATTATATTGGCTTTTAGCGGAGATATTTTGTTAGCGTTTCTCATTTGGTCTATAATGTATGTCTACCAATTCAATCAATTAAAAATCTTAAGTATCTGATATCGTTTTAATTTTAATGAATTTCATATGATAAGATAGACGAATTTACGTTAAATTGTATATGAAACAAATCGTATTACGTTTCTGTAACATCACGGCAGTATCTTTCGTTCCAAATCAAATCAAATTCGCAGTACTCGCATATGAGTTGTCACGTCATTGGCAATTCCCATGAAAATTATTAGTCACCACAGTTCAGAGTATAAGATCGTGGTAGATATTTACAATACGTAGGATATTTGTTGGCAGCTCATTCAAATATTAACTTCTTAAATATTAAGGACAACGGACGACTAGTCCAAAGTATCACAAAGTATCAGTTATATGTCGCTCTATCTTTCCGACAATGTCAATGTCGTCCACATATGCGAAAGGATGTGATCTCTCGTGTTCACCAAATAATGACCACTCATAAATGTGGGGGGAATTTCTGTAAAAAAAATCCGATACAGGTAGCCATCGGGAAAACACACATCAATAAAAAAGTGTAAAGTAAAGTGCTGTGACATTTAAAAAAAAAGTAACGAATTTTGTTTTCTCTGTGTAAGCTGTGCAAAATAATGAAAATCAAAATATCGTGAAATAGCGGAATTTCGGTCTTTTACCAAAAAAATTATAAGTCCGCCATTTGTTGTCAGATTTTGTTAAGTAATGGCTTATTTTCTTTGTAAAAATGCCAGCTATACGTAAAAAAACCAAAACTGCTGTTAACATCGTGTTTTATATTTTATATGAATTTTTATATGGTTTTTTCTGCCACATTTTTACTAAAAAAACGCAGTTTTTAACCTTTTTAAGCCGCCAACATCAAAACTACTTCCCGATTTGAAAATTTTCTGAGAATGAGTTGTAGACGGCTCAATTTTCTTTAATTTGAGTAGTAGTAGGATCAAATAGGTCAAAGAAGACGAAAGATATGCTCAAAATTGTAAGTGTACCTCCAAAAATTTAAAAAAAAAAGTTCAAAAATTTTTATCTCGAAAACCAATCGACAGAAAAATTTTTAAAACTCATTTTCGTGTTTAGTGGGTCAAAATCAATGAGAAAAATTATGCTAGAACCAAATAACAAAACGACTGTTGGCTAGTGTAATGAAAAACCATATCAGCAAAATCTTTCAAGTGACTCCAAAGGAAAAAGTCCCAAGGTGTTAAATCACAAGATCTCGGTGGCCTCTCCGAGAGATAACACGGTCAGGAAACTTTTCCTGTAAACGAGCAATGGTTTCGTGGCTTGTTTGGCACGTAGCGCCGTCTTGTTGAAAGTAAACGCTGTCCAGATCAATCACATCCAACCCGACCATAAAAAATCAACTTTATAAACCTTAAGACCCAAGTCTTTATGCAGAATACGGTTTAATGACGTTTGTGGAATATCTAATTCCAAAGAACTACGAGGAATGGATAAACCTGGATTTTCTTCAACACTTTAGGCTACAGCAGCAATATTCTCAGTTGTTCTTGAGCGATGTGCTCGGGTTTTATTCTTCACATCACTAACTTGTTCCACTGATTTCTGTGTTGTGGTCCGGTCCGACTTCACGACGACCCAAAAATGCTTTAGTTTTGCCAACTGTGACTGCAAGCTTTTCACCATTTTTTAATTGAATTTTAATAATTTCAATGCGTTGTACAAGCGTGTATCGTTCCATTTTTAGTAATGGCCTAGTTTCCACTTGTCAAATGTCATAGAATAAAAGCTTCAAAAGTGACAGCTACCGAAATACCGGGTGATTCAAACTAACACCTCTTGTTGGAGAACCCTGTATGAAACTAAGATATAAACTTATGGGCCAACTAATAAAATGCATGTCTAAGTCAGCGTGAATTTTTGAAAATCATTTATTTTCCAATGGCGAATATTTAACAGACATTTGTAGTCTAGTCTCTATTTTGGAGTATAATATCATAAATTGCAGTCAAGTGAAGCATACATTTAGGAGGGCGGCAAAAAAACATTTACTTTCAACGGTTACTTTTAATTGTCAATGACATGTCAATGCAAGGTATTTGGCGAGCACGCTCCTTTTCGTCTATTTTGCGAAATTCCGACTCCAGGTAATCCTAGAATATACAAAAAAAAAAACATGAAAATAGCTCAATGTAACAGATTCAGATTACCCATTACCCAATTGACATAATACGAACATAAATAGCGTACAAACAAAACATAGACGGCCTCAACGGCCGCTAACAAACTTGTGCCCATGAATAGACCAGCGAGGCCCATAAGGGAGACTGCAAAAAGATGGCTTGTATTATTTATACCGGTACCATTTGAAACAGTGCCTACTTATAAATTCCGTAGTGCTGAAGATAACTAAAGTACGATGTTGTAAAATTGGCCAATATTCCAGATCTATGGACAGTTCGTAGGAATCATCATTGACGGACATACTTTTCACCTGCTGATCAATGTTTAATAGTTGTCCTCTGCTGGGAGTAGAGGTAGAAAAAGAGAATCAGATGTTCATAATAAAATATATGCATCTTTGTGAAGGTCTTACGGTATTCTTATCTCCGGCCTCGAAATATATTCCGTATAATTACAATTCGACAGACAGCGTACACAATCGCTTTGACGAACTTTCGAATATTGCTTTTCAAAGCAGCGAACATCTTTCAGTGCACAAATTCGTAGCTTTTTCGCTATATCTGCAATTAGGTGAGACATGAGAACCTTTCAGGAAACTTGTCCCCCCACCCCAACACATACCGGGAATTATATTCATCATATTAAAGGGAAAACATTTGCAATGCTGATAGAACCTCATGGCATGACAATAGCTGAGACACAAACCGCGACTATAAAAATTGGCACTGAATTGTCTTCGCAAGTGAGTGTAGGGAAAGACTTCGTCGCTGTTAATGCATTTGCGTTGGCTGCAATGGATTTTTATATCTTAAACTGGTATTTCCACTAAATGGGCCAAGTGGGGGGGGCTGCCTTACCTTTGCCTTAGTGTCCTTACATTATGCTCCGCATAATGATTGTTGATGGTGAAACCATATTTTGAGATATTTTTGCTTGGATGCCACACATAACTGGGGAAATCGGTCATGGCCAATAAATCTCGCGGATCCTTAAGAAAGATCTGTAGGGTTTTATAAATATCTGGGGTTTGTCAAAACTATTGCCATTTTATGTTGAATTTACCAAGAGGCTTGTGTCGATTTTCGGTATTGTAAATCGTATGGTCCAGTCGTCATCCAGTTCACTAAACTTATAATAGCGTATGCGATTGGGATATCTTGAAATAGTTTGAAAAACCAAAACACGTTTTAAATCCATGCTCTATGAATATGATCATTTATGTCCATGCTGGAATTTAAACGCACTATTTTCGCTTTGCTAGCATCATGTACACGGACATCTTTCGTGCTGCCTTCACTCGACATGTCGACATGTGCATGCAATCCATAAGAAGGAAGGCACAAAGAACTTTCGACCTCCACTAGGAGGAATGCAAGAAGGACTTGTTATAGGAAGGGCTAAGTAGGAAGTTATTTTACTAGAAGGAGATCCGAGAATGATCATCGGATCATTATTAAATGACTTTTCGGAGAAGACACTCCAAACTTGACGTTCTCCTACAAGACTATAACATTTGCGACTGAATGAAATGTGTTTTTGAATCTCCTTAAGGTTTAAGGATATACGAGAACACGATTCGGCCCAGTTCTTTATCATGTTTTTTCCAAATCAGTCGTACTTACTCATTTAAATTTCTTTTTGTATAAATACTGTTGAATACAAAGCAAAATCCTGGTGATGTTTCCAGTGGCTTGAAAAGACTCCGGCAACGATAATGACGACCCTGAAGTTGGCAATCTGTAAAAAGCTCATCGATTTGATAATAAAGCTAGAATTGGACACGGTAAACACGGTAAAAGGAAGTCACTAAAAAAAAAAAAATACTAATAACAGAATGACAATAACTTGTGGCAAGTAATTCTCCAATCGCGTAATATCCAAATCATATTTGAATAAATCGTCAACGTTGAATGGATCAGGACGTGTTGAACGCTGAAAACGTACTGCCGCCTGGATGACACCCTCCAGATCACTGAGATTGTTGGATATATTTCTTGTTCTCAAGCTGGCAAAATGTTAGACATTCAGATAGGGAAACAATAGGGGACAGGCACTACTTACATGTCCGCTTTCATTTGTCGCAGTTTCTGCGGATTCAAAGGATAACCCAAACACAAGTACACCGAGGGATACGGCATCGTCGAACCTTGTTCGATTGTCTCCAAAACCGTGAGAATGGCCTTATTTTCATACTGATCGTAGAAACCGAAACAGATAACTATGACCGCATAAAGCGACACAATTAGAATGGAAAACCAAAACAATTTGGTGATCTTTCTTTCGCCACAACCGATGAACTTGAAGCCCGACATTGAAGTAGTCGCACTAAACTCATTGTATTGCACCGTACAATTTCTTTTCAAATAATAGCAAATTGTATTCATGTCCCGGTAATTGTGTGTCGAAATCGTTCAACAACAGAAACTAGAGTGATTTTGTGTTAAGGCAACGTTGGGTTTTTATTGGCGTCAACTGTTCGTTGGGGTCAATCAAACTGCACAGTGAGGGGAAGTTATAAATCATGCCAAGAATTGCAAATTTCAAAAGCTTTCAAATTAGGAAGTTGAAAATCACACATTGGACCAGTGACGAAGGGAATTATTCCATGGGAAGACTTTTATCTAAAAGACTGCATCGTTTTGTCCACGATATGGGAGGAAGAGAATTGTTGCTCTTACAGACAAGGTAAAATATTTGAAGATGACGTAGGTTTTCTATATAAATGTCCTGAAATTTCGGCGTGGGTGGAACAATAATGGGAGCTGATATTAGAAACGAACTGTGTAAACGAAATCGTTAGGAAAGCATTTTCCACTGAGCAACAAAGATCGAATCATATCAGTATACGACCATATCGGGAGTTGAGCAGAGAGGAAAATATTCTTATTTGAAGAAATGACGAGAGAGGAAAATATTCCTGTTTGATTCTTCAGTTGAAGGAAAGAGACAAGACAACAAGGTCGGCATATGGGTGATTATAGGGGACGAAATAAAGCAAACGGGATAAAAAAAGGACAAAAAGGGGAAAAATAAAACAAAAAAGGGGCCAAAACGGCATAAAAAAGGATGAAAAGGTGAAATAAATTTTTGGTAACAACAAGTGGATAAAAGTACCAAAACGGGATGAAAAAGTACAAAAAGTGGTCAAAACGGCATAAAAATGATAAAAAGGTGAAATACAAAAAGTGGATAATAGTACCAAAACGGGATAAAAAAAGGACAAAAAGGGTAAAAATAAAACGAAAAAGGGGTCAAAACGGCATAAAAAGTATCAAAAGGTGAAATAAATGTTTGGCAACAACAAGTGCATAATAGTACCAAAATGGGAAAAAAAGTACAAAAAGGGGCCAAAACGGCATACAAATGATAAAAACGTGAAATACATTTTTGGTAACAACAAGTGGATAAGAGTACCAAAACGGGATAAAAAAAGGACAAAAAGGGGAAAAATAAAAATAAAAAGAAAACGGGGCCAAAACGGCATAAAAAGTATCAAAAGGTGAATTAAATGTTTGGCAACAACAAGTGCATAATAGTACCAAAACAGGATGCAAAAGTACAAAAAGGGACAAAACGTCATAAAAATTATCATAAGGTGAAATCATTTTTTGGCAACAACTAGTGGATAATAGTACCAAAACGGGGTAAAAGGGGACAAAAATGGAGGGGGAACAATTTTTGACAACATTTGGAAATAAGTAAGAGATGGGTCGAAAAAAGACGGGAAATAAAAAAAAGGTTAAAACCAATTTTCGACAACAAGTGGATAAGAGTTAGAGAAGTGACGAAAAAGGATCAAAAGGAATAAAAAGGCTCAAAAGGTAAAATACTTTTTTGGCAACAAGTGGATAATGGTACCAAAGCGGGATAAAAGGTCAAAAAAGGGGAAAAAGTGAAACAAATTTCGGTAGCTTTTGGAAATGAGTATGAGATGTGTCGAAAATGGGATAAAAAGGGACAAAAAAGAGGGGAAATAAAAAAGGATGAAACTCCAAAGGGGGAAAACAAAAATGTTTGGAAAAAATTTTAGGTGAGTGGAATGATTACATTTTTTTGGAAGAAGTCAAACAGTTGACAAAAACTTTTCAAAACTGGTGAAATATATAAACAAAAAATAGTTTACAAAATAATCACAAAAGGGCGAGAAGTAGAAATGTGCACGACATTGCAGTTAGAAAATGAGTTTCAAAGAGGATACAAAGTACAAAAATGGATAAAAACTACATCAAATTAACATGAGGGGCAAAAAACTGGAAGAATAAAGAGCCAAAGATGGAGCATAGACAGGTAATGGAATAAAAAGGGACAAAATGTAAGGGGAACACCAAGAAGTTCATTAAAATAAGCCAACAATTTGAGAAAACTGAAAAGACTACAAAAAGCGTCCACGATGGGTAAAATATAGAGGATGTGGGAAAACGTTTTCAAAATGATCACAAATGCTGATAAGTAGAAAAGGCCATACATGTTTGGAAATTGTTGCGGTCTTACAACAGCAGTTGCACAAAAGCAGAAAACGGGGCCGATATTGGGAAAATTAAAAAGTGTGAACAAATTAATATCGATTGCCGAAAATTGTATGCCTTTTTTTTTGTAAGCCAATGCAATTTAACAAATATTTTGTGTTTTACTGTATAACGTTTTACTGGACGAATTTGTATAAACGTATTAATTGAAAAAATCTCGGAACTGAAAACAGAACAAGTCTCATACAGAACAATAGAGGAGAAATGACAGACCAAGTGATAATAGAGGAGTTGAAGTATATGGCCAAATAAATTTAAAAAAAAGACAAAATTTAAAAAACAAAAACAAAAAAAATTAAGAAATATGTTTAAAGAAGTTATTCAGCGAAAAAAAGGCTGTAGCTCTTTGACTAAACCCTATATAAAGTCATCCAACATCCTACTGCGCAGTTATAAAAAACCATCACCAATTTTCTTCAGACTCTGCGAAAATCTTCAAACATTTCAATTAGTCAATGAACAGTCGGACTGTTGCGACCAATTCTTCCCAATGTGCCGTCAATTGCAATGCCATGCAATAAAATACTTTAGTAACGACTCCATATCGCCAAATTGATCACCCCCACTTGAAACTGGGACATTAATTAAGTGTTAATTAAACATAGAAATGAAAACCATTTCGGCCAAAATAATTCTGGCCACAAAACTTGACACAGAACGCCATGAATTACCACGTAAATTTGTTTATATCACAGCAATGCAATCGAATATGGTCAATGAATAATTGCAGTTGAAAAAAAAAAAAACATCACTTCCATATTTCAACTTTTAAAAGGTCACCCAAATGGATGGATTTTTCGAGTCAGTCGTGCGTTAGTTAGCGTTGCATGTTCGGCGTGAGTGCAACACCATCGTCGTAACAATCATGTTGTACAAGTGACCTGTTCCAAAATGGGTGATACAAAGAGTTTAATGGCCACTCAGTCAGGCAGCGAGTGTTGCACTTCTTATCAAATCTAAACAATCAACATCATCGCATCAGGCGCAGACACACACACACACACACACAGACAATGGAGTGAAGTCAAAAGTGCAGCGGAACGTGCAACCAGAGGAAGCGGCACACAACACCACCAACAGTAGAAGGAACACATGTTGCACGTTGTCATCACACTGCAGTGTCTTGTAATTTATCATTTTGTTTTTGTGGCGACCCGAAATTGACAGTTGGCTGTTTGGAGTGGGAGTATTACTTAGATGCATGTGTGTAAGTTGGCTCGTGAAATGACTACACACGTCCATTTCTCATGTCGATTAATGATTCCAAATGTTTAGATAGGTCCCATTCAAAATACATCGAACAACAATAATTGATCGAACGATTTTTCAGTTCTCTCAAAATGCGAAAAATCGAAATCAATTGAGTGGGGGTGGGGGGAGGGCATTGTTTATCAGAACCTTTAGGAGATATAGAATTTTTTTTTTTTTTGGGGAGAAAAAAACTTAATTGTATAATGTTGAAATATTTTCAAAAGAGGAAGGAAGCAGAGGAAATGTCAATATGGCCATCAACACATTGGTTTGAATATTTATAAACATTCCTTCACCATATTTATTTTCATATAAATACTTTTTGGATCTCAAAAATAAATCTAAATTCTGACAACCCTGAAGAAAAACTTTTCCAAAAAAAAATTTATATACAATTTCAGTTTACATTTTAATTGTTTTTTTTTGTACAAAATGTTGTTCAATTTTCTTTATGGTATAGGGTGTTTTGTAAGCGACATGAGAACTATCGATAACTATGGTTTGACAGCTCAGAAGGGTTTGGCAAGTCATCATGAATCGTTTAACGCCTGAACAAAGGTTCGAAATTGTGGAAATTTAATCTAAAAAAAAAAATAATAATACTCTTTTAGCGAAGTTCGTAGAGAACTTCTCGAAGTGAAGTTTTACCAACGAATTGTGTTTAGTGATGAAGCTCATTTCTCGTTAAATGGCGACGTCAATAAGCCAAAATTGTCGTAAGTGGAGCGAAGACAATCCTCAAGCCAACAGAAAACATTTTTCACTTTCTATCGGATAATGTTGTCAAAAGTTCGGTTTAATAAAACAGATTCGGAGAATTTTTATTTTTAAAATAATTTCGTCGATTTTTAATTTCTTGTAAAAAATATTATTTCTTGTGGGAAATTTGCTCAAATTTTCATTTGCTATCGGTAAAGTTTTCAAAATATCAATGCAATAAAAAAATTCAGTTCAATAATTAATTTCGCAGAAATTTCATTTTTACAATTTTAAATAATTTCGTCGAATTTGAATTTTTTTTTCGGAGAATATTTGTCAAAATTTCAGTTTAACAAATTTATTTATTTTTTTAAATAATATCGTCGGCCTTAAGTAGTCGGTCCCGGTCAGTGAATATATAAATTATATAATGCATAGTTCAATGATTCGAGAAAAGTTGCCCGTCTGTTCCTCCATGGAATGTTAAGGGAAATAAGTAAGTAAGTAAATACGTCAACATTTAATAAAAAATACTTTTTTTTTTAAATAATATCATCGATTTTTCATCACTTTTCTTTAATGTGGAAAATGTCGACGAATTTTTATTTTTCATCGGGAATTTGTTGTCACTTTTAAAATTAGAAGAAAATTTGGTCAATTTGGTTTTTATGTGGAAAATTTGGTCAAATTTTCATTTTCTATCGTTAAAATTTCCAAAATATCAATGCAATAAAAAAAAAATTCAGTTCAAGAATAAATTTCGCACAAATTTAATTTTTAAAATAATTTCGTTGAATTTTAATTTTCTCAAAATTTTATTAATAAAAACATTTTTTTTTTAAATTATATCGTAAATTGTTCATCACTTTTGTCAAAGAGATTGGAAAATTTCGACGAATTTTAATTTTCTATCGTTAATTTTTCGACAAAATTTTACTTTTAAAATAATTTCGGCGGATTTTAATTTTTTGGAGAAGATTTCGCTAATTTGGTTTTATTGTGGAAAATTTGGCCAAATATTATTTCTTGTGGAAAATTTGTTCAAATTTTCATTTTTTAACGATAAAAGTTTCCAAAAATCAATGCAATAAGGAAATTTCAGTTCAATAAAAAGTTTTGTACAAATTTAATTTTTAAAATAATTTCGTCGAATTTTAATTTTTTATCGGAAAATGTATGTCAAAATTTCAGTTTAATAAAAACATTTTTTTTTAAAATTATATCGTAAATTTTTCATCACTTTTGTCAAAGAGATTGGATAATTTCGACGAATTTTTATTTTCTATCGTAAATTTTTCGAAAAAATTTTACTTTTAAAATAATTTCAACGGATTTTAATTTTTTGGAGAACATTTGGAGAAATTGGAAAATTTGTTCAAATTTTCATTTTTTAACGATAAATCAATGCAATAACGAAATTTCAGTTCAATAACAAATTTTGGAGATTGTTTATAAAATTTCAATTTAATTTTTTTTTTTTTTTAAATAGTATAGTCGTTTTTTTGTAACTCTTTTTTCATGTGGAAATTTTGGAAGAATTTTAATATTCAAGCGGGCACTTTTTGTCAAAATTACACTTTTAAAATAATTTCGTGGAATGTTAATTTTTTGAAGAAAATTTGTTTTTTTTTGTGGAAAATTTGGCAAATATTATTTCTTGCGGAAAGTTTGTTAATTTTTTTACTTTTTAACGATAGACGTTTCCAAAAATCAATTTTGTTTTTTTATCGGACAATGTTTGTCAAAATTTCAGTTTAATAAATATTTGATTTTTTTCTTTCGATTTTTCATCGCTTTTCCTTGATGTGGAAAATTTCGACGAATTTTCTATGAGAATTTTTTTTTTGTCAAAATTTCAGTTAAATTTTCAATATTGCACTAATTTTGAAACAATTTTGTGGATGTGGATTTTTTGGAAACAATTTTTTTGTCGAATTTTCTTTTCCTTTCGCAAAATATTGTAAAAATTTTGAAGGCAATTGAAAAAAAAATCTTAGGATTTTAATTTTATTTTTTATTTCATAGAATTTTGATTGTCTATAAAAAAATTGTGTTTTCTTATAAATATTTTTTTTTTGAAAATTTGTCGCACTCTATAGAAAATCGTGTCTTCTTATTAATTTTTTTTTTTGAAAATGAGGTCGCTTTTTTATTTTCTATAAAAAAGTCTTATTATTTTTTTTTTGAAAATGAGGTCGGGGTATAAAAAATACCCCGAGTTTAACTATAATATGATTTCTTAAAAAAATAATTTGTCTTCTTTTCGGTAAACATTTAATTCCCTATAGATTTTTTTTGATATTTTTAATAGACAATATTGTCCAATATATACTTTTTATACAACTTTAAAGTTCAAATAAACTACCATTTGTATGGAAACAAAATCTCGATGAGATTTTCTACAGTTTTTCTTACTGAAGAGATTTTTTTTTTTTAAAAATCGAATTCTGGCATTTATTTTGAGGAAAATCTGTATAGAACTTGATTTTACAGAGATTTCCTATAAAAATCAGTTTTCAAGAAGATTTGTCTTAGACATCGTATTTTGATGATATTTCCTAAAAATCCAATTCGATGATATTCGAAAGGCGCAGACAGGGAAGACCAAGTCTCCGGTGGATGGACATGAAGATCCTTGGTAACATGAACTGGAGAAGCCAAGCAGAAGACCGAATCAGTTATAAAGCAGACCAAGACAAACAGCAGGTTGTAGAGCCAACCTAAGTAAGTAAGAGATTTTCTACAGAAATAGACCAAATAATGAGAAAATATATTCTAAAGAAATCGGCTGTAATACCAAAAAATGTTCAACGATATTTTTTTTAATCAACCGATTTTCAACGATGTGTTTTTTTTTAATTTTAATTTTTTTTTTAAAACAAACTTAGTTTTTTTCAAATGTTTTCTTTTATAGGAAACAATTGCAATTGCAATTTTCGACAAAAACCCACCGGCTTAGTATGGTATTTCCGGCTCTATGAAGAAAATTCCCAGAAAAATGAAAAATTCCCCAAAAAATCTCATTCAAAATTGGAGAACTTTTCATTGCCAAAATTTTACCCAAAAAAATCCCATACTTTTGATTTTTTTTCTTGTTAAAGAATTTACTTTTTCAAATTACGAAAATGTATTGCTGTTTTTATGGGGTGTATTTTTCATAATATTATGATGGTTTTGCATTGGGTAGTTTTTCGTAAATTGTTTGGGGGATTTTGTTCGAATTTTTTTTTGGAAATTTTCATATTGGTTTTTTGGGGGGGATTTTTCATTTCTTTTTAAGAAATTCGTCATTTTTTTGGCTGGGTGAAATAAATACCGAATAACGCCCCAACTTACGAAATGAAATAAAACCTCAATAGATGAAAAAACTTCCCAATCATCGTTGTTATGATAGTGGGGCTTTATTTCTTCCCGCCATTTTACATTTCGGTCGTTTTTCATAAAGCCGGCATTTCCTATCGAAATCATCCTGGGCTATGCAGATTTCTTTGAGTGTAAAACGAAAATCATTTCGTTCATATTTATATGCCAATTTCTGAAACTATTTATATAACCGTGTATTATTGCCTGTCATTACTTTTCATATTTTTCGTCATCGTCGACATGAGACTGTGCCTGTGTGTATGTGTGTGTGAGTGCTTTCAACCAAATGACAAAACTTCATTTTGGACATGTGCCACCGCCACCAACATAATCATGATGATCATCAGCATCATGATCGTTTTGCCAAAAAAAGTCATAAAGTTTTTTTTTTTTTTGATTTCAAATGTTAATGTTTTCATTTCCATCAAGAGAAGAAAGACAAACGCATCAACAACCAACCAACAAGGGGCAGGAGGCAGGCCTTTTGAAGTTAAGTGTGTGCGTATTTCAGGTGATTCGCTTTTACTTTCTGGAAATGTATTTTTATAATCGTTATAATTCATTTGCCATACAGACACACTTAAGTGTCACATAAATGTGTCATTTCCCTTAGTGAAAACAAAATGAAGAAAAATTAACCCGCCAAGTAACAAATCACTTGTCATGATTAGCTTCGGTTTTGTTTTCTCTCCAAATAAAATAAATTCAAAATGTGTCATTAAGGAAAACACAAATAAATATCACCTCAAAAAGATTGTTTGTCACGTTATTGTGGAAAAGTGAGATATTCAAAATTTGGCTTTCGGCTTATTTTTATGGCAAAAAAAAAGAAATTGTTTATTTAATGTATTTTTTTTTATTGATATCGTGTCGATAGTTGCACATTTGTAACATAAAAATGTCAATTTGTTTACAATTTAGACTCATGATACATTCCATCCTGAAATTGATGACACGGAGTGCGCTATGGAGTCATGAAATACAACGTTTTGTGCCAGGAAATTGAAGACATGGGCTTGGACGGTCTTTGGCTTCAGCACACAATCAAACTATAATCGTGTTATCAGACATCACGGCGTTATCAAATGGCCAACTCGTAGCTGCGATTTGATGACACTAAAATTGTTTGTGGAGATATGAGGGAGATCTACATAGGAGCTATGTGATCAATATCCCGACATGAATACAGTTAGGAGAATCCAACTGCAGCGAATGCTCTGACTGTAACAAATTACTTGAATGACCCCTAACGTTCCTGGCGTTAGGCGAAAACTACAACAGAGGGGCCAGACATGGAGTATCGATACTTCGGTGGAAAAACCGAGTGGAAGAAAATCCTTCGTGTCATGAACTGAAGAAGCACACAAAAGACAGAAGTGCCTACAAATAATTTATAAAGCATGTTTACTCAATAAATTATCCTTTATCTCCAAATCAGGAGTTCATAAAAACTCATCAGTCAATGGACATAAATAAAATTAAAATACGTTAAGAGAAAACAAACGAACATAATTATTTCTATATTAAAAACAAAAGTATTTAAAGACCGAGAACTTATTTTATGCCAAATTAAATGTAGGCGTTTTGGCCCTCTTTTCAAGATTCCCAAAATAGACTCAAATACACACACACACGCCCGTAGAAAGAGGGGCCAGCAGACGCGCTCGCCGTTTCACTACAGACATTCGAATACTCCTTCCGATAGACAATAAATTATCGAATTTGTAGCTATCGTTGGAAAGAAAGATGAACAAAAAACACAGAGACCGAGTTCAATAGTATGGAAAAACATTTTCCGGTTTTGTGTGAAAATCTAAATGTTGAGGTTTCGTAAAACTGTCCAATTGAATTTGTACAGAAATATTCTGTGGACGTTTTTTTTTCTAAGGCGATTTTTAAAAATATCGGATTGTCTAAATGTTATTTGTGACATTCGAATTTGTTTGGTTTGGCATATCACATTTGTAGTTGACATTCAGACACGTTTCAGTCGAATCTCTTGTGGTCACATCCGAAATCGCCCAAAGGGAACAACACTGTATACCATATGTATGTATGTGTGTGTTTTTACAAATTTACATACATGAGTGTTGACATTATTATTTTTGGCCAGCCCAAATAATGGACCCTGAGGTCTATGTCACCATTTAATCATTTTTATATTTTTAGTTTTTGACAGAGTGAAGGCAATATTTCTTGTCCGTGATGACACCATTTGCCAAAACGTTCGGGGATTTCGGAAGATTTATTATGTTTTATGTTGTAAATATTTGGATATTTGGATTATGGACAAATGTTAAGAAAGTAAAACGTTAAAACCAAAACAGACAACTCTTAAACTCTAAAGTAAAAGAAATATTACGAAACTAATAAATAAATAAATAAATAAAAACATTAAAACGGTTCTTTGCTGAGCAAAGGAGTATTATGAAAAATTTATTAATTTAAAGCCTAGAACAGAACATTTCAAATTACTTTGATACTTTAATAATTTTCGGAAATTGTAAAGTAATTAGGGCGACATGTTTGCCAAATTTAAGATATTCTGGCACATCTCATCGGTAGTTAACCCTAATAATCTCAATAGTAGTTAATTTTCGTACCAATTCAGCTGTTTCGAAGTGAACAATTCTGCGGGGGAATTGCACCGATAACAAATTGCTGTTTGCGTCTTTTATTCGCGATACGATGTACTTACTCGGTAACAATGAAGCCCAACTACTCGAGAAACATTACTGTCGCCACATTACCCTAGCTACCAAATATGTTGCAGCAACATTTGTAGCCTAGACATACACCCAACCGGATTTGTTTGTTCGCAACAATAGGGCGACGGCCGACCATATGTTTGGTATTTCCTGTCGAGGCGAAACAACGACAACATAAACAACACGAAACCAGCATCGCAACAAAACTCGTACACACACCCCGCATTCTGTACACCAAATGTAAACAAACAACGAAAGGAACCAGAACAAACACACGCACGCACATACGATGACTACGGAACGGAAGCAGTGCCGAAAGCAGCGACGTTGGCAGCAACTTTGTCAGCAAAGGCCCAAGCAACATTATGACAAATCGTGTCTGGCATTCAGACATAAACCGCGAATGAGGCAACAACGTGGTTGCGGAAAGACTCGCGTATATTGAGCACACTCACACTGTAACGGAAAATAAAAAACAAACGAAAAGTTCACACACAAACGTCGGGGAGAAGAAAATGAGTAAGAAGTTAGTTAGTGTGTGTGGATTGAGAGCCAGTCGTCGGTGAGATGTTGTAAAAAAAAAGAAAAGTGTTTATGAGTGGCGCATCGGTAAAATAGAACGAAGAGAGTGAAACAAAGCAATTCAAGTGAAGTGTGCGTAAACCGCTAAGTTCGTTGGTGGGGAAATCCATTCGGGCTCGCTCATTGTGAAATATCGAGTGGCCACGTGAAGACAAGACGGCAACTTACATCCGTGCCATTGGCGATCGATCGAAACGCATCTTTAGAATTCTAATTGGAAAAAGAAACAACAAACAAAATCATGAAAATTATGTGACGTTATACGAACTAATCGAGCGTAAAATCATTTAAAAGAAAACCCCACAAAAAAAAAACAACAACAACAAAATAATTAAAAGCTACGTTGTTTTTGTTTTTTTGGATGATTACGGTTGAAAAGTGGCATATGTTTTGGGCCAATGTGAAAGTGTACGTTAGAAATTTTTGTGAAACTGTGCCCCCTTTAGTCATTCTTGTGTCTACGCAATTTCTTACGTTCAACATTTTGGGATTTTGATTCTGTCGGTGAAACAGAACAGCGGACAACGGCACTATTTCATTTGGTTTTTATTGACGCTATTGCTAAAAGCGTCGTGCGTCTAAGGCCTGAAAGTCTTTTCGAATGAGTGACTGCGTAAGTGTGTTTCGTGTCGCCGCCGTATGTGTTCATACGGTGTGTATTTGTGTGATTTTCATTTAAGGGGGAACAAAATCCCCCTCTAGATGCCCTAAGTTACAGCCAAAAAATATCATCATCAGCAACAATAACAACAACAAAACATACCAGACAGAAACAGCAGCACCACCAACAATATCGACGAAAAATATTCTCGCTAAAGTCCTCTACCATGCGATTGTCGTTCAACCAACAACAACAACAAAAATATTTAAAAATAACTGCAGTTTTTATAAAACGAAACGAACGAATATAAAGAAAACAGCAAGCAAAATAACAACAACAACAACAACAATGCCATGTAGATATTCTCTCTCCTCTCACTGTCTGCGGCCAAAAGTTTGTGTTACATGAAATGAAAATTAAATTAAATTTAAGATAAAATTGAGAAAATCAAAAAAAATCCATTGAAACAAAAGTTCAAAAATCAAAATCTCCTCCAAAAGTGCCTATGAAAAAAATGTTGCAAATTTCGTAAATAGAAAAAAATACAAAATAAAAAAAAATACGATTTGATTTAGATTAGAAATTCGGTTTGGAAGAAGCCGAAGATTTGTATTTAAATTTCGTTCAAAATGAAGTTGTGGAAAACAAAGAAACCGATCAGCTGTGTGTCCGGCAAAAGTGGTGCCCTGAAAAATGAGGATAAACACGATATAAACGGTGCCATACAATTGGCCCCAATGCTGTCGGGTAAGTTGTTTTTCTCTTAATATCTCATAATGCAAGAATTTTTAAAATACACGTGGCTGTCCTATTAATTCTGAAGCTTTTAGTTTATTCGGCATACAGTGCCAAGCAGGTCTAGAATTGCTGTTTAGCCTTTAGTCGGAGATTGACAAAATGACTTCAATTGTTTAAAAAATATATATAAAAATAAAACATATACTAGCGGTAAAGACCGCTTTATGTTTGTCAACGCTCTATGGTTACAAATTCCTGATTTGTGGTCCTATGTGAAATGGGCAAAGACCGACATTGAATTGTTGCCAATCGTAATTCAAAGTAATACAACAACAATACACCCCTGTGTGCGTCATCTGTACTAGCGGAATATGATTAAGTTGGAATATGGAAAGTTGCTCGTATTTCTTTTTCGAGAATATTTTTGAAGAGCTAATGTTGACGAATGAAAAAAAAAGAAATAGTATTCAATAAAACGAATTTGTTCGTTCGTTACATATCGTCAATATTCGAAGAGTTATAAAATTTTAGACATGATTCAATTCTGGTTTTCAGATATATGTTACATATGGACAAATGGAACACAATTCCAAAAACAATAAGCTCTCATTACTGATAAGAAACTATTTTATTGCGCCTTCAATTTTGACAATTTGTAACGAACGAACAAATTCGTTTTAAGGAAACAGGCAGTAAGTTTTTTTTTGGAATTTTTGTTTGTATTAAATTAATAAAAAGGGGTTTCCAACAAGAGGTGTCATTTTGAATCACCCGGTATTTCGGTAGCTGTCACTTTTGAAGCTTTTATCCATATGACATTTGACAAGTAGAAACTAAGCCATTACTAAAAATGGAACGACAAACGCTTCAACAACGCATTGAATTAATTAAAATTCACTAGAAAAATGGAAATGAAAATCTTGAAGTCACAGTGCGCAAAATTTAAGCATTTTTGGGTTGTCGTGAAGCACCTTGTCGGACCGCAATACAGAAATTGGTGGAAAAACACAAGAACTCAAGTCGGCCGATTATCAACAACATCGTGTCTTTGCTGATTGGAGACAATTGCTCTTTTAAGGGAAAAAGTTTCCCGACCCCGTAAACTCTCGAAGAGGTGATCACAATTGGCCACCGAGATCTTGTGATTTAACACCTTGGGACTTCTTCCTTTGGGTCAACGTGAAAGGTAAGGTCTACGCCAAAAGCCCAGCGTCGATTCAAGACCTCAAAGGTAGAATTCGTGAGGCTATCGAGGACATAGGGCAGCCACTTTGCGATTTGGTTATGGACAATTTCATGAAAAGGATATAAGCGTGGTCGTGTTGGCCATTTGGCTGATGTTGTTTTTCATTATTAACGGCATACCTTTTTCTTTATTATGAAATAACAATTCGATAATTTATCTCAAAAAATTAACAGGGTTTTCCAAAAGGAGGTGTTATTTTGGTTTTCAAAGAAAAATTATATATTTTGTTATTGTTAAATAAATACCAAAAAAAAAAAAATGTTTCCAGCTTCACAAATTCATTAGAAGAAAATAAGTAGACAAAATATTTTCAATTGTTAAATGGGTGGCCCTTATGTAATTGGTGAAAAGTGTGTGCGACTATCATACAGCAAACCCCGGTTCATATTCCTAATCGTAAAGTGTTTAGAGAAATCTCTAAACTCTAGAAAAAAAAGCATTAGCTGATCTGAGCCCGAATTAAAGAGTAGGTCTATTACTTTATGGGAAAAACGTACGTACGTACCTTTGATTTTTATTACTATTTTGTAATTTGAAGTAATAGTAAATACAACTTCTAACACATGTATTACCTCTGACAAATTAAAAAAGTTTTCGCACTTCGAAAAAGATCAATTGTAAAGCCGGAGAATGTTTCAGTACGTATCGATCCAAACCTGAGATGTTAGATGTCCTTTACAAGGTTCTAAAGACTTATTCGAATTAAGTGAACATAGGCCCGGATACACCATTTTGTATGTCGATATTGGAAAAATTAAAAAAAAAATCAATCAATTTCCATATTTTGAATTTGTTAATTTCAATTTTTTTTGGAAGGCGTCAAATTTTTGATGTTCGGTTCTAAAGACTTATTCGAATTAAGTGAACATAGGCCCGGATACACCATTTTGTATGTCGATATTGGAAAAATTAAAAAAAAAATCAATCAATTTCCATATTTTGAATTTGTTAATTTCAAATTTTTTTGGAAGGCGTCAAATTTTTGGAGCTGGATGGACGGTTAGTCAATTTTTAACACTTTTTTTTTTGGCATCACACACACACGTTTACGTTCTTCTTGAACCCGGTAATGTTCCAGACGTTCTTCACGCAGATTTGCCTAAAACACTAACCGATATCGAATCCAATCGACTGTTTCGCCTTCTCTGAACAATAATTTCCCAATGAGGGTTGTGTGGTAAATGCCTGCGAAGAACTGACACCAACAAGATCATGCAAACGTGTTTCATGGATCTCGGGCGAATAACAACTTTTCTTCCTTATTCTATTCGTACCAGGCAGAGACTTCTGGTCACTATTTTTTTTAATTTACATTTTTTTAGTTTTCGTTTACTTTAAAAAAATGCCCATTTATTTTTTTTTTAAATTTTTGGTTTTACTGGCTTTACTTTACGTTACAAATTCAGTTTGGTTCGAATGGGGTTAATCGTCGGTCATCAAAATCGGATTCTTAAAATCCGGTAAAGTATGCACCATTCCTGCGAGCATTTGGCCATATTCCAAACAATGTGGCCGGCCTGTCAACAACATTCAATTGCAGTTCCAAAATTCAGAGCCCGTTGAGTATACCAAACAAACTTGTTATTAGTAATCACCAAAACTTTATGGCCTGTCATTTCACTTGAGAGTTTTTTGTTAGCACATTTTTATTTTATTTATTTATTAAATAATAATAATAAAATACCATTTTGTATTCTTATCAGTACATAAAACTCTTCACAAAATTATCAGTTCGTCAATTCAAATTAAGTAATAAAATAATTGGCATGCGTAAAGTCTCCATATTTCTCCATATAGTTTAGTGGTCATTTTTGTGTGGCATTCTAATGGTACAAGCGATTCATGTAAATTATGATTCGGACAAATCTCAACCACATAAATATCACTATCGTTTTTCATTCATTCAAGCCCCATTGGGATTTGAAGATCTCCTCCGAATGACAACCAGACAAATGGTCCATTAATAGAAATGTTAATACGATGGGTTGATTGTTGATTGTTGTTTGTGGTTGCAATGCAATGCAATACAATTCAGTTGAAATTGTTTCGTAGGGGAGCCATAAACTATTCCATAAAAACAATCAAGTGATGATACAACTTCCAAGTGCTCGCTCGCTCGTCAGCTCGTACATATTCGAAGGAAAGACAAAAGCCAAAGCTAATAAATGGCCATAAATTAAATTCGAAATGACAGAAAGTGTGGCCCACAATATGTACAGAATAAAATAAAGTTTGTGTGTTGTGAGGAGGGCGAGGGCCAGATACCCTCCTCAGTTCTTCACATTGATTCTAATGGAAAGACAAGTATATAGACGAAGTAATTTCGGTTTGAAATTGATATAATTTCCACACCAGCATACAAAGGGCTTTCAAAGTCTTTGAGAGATGTTGGAAAAGCAGTTAAATGATCATAAATAGAAGTGCATTATTGAGCTGAGACGAATGAGAAATCACCGACAGGCGAAACAAATTTCCAAAAAAGCTTATTCGGTTGCTTGCAAGAGGGTTTATGAGATTTCGGCTGCGAGGGGGTGTTCAACATTTAGAAATATTTCATATAAATTGATTCGGTACGTACGACCTATGCAGCCGCCTTGTATTTTTCCTAGGTCCTGCATTTGAATATTTGTAAATCATAGTGGAGGTGAAAGGTAGATTTTTACTGTTTTACTGTGGGAATAATAATTTTTTTAAATTAATTTCGAAGTTGCCTTGGATAAAATACATATCAGACAAAGAAAATCAAACTGTGAGCCAAGTCCTAAAAAGTAAGAAGCAAGTTCAACGAACGTTTCAAAAATTCAAGACACTGACATGGACGATATTTGGTCTCAACGAGACCAATGCAACCATCGATATTTTATGCAGTGTTTTTTAAAAGTGCCTCGGTGCTTTGATTTGAGACCTTTGGATTATTTTCTGTGGGTAGTTAAGTGTTACGCAAAACATCCAGACACAATTGAAGTGTAGACATACGAAGCCGATGTAACAATTAAAGACATTCGAAGCGAAATATACGAAGATGTGCTTAAAAATGGAATTGATTGATTACAATGGACCACATTTAAAATTAAATAAATCCCACAAGGGATACATGTGTTTAGAAATCATTTCTGAAGCAGACCAACACCAACAACAAGATGTAGAGCCCACTTAAAAAGTCATTGAGCCGCCCCTACCTATAGGGCTTTTATTAGAGACGAGCTTCGCCCCACATGCCGTCCAGGTCTACATTATACCTGGGAATGCTACAAAAACACTATACTATAAAATAAAACCAACAAATTCCATCAAATATTCAGACGTTTCCGTACGTGAGTATCAATTCGATATCATGTAGTTCATGACAATGTACAGTGATTTCGCATGAGCTTACGGAAAATGTTGGCGAACATATCAAACAACTAGTAAGTTGTAATGAGCCTATGGCGCCCGTTGAAATATGGAAAAAAAATTTGTTGAAAAAAAAAATGTAGTTGAAAAAAAAATTTCCTGAAAAAAAAAAATGTTGTTGAAAAAAAAAAATTTGGAAAAAAAAATTTTGTAGAAAACAAATTTTTGTAAAAAAAAATTTTTTTTTGAAAAAAAAATATTGTAAAAAAAAAAATTTTGTAAAAAAAAAATTTGGGGAAAACACAATTTCTGTACAAAAAAAAATATTATTTTTTTTATTATTATTATTTATAGAAAATTATAGAATGCCTATTTAAATTCCTACGTACTGCGTGACAGAGTCAGTGAATCAGTGTCGAGGGTAAATATATATTAAGATACTCTCCGATCGGGACCTACTGCCTTACCACTAATGGATTTTCTAGAAAAGTTTCTCATATATTACAGTCAATGGCATTTACAAAGTGGAAACGGTCTCTGAAAAATGTTCGATGTCCTTAACAGAATTCGAATCGGGGTTTGCTTGTGTACTTTCTTGAATTTAGAGCAGCCAAATAAACGTTGTTTGGAAGCAAATAAACTTTACTTGATACAAGCTCCAAACACGCGATTTACTTGTGTGCAAACATTAAAAGCAACATATTTTTCAACGTATAGAGTGGTACATTTGTATGGCAATCTCAGATTTCTCACATCTCTAATGTGTGATTTTCATACAGACAAACATAATTCAATTTTAAAAGTTTTTTATTTCATTTTTTAATTAGTTTTCACAACAATAACAAATCAGTGCTTAACGCTGCTGTGGCCAGCTGTTTCCGTTTACCTCGTTCATTTTTAAATAAGAAACTTCACTTACTTACAAGTTTAGAACTCATTAACTGCCGGCTTACCTCACTAATCGTATGACTAGCTTAACATACTACCCTCTATTCCTAGAGCATGTTAGCTGCAGTCATAGAAATGATGAACATTTGATAAAAATCAAAAAATATTCTTTTAGGTCTGGAACATCAATGATAGCCCATGAGAACACAGGCCAGAAGATAGTTTTGCAACAATTCATCCACCACTGGCAGTGTGTTTGAGTGTTGATTAATGTTGCAGCAAAAGCCACCAGAAGAAGAAGGCCTTTTACTTTAAAAAAAGAAAAATAATTCTCATATTCTGAACTTCCTTAATTTTTCCTCTGGCGGCGAGGAATTTCTTTTTTTTTATAAATTTGGAAGAAAAGACGTTTTCTTGAAAGGCTTTCAAAGAAAGTGAATGAGTGAGTGTGTGTGTGTGATAGTATGGCTGCTTATCACCGAATAGTTTCAGCTATTGCCTGAGTGTGCCTGTGCCGAGTGTTTTACTGGTTCGCCTGAACGTAGGCAGGGTGTGTGAACTACTCTTGCAGTTTTCTGGTGTAAATTTAGTGTGTGAGTGTACGAAAGTATGTGTGAAGTGCATTTAATGAATTTATGGCATTCGTACGCGTAATTAAGAATTTAATTAAATTTTCTTATAAATTGTATTTTGTTTCTACAGCAATGTATCCACGTACATTGTGCATGTATGTGTTGTTACACTCGTGCATGTTTTCATGGCGTGGCATGTACTCTCCATTTATATTCAAAATGTACAAATTTTAGATTAAACTGACAGATTTTCATATGAATAATTGTCATTTTTATGGAGTGAAATGACATTAATGGAGATGGTCGTATCAAACATCAACATTCCATGAGGCCATGAAGACGGGGAACTTTGTATATTCAGTGACTTAGACCTCACAAACAGGCTTCTTCCCTTGCTTCTTCTAGAGATGTTTTACATGCCTTCGAGATAAATCTCCCGTTTGTAACGGAGCGGGAATTTATGTGGTGGAGATAGTAGCTGGGGAACGTAGTTATGTTCATGCCAGGATATGAACCAGGATTTTTTGTGTGATGGTCCTTCTCGACCACCCACCGCATCCTTACATTGATTTTAAACTTCTAAAATGGGGACCTTCTCTCAAATCAGCCAACAATGTTTTTTTTCCAGAAGTTTCACAGGGCTTCCTGATTACTCTCTTATTCGCCGGCATTTACTATGTGCAAACGGTCATTCAACAAATTTCAATGTTCTTTAAAGGATACAAACCTGCGATTTCTGTGTGATAGTTGCGCACACATATCACATCACGGCCAGCCTGCCACTGATCGTTCAACCACAGTCACCGTTACTGATCGATCATTACCTGGATGACTTCATTTGCACTGACCAAGACTCCAGTCGATACACCATTTGAAAGAAGAAATGGAAGTCGTGGCCTTCATGAACTGTGCTGGCCACGCACAAGAGATTTCTTAAGTAAGGCAAGCCCAGAGCCGTAACCTCAATTAGTGTCAGACTGAAAAGCCTGTGTATTAGCAAACTGGAGAGCGCCCCCACACAATACATTTCTAAAGTAAGCCATGACCACCGACTGGTAGTCGGTCAGCGGCAGACCATCTCTTCCCCTGGTCATTGGTTGACCTTACAGGATAAGAAAATAGTGGGTACACCAAACTAGAGAGGTCACACACTACAATTCTTAATTAAGCGATGACCAATGACAATAATAATTACTGCAGCTTATCATTGACAAACTCGCTCAGTCGCAGACCGCCTTTTCCACTCCTCACAGGAAAACAAAGACTCCTGTGGACACCAATCAGTCAATGCGTGCATACGCCAATTCCATTACGATCTTTCTCAGTGATCTCGGAGAAGATGTGTTAGTCAGGATATTTTCTTTGACTCCTTTAAATTGTGTGTGTGTAAATATAAAGTTTTCATAGACTCAAGAGTATAAACTCGTCCGCTCGTTCGTTCCAATATATAGTTGTGTTATTGTCTGTTAATATTCGGCTGAAGCACTAGGGCAGACGACATTGTTGGACCGTTGACCGTTGGAGTTTCAGAGACGGATCTCCTGGCTATACACGAAAGTTCCTAACTCCCTAGTAACTAAATAGAGAGTAATATGTTCATTAGGGTGGAGTGAAATTCAAAAAAAAAAGTTAACCTCGGAAAGAGATGTAGTCTGGGGTCCTAATGAGGGGAAAAATAAAGAAAAAAATTTTCAAAAATTTTTAGGGGTCGCGCCACTCCCTCGAAATTTGGAAATTATCGCTATTTTGGCGTTGATTTTAGAAAAATCCTAAAAAAGTTGTATGTCAATAAATGTTTGCAATAGCGTAAACAATGAAATAAGGTCATGAAAAAATTTAAAAAAAATTTTCTCATTGTTCAAAAATTTCAAAAAGTAAAATAAGTCAAATCGTCCCTTCTTCAGAAAATTGACTGAACAATTAAATCGCCACCAAAGCTACAAATATTAGTCGATTATCCTCATATTTGCCTCAAATACTTTTGTTTGAGCACTGAACAAGCTCAAACTTTTAAATTTGGAATAAGTTAAGTCGTTAATTTTTAGGATTTTTCTAAAATCAACGCCAAAATAGCGATAATTTCCAAATTTCGAGGGAGTGGCGCGACCCCTAAAAATTTTTTAAAATTTTTTTCTTTATTTTTCCGAGGTTAACTTTTTCAAATTAAAAAAAAGCATGTTTTCACTCCACCCTAATGTTCATGCAATATGGAGCAATTCTCTAGTGGTTTGCTTAGACCGGCAATTCATTCATCCGAAAACAAATTAATAATAAAAATTTGATTTCTTTTTTAGGATATTCGAGTTTTGGAAATACCCTACGGCTTCAACTCGATTTAAGCCTGATTTTAAAAAACAAACAATCTATGTCTGTCTCATATTGTAATTAAAAGGATCTTCTCCTATTAAAAATGATGCCGATATGAAAACATATCTAGTCCAAGGTATGAATAGTGGTGTGCCGATAAGAGCGTATTGTTCTGATATCCACCAGCGCTTTGTTATATTGAAACTCGTTTCGTTGTATTTTGAAGTCAAATCCCATAAATTAAAGAAAACTTAAGAATCTGGCATTAGTCAGAACTGGTGTTAAATGTCAGCATTCATCACGATTCTCTGGAAATGTATTTTTATGATTACTTAAATTTATTGTTAATGACAATGACAAAAACGTACGCAACATTCTGCACTCTTTTCTTTCTGGTTTTTTGGTGGGTGTTAAAATGTTTCCGTTTCGTGTAGTTTTTGTAAAACGGGAAAAACAATTAATTTCACATACCAGTGCGAGAATAACCAATTAAATAGAATTACTCACATGTTTGGATGAGTTTATTGTATGTACATTAGGGTGTCCAAAAAATTTTTGAAGGTTTTTTTTTTATATTTTTCGGAAACCTTTTTTTTCGAAAAATTCTGGGTTTTTCCGCATTTTAAGCACAATTGTTCGAGATTCATTTTGATGTGTATGAATCATACGTTTTTTTTAAATCGATGTTTTTTTTTATTTCTAAAATATAACCCATTGTCCGGTTTTTAATATTAATACCTTAAAACAATCCCTGTCTCCTTGTCTACAAGCAGTTTTTTACAGAAGTCAAAAATTAAATTGTAAGTGCCGATGTTGAATATGAACCACACCTAAACGTCAAGTTTTTTCTGCATTTCATTTGACATTTCTGAATTTCAGACTAACTCAATTTGAACCATGGAAAGATACACCAGAGAGCAACGCGTTAAAGTTACCCAGGCTTATTATGAAAATGGGCGTTCACATAAAAATCTATTTCGTGAACTTCGAAGAAAATCATCTTCAGTGATGAGGCACATATTCACCTCAGTGGATTCGTCAATAAGAAGAATTACCGCATTTGGGCGAATGATAATCCAAGAGTGAAACAATGCACCCACAGAGAGTCACTGTTTGGTGCGGTTTATGGGCTGGCGGCATCATCGGGCCGTATTTTCTCCAAAATGAGATCGGTCAGGCAGTTACTGTGAATGGTGTTCGCTATCGTGAGATGATAACGAACTTTTTATGGCCCGAATTGGAAGATATGGATGTGGACGATATGTGGTTTCAACAGGACGATGCCACTTGCCACACAGCTAACGAAACAATGACACTTTTGCGCAAAAAATTCAATGGCCGTGTTATCTCACGTCGTGGCGATGTCAATTGGCCGCCAAGATCATGTGATTTGACACTGCCAGATTTCAACACTGAAACTGTTTTGAAACATGTAACATAACAATTTAGTTTCTTTGTAAAATATTCTTAGACATTTCTAAAGTTTTCGTTTTTGTTTTATTTTATGTTGATTTGTTTTCTCCCATACAAATCGGCCAAATCGATTTGCGCGATCTAGGTTTTTATTTTATACCCATGGTTTCTTGGTGAAATATTCTTAGAATTATCTGTAGATTAAAGTTTTGCTATACGCTGACCCGTCCTAATGTTCATACACATCTATGGGTAATGGTGTATTTATTAGCACATACTCGCAGATAAAATAATGAGATATTCTTTTTATTTAATGATTTTGACATAATTTCGAGCAAAACCGAAAAGGTGAGCTAAAAATACGAATCTCATTTTTCTGTTGTTGTAGATTGTGAAAATCCAATTTCAAATCAAAAGACGTATGGGTTTAAACTTCTTAAAGAAAAATGGACAAAATCATTGATAACATTTCGATTCCATTTTTAAACGGAATGCCTGTTTTTATCTAAAACGAAAGAGAAAATGAAAATGCATCGAATAGAAACTAAAAAAAAGTAGTTATTTTATTGATTTTCTGTTTACGCAGTGATAACCAAAAGGTTCAAGTCCAACTTAGAACGTATTTGTTTTCTCATGTAAAATCTCAAAAACAGGACTTAGCTGTTTTACACTCTAAGGTGGCGATTTGTTAATGTATTTCTGAGGGCTCTAAATGAAACCTGGGTTTTGTTGACACCAAATTATCAAAACCCATAATTTGTAAACTGAATTTTCAAAAGCGTTTTTTTACCTTCATTTTCAAAAAATAATTTTTTTAAAACTAAATTCTCAAAACAGTTTTTATTAGCCAAAATTTTCAAATTCGATTTTTTTAAACACAATTTTCAAAACCACTTTTTTAACCGCACATGTGTTTGTTTGCAACAATTCTTGAGAGAAGTTACTCTTGCGACGACATTTTTCAAATGAACATGCAGGTGCACATGCAGACCCTCAGTTTTTTTCTTTCAGATGATTTTCGATATTTTTCTTTTGTTTCGAAGAGCATATGTGTACACAACTGGCAAGAAATTGATTGTACGTGTAATGGCAGGGTTATCTGTAACTGAAAATTCCACATGTCTCGTAGAAAAAGTTGCTGTTAAAATAGAAGAACTCTGAAAATGTCCACGGGCGTTATAATCGGTTTACAAATACCTCGTTGACCTTCTGTCGAAGAAATTACAATCGCCATGTAGCCAACTTAAGTGTCCTTCCATAGCACCACTATTGACCATATTGTTAAGATTGTTATAGAAACTGAGAAACTTTTCATAAAATCTATAATATGACAAAGATTCTATGACGATTTCGTAAATTCCTAAAATATTCTTCATAATACGCATGAAATTTACGAAAATCTTCGCAGATAATATGATGAATGTATGAGGAATGTAAATAGAACGAAGAAACTGTTTTCAGTATGCCACAGATTTGGAACATACGATCGAACAATACTTCAGCTCAATTTCTGTGGAATTTCATACAAATCTTTTGAGAACTTCAAAAATTGCAGATTTATTTCACTATTTTTTTTTTAAAATTCCAGACATAAAATAACGACTTTACTGAACATTTATGACTTTTTAATGACATATCCGACGGTTTATGTGAGACCTAAATAAAACACACACAAAAACATGACATTGAAACATCAAAAATATTCAAAAGGACTTCGTCACACACACACACATATCGTTGGAATTTATCTCTCCTCCAGTCGATGTCAAAGTGACAATGGCGGGTAATTAAACCTTGAATTTTATACTCTTTAAAAATAAACAACAACAACAAAATCCTTGTAGCAAAGGCCCCTCAAACAACAACATCAAAAATCTCCTCAATTAATATAAATGTTAAATGACTTGGAATGGTGATCGGAGCAGTACAGCGATCATTTTGTATTTTATGACTTTTGTGAGATGTTTGTTTTCACAAGAAGCAGAACAGCCACAGATATGCACATATGCACCGGGAATGTATGCGAGTTCAAATGTGACTGTGTAAATTCCAGATGACATCTGGCCTCGTTTTAGTTCTTCCAACACACACACACACGCACCCATACCCAGTAACCTCAACAAGTATTTTTGATGGGTTCATCAAGTACTTGGGCAAAGTGTTGGCGGAGAAGTTGCATGGAGCATAATGAACGAACGTGTAGTGCATGATGTGCGGAGTCGTCTTCACAAGATGCATGTTGTTTGTAGCGACTTGGAAAACCCTTATCTGTCATTTTAGATAAATAAAACAATGCACTTCAAATGTATGGGATCGTACATTCGTTTATGATGGCTTAGATAACGAGGGCAGTTTGATAGGGATAAGGAAATAGTAACGACCAAGTGCGGGTCAACACTATGGATGAAAATAGGAATGAAGAGAATGGCAGCGCACTGAAGAGAATGTGTGACTAAGTCCTGGAACATCGATCTCATCTGATCTCACTTAGGAATTGAAGTTACACGACCATCCGCTGCTTCACCATCGTTGTCGCATGGTCCGCTCTGAAGAGAGAGAGAGAGAGAGTCCTGGAACCACCTGGGAACATCCACTCGCCATCGATCTGATTTCACTCAACAATTGCAGGCACATGACAATCCGTTTTTTGGCGGATTCCCAGTTTGGACTCGAGATATAATTCCTTGGAAATAATTTTTTCCTTTCGAAATGCTGGAGTTTTTATTGTAATTTCTTACAATTAACCTTAAGGCTTTAAATTACAACATCTGTGCATATAAATAAATAAAAAATAAAAAAAAATTTCGGTTATAGCTGAGCGCCACAGACGCATCATAAACCAGTTGTGATCTTTGGTTTCAGCCAAAAGGCTCGCCATGCCACGCAGTCCACACCGCAATCGATCTCTAGCGCACGATATTCTTCCGTCGATTTATCGATTTATCTCCCGTCTCGTTGGTGTTATTTGGTCGTTGGACATTTCTTTTGTGGGATACCATGAAAGATCGCTATTATGCGAACAATTCACGCCCCTGAACGAATATCGTGAAAGCCATTCTTCAGAATGAGTCTGAAACCGTCACCAAGCTCATGGAAAATGGTTCGATGGGTTGCGCCACTGCGCCGAGGCAGCCACAAATTATGAAACCGTGTTCTCTAAATAATGGAAATGTTTGGGCTTTGGAAATGGAACATGGGACGGCAGGATGCACCACTGCGAAGCCAGCCGGTACAGTCACCAATAAGACTATACAATAGGGTGGAGTGAAAACATGCTTTTTTTTTAAATTGAAAAAGTTAACCTCGGAAAGAGATGTAGTCTGGGGTCCTAATGAGGGGAAAAATAAAGAAAAAAACTTTAAAAAATTTTTAGGGGTCGCGCCATTTATCGCTATTTTGGCGTTGATTTTAGAAAAATCCTAAAAATTAACGACTTAACTTATTCGAAATTTAAAAGTTTGAGCTTGTTCAGTGCCCAAACAAAAGTATTTGAGGCAAATATGAAGATAATCGACTAATATTTGTTGATTTGGTGGCGATTTCATTGTTCAGTCAATTTTCTGAAGAAGGGACGATTTGACTTATTTTACTTTTTGAAATTTTTGAACAATGAGAAAATTTTTTTTAAATTTTTTCATGACCTTATTTCATTGTTTACGCTATTGCAAACATTTATTGACATAAAACTTTTTAGGATTTTTCTAAAATCAACGCCAAAATAGCGATAATTTTCAAATTTCGAGGGAGTGGCGCGACCCCTAAACATTTTTTAAAATTTTTTTCTTTATTTTTCCCCTCATTAGGACCCCAGACAACATCTCTTTCCGAGGTTAACTTTTTTTTTTGAATTTCACTCCACCCTACTATACAACAATTTTAAACTTTTTCCAAAATTACGAGGTTTTGATAAAGGATTATGAAAGAGGAGACTAAACAATTTAAGTGTATGATCGCTTTGATGGATGACATTAGAATTTCATTTTAGTTTCCCTGCTCTGGCCTGTTCTTGCAGCATATCTGTTTGTATATAAAACTATGCTTGCGTTACATCTGAGGTGTTGGGTATGTTCAGCAACTTTGTAGATCATGGCATGGCAAATATTTTTGTAGAACACATTAACCCTCTAACTCCCGCTCATAACGGTATTTTATGGCTTTATTCTAACAAACTGTAAAAACACCCCAAATGAAATGTTCTACAAAAATGTTGGCCATACAATTTTATAATATATGTCAGAACACAACAAAACCAAAAACTTAACACAAACGCCAAAAACCAATAAAAATTAAACTGGAAAAACCTGGCATTTTTTTAATCACCGAGGACAATTTCCCAACTATGACTGCTGTTGGTTAAAATTTTCGTAACCAAGTAAAGTAATATGATGGGAAAACCACCTTTTTGGTTTTCCAATGCTACCCCTACCATAATTATCAAACGATCCTCCTTCTGAACATCTCAACAATTTCATGACAATCGATGTCAAATAACAACAAAAACAATAGCAGTCTCTCGGTAGTAAACACACTCGTTCATACTCATTGATTTAATATAATTCGATTTTTTCCTTAAACAATTTTCCATATTCATTCAATTCGTCGAGAACACACACACCAATGATTTTGCTGACAACTTTATGTGGTAATTGTTGTGACATTTTCAATGAATGCCCAACTCAGCTCAGCTCGATTAGAAATGATCAATAGATCAATTTTTTTTTATATTATTCTTCATGCTCCAGAAGCAAATGCTGCCAGTTCACAGTGTATGTGGGATATAGACTAGGGGTAGAGTGGGTAGGTGGAGGAGGAAAAACCTCAACGCCCACTAGTATGTGCTGGGTATGACTTCAGATGTTGTTATTCTCCTTCAGTAGAATTTTTCAGCTGAGAATCATTTAATTAAAGCAAATGTTTTAGTTTTATTTTATTTTTTTTGAAAACAGAACAAATTTTTATGGGAAAATATTTTGTTTAATTCTTTTTTTTTGTCAGAATTGAAAAATTAGTTTTGAGAATATTTTCAAGAAACTCTTGTTGACATCTTGCTGGGAAGTCGTTTGGCAAATTGAATGGAAAGCAGTTTCAACTTTGTTTTGGACTCAGGGCGATTCTTTTCAGTGGTGATTAATAGCTCCATAAGTAATGAGTATTCTGTGAAATTCTTTACATTTTTCTTTAGCCGGAATGGCTGAATGTGGAATAAACTTCTGAACTTTGAAGAGTTCTTCTAAAAACAGAGTACTGGAAACGCACTGTAGTGCCATTGGCAAACGAGAAAAAGGCACTAGCCAGAATTTTTGCTTGCAGGCACAACGCTCTGCCCTTTGTTTTCCTTATGCCCTGGCTACTTGAGTTCACTGTGAAACCCAATTCCTCGAATCAAAAAGTTTTTCGAAACAAATAATCACTTACAATTTTCCAGTAGCAGACATTTTTTCTTTTGTTAAAATTGTATTCTTTTTCATTTTGGTTAACAAAAACATGTTGTGAAATGTTTATTTGTAGCCAAAGAAGCGGGGGGAAAATAGGGGAATAAAGAAATTCAATATTTATGCATGCACTTTCCGGGGAAACAACAAAACATAAATGTCCAATGAAACGCTGAAATGGAAAACCTTTTGCAACCAGATTGTGTAAACATCAGCGCGCATCGACGGGCGCGTGTTGCCAACAAATCGAATGTAATTTTTGATGGAAAAACAAGAATTTCCAATATTTGTTGCATTTTTCACACATCATAAAGACACGAACATGTACATGGAAAAGGAATAGAGAATGACGAGAAACATGAAAAATTAAAATCAAACAAACGGCAATAAAAACTTGAGAAACAAAAGTCAGCAGCAGAAAATATTTAATGTCGCCCTTCAGCAACATTGGGACAGAGTGTGAAAGGGGGGTAGGAAGCAGAAGAAGAACGAGTGGTTTGTTGGGAGTTGTTTGAAATGAAAACAGAAGTGAAAAATCTCATCACCATCGACGAAATCTTGAACGACAATGGAAACCGGAATCCTTTAGGGAGGATAGACGATTTCATAAACACCATTCCCAGCCGTTAGTCCTCCCTCCGCCACCATCTACAGGAGCCATTATAGGGCGTTGCATATGCAGCATGCGGCATGCATCATGTTGTAGGCCTTTATGCACATTAGTCTCTTCACACCACACCACACAACTGCAGTCCCTGCAGTATTTCGAGCCAAAATATGGATGTTGTACAACAACAACAACAACAACAAATTCAAATAAACAAACACTTTGGCGGTTTTGCTAAGCAACAACAACAAGAACATCAGCTTCTGTGTATATGTAAGTAATAATAACAATAATAATGCGACCCAAGTGCAACATTTGGGAGGCGCACACAGGCAACCGAACGGCAGCATTGAACGACCGACCGACCGATCCAAACAACTGCAATAGCAATTGCCTGAGAATGCGGGAAACATCATCGGCAACAGCCAAACGGCCCAGCAGCAGCAAACCCAAACAAGCTGAAGCATCATTAACAACACAAATAAAGTAAGCAATACGACCAAGAAGAAGCAGCATAACAACAACAACGTCGACATCGACAATTTAAATGTCATAACAACAACAATCCGAATGTCACTAATACCGACCGCCGATTGTGTTAGGAAGGCTGTTGCAGCAACTGCACGCACAGTGGTTTTAAGTCTACGCACAATTCAAAATGCACTTTCTATTTTTTTTTCTTTTGCTCTAGAAAAGCTGTATATCTCTACTTACAATTGACTTTTGTTCTTCACTGTATTACACAAACAAATATCTCAGCCATAGCTTGACGTATGTTGGTTCTTAAGAGCTCTAGAGTTAAAGGTCTTTCGCGTAGCCCCACAAAAAAAAGTCTAATGGTATCAAATCGCATGAACATGGTGGCCAGTTGATGTTGCCACGACGAGAAATTAAGCGGCCAGGAAATGTCTCTTGCAATAAAGTAATGGCCTCTCTTCAATTACTTGAGGATTCCCAGAACCCCAAATACGACAATTTTGTTTATTAACATACCCACCGAGTGAGAAATGTGCACCGAGCCAAAAGTACAACGTTTTTTTTAACCATGTGTCTGGTTAATTTTTTCATGGTAAATATTTGATTACAAAGTCAAAATAACGTTATATAAGGTCAAATTTACATGAAAAATAGTTGAGTTAACATTATATAAGGTTGATTTTTTCTAGAGAGAGAGGCTGAAAAATGTGCGAAATAAACAACAATTCAAAGATCATTAGGCTCTGTTGTGTCGAAGTTCTTGAACTGCTTTGTGTTAGACGAAGTTCAGTATTATGTTACACGAAGTTGCAACAAATGCGATTATCTCCCCCACTCTTTTTCCACTCTTCCTTTTCTCTCAAAATGTGAGCACTTAATCTCGCTCTTTAAAAAAAAACCACCACCAAATGCTATCTTCACTGCTTGTTGAGCTGTTGCTTTGTAATGTACGAGTTTGCTTTACTGCTTGATTTTTTGGGGATATGCGCTACTAAACAGTAGTTCTCGTTCACTCGCATAGAGTTAGGACACTTATTATACCAAAAATTGCTGCAGAAATCATTGCAAATGGGCAACGATGAAGAACTGTAACAGCTTCCGAAGCCTCGCCTGCAATCAAAGCAAACACAATTCGTGAAGTTTTTTTTGGAAAATTTATATTTCTTCAAAGAAATAGAAATAAATCAACGATCTCGAACAACAGAAACAAACACTGTAGTATTTAATAATATTAACGATTTCGTTGTTAAATTGATTAAATAAATTAACAATGAAATATTTATATTAAAAATTTTCATGGTTAAAAAATTCATCAATGCATTGTTAAAACAACAATAATTATTTTTATATCAACCAGTTTCATGGTTAAAAAATTCAACCAGGGAGTAGTTAAATTAACTATTATTATTGTTAAATACCAGTCAACAAGAAGATGTTCAAATTAACCATATATAACGTAGACTCCAAATCATGTTTATTTATGGTTAAGTTAACCTTATATAAGGTTAATTTTTCTCTCTGTGTGCTTAATAACCATAATACATAATCTCCTCTTCAAGCACGATTTGTGGCTGTGCCAGGATCACCATTTTTGTAGTGGTTTTTTTTTTTTAATTTTGACGCCTTGTTAAGTTAAGCGATCCATTTTCGTCAATGTCAGACTTCCAATTGAAAAGAAAAAAAAAATTGGTTTAACAACTTTGACAGTTTGACAGTTTGTCGAATACCAGCCCTATACTTTTGAAACCACGAAATGGATAACCCTATATAACCAAGTGCCATCAGTTGAGTGCTGCTAAAATTATCTACACCGTAAGCGCCCCGGTAGGCGAGTTGGTAGCGTGCTGGCCTATCAGCGTGGGGGTTGTGGGTTCGATTCCCACCAGAGGCTTTGGTCTGTCGCTGCAAAAAATCAAGCCAAATGGTCTTTGTCACCCGGTTTATCGTTGGACCCAAAATTAGAATATAAATTTATTTGTATTGTAATTAATAAATACAAATAAAAAATAAATATCTACACCCTATTTCAAAAAATTCCCGAAAATGAATGGAAATTCAGAAATGACATTTAAAATTCAGAAATATTTGAAATTCCGAAATTAGATGGGAAATTGAGAAATCATCAATTTGAAGCGTTTTTGTGAGAAAAGTCGTTTACAATGTTTATTGAAAATCCGAAAATCATATGCAAAAGATTAAATGAACAAAGGACGCTGGAGTAGAGCAAAAATTGATCGACTTCGACTCCAGTTTAAATAGCTCGACTCCGGAGTCGATTGCGACTTCTGCTGTTCAAAAACAGAATTTTGAAAATTGTATTTCCGTCCAATATTCCTATACTCCATATTACACTGAGGTGCGTTTGTATGTTAAAGATAACAAAGCTCATGTAAACGAAAATATTTCAAATTTAAACAAATATCAACAGATTAACATTTTATTTATTTTATTTACTTTATGGGAAATGTAAGTAAATACAACTCGTGAAGGCGGCCCGGTAGTTGAGTTGGTAGCGTGCTTGCCCATCAGCAGGTGGGTTGTGACATCGATTCGCACCAGAGGCTTTGGTCAGTAGCTCCAAAAAATGTTCTAGCCATATGGTCTGTATCAACCAGTTTAGTCTAGAACCGGAAATTAGAATATAAATTTACTTTGCATTGTAATTAAATAAAATAAAATAAAAAAATAAATAATACAACTCGTGAGTCGGAGTAGGGGACATTTCTCGACTACAGACTGCGACTCCACAGTTCTGGACTGGACAACAAGCACTGCATGTGTTCATTCACAGGTGTCGGCGAAGAATCATGGGAGATATTCTGGCCTAAATTAATATCAAGATAAGCCCGAAATATTGACGGCTTGGAAGATGATATTCGGAGCGTGATTGCTGACATACGGCCCCAAATGCTGCAAAAAATAGTCACACATTGGGCCAATCAGCTGGAATTTATTCGAGACAGCCGCGGCGGCCACTTGCCCTTCTCTCTTTATAATATAACTCGTAAGTTGTAATGCGCCTATGGCGCCCGTTGAAATATGGAAAAAACATTTTGTTGAAAAAAAAAAAATTTTGCGGAAAAAAAAAATTTTGTTGAAAAAAAAAAAATTTTGTTGAAAAAAAAAAATTTTCTTAAAAAAAAAATTTTTGTTGAAAAAAAAAAATATTGTGGAAAAAAAAATTTTGTTGAAAAAAAAAAATTGGAAAACAAATTTTGTAAAAAAAAAATTTTGTAAAAAAAAAAATTTTTTTTTAAAAAATTTTGGAAAAAAAAAATATTGGTAAAAAAAAATTTGGGGAAAACAGAATTTCTGTACAAAAAAAAAATATTATTTTTTTTATTATTTATTATAGAATTATAGAATGCCTATTTAAATTCCTACGTACTGCGTGACAGAGTCAGTGAATCAGTGTATCAGTGAATCAGTGTCGAGGGTAAATATATATTAAAGATTATAATAATTCTTGGCCATAACATTAAATTGTATACATTTTAGTTCTTTCTGAAAACCAGACGTCAAAACAAAAAAAAAGAAAACACCCGTTGTATAGTGAAAATAATATGACTTAAGTAAAGGGCGGTCAAAAGGTTTACTCGAAAGACAATCGACAAGTCATAGATTTATTTGACTTTGAGTTGTATCTCTTCTCTTCTTCTTCTCAAATTGAAATGAGAATCCACGTATCATTCAAGAAGAATCTGTAGATCTACTCACATTCTCTGCGTGTTGCTACACTTCAGGTCTGAACTCAAGCTACTTCTCGACAATCATTGTACTCCTCAGACACATAAGGAGTTCAAACAAATCTCCAAAATCATTAGATAATTTGTAATATTCTAAAATGATTGTCACTACCGCTTTTCCATGTTTCAGCCCACTGTTCAATGTCTGGGCCAGGATTATTATTGTAGGCAGCAACTTTAATGCCCAATCCCGTCGTTTTCTCCGTCATCTGTGGATGGATGTCTGATACTTTTTTGTTGTTGTTGTTTGTTTACATTCATACGATTTAATGTTCGCAAAGGGACTCTTCTCCACCATCCCAACCAGTCAGCCGTACATACTCCCCTCTGGCTTAGCTTTTGCCATCATAGACACATTTCTCCTATTCCAGATATCATTAATTTTGTTTTTCTAAAGTTCCATCATTCACCTCCCATTTGATGGTGCTCCCCTTTTCCCACAAGTGGAACATTTCCAGAAAAAATTTCACGCTCACATGCCGCCTGCCTACGGTAGGGTTCCTTTACCTCCCCATTTGGTGAGGGGCTGCTGACGACGGCGACGATGGTGGTGCTGATGTGGATGATGGTTTGGTTTTTATTATTTTTGGTTAAATGAGGAGTCCCATTTGAAAAATGCCATAATCTCAGCGTTCCCGAAAATAAATATCAACAGCAACAACAACAACAAGAAAAAAGAAAACATGACGACAAACTAAAAATATCCCCGTTGTTTTTTTTTTTTTGGTTCAGTCCATTCCATTGCAACTTTATGGCGGATTATAATTGAGGCAAGAGGCCGAATATGGCACTTTAGAGGCCTGCGATTTCTTTCGGGCCGGGGTTGTTGTTGTCGGTGTTGTGTTCCTATTATGCACCAGACTGTATGCGTCATTGTAATTATTATTGCAGTGTACATTTTTATTTAAATTTTTGTGGACACGTGTTAATTAAAGATGCACAGTGTTGGGCTCTCGGCATTACCACAACAACGACAACCAAAGCAACAACCGTAAAAAGGCAGAGGACATGGCTGTTTGGTGTTGGAGAATTTACGGCCTTATGGGTTATTCCATGGAAAATGTATCAAGCAAGATAAATTTAATTAAAATTTAAGGGTAATGGACGAAACGCTTGGAAATCATTTAGTAAGCAGGCCAAGACCAACAACAGGTTGTAAAGCCAACTTAAGTAAGAAAGTAAGTTGTTAAAATGAGTTTAGAAAACTGTATGTTAAATTGTTCAGTGGTTGATTTGTGGTAATTGTTTTTATTTTTATTTAATTAAAATACCAAGTAAATTTATATTCTAATTTTTGGCCCAATGGTTAACCGGGTGACAAAGACCATATGTTTAGATTTTTGCAGCGACAGACCAAAGCCTCTGGTGGGAATCGAACCCACAACTCCCACGGTGATAGGCAAGCACGCTCCCAACTTTTTTTTTATTATTATTATTATTTTGTCTGCTGGCCACTCTGATTATAGACGTGGAAATCACCGTACGCTGTACGAGCTCGAGGTATTTCATCTATCAACACTTTGTAGCAATTCTTCTAAAAGATGACAGACTAATATGAAATTGCAGAAAGCAAAACGAATCAAAATATGAAAATAACAAACACGAAACATACAAATATAGACAAATACGGGCGGTTGGTTGCCGCACAGTGGTGCGTTAGTAATTTATTTTAAATGTGACTGATTACAAAAATGGACTGACTTCAGTTCTGTCCGGAAATGGCAGAACAATTTATTTTTTTTATTTATTTATTATTAATTACAATATAAATTTATATTCTAATTTTTGGGTCCAAGGGTAAACCGGGTGACACAGACCTCTGGTGGGAATCGAACCCACAACCCCCACGCTGATAGGCAAGCTCGCTACCAACTCGCCTCCGGGGCGCTTAAGCAGAACAATTTAAAAAAAAAAAAAAAATATTGAGCAATAGTTGTGGTTTTAGAAAAAGTAAAAACAATTTCGGTGACAATGCGAAATATTTCCCGACAGATAAAAATGTAAATTCAGCACGAACTATTTATGGGGAAGAACATTTTTTTGGGGGTGATGTCAATTTTTCCTAATCTAATTTTTTATTATGAAAAATTCTCGAAAAAAAAATCTAATTTTTTATTATGAAAAATTCTCGAAAAAAAATTAATTTTTCATTATGAAAAATGCCCCAAAAAATTCTAATTTTTCATTATGAAAAATGCCCCCAAAAAATCTAATTTTTCATTATGAAAAATTCCCCAAAAAATCTAATTTCTTATTATGAAGTCCTGCTTCTCCATGAACATACCCCGTTCAAACGATCAATGTCATACCTATACAACACTTGCATACTGCTGACTTCTTAAACTCTTTGGAGATCTGCTGTCTCCCTCTCGCATACACGTACCACTGTGCCTTTGTGGACGCCTCGAAAAACGGCAACATGTAGCAGACTTCATGTAAACCGCCAACTGACAGTTGTAATTAGTGAAATTTTTTATTGCATTTTAAAACATCATTAAGCAAATGCATTGTTTTGCCTTCAGTGTTTAAATTTCTTAATAAAAATATAATCCCAAAATTTGAGGGAAAACATTCCCGAATTCCTGACGAACAGATGCCGCCAAATAAACATATGCAGATGTCTTTGGAAATCTCATAATAATCACATTTAGGTGTAAACGAATGAACACCTAAATAAATATTGATCCTTTTCCAATAGAAAAAGTCACATACACCAATTGACACTTTCTCTCCCCCACCTCTCCCACCATATTCTTCTTCCATCTGCCCAAGCGAGAAGATAAGAATAGATCATATCTGTGCGCTGCACTTCAGTCACTATCAACACTTTTGATGGACGAAAATAAATTGAATGTTAAACCACTCAATCAGTTTGGAGACCAGGAACTGGAAAATGCTAAATGGAAAAGCAATTTGTCATTGGAAAAGGGAAACTACTTTTACTGAAATGAAAGGCGTCGTGTATTAATAGGCGTACAATGGATTCGTTAAGCCCAATTTATTTTTGAGGGTTTTATCCTCAAATGAATCAATAATTATTAATACCAGAAACGACGAAACAAATAACACGACAAACCAACTTGCCAGTCAAGCGGGGGGGAAAAAAACCACCCCTATTTGTTGGTCTCCGAGGGCAAAGGAAATCCAGACAACGATAAGGGTTCTTCATTGTTGTGGCACTTTAACTGGTGGCAGGCAACTCATTAACAATTCAAATTCAAATACAAAATTTGTTTATTAAATTATAAATATTAAAGAGCGTTAAATTATCCGATAAACGAACAAGATATGAAACAAATATTAGATAACAACAACGATGATTTAAATGGCACAAATGTTGGGCAACCACCAAAACAACACAAACGGAGCAAAAGGGGTTAAATGTGTGTAGAAAAAGTTGAATGACCTTTGCTCAGGAGGTCTTCTTCGGCCATTCCAACGCTCTGTTTCAGCTCATCTTTTGTTTATTTCAACGGGGAGGCCAAAGAAACAAATTAAACAAATAATTTTCCTGCTGTCGCTGGTTTTGCCGTAATTTAAACTCTTTGTCCTCGTTAAGTATAAACACACAGGCAGCGTTTCCCCAGTTCGTTTTTTTTTTAAAATCTGTCCATGACTGGCTGTCTCCAGTTTCCCTCAAAGTTTTCGCTTTCATTGTCAGTCAGCCTCTGAAAATTGTTTATGGTTGATTTTCATATTTCTGCCGTTGGCTTCCCAACTGACGTCATTCACTGCCTGGTAACGTAAGGCGACGAAGATAACGTTGCTGCACTGGCGACGGCTGCTGTTTGCATTTCCATCTCATTTCACCTCGTTCTCATACACTTGATATCTTGAAATCAGTTGAGTTTAACAATCTGGGACCAGACTATTAATGTATGCAAATGGTAATAATAATAAAAATAAGAAAAAAACGTATCGTGTGGAAAACGAACTTATACTTCGTATTTGTCAGAGATCAAGAAGTGCGTTAACATTTCATTGTGCGACTTTGAAGTCAGCAAAATGCACTTGGAGGAAACATGTGTGTGTGGAAAAGAGTAGCAAGAGACAAAGGAATGGCAATAGTGATAGCACGAGTAATAGATGTAGGACAAGCAGTAGATATAGAGTGGCTGTAGCAGTAGCTGTAGAGCAGGTCTATCTGTAGCTGTAGCTGTACAACAACGTAACTGTATCTGCATCTGTATCTGTATCTGTATCTGTATCTGTATCTGTATCTGTATCTGTATCTGTATCTGTATCTGTATCTGTATCTGTATCTGTATCTGTATCTGTATCTGTATCTGTATCTGTATCTGTATCTGTATCTGTATCTGTATCTGTATCTGTATCTGTATCTGTATCTGTATCTGTATCTGTATCTGTATCTGTATCTGTATCTGTATCTGTATCTGTATCTGTATCTGTATCTGTATCTGTATCTGTATCTGTATCTGTATCTGTATCTGTATCTGTATCTGTATCTGTATCTGTATCTGTATCTGTATCTGTATCTGTATCTGTATCTGTATCTGTATCTGTATCTGTATCTGTATCTGTATCTGTATCTGTATCTGTATCTGTATCTGTATCTGTATCTGTATCTGTATCTGTATCTGTATCTGTATCTGTATCTGTATCTGTATCTGTATCTGTATCTGTATCTGTATCTGTATCTGTATCTGTATCTGTATCTGTATCTGTATCTGTATCTGTATCTGTATCTGTATCTGTATCTGTATCTGTATCTGTATCTGTATCTGTATCTGTATCTGTATCTGTATCTGTATCTGTAGCTATATGTGCTTCAGCTATAGCCGAAGCTATAGTAGTAGTATTTCTAGAAGTATATCCCGCAAATTCCATCCAGGTCATTTATACATTTTGTATAGATTTTAAATTTTCCTGAACTGGTGTTCTCTAAGCCTTCTATTGGAACATGGAAAGAACTATTCTATATGTAGGGGAGTTTCCACCGGTTCGAAGATCAAATCCGGGAATTCAATCATACTGCACGCCCTTTCTCCTAGCCGCCTGTTTGCCATTCTGGCGTTTTGCTGTTGAAGTTTTAGTACGCCCGCGGATTTCCATCGAATCTAGTATGCTACTCCAGTAATTCGCAGAAGATTGTTCATAACTTAGTATTGGGTCTTGTCAATGACTAAAGTAAAAATTTGTTTCAGTGTATCATGTGCAGTGAACCAAAATACAACGTCTACTTCCAGTATTAAAATGCCACCGTTAAGTCGTTTCTAATATAAATTACAAACACCCAGCACACCATTTATGCTTTATTCTCCGTGTGTATGTGAGTGGTTTTTTTTTCTGGTGAGGTTTCGACCATTGAAAAGTCTATACCATCGTCAGGGCGATTACTTAAGATACGAGATACTCGAACAGCGTTGACTTGTTGACTTTGTGGTATTTGAATTAAAACGGACGAGTGCGACGACAACGCCTAAGATTACCCGCAGCAGAACGAGAGACAATGGCCAAAAAACAATAAAAACAAAATGCATGCAATCGCAATTCTTAAAGGGATTATTGTGCGCAAAAAAAGCGAAATTTCACCAGAACCACAACAGCATCACAAACGGGGAGTTTTTCATAAATCAATTTTTTTTTCTTTTGGTTTTGAAAAAAATTAAGAAAAAAGAACATGACTGAAACTAAAAGGAAATGCCGCCACCATTGATATTCCAGTACTTACTGGCAGACGTACTGGTACGTACGTGCATACAAACATACATACGTATGACCGGGTATGTTTGAATAATTTCCATTCTTTCGAATAGTCAGTACTAGTCTCGAAATTATGGGTAACTGCGGTAGACGCAGTTGAGTTGAAAGGAACCCTAAAAAAAAGCAATTTGTTTAAATGTATTCTGGCACAACAAAAAAAAAAAAACAAAAAGACGAGAGAACAGAAAACGTGGACATCACACAAACATACCATTACATGACACATTTGGTAAGAATGCAAACGAAAACCAGCCATCCTGTCCGGGACTGTCTTGACGGTGGGACTACTCAGACTACTCATATTTCGAGTTAATTTTTAAGGAGGGCAAATAGAAGTGCGCGAAAAAGGGCTAATCTACGGTTGTGTGCGTAGTGCTATTGCTAGGGCTAAGGCTTATGGAAATGACATAATGTAGTGTCATTTATCATGAAAGGGTGTGCTGGTTTTGGAGAGATGAGAGGAGTAACACTGGCATTTAAAATTGAATTATTTTTATTAAATAACTTGCGAGAAGGGAATGTTTTATAGTTCAATCATTGACAGCTGTATGAAAGAAAACCTAGCAAGATATTTAAAATACTGGCAAATTCCAGAGATTATTTGGCCATTCAAATGGAAGCATATTTTCTTCAAATCCGAGTAGGGTGTCTTATTGTGATTCCTTGATTTAACTAAAAGTTAACCTTAGAGGTAGGGTATTGTCAGAAGCAGAAAAAGAGTCGGCTACAATATTTGGAACAACTGTAGTTTAGCAACAAAGCTCAGATTTTGTTCAAATTTCAACCAGTGGTTTTTATTTTGGGGCGAAAAAAAGCCCATACTTCCCGAACTTCGGCAAAGCTTGGACATATTATCAAATACAGTTTTGGAACTTACGCCCAATGGGCGAATGGATGAAAACCATTTTTCCCCCCAAAGCTCAAGAATTCTTTCACGCCCATCGTGTCCTTGTTCCGAAAGATATAAGTATACACATATGCATGTATGCAACAATCGTTTCACTATCGTTTGCATGGATATTTTTCCAGTTTTGTTGTTGTTGGTGTTGTTATAATGACTGTTCATTCCGTTTTGCAATCATAAATTATCATCATTTAAAGTTGAAGTTAAATGTTTCATTACTTCTGTTGATGGGCGAACTACAACCAATTCCTTAGGCTCAACTTGTGGTTCTTGTAGTCTTTTGGGAATGCACAGATAGGCCTAGAAGACCGGATACAAAACAAAAATAAATAATCATATCAATTATGAAATTTGAAGATTCAATTAAACCATTTTTTTTTTGTAATAAAACTGAAAATGCACTGCTGATCAAATTTTGTTACTGATCTTTCCTTGAATTTTTCAACGTTCCGTTTCTTTTAAAAGGACGGTGGCGCCAAGTGGGCTAATTTTGTTAGTAGACTTTTTTTCCGTTTAGACGGAATGAGAATTACTCTTTTAATGTATAATTTCGAATCAAAACAAAAATATCAGTCAAAACATAAAAAGTGGTCGCATTTGTCCCATTTATTGATTTGAATCCTCGAGCCCCAACTGCGAAAAAGACGTAAGTGCCAAAAAGAAAAGTTTACTGGAGAGGTTTTTTTTTGTGTGGTCAAGCATAAAGGCGTGTTTACGATACAATTGAATTCGCTTTACATATATGTACAGTTAATGTTTAATATTTTCGGATTAAGAGCGTTGGAAAATTGTCTATCGAATTTTATTATATAACGAGTTAAGGGCTCGTAATTTTAATGAAATTGAGCCAAATGACTTGAGAATTTTTGTTGTAAACTAAAATTTGACATCAATTTACAATAAATTAACGTTCGATAGGCCGGAATATGGTAGGTAGCGTGTGCGACTATCACACAAGAAAATCCAGGTTCAAAACCGGGTAAGACCATCAACAATTTTTTGGCAGCTATTTTCCACCTCGTAAATTCTGGAGAATTCTCTGGAAAAGCATTAGCCGTTCGGATCCGGCTTTAAATAGTAGGTCCTGGTCAGTGAGTAAACAAACAAAGTTCCCTGTCTGTCCCTTCATGGAATGTCAAGGGAAATAAGAAAGTTAGAAGCGTGATATATTTTGTTTAGACTATATAACTACTCAGCCACCCTCACATAAGCAACAGCGATGCATTGAAGATTTTTCTTGTTTCACCTCGTATGTGAATGGATTTTATGGGTAAATTTCACTGGTTGTCCCTCGAAAATACCTCCGACTGCAGGCGTAAACACTTTCCTCGAATGCAGCATTTGCCTTTCGAAGTTTATTCGACAGCAGTTTTCCAATTGTCCGCCAATAAAATCATCGCGACATCCGAGTGTTATCTGTACATCGGTATTATGTCTACATGTGGGGGCTTTATTTTATCTTGATGACATTCTTGTGAGGAACTACAGTTGAGTTAATTTAATTGGTTTTTCTTGTCTTGCGTGTGTTAATGTGTTAAATACGAGTCCGTTCATACATGCAACCATGGCCCCGCCATGACAGTGCCCCTGATGGTGATGGTGGCAATGGTAGTGGGGTAACCCACTACTATTCTTACGCCGCCCAAGTCCGTAAAGTGCTGCAACTTTGTGTTGTCTGTGGTGTAATACCAGACAGAAAGTGCAAAGAAATGTTTTTTTTTTTTTGGTTGTTTTCGCAAAAGCCAAAGTCCCTTTTTTGGGGGGAATTTCCATGCACTAAAGATTCGTGTTTCTTTTTTTTATTGATTTTTTTGTTGTTGCTGTTTGAATGAATAAAAATTTGTTGTTCTGTCAGAAATTTTTGACATATTTTCACACCATGTTAAAGATGTTAACAGCAAAAAACCATACATTCAAATTGTGTCGTAAACATTTTTATAATACACGAAGGAATTGGAATGTTGGGAATACAACGAAAGAGTGCTTTTCATCAAAGGCGGAACATTTTTGAACCATGGTGTTGATTGAAATCCATCATGGACCTTATACTCGTGGAAAAACATTTTTGGATTTTATGTTTATCATAAACCATAAACCAAATACTAGTTTGGATCACTACGTAAAACTCTCGGAGTTTGAGGTAACAACGACATGTTTCAAATATTTCTTTAACGAGTTTTACTGTAGGACAAGATATACTCGAAAGATTTTATAGGGAATGTTATATAATCGACAATTCAAACAATGTCAAAGACCACCTAGAAGTCATGCGACCTAAAGTCTGTCAACTCTAGGTCTCTCGTAGCAAAGGTATGGCTAGTTCATAGGAACAACCATAGCTGCCCTCTGTTGGAGAAGTCCGCATTTGACTCAGCATGTCTGCCATAGTGATTGTCAAGCACTCTTTACGAATATTTGCAAATTACAACCGATTCAGGATTATTAGAAATCCGTTGAGAACATCTATTTTTATATTGGGAATAAAATAAAATAAAATAAAATAAAATAAAATAAAATAAAGTAAAATAAAATAAAATAAAATAAAATAAAATAAAATAAAATAAAATAAAATAAAATAAAATAAAATAAAATAAAATAAAATAAAATAAAATAAAATAAAATAAAATAAAATAAAATGAAATAAAATAAATTAAAATAAAATAAAATAAATTAAAATAAAATAAAACAAAATAAAATAAAATAAATTAAATTAAAATAAAATAAAATAAAATAAAATAAAATAAAATAAAATGAAATAAAATAAAATAAAATAAATTAAAATAAAATAAAATAAAATAAAATAAAATAAATTAAAATAAAATAAAATAAAATAAAATAAAATAAAATAAAATAAAATAAAATAAAATAAAATAAAATAAAATAAAATAAAATAAAATAAAATAAAATAAAATAAAGTAAAATAAAATAAAATAAAATAAAATAAAATAAAATAAAATAAAATAAAATAAAATAAAATAAAATAAAATAAAATAAAATAAAATAAAATAAAATAAAATAAAATAAAATAAAATAAAATAAAATAAAATAAAATAAAATAAAATAAAATAAAATAAAATAAAATAAAATAAAATAAAATAAAATAAAATAAAAAAAAATAAAATGAAATGAAAAAAAATGAAATAAAATAAAATAAAATGAAAAAAAATGAAATAAAATGAAAAAAAAACTAAAATAAAATAAAATAAAACAAAACAAAACAAAACAAAATAAAATAAAATAAAATAAAGTAAAATATGGGAACATCCTTTTAATAAATGAAAAATAATAAATGTAAGCGCACTGGTGGGCGAGTTAGTAGCGTTTTTGCCTATCAGAGTGGGGGTTGTGCGTTCGATTCCCTCCAGAGGCTTTAGTATGTCGCTGCAAAAAAAAAATTAGCCCAATTTACCCAAAATTAAAATAAAAATTTACTTGTAATTAAATAAAAATAAAAACAAAAATAAATAATAAATGTTTTAGTATTTACAAAATTTGTCATAACTTCGGCACTTGTCATTTTGGGTTTCTTCAAAAATATTTAATATTTTTTTCAAAACAATATTTTATTCCGTTCAGGGTTTGAACGTTATAGAAATGTTACTTTTTTTTTGAATTAGTGTAAAATGCACACTTTGTTTTTTTAAATGGTAAGCAGCCACCAAATGTATTCTTGGGATCATCTCATACGAAATTTATTTCGATCTCCTGTGTTTAAATCCAATGTCAATATTGGTTCACCAACTAGTCGTTCTTTTTTCGATTTTGATATTATCAATAGATTTTTTTTTTGCAAAAATGACCTCAAGATATTGAAAACATTATGTATTTTCAAAATTAAACCTTCAGAATTAAATTTGTTGTCCCCGGCATCCACATACACACGAGTAGTTATGCATCAATTCAAATCCGTCTTTCAGCCCGCCTGTTTATACAAATGGGAGGGGGATATACAATAGATTCTCTATCTCTATCAGTGTATGTGTATATGTGTACGTATGTATGTATGAAGGCATTTAGCATTTCCGTTTCATTGCACTTTGATTGCAATAGAAAAGACGACGAGTGAATGAAAGAGACCAAACAAGAATTCATACCTAATTTATAGACAACAGTTGCATTTTCACTTTGCAGTTTCATTCTCGTTCCATTTGTGCTGTTGTCGATCGAGTCTTCTTAGAATCATCTTCATTGTTTGTTTTTAAAAAAAATAGTCTATTTATTCGTTTTCATCTCCATTTCAGTTTCAAAGTTAATTTTTTTTTTTTGCTATTTTTGTGCGGTGTCTCCTATTGGATTTATGCCGCAGTATAAAATCCACTCGTGACACTCGGTTTGAGACCGTAATTTAATGTAACATAAAACTTCAGTTTCGGTCGCCTCAAAGTGTCTGATGATTAAATAGTTCACTTACGCCATTAACACATTCGGAAAGGGTGGCGGGCACAACCAACAAAACGGCAGACAGCCAGGAAGGCAGACATATAAAAAAATGCGATATGCCTGAAATTAACTTTGATGTCATTTTGTCCTGTTTTTTTTTTGGTTTTCGTTCGTACATTGTTTCACGATTTGGATAATTTGAGATAATGTTTGGTAATTGCGTGCTCGGTTTGGTGGATATAAATAAAGTTTGGTGTCATAATGGTTTAGAGGGAAAATGTTGAAGGAATGGTTGGTTTTTAGCTTCGGTGGCCTCCGAAATGATTTTGATAAGATCAGAGGCAAAACTTCCAAATGGGGTTTTTTTTATACGAGTCTCTTTCTCATAAAACCTCTGGAATAGAAATTGCTGAAAATCATTTAAGAAAAACCCAAAACAAATTTTAAAATTTATCGGCGAAATTCCATAAAAAAAAATAAGTTTTTTCAGACTGTCATAACATGATGGTATTTTTTTTGTACTACCTCGAGTTCGGCCGCTATGGTTTGAATCTCTGTGTCATAAAACCTTTTGAATATATCGATAGGTTTTTGAAAATGATTCCATTGACCGAAAACCAAAAATTAGTTTTGAATTTTTTTTTTTGGCGAAATTCCTTAAAAACGAGTTGTTTATTTAGACTCTCTTAACGTGATGGTACTATTTGTTTTCTAGCTAGAAAACTATTAAATTATGCCACAACCATCTCCGTTCTCTGAAAATTGATTACTTTATAATCTACCCCCATAACGTGGCAGAAATTTGGGTTGATACTGATCAGGTTTCTAATTGTTACTAATTAAGATTGAAGGGGTACAACAAATCTTTCAAAATTACCCACATCCAAATCGCTTATTTTCATAACATTCAAATTGAAATCAAACCATTTTGAAATATACAAATATTTTAAAATGCCACAAAGGGAAAATAATCCCCCACATCAACCATTGACGACTGAAAGATTAATTATGCACCAACACCGTCGGGCGCCAGTTTTCAACTCATAAATCGATCAAATACTTTAAATGCCAATTGACAGTTACTAATTAGATCCTAGACAAGTACATCCATACAGTACGTATGTATGTATGTGTTTGTTGTCTTCAGATATGTGAATCGAATATTCGAATCATAGGAGCATGAACGATGCATTGTAATATAAACTAAAATAGACATCAGACATCATGCAATTAATTTGATTGAATTTATAGGGCAGCGAATAGAATGAGAATCTGTAGCAGTCGGCCAATGAAAATGAAAATGAAAGAACACGTAAATATAACAGAAACATGACAGAATGTAATAAATTACATATAGAAAATGAGAGAGTAGAGAGTGAGTCGAGAATATTTGGCTTTAATGAATGAAATGCTAAACGAACGCCACACAGCTGAAAGAATGAAATCTTCAGATGAAGTGGTGAAATAAATTGTATGTGGTCAGCTGGAAAGCCAAAAGATACAACTGGCTTATCAATATTATGTTAAATAAATTACAAATGATTAGCTTAAAAGCAAAACGGCACAACTAGGTTATTCATATGAGGTGAACTAAATACTGTACGATTTACTTTAAAGCAAAATGACACAACTAGCTAATCAATATTCTAAACGTGGAAAGTGACGTTGCTAACATATCTATATTTCAAGCTTCTAGTAAGTTGTAATGCGCCTATGGCGCCCGTTGTAATATGGGAAAAAAAATTTGTTGAAAAAAAAAAATTTTGTGGAAAAAAAAAAACTTTGCTGAAAAAAAAAATTTTGTTGAAAAAAAAATTTTTTCTTGAAAAAAAAAATGTTTGTTGAAAAAAAAAAATTTGGAAAAAAAAATTTTTTTAAAAAAAAATTGTTGTCGAAAAAAAAATTTCTTTAAAAAAAATTTTTTTAAAAACATAAAATTTGTAAAAAAAAAATTTTGGAAAAAAAAATTTGGGGAAAACACAGGTGCCCACTCGAGCTTAGACCAAACCGACACCTGGGTTGCCACTGCGTCCACCGCGGATATTTTATGGCATGCTGACGTTGGTTTCCACTCGCGCAAGACGATCGGACCGACCACCGCGTGTTTTGTGAGTTGCCGACGCTCGATCCCGCACCAAGTCCTTAGTAGGGTTGCCAATGTATTTTCCGAGTACAATCGAGGGATGCTATTGGCACGCTAATTGCCAACCTCTGCGTACGCTGTAAGGACCCGCCGTAGGAGCCAGCCGCTGCCAGACCCCACGGACAGGGTTGCCACCTGAACCCCAGACGAGCCTCCGACCTATATTTAACTATTAAATTACATAGTTAGATTAAGTAGTCTAGACCTTACTATTCAGAAAATAAAGTGCGAAATCTACCCCGCTAAATCCTATGTGTTGTTACTCTCTGTCTCCAATCAAATAAATGTCTGTGACAAACCCTGTTTTCCCCCGTGAGCTTAACCCCAGCAACCGGAGGTAAACTTATCGTTACAGGACAACAAAAAAACTACAGTGCCTAATTTTTTCATTAATTTCTTTTGCTCGTCAGCGAGCAGTTTTGTATTCGCAAGTAAACAGTTGAAAAAAAATCTTAACAGATTTCTTTACCAGCTATTTGGCCATTCCATTATTTTGGCATATAAAACAAGAAACACATGCTTTTGTTTTTCATTCTCTCCAGCTGAAATGCTTTGGGGAAATGTTTTTGTATTTTCAATATTGCCCCGGAATATACAAATAAATACCTGAAAAGACACACACAAAAGTATAAATGTTTATGAATGAATGGCAGAGTAGTTAATTAAAATTTCATAAAAATATTTTTGCTATTTTCGCCAATAACACGGCAAAGGAATCAGATAATAATAGTGTTGCATATCTAAGTAAATGGACATGCTGTTTTCGAATATTGTATAATTACTTAATTAAAATACATCGATTTTTATAATGACTAAATAAAAAAACTGCAATTTTTACTCTCTCCTATATAACAATGCATTCTGGCCAACTTTATCATCTCAAATAACTCAGCAAGGGAATTAGAAAGTTAGGGCATTGCCAAGAATCGGATCTCGACAGCTAACACTATTTCGTAAAATTTGATTAACAAATTCCATGCAACCAAGTAACAAATTTCTGACAACATTTGACACACGTTCCTAAGAACTAACTTAATTTAACGTTAAGGTAAACATTAAATTTAGCTGAAGTCTGTTCATACTGCAGTGGATTACTCGTTCCCCAAAGGCGGCAATTGTCCATGTTGCGAAAATCTTTAAACCAAAAATGTTCTAATACGTATAAACAGGGTTCTTCAACAAGAGGTGTTATTTTAGTATTCACAGAAAATTTTAATTTTTTGAGATAAATGATAGGATGTTTATTTCATAGTAAAGAGCAAGGTCTGCCTACTAAGGACCACACAAAAAAAACTCTCTACTGTGAAATTATCTTTTTGCACTACGTCTTTTTTGCGTTTAGGGTTTGATATTAAAAAATTTCCCCAAAACTACTCAAAGTTGTCGAAAATGTCTGCAATGGCGGCACCCATTCCGCGATGTAGGGTTTTATGCCAACACATGAGGTCTACCCTAATTATGCCATTTTTCCTCTTCCCTACTTTAAGTTCATTACAAAAAAAAAACGAACTTTTCTTTGGCGAACTCATAAACATTGAACGTTCTTCGTCTTGATGTGAAATGAGAGCGAGCAAGCGGATGCTTTAATGAAGCGTAACGCCAAAGCAACAAAAAAAAGAAAGAAGCAAATGACTGACGAAAGAATGAAAGAAAAAAATGCGCCCTATACCAGAAAAACTTTGTAATCATTCCTGAACGACTCACTTCAGTTTCAGTTGTACCATTTGGTGGTCTTTTCTGGTTGTTCTAAGTTTACTGATTTTTGTAGAAACTTATTATAAAAAAAAACAAAATCTGACTTGAAGTATGACCGGCCGCTAATACCAATTTGGCGCGTTGCTTAAAAATTTACCCTCAGCTAGAGGGGGGCAAGCAACGTTTGCCCGTCTTTAAACGTCCCTCTGCCTGTATTTTTGTTTAGACAACCTTCGCCCTTCCTAATTACTCTTGGCTTGTGTTGGTCGGTTTTTTTTTTCATTTTCATGGGTGTCTACACCCAAAAATATTCAGATTTATAAACACACACACACATACGAGTGTGCATATGTTTTTAAATTTTGTGTTGTGTTCATCGGCTCATGTTTATTGAAATATTTCGTTGTGGCCAAAGTGTTGCCAAATAAAAACACGCACACACACACATGTACACAAGGTGGAGGATTTGTATGATAAGTTGGTTAGGGAAACATAATAATTTTGGTAAAAAAAAAAAATGTATTTCCATGATCTTCAGGGAAAAGATGTGTCGTGTGTGATATGAGAATCGAGTCGGATTCTTTCTCACTCCTCTCGGATGACTCTACAAGAAATCTGTTATTGGTCTTCATCTCGTCATGAATTGCTCTCCATGAATTGCTCATAATACCAAGGATTCGCCAGGTATCTCCTCCGGAGTCTCTGTCTTCCGTTTTTTGCGATTTGCGTGGTAGTTGTGTTGATAACGATTTCCATGGATACTACAAGTTCAAAAACAAACTTCTTCCCTCTGCCAATATGTAATCAACACTGTTGTCCATTTATTATTTGTAAGACAACTTATCATACCACGCCTCGTATGCGAAATTTCCTCATATTCAGGCAGCATTAACTTCCACCACACATGTACTTTCGCTTGGTTGTGCGTAAAAATGATCAACAAACACGCCACGGCCAGAAATTCAGAAAACGACAAACGTACTTGTACTTTTCTATATCCATGCATATGTATGTGTGCGTGTGTACCCACATATACGGCAAAACGGACCTGTTTCAAATTTGTTTATGCTCCTATAAACATTACCAAAAAAAAAAAAACAATTTGAAATGCGTAAAATTTCGAATTTTTTTTTGTATTTCGAGCCGGCCATTTTTATTTTTTGCACATTTCCTCCATTAAACATTAACACAAAAGTTATATTTTCATTTCCCCTGTGTAATATCAGCACGATTTCAATTATTAATTTCATATACAATAGAGAAATATTCAAGAGTCGACATTTTTTTTTTTTAAAATAATTCTGCAACTGTTTTGTTTTCAATTTCCATTGTTGTTGTATGGTTCGACAGGCGCGGCACGTTTCAGACAAATTACAACGAATTCCGAAGGTCGTTGGTGTAATCTTGAGTGGATATAAAACAGAGCATTCGTTTATAAATCAATTTGCTTAATAACCAAAAAAAAAAAAAAATTAAATAAAACATTCATTCGGAATTTGTAGAGGGGGGCGAAAACAAATAAAAGCCACCGACAGCGGGGGGCGTCACAAATGTATGCCAAAATATTAGATAAAATGATGAACTTTGATTCTCAAGTATATAAATATTGAGATTTTGAAGAAGATAATATCGAATTGAATCTTAAGTTTCAATGCTACAATTTGGATGTTGGGCAGATACAAATAAGTACCAAGTCTTTGTCAGATTTAAAAATATTTGATGTCGTTATAAATGTAATTGTATGTAGGGAGGCACAGTAGTTGGTTATGCACATAATTTGGAACTACTTCTTTAACAAATGTCCTGTTTGGATTTGGGAGATGCCCAGTGTGCAAATGACATTTCACATAGTCCAAGTTGTTCTCAAGATCATTGGAACATCGGCTAACATTAATAGGTCCTGTTCCTCAGGACTTTGAAATTGGCTGTGAAACAACTTTGAAAGCTCAGTAAAACTACCATTGTAATCATTGTCGACTTTTTCAATACATTCAGGATGTCCCAAAGTCCAATAATAAAACAAATATTTTCGAATTTTTCACGAATATCATTCTAATTATATTCAAAACTAGTAAGTTGTAATGCGCCTACGGCGCCCGTTGAAATATGGAAAAAAAATTTTGTTGAAAAAAAAAAAAATTTATGTGGAAAAAAAAATTTTGTTGAAAAAAAAAATGTTCGTGGAAAAAAAAACATTTTGTTGAAAAAAAATTCTTGAAAAAAAAATTTTGTTGAAGAAAAAAAATTTTTGTGGAAAAAAAAAATTTTGTTAAAAAAAATTATTTTCTTGAAAAAAAAATTTTTGTTCAAAAAAAAATTTTGTGTAAAAAAATTCTGTAGAAAAAAAAATTTTTTGTTGAAAAAAAAAATTTGAAAAAAAAAAATTCTGTAAAAAAAAAATTTATTTGTTGAAAAAAAAATTTTTTTAAAAAAAAAAATTGTAAAAAAAAAATTTTGGAAAAAAAAAATTTTGGTAAAAAAAAATGTGGGGAAAACACATTTCTGTACAAAAAAAAAAAATTATTTTTTTATTATTATTATTTATAGAATTTATATAGAATTATAGAATGCCTATTTAAATTCCTACGTACTGCGTGACAGAGTCAGTGAATCAGTGTCGAGGGTAAATATATATTAAGATATGGAGATTCCCATCACTGTGTGATCATTTTTGTAATATTAAAAAATATTTCAAGTGCCATGCGGTACTCCTAATTTATTTAGCTAGAATTTTTTATAATCTAGGAGACAATTGAATAATTTTAAAAAAAATAATTGGATATAAAAAGGAGTAATTCCTATTCTGAACACATTGGGAACTCCAAACTATACAGAACTTTCTTAGGCTCTCTGCACTCTGTCATTCTAAAGGGAAAAGTAAAGTAAAAAAGTAAACAAAAACACGTTACGAGAAATCCATTAAGATTCCCTAAAGCAGCAGAGGATGAGCTTTGTGCCCAGCTGTGCATGGAAAAAATATATTATTTTTTTTTGAAAATTACACTCTCGGAGGGAGATGTAGTTTGGGATCTTTATTAAGGGAAAAATAAATTTAAAAATTTTAAATTCGGATATTTTGACTATTTTGGTGTTGATTTGGAAAAAAAAACGAAAAATAAATTAGTCAACTAATTCACAAGGCGAAACTTGTTCAGTACCTAAATAAAAGTATTTAAGATAAAGAAGAGGTTGATCGACCAATATTTGTAGTTTTGGTATTTTTTTTCTCCCTCTATACCCTCGTTTACTATCGCTAACACAGGACATCCCCTGAGTGTTAGTAAAACAAAAATGTTACACGCTGAAAAAAAATGGCCATTTTAACAAATTTCAGCAAACAAGGGGGGCACTCGAGGTAAATGACCACAAAAACAGGAAAATTGGTCTGTTTGAGACGACTTTCAGAAAATGCAGAATAAACATACGTACTTCTCTTTTTTTTTCGCTTTTAACACTCCGAGCGTGTTAATATCAGGTTAAACAGACACAATTCCACAATATCTCAAGAATTTTCCCCCCAGCAAGTGAAATAAGTTTACGTTTCTTTACGTGATCCAATTTGGCGAATAGAAAAAGTTGCCCACAACATCAGTCATTTCAACCAACAATGATGGCCTGTCCGTCCACACATCTCATTAAAGATAATACATGTCATCTCTCAGCACCACGTTTTGTATTTACCGTAACCTACAATGAGTCAAGAAAATGATTGATTCATTTCCGCGAAAATGACCAACAAATAAAAAACACATTTCCTTCATCAAAAAACGGTTACCGGAGAAACAAGAGGGGGATGCCGAACGAAAATAACAAGGTGAAAAAGGTGGAACAGTCCGTTTTACAACGCTTCTGTTCTAAGGAATCTGAATTGCTTTATTTATGTATTTTCTGAAGATCGACCAGGCTGTAGCAAAAAACTAGATTTCATATGTAGATGGCGGTAGCGATACGGCGAAAAGGTGCTGTTTTTTTAGGTGTCCCAGTTCTGGCCATTTAGTAGTTAATTCTATGGATTCTGAATTGATTTGTTTTCTTAATTTGACATGATGGATCAGGCTGTAGACAATTACGGGGTTCTACTAAACAGTCACAACTCAAAATTTGTCATTTTCGAGTTTACTTGTTAAAGCGATTCAATTTATTTGTTGCTATACTTTTGTCATTTTGTATTCGAAAATCATTAGCTGCAGAATATTTTGCGTTTTCTGAAAACTGCAGAATTTGGAGTTGTCACTCTTTAGTAGAATGTGTGCTATATGTAGATGGCGGTAGCGGCACTATTAATACAGCTGATTCATTACATTTTTCATAGCTCGCGTCATTTTAAAATTAATTCTATTGGATCTGAATTGATTTGTTTGCGTAGTTTCCGATGATGGATCATTTGGAGTTGTGCTTCTTTAGTAGAATGTGTGCGATATGTAGATGGCGGTAGCGCCACTATTAATACAGCTGATTCATTACATTTTTCATAGCTTGCGTCATTTTGAAATAAACTCGATTGAATCTGAATTAATGTGGTTTCCTAGTTTCCGTTGATAGACCGTAGGGTAGACAATAACAGGGATTCACATGTAGATGGCGTTAGATTAGTTTTATTATTTGTCTCAGCTGTGTCATTTAGTAAATAGTTCTACTTGATCAGAAATGTTTGACTTTCGATGGCTGACGATGAATCAGGCAGTAGAAAAAAATGGGGGTTTCATATGTAGATGGCGTTAGTGGCACGATAAAAAACAGCTGTTATATCTCCTCATATCGAGCCTTTACCGCGAAAAATACGTAAGAGACATTTTTTTTCGAAACTCGAAAAATTCAATCGAAAATTGTCCAACGCTCTAAATATTTAAAAATTAATAATTTATATTTACAAAGAACACCACCCGAATTTATGCATTACCACACAAAAAAAAACCTTCTTTAAAATTTTCTTTTTTGAGGTTACGTCTCGATATAGGGCACGATATATTACTCTCTATACAATTTCTGTATGGGTTAAGATTTCTAATCTCTTATTAAAGGGTGTTTTTTATTGGGGTATAGAACTTTAAGTTGGCATCACTTTTTTAACTGGCGGCCATTTTGTCAGCTGTCAAGTGATTAATATTTAGTTTGGTTTGCCATTTCATCATGAACAGGTTGACAAAAGAACAACGCCAATTTTGTTCCCGAATTGGATGGCATGAATGTGGATGAGTTGTGGTTCCAACAAGTGGTTGAAAATTGGACCTGTAGAATTGGCTTTATTCGAGCCAGCCGCGGCGGCCACATGCCCGAAATCATATTTAAACATTAATGGCATAAAATTATCCTTCCTATATAGCCAATTTGATGGACATTAAAACGATTTTCTTGTGTTTTATTTCAATTCGAAGTTCTATACCTCAATAAAAAACACAATTTACTTTCCCCCAGTCGATTTGATGTTCGTGAATACTCCTAATATGGAAACAATAAACAAGTACACTTTGCCATGGAATACCGACAACATGCAGCTGACACTTTTGCTGCAGCACGCAAAACACAGCGCTCACTTTGCCTAACTAACAGAAGGACGGGCGGACGGACGGAAAGTGAGTGGCGAATGAATGTCCACCCGCAGTGCGTCCATAATGTATGCGAATCCATGTACGAACGTTTGCAGGCTGTGTTTTTTTTATTTTTTTTTTGGTTTGGTTTTGTTTAATGAATATTCCGCGTCCAATATTTGTATACGATGGTCGGATGGATGGATGGATGAATGGCTCGTATGTACTCGTATTTGGCTATCTTCAAAAGATCTTCATGTAAATTATACCACCAGAAATTGGTCATGCATTGTGTGTGGTGGTGGTGGTGGTGGTGCAGTGGCATGGAATGGCATTTGCTGTGGCTGCTGCTGTTACGAATCGTGGCATCGTGTGTAGGATCATACACCACCTTCGCCATAAAGCGACCATACGACCATTTACTGAATGGCAAAGTCGCCGAAATGAAATGAACATAAAAAGCGCTAAAATTTGTTTTATTATTTTTAATGAAATCTACAACAAAAAAAAAAGGAATGAATGCCGTTGCATACATGAAAATTGGCGAAAAGAAACCAGATTCGACCGTCTCTCGGCCCGTCCGTTTATTAGAATATGGCGCATATGTAAAATTAGCCGTTTTGTTTTCGCTTTGATGTTGCTTTCGTTTTGTGACCGATGTTCGTTTTTTGTTGTGTTTTAGTTGTTGTTTGCGCTACTCATTTGCAGATAAACAGGAGAGGGTGTTGAATAAATTAAATAAATACAATTATGTTTTGCATTACAAGACAAATGCTTTAAATGGCTGTGGCAAATTGGAAGTCTTTGATATGCGGTTTGGTTGATAATCGTCAAAGAAAGCGGCAAACTGTCGGTATGAATTAACCTCATTAAAAATTTCGACTGAAACTCTATCAATCAGAGTCATAGGTGAGAGGGTTTATTTAATAGGGTAAGGACTCTTCGATGGCCAGTGTAGTCTGGTATATTCTACCCTTCTTTGACCTCTTTTTCAGCTGCACCGTATGTCAAGCTGTAAACAGTGATCTTCCCAGACATTTAAACAGTGGACCATTTATGTGTTCAAAGTTTCAAACAACACTCTTCTGTCCGCAGTAGTCCTTTGGGAACCCCTGAATATTTTGCTCTGTGAAAAATGCCCCAAAAAAAAAAAAAAAAAAAAAAATCCAAAAAAAATATAATTTTTAATTTTTTTAGCCCAATTTTTACCCCAATTTTTTTTGTTTTTGGGTTTTTTTCGGATATTTTCCTACATAAATTTTTTTAGAATGTTGTTTTTTTCATAATATTTGGGGGATTTTGCATTGGATAATTTTTCATATGTTGTTTGGGGAATTTTTCAGAATTTGTGGGGAAATTTTAAGGGAAGGGGCTTTTCCATTTATTTTGAAGAATTTTTAAATTATTTTGGTGAACTTTTCATAGTTTTTAGGGAACATTTCATTTGTTGTGGACAATGACAAATTCAGCATTTTTTTTTTTTTGGATATTTTCATAACGGAAGTCAATCATATATGCGATTTTTGTTTATAATGTTGTTTTCATAATAATTGTGGGATTCTGCGGGAGATTTTTCAGAATTTTTTTTTGGAAATTTTCATATTGGGCTTTTGGGGGGATTTTTCATTTATTTTGGGGATTTATTCATTTGGGGCTTTCTTTCTTTCCTTTTTTGAAATCTAATCCCTATGTTGTCCGCAGTTGCCCTTTGGCCACCACTGAATTATTGGTTCTATGAAAAATGCCCCAAATAATTAAGAATTCCTCCAAAAAAAATCTCATACAAAATTGGGGGAATTTGTTTTGGGGGATTTTTTCAAAATTTTTAGGTAACAATTTCATTTTTTGTGGACAATGAAAAAATTTCCCCGTTTTTATTTTCATAATAAAAGTCAATCGTATATCGATTTTTTTTATGATGTTGTTTTTCTGGGTATTTTTCATAATATTTGGAGGATTTTGCATTGGGTAGTTTTTCATAAATTGTTTGCGGGATTTTTCAGAATTTTTGGGGAAATTTTCACATAGAGATTTTTCATTTTTTTTTGGGTAATTCTTAATTTTTTTTTGGGGCATTTTTATAGATAAAAAAATTCCACGGTTTTTTATTTTTTTTGTGTGGGGTATTTTCATAACAAAAGTCAATCGTATACCGATTTTTTTTATGATGTTGTTTTTCTGGGTATTTTTCATAATATTTGGAGGATTTTGCATTGGGTAGTTTTTCATAAATTGTTTGCGGGATTTTTCAGAATTTTTGGGGAAATTTTCACATAGAGATTTTTCATTTTTTTTTGGGTAATTCCAAAAAAATTCCACCGTTCCAAAGTCAATCGTATATCGATTTTTTTTATGTTGATTTTCTGGGTATTTTTCATAATATTTGGGAGATTTTGCACTGTTTAATTTTTCATAAATTGTTTGGGGGATTTTTCAGAATTTTTGGGGAAATTTTTACTTAGGGATTTTTCTTTTTTTTTGGGTAATTCTTAATTTAATTTTTCAAAGAGCCGAATTGATTGAGAATAATTGATTAACACAATTTAATTTAAAAAAAATGTTTTTACTTATAAAAGGTCCCAGAAAATGACCCGAAATCAATTGTTGTGCATTTTTTTTTACTTTTTTTTTTAAACAAATGAAATGGAATAAATATGGGCTCCAGCAAAAGGCATCCAAATCACAAATGAAAATGGACTCCATACATTACACGTTGAACAGCAACACACAATTTTACATTATTTTACACGAAAATATTGGTAAGACAATGATGCCCAAAAAGTTTCTGCGGTCCAATTTCTGCTACGTGTGGGACTCGTTTCATTCTAGGGGGTAATTTCGTTTTACACTTATTCGTTTTGGCAAAAATGCACTTTACCGGGCGTAAGCCCACCAATGAAACTAAAAATCAACTAGAAACCACAAAAATTGGTATGAGAAGGGGAAATGCTCCGACGGTCGGCTGTGACATCAAAAAAATACCAAAACCTAAACAAATTATTTGCCACGAAAAGGGTTAAAGTAAATAAATGAATTTGTGCCCACCCCAGAGACTTTTAGAAACGCGGATTAGTGGAAAACATTTGATGCGAACACATTAGCATGTCGTCATTCAAACTATCGCCCTCATTCCCTCGCTAGAGTAGAACTATAAAAATATTATTTCGAATAATAATCAGCCTGTTGTGTGTCTATTAGACTTTGAAGTGGTTTTTCGCCATATCGTTAATGGCGTTTAAAATCCTTTTTGTCACCTCATAAAATCGAGCATATTGAAAATAAACAAGTATTGTCTCTGTCTGGCCGCCGGTGGTTTTGTGGATGCAAAAACACATCATTAATTGGACGGACAGATGGGCCCGTTGAAATGCCATAAAACATTTTTATGACTTCGGGTAATAATGGCGTGATAATAAAAAATAAACACACACAATGATTAGCAAATATGCGAAAGGGAGAGACTAAGAGTTCGTGCAGCGAGGAGTTGGTTGGGATGATGATGATGATAAAGGCTATAAAACTAACCTAAAACATGGAATAATAAAGACAGAGGGATAGCGAAGCCGGAATCAGCTTTGAGGGCAAGCAAGTGCAGAAATTATAAAGATCTGTGGATATTGTGTTTTAAACGCAGGGGATTCTTCAAATTGGAAAGCTGACGGTAAAGTTTTTTCTTTCTGTTGGTGGGCTAGCAAGCCAAAAGAGCAAAAGATTTTTGCTACACATACTTTGTTATTCTTGAATTATTCTTCTGTGACATGATTGTTTTTCTCGTGTTTTGTCATGGAATTCGAGAATAGCAGAGATATTTTGCACAAATAACCTTAATATAATTTGTGTTTTTGCTTTTACTTTGTTTTGTTTCAAACATATTCTTCTCCAATTTGTTTACATTTTTTCTGTTGTGGCCATTGTTGCATTCCATTGCTCGATAGCCCGTGTGCATTTGACCCATATTTACTGATATTTCCCATTTTTGTTCTACTGCATTCGCTGTATTGTATCGATGTATATTCTCCAGTTTTCCCGTATTCTGTGTATTTATATTTTATGCATTACATTTGTTGTGGCTGTTTTACTTAATTGATATTCATTTCATTTGTTCTTTTCTTTTTGTTTTGTGTTTTTCATTTCATTTTTCGCGCGCATGCAGTTGATCGCGCCATGAGTCCTGCCCAATCGGAAGATTCGGGATTGGCCCCCGACAGGGGCACCACCTACGCCACCATAACGTTGCCACGTGATAATACAACAAATATGGGCATAACATTAGCAGGTGAGTTATTTATTTCATTTATTGTTGTGTATCATAAAGAAATGTGTATTTTTTTTTTTGGATTTATTTGTTTTTAGTGTTTATTGTGTAAAATTGACATTTTTTTTTATTTGGGTGTACTTCACTGAAAATATGTTGTGCATTATTGTTTACTAGTAAGTTGTAATGCGCCTATGGCGCCCGTTAATTTGCTTGAGAAAGTATTTGTTACTTAATTTTAAAAATTTTGTAAAAAATATTTTGAGAAAACTATTTTGTAAAAAAAAATTTCGAAAAAAAATAAAATTGGGGAAAAAAAATTTGTGGAAAAAAAATTTTTGCTGAAAAAAAAAATTTTTGTGGAAAAAAAAAAATTTGCTGAAAAAAAAATTTTTGTTGAAAAAAAAAATTTTTGTTGAAAAAAAAAGTTTGCTGAAAAAAAAAATTTTTTTGGAAAAAAAAATTTTGTTGAAAAAAAAATTTTGTGGAAAAAAAAAATTTGTGGAAAAAAAAAAATATTATTTTTTTTATTATTATTATTTATAGAATTATTATAGAATGCCTATTTAAATTCCTACGTACTGCGTGACAGAGTCAGTGAATCAGGGAATCAGGGAATCAGTGAATCAGGGAATCAGTGTATCAGTGAATCAGTGTCGAGGGTAAATATATATTAAGATGAAAACTATTCTAGTCTGTGTACTTTTTTATAGATACATAATTTTTATGAACAATTCATAATTTCAATGGACATTTAATAAATTCTATGAATATTTCATAATTTCTATGAATGTTTCATAATTTCTGTGAAAATTTCATAATTTCTGTGAAAATTTCATAATTTCTATGAATTTTTCATAAATGCTATGAACATTGCATAATTTCTATGAATATTTCATAAATGGTATGAATATTTCATAATTTCTATGAAAATTTCATAAATGGTATGAACATTGCATAATTTCTATGAATATTTCATAAATGGTATGAACATTTCATAATTTCTATGAAAGTTTCATAATTTCTATGAATATTTCATAATTTATATGAACATTTCATAATTTCTATGAACGCTTCGTAATATCTATTAACATTTCAAAATTTCTATAGACATTTCATAATTTCTATGAAAATTTCATAATTTCCGTGAAAATTTCATAATTTCTGTGAACGTTTCATAATTTCGTTGAATTTTTCATACCATATGAACATTGCATAATTTCTATGAAAGTTTCATAATTTCTTTGAACATTTCATAATATCTATGGAAACTTCATAATTTCTGTGAAAATTTCATAATTTCTATGAACGCTTCGTAATTTCTATAAACATTCATAATTTCTATGAACATTTCATAAATTCTATGAACATTTCATAATTTCTGTGAAATTTTCATAATTTTTTGTGAACTTTTTTATAATTTCTATGAATTTGTCATAAATGGTATGAATATTTCATAAATGGTATGAACATTTCATAATTTCTATTAACGTTTCGCAATTTCTACAAACATTCAGAATTTCTATGAACGTTTCACAATTTCTATGTACTTTTCATAATTTCTATGAATATTTCAAAATTTCTGTGAAGTTAACATTATTATGTTTTACACTAGGTCCTCCTTGTCAGCGCCTCAAAAGAACTGCGCTGGGTCAATCCGCCGCCATTTATAATTTATGAATATAAGCATTCCCTTTGATTTTGATCTAACACCTTCTACTATGGGTCACAGCACCCGGTGCGACTCAACTCACTTCCAGTCACCCTGTATTCAGACACAACTACCTTACATTGACCTTACGGTCTTATCACTAAAATTGTATGTAAGAACTTTAATTGCAACTAATTACTCATATCCAAACTGAGTTTTGTTGTAGAAACCCTCGGATAATTAAAACGAATGTGCTGTAAAAGCCAATTCCACTGTACCTTTGTGTCACAATTTTCACTCTCAGCACCGGCAGCCTCTGTCATCATCAATGAAATAATCAAACCAATAATTAAAAGCTATTTCAATTACTTAACTAATTTGATACGCTTGTTAAACTGACACTGTCGGTTAATAATGGCAAAAATCTACACAATTGGACGCCCGTCTCCCCCCCCCACCATTTTTGCACCATTTCAGACGTGTGCAAAAAAAAAAAATCGCCGCCGTGCTTTCATATGTTTCCAATTGATTTGTTCACTTAATTTTTATGTGATTTCTTGTTTTATGCGAATTCGTTCTTGTTTGTCTTTTTGTTTGATTTTATTAAATAGAATTTCATCTATTTTCGTTGTTAATTAATGCGTGTTTCCTTTGAATTGTAAATTAAATCATCAGCATTATCCGCAACGTTCGTCGTCATCATGATCGGAATGAGCATTCATGTCTGAAATGCTTCATTAAACAAAATTATAACATACACACACATGTATGTAGTTGTGAAGCATTTGTGACCATTTGTATGTGTGTGTGTGTGTCGTACGCATGTGTGTGTTGTCTGTATAAATTATGGCAATTTTTACCTCTTAAGAGTAAAGTTTACACGACCGACCAGACCACACTGACTGGCGCGCAAATGAAAATGTAAATATTTACCAAGAAAACAACAACATTTTCGCCTATTTCCTATATTCTCTGTCCATTTGTTGCCTCACATTTCCCTCAGCCTTCGTAATGTGTGTTGTGATGGCAGGGAATGGGGCCAAAAAACAACGTTTCCATCACCAACCCCGTACGGAGCAGCGCTAAACGGAAAGTGAAAGTTTAAAGAACGTCAACGTCAAAGTCAACATTTAAAACAAGAAATGAACTACGACGAGTATGGCATATTAATTCAGTTGAATCTTCTTTGGGTTACGTTGTCAATCTTTCATATTTTTTTATGACACTATTTCATATTTTTTTATGAAATTATTGAATAATTATTATGAAACTATTTCATAATTTTTAAGAAAATATTTCGTATTTTTTATGAAATTATTTAATACTTTTTATGAAATTATTTCATAATTTTTAAGAAAATATTTCGTATTTTTTATGAAATTATTTAATATTTTTTATGAAATTATTTCATATTTTTTATGAAATTATTTCATATGTTTTATGAAATTATTTCATATTTTTTATGAAACTATTTCATAATTTTTAAGAAAATATTTCATATTTTTTATGAAATTATTTCATATAATTTATGAAATTATTGAATAATTTTTATGAAACCATTTAATATTTTTTATGAAACTATTTCATAATTTTCATGAATTATTTCATATTTCTTATGAATTTATTTTATATTTTTTATGAAATTATTTCATATTTTTTATGAAATTATGTTTTATGAATTATTTCATATTTTATTATGAAATTATTTAATAATTTTTATGAAACTATTTCATAATTTTTAAGAAAATATTTCATACTTTTTAAGAAATTATTTCATAATTTTTATTAAATTATTTAATATTTTTTATGAAATTATTTCATATTTTTTATGAAACATTAGAATATAAAATATACTTTGTATTGTAATTAATACAAAATAAATACAAAATCTGTTACTCTCACAAAAAATTACAAAAATGTTAAGGCGCGATTTCATAAGACAATAAGAATATGTTTATAAAATTTATGAAGATTTCATAAAATTCGTAAGTTCATAAAATATTCTTCATAATATGAATGAATTGATGAAATCGACACGGACATAAGAATATGTTACACTCTTAAGAATTAAAAATTCTGTTACTCTGAGATAAGGTGTTTTATAGTTTTTGATAAGAATGAAGATTTCTACATTTCCTGTCCAAAACAAAAAAGTCTTTAGCTCTAACCCACCTGTTCACCACCTACCTCGTATGTTCTCATTTGTTTTTTGCCTATTCATTTGTTTTATATCTTCCAAAGGAAATGACAGCTGTCAAATGTTGTTTATCACTTTAAATGGCAAACAACAGAGCCGGGGGGAAAACGATAATGATGCACGCACGTCTGTCTCTAGACAACGAATTTTTTTTGCAAGTTGTTCTTAAAAATTTTCGGAAATTGTTATGTTTCATTTTGTAGTCATTTTATTCCAGTCGCCCTTTTAAAAATTGTGGGAGCTCACGTATCATCTTTCCTAAAAGTTGTTTATGTTGCAACGTTGTTTATTAATTTCATGTTGTGGTCTGTTGTTGGCGGTCGCTACTAATTTGTTGTTATTTTGTGTGGTTCTTTTAAAAACAAAAAAAAAAAATAATAATGCACGCATTATGCGTTCACTCAACCCTTTCACCAGTTTTCCTTTTTGTGGAACAAGAAACACGCGTGCACACACACCGACACATTTTTTGACACTTCCGTCATCTTTTTATGTCAATTTTGATTTCTTTGCTCAAGTTTCTTCTGCTTGTGTTCGTTACGCTAACCAGAACTACTTTGAACTGAAAATTCAATAGTGTTTTTTTTTGTTGTTTTTGTTTTCGTTCGATTTAATGACGCAATAACGCGTGCCTTGAATTTTTCCGTTTTTTCCCCACTTCAAATTGACGGAGAAAAACGTCAATTTTCGTTACACTACAAAGAAGCCCCATTTTCGAAATGATTTCGTTTAACCTCCCCCGTCAGCTGGTGAAATGTTTTGTATCATTTGATACTTGTCTTTTCGGTATGGTTTTCAGAAAAGAAAAAAAATATAATTGAAAACTAGTATTGAAATATTTTTAGAAATTAAATACGGATACTTGATGTACGCGGGAAAAATTATTATGAAAATTGTCGAAATCAAAATGCTGGGAATCCAGACAAATCTGGTCTGTTATGGACGAGCGTAAGAAACCTCATTGCGGTCAAAAAAAATTTTGTTGAAAAAAAAAATGTTTGTGGAAAAAAAAAATTTTTGTTGAAAAAAAAAAATTTTGTTGGAAAAAAAAATTTTTCTTGAAAAAAAAAATTTTGTTGAAAAAAAAAATTTTGTTGAAAAAAAATTTTGGAAAAAAAAACATTTTTGGTAAAAAAAAAATTTGGGGAAACACAATTTCTGTAAAAAAAAAATATTATTTTTTTTATTATTATTATTTATAGTAAATTAAAAAATTATAGAATGCCTATTTAAATTCCTACGTACTGCGTGACAGAGTCAGTGAATCAGTGTCGTGGGTAAATATATATTAAGATGGTCTGACATGGGACACTAAGTATCGCATACAACGACTTCTGTTGAAGCTGCAACCATGAAGAAATTCTCCCCAAAAAAATTGCGAAAAATCATTTGGGTGTTATTTCATATATTTTGGGATTATTTCAGAATGAAACAACTTCCAAACCCCAAAGATATTTTATGGAGTTTTGAAGATTATTTCATTTTTTATTTGGGGATTATTTCACTAAATTTGGGTGTTACTGTTGTTTTTTGTTTTTTCTTTTATGTTATCGCGCTTAAGGTCTTAAACAAATGAGCACGTATATAAATATCCTCAAGGATTCAAATTTTCATTTTTTAGAGTAAATTTTTTAGTAGTTTTTTTTAGAGTTTCGAATTTTACGTCATGCATTCCTTAAAATTTGGCCAACAAAGTACAGGGTTTTCCAACAAGAGGTATGCAAAGAAAAATGGAATATTTTGAGATAAATGATTATTTCAGAATAAAGAGGAAGGTCTCCCGTTAATAATGAAAAACAACATCAGCCAAATGGCCACGACGACCACGCTTACAGGACCATATCATTTTCATGAAATTGGCCTAATCATCCTAGATGATTTTTCGATGGAATTCCGGATCATTTGCAGGCATTTCAAGGACTCAATCAACAAAGACACGACGATGTTGATGATCGGCCGGCTTGAATTCTTGTGTTAACTGGACTTTATAAGCCTTAAGACCCAAGTCTTTATGCAAAATACGGTGTAATGACTTTTGTGGAATGGCCAATTCCAAAGAACGACGAGAAATGGACAAACCTGAGTTTTCTACAACACTTTGGGCTACTTCAGCAATATTCTCAGTTATTCTTGAGTTATTCACATCACTTACTTGTCCCAACAGCTCCAATTTTTCCACCAATTTCTGTATTGCGGTCCGACAAATTGCTTTACGACAACCCATAAATGCTTAGTTTGGCGAATTGTGACTGCAAGATTTTCCCCCATTTTTGTAGTGAATTTTAATAATTTCAATGCGTTGTTGAAGCGTGTATCGTTCCATTTTTAGTAATGGCGTAGTTTCTACTTGCCAAGTGTCAAAGAATTAAAGCTTCAAAAGAGACCGAAGAGCTACCGAAATACCGGTTGATTCAAAATAATTCCTATTGTTGGAAAACCCCTTTACATTCTGTAAAAATGTGAAGAACGAAAAATATATTGTAAACTTATTCGAAGATAATCCAGAGTACTTCTACTTCACTTGTTTCTCTTCATTAATTCTAAATATTATGAATTTCGTTTTCAAGTGCAGTTCTACTTGTAAGGGGAATGCAGTTGCTTTCCTTTGATTTTCTTTTGCCATCGCGACCCTGACTTCTGTTTTGAAACTGAGTGTTTCAAGTGGTGTTTGAAAAACCTTAGCAATATTATTTCATAAATAAATTCTTTAATCTAAATTGGATGGATAAAGAATATTTTTATACACAAAGCAAAGTGCTAATGAAAGGTAGTTTCATCGGAAAATTTCCCCCTAATTAGTTTTTATCGTGTGTGTTAATATTTACAATTAACATAGTAAAATATAATATAATTGTGTGCTCGTATGGGCTCTTATGGTTTATGATTTCCGGAGTACACGTGTTTTCAGGTCCTTGTGGAAATTTTGGAAAAATTCAAATACCCTAAACGTGTCTGTAGTTTAGATGTATTCTCTACTGAAACCAGTTGTCTAGAATAGCCTTTTGGTCGAGAAGGCAATAGTTGCGAATTCGCGACACACATTAGTTATGTTATTACTAAGCGATCTATGTTCAAAGAATCGGCGTATTCGTAACTTCATCTTAAGACCTTTAACGTTCTTAACAATTGTCAAACAGTTTGCTGGAAAAGCCACGCTTTGTCTGTTTAAATGCCCGTTTTTCATGGATTATACGACGCAGAAAAGAATATTCCAAAATCTGACACAATTTCAAGAACAACCCCCAGCCCCATAACTCATGACCACACTTATGATGACTAATAATATTTTTTTTTTTAAATTATAAATCATTGACAAGAAAAAGTACATGAACATCACACCCAAAAAAAAAAAGCAACAAATGATAATTTCAATAAAAAATATTTTTTTTTTTTATTAAAACATTCATTATTTTTCATGTCGTGATTTATGTTTCAATAAAATCCAAGAACGAGGAGCACAACAACCAAAAGCCTCATTTCAAATGCGCGCGCTCGACACAACATCAAATACACACACACACACATGCATACATTTGTTTTGTATTGTAATCCGGTGCTCAGGAAGAAAAAAAACAGAAGCCAAACAATATTTTATTAGTTGTCATCTTTTAGTGCCACTGACTTGTTTTATGTACGACGGAGTGTATGTCTGCAAATGTGTGTGTGTGTGTGTGGGTCTGTTGTTTTTCACAACATTTTATTATTATTTATTTGAGTGTTTTTTAATGTTTGACTTCTCTGGGCACTTCAGTGTGAATGTGCGTTTTTTTTGCTTGTTCCTTCCTGAGTTTTTTTTAAAAAAAAAAAACAAAAAGTGTTTTATGACCAGTGGGTGTTTTATTATTTAGATATGTAAGACGACTATAAGAACATTTGGATGAGTACACACTCGTCGCATGTCTGTCGGCTGTACTTGTAATCGTAAATGTTGTATTTGAAGTTGATTTTATGGCACCAACTACATCTTGCTGGTGTTCAACAACATGATTTTGGCATACAATTTGTTGTTTGTCTTTTCTTCTTCTCCTTCTTCTATTTATAATTACGCTGGTGTCCTTTGTGTACGTTTAGGAATAAAATGTCGTCATTTGGAAAAAAAAAAAAACAAAAATTAACAGCAGGGCGTAGAGTTTATCATGTGTGTCAGGGTAGTCATCATGAAATTAGGTGGTACAATTTGGGTTTAATGTTCGCACTTAAAATGAAGTTACTCCACAATTTCAAACTGTTATTCCCATCAACGGGAATATCATCTGAATACAATTCTGAGTATGGTAGAAATTTGTCAAAGACTTCAAATGAAAACAAACTTGTATCCTGCCTATCTACAATCGAATTCGGCTAAGCGGACGCCTTCTAATTAAAAAAAATCGCTTAAGTGAAAATAGATATTAGTAACGATTGTTTTGGATGATTTTCCATGCACTGTACTTCGCTTAAACGAAAATCCGCTTTATTGAAAAATCTTTTATGTAAAACACTTTTCTAACGCAAAGACACAAACTTATATGATACGAACACCGCGTAAGAAAAATATGAGAAATGTAACGACAAGTCCCAGAAACAGCCAAAAAAACAATTATTTTATACTTTTTAAATTTTTTTTTGGACAAACAATTGTTCACTGGCTGAAGTTTCGAAAAATCGAATAGTTACTTCTTAAGTTAAACTTGTTGGTAATTCTGTTCCTCCTCAACTAAGACTACGTCTCTGTTTTCCAAAAACCTAATCCATGTACGCAACATTCGTTTTCTGTTTTTATTTTTTTTTTTGTCGTCATCTCTGCTCCGAGTTGTCATTATAAATCATTGTAGATAATAATAAAGCATTTTATTTTATTTTTGCGGCTCTTTTTTTGTCGATTATTTCCAACATGCCTTGGTAATCTCTTCGTTTCATTTTTTGTTTTATTCGAATAGAAACGCCAGAGAAACGGAACATAATAAATCTAAAGCTGAGTATTAATAAGCGATAATGATTTAGTTCTATTTCAAACAGAAGGCCGTTAACATGAATTCACAAACTGTAAAGATTGGGGTGAATATAAATACAAATATACGCACATGTATATATGTATAGAAACACATTTGTATATATTTATTGCTTAATTTTGTCATTCAAATAATGTTATCAAGATAACATGTTCAAAGTAGAAGAATAATCGTCGATAATTTACCAAATGCATTGACGATGAATCAGAAATGTACAATTTTAAATGGAATCCAGTGATTTTTCTAATGTGTAATTATTTTCGCGGTTTGGATTCCAAATACAAAATAATATAATTGAGGTATTTACATCGTCACATCGAGTGTAGCTTCGTTCGTTCAACCTGGCCCGATAACGAAAATAACGAAAACGAAATAAGCACTAGTTGAAAAAAAAAACGTTAGATGGCGGACCCTTTATAAGAAGTAGATAGGAATAAGGCACCACTACTTGTAATGTAAGTCATTATTATTTGAGGCTACGAATTCCAGCAGAGGGTATGAGATGTCATTACCAGGTAATTGAATCGGTAATCTGATGTCATTATGAGTAATGCATCCGGTAATGAGATGTCATTACCAGGTAATGTATACAGTAATGAGGGATCATTACCAGCTAATGCATATAGTAATGAGATGCCATTGCCAGGTAATGCATACGGTAATGAGGTATCATTAACAGGTAATGTATACGGTAATGAGGTGTCGTTACCAGAAATACATAGAAATCCTTTGTAGAAATTACAAAAAATATATTGAATTTAGATTAGATTTTTTTAAATGAGTTCAAGAGTTCAATATTGCAAAAGTAAAATAAATAAAAAATTCTGGACTGGACATTCAACAACTTTTGATTAAAACTTCTTTACCTCGAGCTACAACTCATAAGAAAAATTCTAAATTCAATATAATAGAAAAAGTTTGAAACAAAAAGTGGAACATTAAATTACGATCGAAAATAAAAAACTAAAATTTCGACTAGGGTATACATTTTCGGCAGAAAAACATAATTCTGTTCCACAAGTTTTTCCGAAACTCTTGGGTGAATATAAAAAAGCTATTGAAGATACACGAAAGTTTTTCCCGTTTCCAATTTTAAAGTCCAAACAAATATTTTTTAACTAAGGACAAAACTAAAAAATATCAATAAGTTACAGAAAAAAAATATATAAAACAAAATCTAAATTATTTTAAATTTCAAAAAATAATATCTATGAAATATTATTCATTTTCCGGTGGCCTAGTGTTATTTTAAACAAATTATAATTTCTATTAGAATAATATAAATTTTTCCGTTCTTATTATGATCGGCAATATTTTTGAGTCGACGGTTTTTGTTTTCAATTCTATTTCCTTCTATACGAGGCAACTGTCTGCCTCGCCAGAATATTTTAAAAGACCGCTACGAAACGCTCCCCATATGACTAATCACTGGCGACTGTTGTTTTAGTTGTGGTTGTTTTCTTTTTGACTTAATTATGATCTTTTAATTTGGCAATAAATTTGGCAAACGTTGGAAAAGAAACTAAAACGCCACAACCAACTACACCGAACTCAAGTTATGGCGAATTTGATGAAAAGCGTTCAGAAATTAATATTTCACAGGCGGTGAGAAACAAAAATTATACAATGTATGCATATATCAAATGTCTAGACATTTGAATAAGCGTACATACGTATGTGGAATATATGAATTAGAAAAATACGTATATTATTAATATTTATATACAGGGACGGAATTGATTGTGCCTTCGCGAATTGCGCCTGATAGCACAATATTGGGCCCGTTACAAGGCCTTGAGTGAGAGAATTCTGACATTTGAACAAATACACTGCATATGTTCCATTAATCCGAGTTTCATATAACCGAAGTTCGTTTTTTACATGCAGAGAATGGTGCCGGCACTAAATTTACAATCGGGGGCGTCACAATTTCCGAGTAAGACATTCGGATAATTGAAATATGTTTCATATAACCGAAGTTCGTTTATTCACATGCAGAGAATGGTGCCAGCACTAAATTTACCTTCGGAGGCGTCACAACTTCTGATCGTTTTAAAATGCATAGATTTCCGTCTTTCCGTTCCGGCTCCCCGGCTCACTTATATTTCATGTATGGCATTTGCCAGAGTATTGGCTTCTAGAAGAGGGTGCTTATAAATTTCATATTTCACTGTCCTGGTCTGCATTTAAAAAATACCTCCTCATTGTACTCTGGCTTATCAGCGTCCTGCCTAATTGCCATTTAAAATATGACGTTTGCTAAAGCCCTGGCTTCTAAAAGAGTTTACATGCAACATATTCCCATCACTAATCACCTATTCGAACCCATTCCCACATAACGTGTAAATGTCTTCTCGGCCAGAGGCCTGATTTCCAAAAACAGAGTTGTTCTATTCTCTTTTTTTGTGTAGGTGGTAAAAATCGTACAAGATTTCAGTTGTTCTTGGATATGTGAGGTTCTTAGTGACTGAAAATGTAACCTCCTTCTTTGGACTGCCTTCGAGGTATTTCATTGCAGGTTTGGAGGAGCGCCAATCTATCTCTAAATTCTCCTCAGTATCGTGTATTTGTGATTCTTCGAGATTAATTTTATTTATTAAGTCAATGGACATAAATTCCTTACAGACTAGCAAACTGTAAAAATAAATAGGCCGATATTTCTCCAGACTCATGTACACATGTTATGAGTCTCAAGTTTCTCCACACCCAGCACACTCAGGCTTCTACTGATGTGATTCTGTTTGGTCCAACATCATATCTTTTTACACACTGAGACACACAATGAAATCTTCGTAGTGTAAACATAAGAAAGATTTAACTCTGCCCAGCTACGAGGCCTACTCAGTCTCCTCCTTTCCGCCGCTGTGTATTAAATGTTGTTGTGGACGACATCTTATCCATGCGTAAAAATAACAACTACAATACAAAAGGCGCTGCAATAGAACCGCAGCACCATTTCAAGAAAAATTGGCACATGGACTGAGCAAAATTTTTCAAAAAAAACAACAACAACACAAAATTGAAGACAATACGCGAAAATCACTCGCCAAGTATGAAAAAATAAGTTTTTTTTTTCTAACAACATTAACACCAGACAAAACGTTGGAAATGTTTAATTTCCTTTCGAATATGTGAATATGTATGTAATAGGGTGGAGTGAAATTCAAAAAAAAAAAGTTAACATCGGAAAGAGATGTAGTCTGGGGTCCTAATGAGAGGAAAAATAAAGAAAAACATTTTAAAAAATTTTTAGGGGTCGCGCCACTGCCTCGAAATTTGGAAATTATCGCTATTTTGGCATTGATTTTAGAAAAATCCTAAAAAGTTTTATGTCAATAAATGTTTGCAATAGCGTAAACAATTAAATAAGGGCATGAAAAAATTTAAAAACAATTTTCTCATTGTTCAAAAATTTCAAAAAGTAAAATAAGTCAAATCGTCCCTTCTTCAGAAAATTGACTGAACAATGAAATCGCCACCAAAGCTACAAATATTAGTCGATTATCCTCATATTTGCCTCAAATACTTTTGTTTGGGCTCTGAGCAAGCTCAAGCTTTCGAATAAGTTAAGTCGTTAATTTTTAGGATTTTTCTAAAATCAACGCCAAAATAGCGATAATTTCCAAATTTCGAGGGAGTGGCGCGACCCCTAAAATTTTTTTAAAATTTTTTTCTTTATTTTTCCCCTCATTAGGACCCCAGACTACATCTCTTTCCGAGGTTAACTTTTTCAAATTAAAAAAAAAGCATGTTTTCACTCCACCCTAGTATGTATATCTGATCGGTTCATATAGTATTTGGCAGAATGGCGGGGGATTCACTATACATTATTATTCGCACAGAGGTGCTGTAGCCAACACGTTTTTTTCTTCTTTTGGACAGCATTCAATGATTGCTTGTCAAACTCGTGCTATGGCGCGTAATGCGACATTTATGTGACAAAAAACCAAACGTCGTTCATAATGAGAACTTAAATGAGATATAGAATAGGTTACGATCGATGCACAGTGGTTTGGAAATAATTTACATTGGATAACAGTTATAACAGGAGTGGCGAGAGAATCTCGGTACTTCGGAAGTTCAAAAAGTATCATAACACTAGTAAGTTGTAATGCGCCTATGGCGCCCGTTGAAATATGGAAAAAAAATTTGTGGAAAAAAAAAATTTTTGTTGAAAAAAAAAATTTTTGTTGAAGAAATAAATTTTCTTGAAAAAAAAATTTTTGTTGAAAAAAAAAATGTTGAAAAAAAAATGTTTTCTTAAAAAAAAATTTTGTTGAAAAACAAAAAAAAAATGGAAAAAAAAATTTTTGTAAAAAAAAATTTTTTGTTGAAAAAAGAATTTTGTAAAAAAAAAAAAATTGTAAAAAAAAAATTTTGGAAAAAAAAATCTGGGGAAAACACAATTTCTGTACAAAAAAAAATATTATTTTTTTTATTATTATTATTATTTATAGAAAATTATAGAATGCCTATTTAAATTCCTACGTACTGCGTGACAGAGTCAGTGAATCAGTGTCGAGGGTAAATATATATTAAGATAGGTCATAAGTTTTAGATTTATCATCCCAGCGCTGCAAGCCGAGTAATTCGCAGTGAAGCGCTGAGAGCCTTTTAATTCGTGAACTATTCTGAAACTATTTAGTTGTCTAGAGAGCACGCAACATTGCCAGACAATCTAGAAAGCTGACATGCGGATTTTCGTATAGGGGCAGCTATAGGATTTCCTACGAATGATACTCGCATTTGCTGTGACCGACCTAGGGACATCTAGAGTTTACACGAAATACTATTTCTGTAAACAGACTTAGGTGGTAATGCCTCCAGATTGTCTATGGTTTATAAAATGCTCGAACTCAACAGCAATACTTGTTTATATTGTGGAAATTAACAGTTGAAATATAAACTGAATAAATTCTACAAATGGTCCTATGCCCCCTGTATATCAATTCTACATATAAAACTGAAGCCTCACGCCACTAAAAATTCGGCAAAGTCCTCTATTTTTTTTTAACTGTGTCAATAGGTCAGCTTAAAGATATGCAAAATCAATCCATCTCCTACACACATCCTACTCCCGGTGTACCGTACAAATGACTTAATCTCCTCATCGGTGGCAAATCCTCTTCTAAACATATCAGACCATCCGTCACAATGTGGTGCCCCACAGCGCCAGACAAATACGTAACGGAAGTGAAAATTTTCTGACACAGCAGCGGCAAATGAAGAAAAAAATACATATTCAAAAAAAATTGGCACTAGACGATAGATTTTCATTAAAAATAAGCCAACAGCCAACCAACAGACAGCAATACGTAAATTTATTTGTTTAAATTGAAATTTAAGACAGAGCAGAAAAACCGAAACATCATCTTCTAAATACACAAACGACACGGACATATCTGTAAGATGAAATCTTTAAGATAAACAACGGCAAACGAGTCATAGAAGCATTTCAAGTATCTTGCCATGCCAGTGCACCCCAAGGCGAAGTCAGGCAATAAAAACAGGGAAACACGCACCAAAGACACATAATTTGTTTTATTTTTTTTTTACTTAAAGGAAATTTATTGTAAATGTTTTATTATTAATTGGCTTTTATTTTCTTTTCCACTTGCAGAACGCAACGACCTTTCGTATCCACCTGTTATTGCTGCGCTGAGTCCATTGGGTCATGCGGCGGATTTTCTAGCGCCAGGAGATCGTCTACACCAAATCGATGGCATCTCAACAATTGGGTTAACGAATCAACACATCATGAGCATGCTGTGCGGCGGTGGCACAGCAGATGGTCCTGCAATTGTTGAAATTGAATATTCCCTGCCCGAATACAGTGAGTACAGCCAACCAACCAACGAACGAACACACAAACAAATACATGAAAGTGCAAAGGCAAACATAGACGAGACCACTGGTAATGTTTATGGCAAGAATGGCAAAAACAACCGATGAATTGAATCCATTGCAACATGTTCACTCGGAGAGCACATTGGTTTATAAACATTTGCGTTATCAACATTTGTTGTGTTTGAAATTCCTAGGGAGGCTTTTGTTTCTGTGCTTATAAATAAGTTTCGGAACATCTCTGTTATGTTTATAAACATTTGCCTCTTCATAGTACCGCAGTAAACATTTGATGCTCGGCAACAACATAGTTGAGTGTGCAATGTACGTTAAATACCCATGCATAGATTGCCTCCAGGACTAGTAAATTAAACATTTCATTAAAAATTATGTTGCAATATTCCAGAATACACTTTCAACACATACATTTGTCAATCTTAACCATATTTTTCCGTTCTATTTTTCTTAACACGCTGCCTATTCAAATGATGATGACGATGATGATGATGAACTTCCTCCATCCACCTTTTCGTTAACACTTGGATTGGATTAATAATTCATATGAAATGCGTGCTGCTGTTTGTCGGTCTCATCTTTCAACACTTTTGAATGCATTCATTCATTCATCGCCTACAACAACAATAACAACAACAATAATATGAACAGTTTCCCAAAATAGTTTATGTGTTACATCGAAATTGGCTCAAATAACAGTGGAACGTGAAAGTGGTTGCTTGGGTCTGACACTGCGTGGTGGCGGTGATTATCCGCTGATTGTAACACATGTGCGGCCACATGGACCCGTATATAAAACGGGGCGAATAAAGCCGGGCGATCGTTTGCTGAGAGTGGACAATGTGAGTATAATTTTGTTGGAAGTTGTTGGAAAGTTATGTTGGACTCAATTCAAACGATTTGAGAGTACTTTGACATCGACTACGATTTTAAAGCAAACCGCTGATGCTATTCGATTAAGGAACTTCCTGAAAGGAACTTAATGAACTTCCTTAAGGAACTTCCTGATAATGAAAGCGAAAAGTGTATTACGGTTCCTGATAATGTTATTATATTTTTGTTTTACTTAGTATTTCTTAAACTCATTCCCCCCTACTTTTTTAGGTCTCCCTCATTGGCAAGACATTGGCCGAAGCCCAACAGATCATCAAATGTGGCGGTCACATTTCCGGCTACACAAATCTCACCATTGAATATGATGTTTCAGTGGTCCAGAGTGTCGAATTCTCTATGGGTCCATTACTCATCGAAATCGAACGGCCCATGAACGATAAATTGGGTTTGGTATTGTGTAATTATACATCGGCCACGGCCGGCCTAACGGATCACACGAAAATCGATGAAGTCAGTCAAGCGGGTGTTTATATAGCCAGTATTTTGCCGGCCAGCATAGCGGATCGGTAAGTCCAAGCAACACAAACATTTCATACTTGAAAAAAAAAGATTTCTGTTTTTTCACAAAAATTTAAAACATGTGTTAGGAAAAATGTTTGAAAAAAAAACAGATTCACAGATTTTTGCTAACAAAGGTTTATAAAGCTGTTATAAATTTCTATGAATACGGGGTTTAGTGTATAACGTAGTAGTCATAGATTTTTTAAATATTTTTTTTTGTATATTAACTTATACAGGGTTTGTTATTTTGGTATTCAAAGAAAAATTAAATTTTTTGAGATAAATGATCGGATGTGTATTTCCCAATAACGAGGTATGCCGTTACTAATGAAAAACAACATCAGTCAAATGGCTACCACGACCACGCTTACAGGACGATATCCTTTTCAAGAAATTTTGCATAACCAAATCGCAAAGTGGCTGCCCTATGTCCTCGAGTTCCATTTTTAGTAAAGGCTTCAAAAGTGACAGCTACCGAAATATTGGGTGATTCAAAATAACACCTCTTGTTGGAAAACACTGTAGTTTGTTTATTTAAGCTCAAACAAAAAATAAACAAAATATTAGTTTAAATAGTTTTTTTGTGTAACGAAGGTGCCCCGCTTTGAATTATCACAGCCCAGCATCTCCTTTGTGGCAGAAGTAAAACTAGTTTTATTCGAGAAGTTTTGGGAGATCCCAAACCTACTCAGCCCTTGCCTAGTTAAATTCACGGCTCTATGACAAATACCCCAAAAATAAAAACAAAAGATTGCCCAACAAATCTCATACAAAATTGGGTAATTTTACATAATGAGACAAATTCATATTTTTAAAAATTTTTTGAGCCATATGAAAAATAACCCAATTTTTTTGAAAAGAAAGAGCTCTCCAAAAATTAACTGGGAATAAAGTACCTTTCAACAGCGAAAACATTTAAAAGCGTTTTGGATTCAAAAAATGTAATTTTTCGTTGAATACAAAAATAACACCCATTGTTGGAGAACCCTGTACAAGACGACTGTTCGTTTTGTTTATTATCTATTCTTAAAACGGTCGATGCTCAACCGTTCTGCGACCAGCCCGAGCCACCAATGAAAATTGGGGAATTTTTCATAATTTTTATTTGGGTGATTTTTGTGAATTTTTATGGGAAATTTTCATGTTGGCCTTTTTGGCGAATTTTTCATTTATTTTAGGGAATTTTTCATTTCATTTTATTTTCGGTTAAATTTTCATTTCTTGTATTTTTTCTGGAGCCAAAATTAACCGTTTGCCTTCATTTCAGATGCGGTGCTCTTTCAGTTGGCGATCAAGTACTTTCCATAGATGATATTAATATAGAAAATTCATCCTATACGCCGGATGAGGTGATGACCATATTGGACACCAGTTCCGGACGGGGCTACACACAAATGCAAATAATGCCAGCCCATGCGCTGGCACGAAGAGGTGAGAATTATGGAAATATCTGCATAAGCCAAAACTGTTTATTGTGGAAACACTTTGACAGATTTTACGACGCACTTACAGTAAAATGTGATTTTATAATTTTATGTGGCGCCTAAAGAAAATTGTCAGAATTTTCATGGAAACTTTTAACTGAATTCGTAGTATTCGTATTTGCTTTTAATGTTATGGCGAAAATTGAAATTTTCAATATTTTTTCTGTGATGATATTGGAAAAGCGTTCATTGATGACGAGGGTCATTTCGTGTGTGTTTTTGTTTCATCCTCAATGCGTAGTGTGTCTGTGTTTTTTGATATTTCGTTGTGACCAAAATAATCTTTGGGTAGAGCGATTTACAAAAAGGGTGTTTCTTTTGGGGCACGATAGAGATTGAGACATTTTGAATATAATATAACTTTACAATCGGATATGAGGGTTTTAAAAGTGACGTTAAAAAAATTACAAAAATGTAAACGAGAATTATTAGAAAATGCCCATTGGAGAGATAAATTATTTTCGATTTTCCTTTTATTATGTCCACATTTATGAGAAGTGACGTTCTTGGTGCAAAATATTTCATGTGTTAGAGCACAAATTCGTGGAATATAAAAAACAAATAATTTTGTGTCCAATCTTTAAAAATTTTCTCATAACCTAATGGCGAGTTTTGCCAATAATTATTTGAAGTTTCCGTGAAAGATTTCGTTTTTTATGTCCATGTTTATTAGGAGTAACGTTCTTGATCCAAAATATTTCATTTGATTGAGCAAAAATTCGAGGAATATAAAAAACAAATATTTTGTGGTGAAATTTCCTATATTTTAAATTTAATCAAATGGCCAATTTTGCCTGAAAAATTAAATAAAATAGTTTCCGGAAAAGATTTCCTTTTATTATGTTCATGTTTATAAGAAGTAACGTTTTTGATAGCAAATATTTCATTTGTTTGGGGACAAATACAAGAAACATAAAAAACATATCCCTAAAAAAAATTATAAAACTGTGAAAAATTCTTTAACAGGAGTAGTAGCTACTCCTAAGTAGCCTACGGAAAGGTCTCAGTATGACTGTAATCCGAATGTATTCAGCCTTTAACAAATTTCCCAAACCAGCACACCCTTTCATTTTCCATTCAAGTTTATTTGTGTTACTAATGATTTTTGCATGTTGCTCCACATAAATCGGTTTGAGTGTATTTCGATGGTTTTTGTTTTTCGCCACCAACGAATTTTTGAAAATGAAAACGACAACAAAAACTATATAGTCGGAAGGCAAGGCAGAAAAATGACAGCCTCCTCATTATCGTTAAGAAACTAGTGGCAATATCATCAATATCACTCATAATCTCTGTGAAGCGCGAAAAACATCTGAGCAGCGGCAGCGATACAAACAAAGTGGAATAAACACAAATGGTCATAAATGAGATGTACGATATCGGACGGCCGCCGCGGTCCATTGTACACTCGACTGTATGGCAAACGTAGCTGCGGATCTTTTCAGATGTATCGCATGGAACGAACGTGCGCGTCTTATACACATGCGTCTACTGTCACAGCGAATGTCTATGATTTCCGTCTGGCGGTGGATGACATTTGTCGATCATAAAAAATATTGTCAACAAGAAGAAAAACAAAATTTGAAAATCCACTCACTCACAAAGTGAACAGTGTATGGTGGGGATCACTTGTATGGATCTTCATTCGAAGACTCGTATACATTTGTGGGGGTGCTCACACAGTATGTACGTGTATCCGGCCGAGAGGGAGTTGGGCTTGTCGTCATTCTGGTCGTGGCTGCCACCGCCGTTGCTCTGACATTAGGAAGAAGCGAGCGTAACATAAATTCTTGTTGAAATCGGCGTCACTCAGGCATGGCCAACGACATGAATGAGAAATCTTTATACCCCGCCCACCCCCTGTGCCCTGACTTCGGTTAATGCTTCAGCTTTTATGATTTGTCTACGAATGTTTTAACTTGCGTTTTAGTTCATTTTCGTTGGGGGTGAGGGAAATTTATAAAATTATAAAAAAAAAATCTGTTTTTGATTTTTTCTTTATTTGGGGACACAAATGTGCCCGGCTCTGTCAGGGGGGTGGGTTATGCGTTGTTGCAACAACTAATTGGAAACTAATTTTGGAATTTTGTCTGTGGAAAAATTGCGCATTATGGAAAATTATTAGAAACAAATATTATTTATGGGATGTTGAAGGGAGAACAGGTGGCAACGGTAAAGTAGGGAAGACATTCGGTTCGGGGTGAAGAAAACGTATGTAAATTTGCCCCTGTATTCAGTATCCTGTATTCACAATATCAAAACAACGAAAATATTTGTCAGCTAAAATAAAATATTTTCATAATTTGTATGAACAAAATTGAATAAGATACGTGAAAAATTTGATAAAAAAAAATACGTTGTTGTGGGGTGAGGGAGCTCATCACATGTAGTCCCAGAAAAAAATGATCTAACGTTAATCTAGAGAAGAGACATAGAGCTACGAGCCCTCCATAGAAGAAAATACTGTACAATCATCCGGTAAGATTTCATTACCGTCGAAAATACGTGAAACATGGTGCTTTCAACAGGGGGATACATCCACCAGCATTATCATCTCACACAAAAGACTCATAACATTTAACATTGCATGTCGATTGTTCTTCCCAAGATTACCTTTTAAAGGGTGTTTTTTATTGGGGTATAGAACTTTAAGTTGGCATCACTTTTTTAACTGGCGGCCAAGTGATATTTAGTTTGGTTTGCCATTTCATCATGAACAGGTTGACAAAAGAACAACGCTTCCAAATCGTGCAAATTTATTTCGAAAGTAATGGTTCAGTTCGCGAAGTTCACCGCCAGCTCCGTCCATTTTATGCCATTACATCCACAAAAACTGACTGTTTGGTGTGCTCTATGGGCTGGTGGAGTCATTGGGCCATACTTCTTCCGAAATAATGCTGGAGAGTCAGTTACCGTTAATGGAGACCGGTATAGAGCCATGATAACCGACTATTTTGTTCCCGAATTGGATGGCATGAATGTGGATGAGTTGTGGTTCCAACAAGTGGTTGAAAATTGGACCTGTAGAATTGGCTTTATTCGAGCCAGCCGCGGCGGCCACATGCCCGAAATCATATTTAAACATTAATGGCATAAAATTATCCTTCCAATAAAGCCAAATTGATGGACATTAAAACGATTTTCTTGTGTTTTATTTCAATTCGAAGTTATATACCTCAATAAAAAAAACACCCTTTATTAGTAAGTAATACAATTGCTGGTGCATTGTACTTGTTTCGCAATCGGCAGGGGTGATGTATGGGCGGGCAGGACTATTTACGCCTATGGTTTTCTTCCCTCCTATAATTAGTGTGACGTTTGGTGTTGCCTACTTTTAGGCATATTTTCACATGGACTAAAATTCATGTGTTCCCAGTGTAATAAAGTAGATGTGACAGTGTACTCTCTCCTTGCGGACACCTCTCTGAGGAGGACACTTTTTTTCAGTATCATTCCGCTTCAGTCCTCCCTCTTGTGTACTTCTCTCATAAGCGGATAAAATTCTCAGTCCCTTAGGTGTCCGCTTATGAGAGAGTACACTGTAAATGTCCAGGATGATGGCGAACTACTTTCGAAATTCAAAGAAATATTTCGAAATTTCTAAAATTTACCGAGATATTTCGACAATGTGATAAGCACCACCTTTGAAAATAGTCTGCAGACGATTTCGAAAAAATTTTCAATTTTAACATTTTTTTATTTTTTTCCCAAAAACTGGTGAGGGTATGATTGTTCGAAAAACATTTGTCTGCAGACGATTTCGAAAAAATCGCCAATATCGAAAAAGTGTAATTTTTTTTCCCAAAAATTTAAAAAGTAGTGCTGATCTTCGCTCCTCTTACTTTGTTGCCCTAAAACCAATATTTTTGTAACTAAATCATTTTTGTTTTAAAAATCATTGCATACTTCTCGGGGATTTTTAAAAAAAAATGTATAACAAAAACTCAAACATTCATAAGATTGGAAATTATCGATTTTTTTTTAATATTTTAGCGTGTTTTTTTCGCATGTTACAACTACACCAAGTAGAATTAATGTTTAAAGGCATCTGTCGTTTTTTTGTGTCTTATTTGACTTTAGTTTTCGCTATCGTTCCCAAAGATATTTTTTCAAATATTTTTACTAATTTTATTGAATAATAAAAACTTACATCTAGATGAAGTAATGCACACTTACCTAAAAAGAAACAAAGAAAAAAAGGCAATTTTAATTTTGAATAACAATGAAAAAACTAAAAATTTAATATAATTTAATAAGTCCGCAAAATCAAACCAAGCGGAGGAATTTTTTCATAAATTGGGGAATTTTTGGGGTATTTTTGTTGGAAAAATAATTTACCAGCAAGAGTGTCTCGAAAAATATCCCCAAAAAAATCTGAAAACATTCCCCAAATATTTTTAAAAATACCTCGAAAATACAACAAAAGATTTTCGTAATTTTGAAAAAAAAAATTAAAAGTATAAAGAACCGCCCCAAATTTGGCGGTGATTTTTCATTATGCACTATGCCGTCCTTTAAGAAAAGCCTCTATTTCCGTAAATGACGGCATCGACTCGCTGCGAAAGTGGAGCACAGTGTGCAATACGCGTTTGTCCTTGGCCATTTAATCTAAAGGCCGTTTGCAATCTGCAACATGCTCGGATCCTTGCAAAATGCCTTTTCAAAATTCCACAAGATACCAACAAATAATTTCTTAAAATTATTTCAACTCAGACAATGAATCATTTGCTTTGATGGAAATTAAACATAAGTAGCCCGCAAACTCAATAAGTGTTTACAGTTTTCGCCAAAACTCCATTTACAAAAATATATTTTTAAAATTACTGAACAACTAATCACAATTTTTAAATTGGACAATAAATTATTTATTCTGCTGACACTCTAATTTTCCAAAAATAACTAAAATTAATTTCAAAAAAATCAATAAGAACCTCGTATTGCTTTCGTTTTGAAATAATGAGACGAAAGGTTGATATATGTATTTCCGAAAAATACACGATGACAAACTAATTAAGCACGAGTGACATTCTGTCGCTTCGAATATGACCCGGGCCCACAAAAGACATGGCAGACAAAACGGATGTTAAGAAGAAAAATTTGTCAATTACGGCCTTAAAAGGAAAAATCAGAAATAATATGTCTGTCGGTCGGCGTGTCTATTCTGATATACAACTGTACTTTTGTGGTTGTAGAGAAGTCTATCGACAATGACAAATACAAATGTCGAACTCACATAAAGCGAAGGCGAGCGCCGAAATCAATGACTGTCAATGTCACAAAGATATGGCAAAAGCAACAACAACTAAGCCGACGATTTGAAAGAATTCAAACTGAAATGGAGTGACAAAAATTAAGAATTCAAATTACTCCCCAAAGAATGACACACACTCCACTCCACCACTACACTATAAGACTACAAAGAAAATGAGAAAAAAAGAAGAAAGAAAACATTCGAAATTTTCCAGACACACGGTTTGTTTCAATACGAAACGTTGATCTTTTTTTGGGAGCAGCAAGTATTTATTAGCTGACATTTATTCCATTTTGAGATTTATTTTCAAAGATGATCGAACAGCCGAATAAACGAACGGCAAATGTGAACAGCTTTCCTTATTCCAGTTTGACACCGAGAGGGCACAGTGGTTCGAAAGGGAAAAAACGGATTTTTTGAAACTATTTTTTTCTATACTTTCTGTGTTTTTAAGTTAATGTTGGTGATACTTTGGAGGATCATGGAGAAGGCATAGAAAGGATAAAAAAGGATACAAGATTTTTTTTGCGTTCTGGGAAAGTGACGGAAAGTGGGCATTTGGTTGTCTAAGGAAAGTAGTATTGGATTATAATGAGATTGTCTTTGGATAATTTTAAATTGGACATTTTTCAAGTTTGTTTTTTAGTTTTTTTTTCTATCATTTGTTGGATTGTTCCCTTAAAAACTGCACATATATGTGAAATTCACTTCTTTCTGTTGTTCGAGTTTGAGATCATTGATTTATTTCTATTTTTTTGCAAATAAAAAATATTTAAAAAGGCTTCGATTGCAGGCAAGGTATACAGATCCGTTTCGGTAGCTTCCACATTTCTTATGTTGATAAGAATTATGCTTCGAAATTGAAATTTTCAATATTATTTCGGGATATTTCGATATTTTTCCACATCTGTCCACTATCAAACGACAAAGGCAAGAGGTCTTTAAAAGCAGTTGAGTTTGAGTTTGTTTTTTCCGCTTCGATTCCTGAAGATGAAGGCCGGCTATGAAGACCGAAACAATGACATTGGGTCACTTAGCCCGACACTTTTTGAATTTCCCGCCTCTTAACCGAAAGGTCAACACTGCTCATGTCAAGAGGGATTGGTCAGCTGACTGATTTCAGAAGAAAAGTAAAATGAGAATTTTTCACGGCAAAAAAATCCAATAAAATCTGGACTAAATCCGTGGCGGAGGAGGGAGCAATTCGTAGCGTGATTCGTGGATTTTTGCCATGGAATCTGCACATGTGTGTGAAATTCACTTTTTTTGTATTTCCTCCTCTAATCATGAGGTGGTCAATTGCTGTCAAAAACAGACTATTCAAATGTAAATGTAGGAGTCAGCTTACAATCTTATTAAAATGTAGACAGGAGTTCCTCGTAGACGAAAGTTCGTTACAACCGGTGTACGTTATAACCGGACTCGACTGTACTTTATTTTGTTATTAATTTTAAAACATGTGTTATTAAATTGTACATATTTTAGTAATAGATATCAATTAATCTTAGAAGATCGTTAAAGTGAATTTTGATTTATTTTGAAAATTTTAGTGGGCTACAAGCGATTTTGGTAGGTTTTTTTTTTTGGAAATTTTTGCAAGAACAAAAAAAATGCTGGTTCCTATTGTCCACCCTCTAAATGCTTTAGACAAATTATATAAATTCTTATGGATCAACCACCTAATTTGTTCCTCAAAATATTTCGTTTGCCACCACTGTGCGTCAGTGGCTGCTGTAGTACAATTTTGGTGAAAGCCCTTTGGAAAAACATAAATTTTCCGGACAACATGAGTATGCGACGAAACAAATCAACAAAGGGGATCTTAAAGCTTTAGAGGAGGGGGGAACCGCGGCACTCTCATACGCTCCATCAACGACATAGACAGACAGTCAGTTGAAAAACTAAAAATATCTGTTTTTTTTTTTTCAATTGATGTCGAAGAAGGAAATGTGCTGCGTGCTGGCGTAGATTTTGTCTTTTCCGTTTTCTCATTTACTTTTTTTTATTTTCATCTTCGAAATGGTTTTCCTTTTTACAGGTCACAACACTTTGAACAGTCCCAAATACGGTTTCAACACGTTGGAATCGCGCAAATCTCGCCAGCGCCAACGTTTCGTGCGCAAGAGTTCTTTGCCTTTGGAGACGGCTGGCGGTGCGGCCAACGCGAACAGTGCAGCAAGTGCGGCCGGCAGCAGTGGCAGTGTGAGTGGCCCCAGCAGCAGTGTCAGCGGCAGCAGTTTGGGTGCCAGTGCCAGTGCCACCACCAGCAGCAGCACAACTTCCGGTCTACATCATTCGACCAGCATGGGCCTGTGTCGGGCCGAAACATTTCCGGTACTGTTGGATTGCAGCATGGGTTCCGGTTTGGTATTGGGCGGTCAGACCCCATGCGGCCGTGCCGTCACCATCTCGAAAATCGTGCCCGATTCGGTGGCCGATCGTTGTGGCTGCATACAGAAGGCCGATCGTATTGTGGCCATTAATAAAATGTACAATCTGGAGGTACAGACCATGCGCCAGCTGCTGGGCGATATGGGTGCGAGGCCGCCGCACAGTCCCGCCAATTGGCTGGAGCTGGAAATTGAATTTGATATGCCCGACACGGTGGTGCCCTCCAGCGGTGTCTTCAATGTGAAGGTATTACGGGTGGGCAAGGCTGGCCTGGGTTTGAGTGTCAATGGTTCTAGTCACGGCGGCTTTGTTATATCCGATGTCAAACCGGGCAGTCCGGCTCATCGCACTGGCTCCCTGAGATCCGGTGATATCCTGCTGGCCGTCGACAATCATCCCGTGCAACATTTCAATGTCGATTCCCTGCTAAAAGAGGGCTCGCTGGGTGATTTTTCCACGTTGACCGTAAAGCGCGTCATGTTGCCCGATTTCCTATTCGATGCCCAGCAAAAGATACCCAATCACATTTACAGCAACTGTCCGAGCAGTCCCACCACCGAACACGACCTGTACAGCAGTGCCTATGTGGCGAATAAATATGCGGAACTGAAATACAACAACGATTGTCTGTCGATGAAATCGACCACACCGCAGCCGGAATATTTCCGGGGGCCGACACTGGAGGACAACACACTGACGTCGGTGCAAATACGACATCATTTGGCGGCACCGAATTGGGCCAATGCCGGCACCATGGGTCGTTCCTATAACAATCAAAATACCCAAAGTTTGACCACCGAATTGCCCGAAGATGAAAACAATTACAATGATTTCAGTGGTTACGATTTGGATCGTTATGCCAGGTGAGTTTGAGAAAGAGTTGGCAGAGAAAGAGAGAGAGAAAACTAATTGTTTTGTTAATATTTTAGTGTGGATTGTACGACTTTGCCGCCGCCCATGGAAAATAAAGTTTATGGTTCGGCGGCCAGTTCCAGCAGTAAAAGCAGTGGCACCAGTTTGCATCAGATTATTTTCACCGTCCGCCTGGAACCCAAGGGTGGCCTTCTGGGCATTACTTTGGCCGGCAGCGAGGATATAGCCAAACCGATTAATTAGTGGCATTGTCGAAGGTAAGTTATTTACTGATTTAGCAGACCGTTTGGAAAAGAAAACTCATTTATAATGAAACTCCTCAAACGAAAAATGCTCAAAAAAAAACACATTAGTTTTGAAAATATCCCAAAAAAAACCAAAAAATCTTCAAAATTAAAAAAAAAAAAAAAAAAAAAAAAAAAAAGTAAACTTCCGATGTTTTTTGGCAGTAATTAAAAAAAAATTAAAAACTTTGATTCTTCTTGTGGATTATTTAAATTTGGATCTTTTAATTTTTTTTACATCAAGTCAAGAATATGATGTCATGTAAATGGCCGCCGCCACAGTTGCCACTGACATTAGGGGCCAATCGCTAAATTTATAGCATTTTCTGATAGGAGGATTACTTTTGCGCCACCTTGTATAATTTTAATATTCCCTGAAGCAAGAAACGTGGAACCTCTGTCAGATCCGTGAGCTCTTCCAGGAGATAGACAGAGACCTACCAGCCGAGAACGACTATTGCATTTTCTAGAGACTTTGTTCATGAAATCTGATACCGCGGGTGGTCTGGATTCTCTTGGGTATTTTTCCTAGCCTGGTTTATCACCTAAATTCCAGGGAGTGTTTGGGTTGGCGTGAAGTTGCGACCTCAACCGCTTTACGGCCAAATGAGTAACATAGGTATTTAGCAACTACTTAATGCGCCGAGCCAAAAGTACAACGATTTTTTTTAACCATGTGTCTGGTTAATTTTTCATGGTAAATATTTGATTACAAAGTCAAAATAACATTATATAAGGTCAAATTTACATGAAAAATAGTTGAGTTAACATTATATAAGGTTGATTTTTTCGAGAGAGAGGCTGAAAAATGTGCGAAATAAACAACAATTCAAAGATCATTCGGCTCTGTTGTGTCGAAGTTCTTGAACTGCTTTGTGTTTGACGACGTTCAGTATTATGTTACACGAAGTTGCAATAAATGCGATTATGTCCCCCCCCCCCACTCATGTTCCACTCTTCCTTTTCTCTAAAAATGTGAGCACTTAATCTCGCTCTTTAAAAAAAACCACCACCAAATGCTATCTTCACTGCTTGTTGAGCTGTTGCTTTGTAATGCACGAGTTTGCTTTACTGCTTGATTTTTTGGGGATATGCGCTACTAAACAGTAGTTCTCGTTCACTCGCATAGAGTTAGGACACTTATTATATCAAAAATTGCTGCAGAAATCATTGCAAAAGGGTAACGATGAAGAACTGTAACAGCTTTCGAAACCTTGCCTGCAATCAAAGCAAACACAATTCGTGAAGCTGTTTTTTGGAAAATTTATATTTCTGCAAAGAAATAGAAATAAATCAACGATCTCGAACAACAGAAACAAACACTGTAGTATTTAATAATATTAACGATTTCGTTGTTAAATTGAGCATGCATTGTTTCAATAAATTAACAACGAAATTTTTATATTAACAATTTTCATGGTTAAAAAATTCAACAATGCATTGTTAAAACAATAATAATTATTTTTATATCAACCAGTTTCATGGTTAAAAAATTCAACCAGGGAGTAGTTAAATTAACTATTATTATTGTTAAATACCAGTCAACAAGAAGATGTTCAAATTAACCATATATAACGTAGACTCCAAATCATGTTTATTTATAGTTAAGTTAACCTTATATAAGATTAATTTTTCTCTCTGTGTGGTGAAGGTAGGTCTCAACCCCTAACCACGCAGCGAATTTTTGAATTGGTTTGCGGATATACCAGATCTACTTCATTGTTGTACTTAGCTTACTTGATAGACTTTGGAGCGATGGTAGCCACCTCGTGGTTGGCATACCAAGAGACTGTCGTTATTTGGTCTGTGAATTGCTTAACCCCTCAGTTTTTATGGCAACTGCGGCTAAGAAATAAAAAAACCTCAATATCATCTTCATCTGTTGCTAAAGTCATAATCCTTGCAGGACACCCTTCCTAGTACGACTTTTTTGTGATCCAACTAATCTGACCGCATTCAGACAAGTACTTTAGTTGAGGCCACAAAGCCACGACTCCATCCACATAACTAGTCGATCATGATCTACAAAGCGAAGTACTTCGGGCGTCTGTGTATTAAATAGCCTTTGCTTCAGAGCCATTAGCAGAATTTCTATCGAATGAGAATTTGCCAGCAGTTGTTTCCATCGTTGATTGAGGGACATCAAAGACAGTCTGAAGGACACATGCCGACTTTTCCCATAGTGGGCATCAGTAGATTTCTCTATGAATTTAACACTATTTCATTCCATCTAATCCATCTCTCCCTTCCAGGTGGCATTGCCAACAAAAATGGCCAAATTCAAGTGGGCGATCAGCTGTTAGCCATCAACGCCGAATCCGTACAGGGAATGCCCCTCTCGCATGCCACAAATCTCCTGCAACATCTGGGAGAAATTGTCGATTTGAAGATCCTACGATCACATGATGTACAAAATAATTATGGATGTACGGGCGAGGCGGCCAATAATATGCCACAACCACAGGCCATCTATGCCAAAGTACAGCGACGACCGCGCAGTCCTTCGACCAACACCGATAACGGCTCGAGCTGTGGCAAACCGGAAAAGCAACGAGTTTTCCATGTCACCCTGTTCAAGGACAAAGTATACGATGATTATGGTTTCTCGGTGTCGGATGGCTTGTACGAACGCGGTGTGTTCATAAATCGTATACGATCGGGTGGACCGGCTGATAAATGCGGAATGCTTAAGCCTTTCGATCGGATAATGCAGGTGGGTGAAGGCAATTTAATGGTAAATTGGCATACAACTGATACAAAATGACTTTGTTTAAATTTTTTTTTCCATTTCAGGTGAATGAAATGAAAACACAAGATTTCGATTGTTGCCTTACGGTGCCTTTGATAGCTGCTGCCGGCGACAAGATCGAAATGATTATTCAACGTACCGAATGAATGAAGATATTTCACGACTCTCGTGACTTGCGGAAGCTGTAGTGCCTTTTTTTCTAAACAGTCCCCGTACCAAGGGGAACATGCAAAGCTAACATCCTTATTTACTTACATAGTATTTATTGTGTAACTAGACATGTGAGGAACATACTTAAGTTATATTTTTATACAAAAGAGAACAAAACACAAACAAAGAAACATATTTAATATCGATACCAACCAACCGACCAACAAAGCAATTGACAACCAAAACAGTGTGAAAAACAACAATTGTGTGTCCATTAAAAAAACTATTTGAAGAAAATTCAATTATGATTAAAATATTGATTGGATGTACAATGAAATACATAAATCTTAAACTAAATTCAAAATCTGTCCACTATTTAATTCCAATTCAATATTTAATCGTCTGCCCAAAGACAATCTCAAGGAAGTACACCAAAGACACGACGGTCGACGTCCTATGTGAGTTGCGTGCCCATTTAACGTTTCCTATAGATATCAGCTATGGTGTTGCCATTGAATTCTTATAAAATAATTAATAACATCTAGAGTTAGCAGCTAAACTACTATAAAGACTATGGTCGCCTGCCCTCTTCATAGTTTTTATGTAAAGGGTCTTCCAACATGAGGGGTTATTCTGAATCACCCGGTATTTCGGTAGCTGTCACTTTTGTAGCTTTTATTCTTTGACATTTGACAAGTAGAAACTACGCCATTACTAAAAATGGAACGATACACGCTTCAACAACGCATTGAAATTATTAAAATTCTCTACAAAAATGGTGAAAATCTTCACAAAACTAAAGCACTTTTGGGTCGTCGTGAAGCACCTTGTCCGATCGCAATACAGAAACTGGTGGAAAAATTCGAGCTGTTGGGAAAAGTTAGTGAATAAAAACCGTGCACTTCGCTCACGAACAACTGAGAATATTGCTGCTGTAGCCCAAAGTGTTCAAGAAACACCAGGTTTGTCCATTCCTCGTTGTTCTTTGGAATTGGGCATTTCACAAAAGTCATTACACCGTATTTTGCATAAAGACTTGGGTCTTAAGACTTATAAAGTTCAGTTAACAGAAGAACCCAAGCCGCCTATCATCAACAACATCGTGTCTTTGCTGATTGGGTCCTTAAAATGTATGAAAATGGAATTCGGAATTCCATCGAAAAATCATCGTGACTGATGAAGCCCATTGCTCTTTGACGGGAAACGTTTCCGGACCGCGTAAACTCTCGAAGAGGTGATCACAATTAGCCACCGAGCTCTTGTGATTTAACACCTTGCTATTTCTTCCTTTGGGCACACGTGTACGCCAACAGCCCAGCGTCGATTCAAGACCTCAAAGCTACAATTCGTGAGGCTATCGAGGACATAGGGCAGCCACTTTGCGATTTGGTTATGGACAATTTCATGAAAAGGTTATTGTCCTGTAAGCGTGGTCGTGGTGGCCATTTGGATGATGTTGTTTTTCATTATTAACGTCATACCTTCCACCTTATTATGAAAGAAGCATTCGATCATTTATCTCAAAAAATTTAATTTTTCTTTGAATACCAACATAACACATCTTGTTTGACAACCCTGTAGACGTCAGACGACCAAAGTGTATTTTCAAAAGTTGCCGTAGCCGTCTGCAAACTCTAGATGTCACTTTGACTCTCATAGGAAAACTGTACCTCGAAACAACGACCACATAAAGGGCAGGACCGTCTTTTGCTTTTCCACCAAAAAAAACATTTTCTTCTTAAAAAAAAAACATTATTTTCTAAAAAAAAAACAGAAAAACACAAAAAAAAAATTGTAGAAAACAAAATTCGTCTTTTGCTGTGTTTCATCAAAAAAAACACATTTTTTTTTATAAAAAAACATTATTTTAAAAAAAAAAATTTTTGTAGAAAATAAAAAGCAATTCTAAAAAATTATTTTCTAAAAAAAACATTTTTTCAACAAAAAAAAATGTTTTCTTCAAAAAACTTTATTTTCTATAAAAAAACATTATTTTCTAAAAAAAACAAAAAAAAAATTTTTGTAGAAAACAAAATACCTCTTTTGCTGTGTTTCCACCAAAAAAACATTTTTTTTTTAAAAGACACATTATTTTCTATAAGAAAACATTATTTTCTAAAAAAAAAACATTTTTTTTACAAAAAAAACATTATTTTCTAAAAAAAAACATTTTGTTAAGAAACATTTTTTTTGAAAAACATTTTTTTTTAAAAAAATTATTTTTTTTTTCAAAAAACCCTTTTTTTAAAAAAATTATTTTTTTTTTTTCAAAAAACCTTTTTTTTTACAAGAACAAAAAAACATTTAAAAAAAAAAAAATTTTTTTTACAAAAACAAAACGAAAAACAAATTTTTCTACAAAAACTAAAAATTATTTTCACCAGCAAAAGACTTGGGACGTCTGTTGTGCGTATAGTCTTTGCCTCGATCGTTGAAAAAGCTACAGATGACATCTGTTAAAAAACATCCTGTCACTTAGGTCGTCTGCCCTGAGATTGGCGTTGACTTGTGTTTAAAAGACTTTCAGGGATTACCTACAGAATCTCTCTTATCTTATCATTGTAAATCTGATTCATTTGGGACATTATACGTGACCTGTCGCTATTATATAGAAAATAAACTGCGAAAAACTGGTTCGACCAGCGGATGCGATCCTTCGGGGAGTATAATGGTGGCTAATGCTTCGTAATCAAATCGCGGAAATAGTTTCGGATCTTCGGATTGAAATCACAAAGCCTACTAGCCTGTCACCATTCCGATCACAATTCGATATTTAATAATTTTGCCTCTACTGCTTATATCATGAATCCCACATCTTACATATTCAGCCCGATTCTGAATACTCCCGGGGAGATAATTCCCGGGGAATTTACATTTTTCAGAGAAGAAAATCTTCCTATTTTAAACAGACCAGGAAACAAACAAATCGCCTGACTCTGAATATTCGAAATTGTATGTCCCTTATTATTATTCGCTCGGTTTGTTTAGAAAAAGAGGATATTGTTCTCGAAAAAAAGTAAATTCCCCGGGAATTATCTCCCCGGGAGTATTCAGAATCGGGCTGATTATTCTTATAATAACTATAGTTGCCGTCAAAATAGAAAAATGTTAAGTTCACTCTTCTTTAGAGGCGTAATTCGAATCTTGGTGAAATTAACATTTTGAAAAAATTGACTTTTACGGGACTCAGATAAAGATATGCAGTTCTCTTTGAAATCACCCAAAAATGACGAAAACAAAAATGAAATTTTGGGGCTGTGGCGTGATATAAAAAAAAGACCCCGCCCACCACAATATGGTACTCAAATGAATGACAATGTCTTCACGGGTTCAAATGACCCCCAAATTACGATAGTTCACATGAAAGTTGGGGCTGTGGCGTGCTATCAAAAAAAAAGACCCCGCCGACCAAAATATGGTATTCAAATGAAAGGAAATGTCTTCACGGGTTAAAATATGCCCTTCTTGTTCCGATATACCTTAGGTCATCGATTAACCCACTGGACGTCAGTTCCAAAATTGTTTGTGCGACTTTTTGGGGAAATTCGTAACGTACTTTTTTATTGTAATGCCACACCCCTTCTGGAACGAAAAGTAGTGCATATTTCAGCTTGTGAGAACATTACCATTCATTTAAGTACCATATTGTAAAAAAGTAGGCGGGAGCATTTTATAATGCCACGCCCCAACCACAAAGTACATTTTTGTAATCTTTGGGGTGAATTGCCATAAAATTCTATTTAGCCAACATTTTAATCATTTCAACTTTTTTTTCGTGAATATTTTTTTTTTGTGACACACACACACATTGGTTGTCAGCTGTTTTATGGGTAAACCACTTAAATGCCAAATATTTTACTTAAAAGTATACATAGTATAGTAGTATATTGTAATAATAAAAATAAAATTAGTTTGTTAAGTTTCGAAAAGAGTAAACGATATACGCCCCTGCCCCCTTCAATGAAAGAAAAAGAAAAACTAAACAAAGTAAACCACGGCCATAGTTTAGCCCCCCCCCCACACAAAGGGATTCATTTCCATATTAATTATTTTACTTGTACTTTTCTTCTTCTTAGAAATTGTGAATAAGTTTTAACACTGGTTTTTATTAATGTTTATATTTATCTACGTATCTAATCGTCTACATATACATGATATTTGTAAATGAGCTGAATTTGGAAAAGTGCTTTTTTATTCGTCCGATCGTAAAACATCCCCGAAACTCTTATGTTTTACATTCGAAATTATATGATTTCTCAAAAAGAGAATTCTTTTTCTTTCTTCGTCTGTAAGTTTAGTATGTTGTGTGAGTTTTTATTTTTAATATATTTAAGGAACACAAGGGACGAATATTTACAATCTCTTGTTGATTAAGATGCTAATATTAAAGAAAAAAAAATTGTGTTTTTGCTTTAATTTTTACTCTATACAAAAATAAAGAAAATCTAGTTTAGTTAACCGAATGGTGACGGAGTTTTATTGGTTTTACTAAAAAGTCTGATGTAATTGTCAAAATTGTGCTTAAAGGCACGTTTAGGTTTGAATTTCCAGAATTCCCAACTATTCTAACGCGCAATATACTTCTGGACCACCCATCGACCCGGAATTGTACAAAAGTGTCACGAAAAGGTGCTAATTAAGACATTATTACGTACGTACGTCAAACATGGAGGGCGCAAAGGTTATTAACGGTATCTCTTCACAATGCCACCACGAGGAAATGCAACGCATTTAAACAAATGATTTATTTATTGGGTCTTATCGCACTTCTTTCAGCTGCTGCTGCTTCTTTGGAGGCATTCAATTATCATTTTGTTTATGCAAAAAAAAAAAACGATTAAGGAGAATCGATTCTTGTGCGTACACAAGTACAAAAGTGAACTTTGATAAAGCGCCTCCAAATCAAAACAAAAGTATTTTCGAATTTTACAGAATTTCGCCGGCAACAATTATTAATCACCGATGTAAATATTACCCAGTAAATACGCGGGTAAAAACAAATCCACCCAAGGACTTGACAAACTATTTATTGATTTGGAATTTCAAATGTGCTATGTAATCATAATTTTTTTTTATAAATAACTGAAGGCTACATAGGTCTATGGACTTTGTTCAATTTGAAAAAAAAACGAACAACAAAAAATAATATTTATTTTAATGTCTAATGACAACACTGTTGTACAGGGATTTTCCAACCACAAGACAACATAAGTGATTATTTTTAAATTTTCAACAATTAAATAAAAATAAAAAGAAAATAAGAAGAAAATATCGGGTGATAGCTTGGCCAGTAATTTCCGGTTAAGAAATGAAAAAAACAATACATTTCTTTCACTTAATATTCAATTCATTTAAACGAATTGAGTATTTAAATTTGAAATTGTTCTATGAAACGATGCTAGGAACTTGAACTTGATGCGCTCGATTCCAAAAAAAAAATACATTTTTATGCAACATGATGTCAAAGAGAACGCTTGTTTAACTGCCTGTTTCCATAAAACGAATTTGTTTATTCGTTAGAAATTGTGAAAATTAAAAGCGCAATAAAATGGATTTTTATCACTACTAAGTGCTTATTCTTTTGGGATTGTGTTCCATATGTCGACATCTAACATATGTATTAGGGTGGAGTGAAAACATGCTTTTTTTTAATTTGAAAAAGTTAACCTCGGAAAGAGATGTAGTCTGGGGTCCTAATGAGGGGAAAAATAAAGAAAAAAATTTTAAAAAATTTTTAGGGGTCGCGCCACTCCCTCGAAATTTGGAAATTATCGCTATTTTGGCGTTGATTTAAGAAAAATCCTAAAAATTAACGACTTAACTTATTCGAAATTTAAAAGTTTGAGCTTGTTCAGTGCCCAAACAAAAGTATTTGAGGCAAATATGAGGATAATCGACTAATATTTGTAGCTTTGGTGGCGATTTCATTGTTCAGTCAATTTTCTGAAGAAGGGACGATTTTTTTTTAAATTTTTTCATGCCCTTATTTCATTGTTTACGCTATTGCAAACATTTATTGACATAAAACTTTTTAGGATTTTTCTAAAATCAACGCCAAAATAGCAATAATTTCCAAATTTCGAGGGAGAGGCGCGACCCCTAAAATGTTTTTAAAATTTTTCCCCTCATTAGGACCCCAGACTACATCTCTTTCCGAGGTTAACTTTTTTTTTTTGAATTTCACTCCACCCTAATATGTATATCTGAAAAACAGAATTGAATAATGTCGGAAACCTATTTTATAACGCTTGCAATATTGACGATTTGTAACGAACGAACAAATTCGTTTTATGGCAACAGGCAGTTAGAGCCCTCACATCCGAGCGACCTTAGTATATGAGGAAACAAGTAAAGTGTTTGGAGTCCCTGTGAAATTTTTCGTTTTCCTTGTGTAGCTCACTTATGTATATGAAAGTGAGGGACCCGGAGTTTCATAAATCACATTCAGGATCTTGACGTGAAAAGCCTGTATTTTACTCACATATTTGGAATCCAGGCGCAACTTCATTTCATTTAGGTACCGTCAATTATCTGAAAGTGGGCATATACGTTTTTGGGGACTTTGAGAAGCCCCATATTAGGCAGGAGATATACTAAACTTCAATTCAGCCAAAATTTGTCAAAAACAAAAAATCAACTTGATAGCCAAATACGGGAAACATAAACACATAGAAAACGAAAATAAGATTCCACCGGACCCATCCTAATATAGCGAAGGTTCATCTAAACAACTCGGGGATTTTTCCCAAAAAAATAATGTAAGAAATGCCAGGGGCAGTACAAAACGTATTCAAACCAACTAACTGCTGCTGTAACAGAGGCCTTAGTCTGTAATCTGATTCCTCGGGTGGTTTGTATCCCCTGTGATTTTTGTCGTAACCTGAGTGGGTCCCGTCGGGGAGTTTTGCGGTGGCTGTATCACTTAAATCTTCGGACCATAAACCTTAATGAGAAAAAATTCGCCTCGAGACAAGTATTTTAATTTTTATATCACATTTTGTTACAATAAGATTAAAAAAAAAAATAATTATCTTGAAAATGATCTTTCATGAAGTTATCATTCATGAGTGATTACAAGATGCTTTAAATGTATTCCCCTCTCTATCACAAATTATAACAAAAGAATACACTGACTCATAAAAATAACCAGCACGAAACAAGATTTTAGGTGTGGATTTATGCTGTGGATGAGACTTAGAAATTAAGGACCTTCTACAATTCACATTAAGGCCAAATATTTTAACATAAGACTGCGGGGACCTAAATTTGTCATCAGAACCACAAGCGTCAACTTCTGCAAGCATGGATATTGCCAATAATTGAAAAAATGTTCTGAATTTTGTTTTTATGCATATTATAATTGCGTATTAATTGCATATTATTTTATTTTCATAAAGTTTTTATAAATAAATTTTTTTTTGCATGATAATTTTTTAATTTTTATTTTTATTTTATTTTTGAAATTCATACCTTTAGTCAATTGCGAATAAAAGCGAAACGCGTGCATCGATTTTCATGATCTTTGTCTCATTTTGCTCATAGGTTATGTGACTTTGCGAAAAAGTAACTACACTTGAAACTTATTTCCGTTTTGTATTTTTTATGAATTTAAAAAAAAAATAAAAAAATAATTTTCTTCATTTTTTATTGGAAACTTATTTTTAACATGGAAACTGTTGCTTGTATAGGAAAACAAAATATATGAACAGATTAAGGGAATTGTAATTCTTAATTTTTTAAAATTTATTTCAACTAAATCGGGCTAGTGGCTGTCGAGCTATGTCAAAGAACAGGGCCTAAAACGTGATAAATTCCCCTATACGGTAGTACTAACTTCAAATCGATATTAAAAATAAACGAATGATGCAGAAATTATTCTTTTTGGGTATAATTTCACATACTGTTCTCAGAATTGAGTTGGCAAATCATGTGTTGTACTGTGTAATGATAAAGAAAGGAAAAATGGAATTGAGCTTGTGTGAGAGGATTGAATTGAACAAGGACAGGATAATAAATCGTGCCTAAACTTCTGTCAAAAACTCAACCAACAGATAGTATGAACTGCTACCAAAGGCCATTTAATACACAGACAACCGAAGTCCTTTGCTAAACATGTCCAAAAGAGGGCGTATGAGTATATTGTCAGCATAGAACCAGTACTTTTTCTGATCCCCCTTTGTAGAACTGTCAAATGGTGCCATGCGTATTAATGACAGCTGGAGTGTATGTTCATTGCTCCTACCTCAAATGACCGACGCACAGTGGTCCAGAATTTAATTCCCTGGGGCAACCATTTGTAAATTTTGATCTAGTAAACATATGGTTAAATTACCTTTCCGGAGGCCAAAAAACTTACAAAAATACATATTTTGCAGCACAGTGTATTTAGAAATCGAACAGTACGTCCACATGTACTCTTTGACTGATAAGACTACATCTGCTTGCTGGGGGAGACAACGTATATGGCATAATAATGAATTGAGTATTAAACTTTGCCCGGTTACGGGTTAATTAACCACTCAACTCATTACAAAATATTTACAACATTTAAATATTTCCTTTGGCCGTTTGTTTTTCACTCGGCAATGATTACATTGCCTCGATAACCCCCACTGGGCTAAGAGAATTCTGATCAATGGACTATGAATGAATCGGTGGCTGGCCATTGAAGTAGTGATAGCTTAACTCCCCTCGCTGTTCACTTCACTGGGATGACACGTCAATGTGTTATTTTGCATTTCGGGCCGCAGCGTGTGTGAGCGATAAGAACGGATTTATGGTACGCTTGACTTGACTCCTTGATCACCTAACAGCCGTCGCATTGACGTCAATAGACAGTGCCAGTAATCCTGTTTTGTATATTTGTTGTTTGGCCATAATACAAAACAAACAAAACAAAATAGTACAATAAACCAAAAAAAAAGTAGAAATAAAAAAATAAGAAACAGCCACCACAGCACAGTGTGTCGAGGTCAAGTAATGGCGGGCTGAATATCCTAGTTTGTAGTCTAGAAACCTTCACCAATGGCAAACTAGAGGGCCAAATTCAGTACAGACTGTGATCCGAAGTCGTTTTTCGATGTTCAGAAGCACACTCTAGATGTCACAACGTCTCCCATAGCAAATGTGTGTCTCGTTCTTAAAAAAGCCCATAGCTGAACTCTGTCACTAAGAACGTCTCTCATATAGATTGTCGTTGACAGTGTTTGTAGTTATTTGTCAACACAGTCTGATCAGGGATGGCCCAGTGCCAGTCAGATGAATACAATTTGAAATAAGTTGGTTTAAAAAAGCCATCGAATTGGAATACATGAAAAATGAGGCACACGATGCAGTGACATCTAGAGTTTACAGACGTACTCATACTTCTGCAATTCTAAGGCCCAATGATCAGGTAGAGGACAGACGTCCCAAGTCATTTGCAGACGCATTAGTTCGGCTGCAAACTTCAGATGACAGTAGCAGTTCAGACGTCCGCCCACTAGATTCTCTTTTATTAAATGATTGTGAGGCAATGCCATCATTGTCCCTGGCAACATGGCAATGCCATTACAGTCTGAGCCCAATGGGAAATGGTGGGTGGCGACGTAATTGGAGATCTGCTATTCGATCATCAACCAAATTTATTCATCTAAACGCAGTCCAACAGTTTAGCCTCTTCCCAGTTAAGTTCTGCAGAGTCACTGCAAATATTCAGGTAATATCAATTTTCTAAATTATGTGGATCCAGTTGAGTTTTGTAATGAAGGCGGTTATGGATTGGTTTCCCAATTCATTCTATTAGTGAATCGGACTATTTCAGCCATTTCTTCAATCCAGGATATGTCTACAAAATTTGTTTTTCAAAAGATTGATCAATTTTTTGACAACATCTGCCGCAAGCCCCAAACACTGTGCCACGAATTATTCGTCGTTGTCGTTTTGTTTTTGTTGCTGTTTTCTGGCAACCAATCTTCGAGGTCAGACGCTGTGACACTTTCTTTTCACATGCGATGGACTTTGAGTCCCGTCGTACTCCCATAGTATTGCAATGGGAAAATCGACAACAACAAAACGACGACTCAGCTTTCGTTGTGGCTGCTGAACAACGATTAATGATCCCCGTAATGGGATGGAGAGGGGAGCGGCACAGCGCCACAAACACCGCGGCGCGCGCTTCCCGATTCCAAGCGTAGATAAACTTCGTTTGGTCGTCGTTAATTAGTTCGAGAAGGCAAAAGAATTATAAAAAAAAACAACGAATAATTACGATCTGATGACCGCCCGAAGAAGCCCAGACATCATTTATTTTGATTTATAATTACTTAATACTATAAATAGTTTCAATGATTTTGATTTAATGTGCTGGAAATTTGACATAATTCTCTAGATTTGATAAGAAATTAAATTGTTGTATGTTAAAAATGTTGTTGTTGTGTCTACCACAAAAACCGGCGCGTGTGTGTGTGGTCGCATTGCACATGTAATTGGAGATGTCTCACAAAAAGTTTCCATGCAAGAAAATGGTGACATTCAATCTGAATATTTGTTAAACTCCAAGGGAATTTTAGAAGATTTACCAAAGAATGTTTCCTAATTACAAGGACATTTTAGGATCATCTTCTAACACTGAAAGAAACTACAGTAAAACATCCACACCTCGAACTTCCATAAGTCGAAGTTCTTTATGTCAAAGCACTTCACTTCTGGCTGGTAAATAGACAAACCCCCTTAAGCAATATTATAAGTATTTCCATAACTCTAAGTCTCCGTAAGTCGAACTTTTCTACGGGATAATGGTGGTTGGAGTTATGGAAGTTTGACTTAACTTAAGTAAACTGAGAAAATGAGCAAATATAATTGTTTTCAGGAAATGTGACTAACATTGGCTTTAAGTGACTTCAGTTAGCAAAATTAACCGCCGTTTTGTATAACACGAATGACTAATTTTTTTTCTTTCAAACAACGAATGGAAAATCGTTTTTTTTTTTTTCATTTTTAGCACGAAAATCTGTGTCAAAAAATTAAATTGAATCAGAGTGAATTACAAGCACTAAATTTATTGTCGGTCATCCTTATCTCAAGTGGATACTGACCTCACATATTACCTCAGGTGACACTTGGTTAGCTACCTTCCACACCTGTTGGCTCAGGGAGATAACATTTCACGCGCCACCCACAGACCGTAAACAAATGCGATAGGAGCGAGCGGGCCACCATGAAAATATAGGGTTATCCATTAGGGTGGAGTGAAATTCAAAAAAAAAAGTTAACCTCGGAAAGAGATGTAGTCTGGGGTCCTAATGAGGGGAAAAATAAAGAAAACAATTTTAAAAAAATTTTAGGGGTCGCGCCACTCCCTCGAAATTTGGAAATTATCGCTATTTTGGCGTTGATTTTAGAAAAATCCTAAAAAAGTTTTATGTCAATAAATGTTTGCAATAGCGTAAACAATGAAATAAGGTCATGAAAAAATTTAAAAAAATTTTCTCATTGTTCAAAAATTTCAAAAAGTAAAATAAGTCAAATCGTCCCTTCTTCAGAAAATTGACTGAACAATGAAATCGCCACCAAAGCTACAAATATTAGTCGATTATCCTCATATTTGCCTCAAATACTTTTGTTTGGGCACTGAACAAGCTCAAACTTTTAAATTTCGAATAAGTTAAGTCGTTAATTTTTAGGATTTTTCTAAAATCAACGCCAAAATAGCGATAATTTCCAAATTTCGAGGGAGTGGCGCGACCTCTAAATTTTTTTTTAAAATTTTTTTCTTTATTTTTCCCCTCATTAGGACCCCAGACTACATCTCTTTCCGAGGTTAACTTTTTCAAATTAAAAAAAAAGCATGTTTTCACTCCACCCTATTATCCATTTCGTTGTTTCAAAAGTATAGGGCTGGAATTCGACATCTGTTAAAGCAATTTTTTCTCTCTTTTCAGTTATAAGTCTGACATTGAGGTAAATGGATCGCTTAACCTATTAGAGTAAATTTTGGGCGGAAAAAAATTTCCCATGGCCAATTAACTCTAGAATAGTAAACACGGCTTGTTAGGTGACTCTACTTTTTTTTATACGATATTTTACAATCGGTTGCAGCTATCAACATGTGGTTTCGTGTCAACTCAGTCAACTGCTGTTCGTTCATAATAATAACTTGTTAGATAAGTCTTTTTTAAAAAAAAATTTTTTAAAAAAAATTGTTTACTTTTTAAAAACCTATACTGGCGAGGTTTAGTATTTAATTGTAAGAAAGAAGATAAGTGTTCTAGGGTTCGGTGAAATGTCCATAGTTAAAATCTCCTTAGAAGTTATTATCTATAAATTTATTTCTCATAAATTGTGTCTCCCTAAGACCAACCTACACCTGCAAACATGTTTGACCGACACAATGTCTGACGTGAAAACATAAAAATATCAAAGTCGTTTTTATATTCGTCCAACATACTCTCTCAAACATCAGACAGCACCTTACACACTATCAAATATATTCGTCAAATAGTAATGTCTGACCAACATGTATGGAGGTGTAGGGTGGGCTTTACTCTGTCTCAGTCAAAAATTACTTCCTCATCTGACATCCCCATGTAAGAGTAATTCAAAAGAGTGACAAAATTTTACGTGACTGCTGTTCTGTACTTTTCAATTTAACTACACTCCAATAGTATTTGCTACTCAAAATTTTTGCTGGGTATCCAGCAGACTAACCTAATTTTTCTTGCTGTGCACTAAAGATGCACGCACGTATGCAATAAATTGCAGTCGCACATTTACGCGAACACAACGATGCGATAATGAGCAAACATAGAAAAAAAAACACTAAAACAAACGTCGAAGATGCAAACCACGAGCCAAGATCAGACACGACGCAAACAATTAGACGAAAACGAGACTTTGACATGTATGAACTGCATAAAGCCGGTGAAATAATCACAAGAAACGTGGACGATAACAACGAGAAAGAGTACAACGGGATGATAAAGTTTTGCCAAGGGGCGAGGGAGTGTTCATTTGTACTTTAAACTCTCCGCCTGCGGTGCGAGCAAAAAAAAACTGAACCAAACAAAAACAAAAGAGATGTGAATAAACCGTTTGGGGGGCTTGAATTGAAGGCAATGGTCAGTCAACAGCAAACACTTGCAGAGAGCAAGAGAGACATACAACGTCTGAGAGAGAAAGACAGAGAGCTAAAGAGTCAAAGAGATTGTTATGACTTGGAATAAGTATAAAATTCCTTCAAGACAACGTATCAAGCTCAGTATAGCGGTGCATTTCAATCAAGAAGGTTCACAATCGTACGAAGATTAGAATAAAGAACCAAATTGAAGAATCAAAACAAATGATAAGATCTATGCAAAACAACAACTACATACCGGAGATTTGTTATAGAAATACAGTACAAAAAACAAAAAAAAATATGAACTAGTGAACTAAATCTTGAGACAAGTGAAAATTAACAATTAAAGACGGGAAATAAGACAATTAAAAAGGAAAGAAGAAGAAAAAACAACAAATTTTTAAAGACAACACAAACCATTAATTAAATTGTTACAACCAGCAAAACAAACATTATATTGAGGAGTTCGAGTGGCAGACAACAACAACAACAACAGCAGCAGCCATGTATGTTGCAAATTCCACCGGTGGTCTGATGTTGCAGACCATGCTCTATCTGGCCAATCACACAAACCGAGCGGCCGTCAACACTTTGGTCGACTTGCCGCCTTCCACGAAAAGTGGTAAGTAATTACAATCGAAATTGTTGGCAATTATTACTGGGGAAAGAAGGAGAAAAAATAATAAATAAAATGAAACCAGAACCATTTCGAAAATTCCAAGACACCATGTTTGTCACAATGTCCGGTTGTGATGTTAGAATTACTAGATTTCATAAAAAAAAACTGGCAGCTGAAACTGCAAAGTCCATTAAGATTACAAATTTGCAATGATTTTTATGATTTTTAAAATCGATATAAAATTATGGAGATTTAATTTTTACTTGAGACAGAAGGAAAACAATTTTTATGATTTTTAAAATCGATATAAAATTGTGGAGATTTAATTGTTATTTGAGACAGAAGGAAAACAATTTTTATGATTTTTAAAATCGATATAAAATTGTGGAGATTTAATTTTTTACTTGAGACAGAGGAAAAACAATTTTTATGATTTTTAAAATCGATATAAAAAAGTAACAATTAAATCGCTACTTGAGACAGAAGGAAAAAAATGTTTAAAAGAAACAAAAGCCATTTCAAAGCTTCCAAGATACGATGTTTTTCATAACGTCCGTTTAGTAGTTAATCAGAAGTTACCAGTTTCTTTAAGAACTGGCAACTGAAACTGTTCGTTGGCTTTTATGCAAAAACTAATTTCATTACGATGTCAAATAGTCATTGATTTTGAAACATCTGGCTGAAATTTGTGACATGATCAATGGAAACCCTGAGGTCCATTACAAACAATGTATTTTGCATCGCAAGTTAAAGGAAATTTCTCTATAAAGGAATATAGACTTAGTCTAGTATATTGCAAAGTCTTAATTTAGCTACAATCATACCCATCTTGCTATTTAAATTCATCAAGGAATATCCTTTGAGTCTATTCCATTACATTGAATCTACTTTCGGACATCTAACTTTGGTGTATGGTCTCATAAGTTCCAAAACCACACCAATCTATTCAAAGGCACGACAATTTTCTCACTAATCCAAATATATAATCTATAAGTTGACAGCTCACTGAAGTTTCCCGTACCGTCCTTTATGGATTATTTGGGGGAAATACGTACGTCTATATGGCCTCTTATGGTCATTGATTTATGTCCCATAATATTTTATTCGTTCTTTTGGATTTACCCTTATGGAAAAAAAGATAATGCACATATTTGTAATACCATTTATTGGCCGCACCGAACTGATGAACACGTTCCCTATCAGCGGTATTATCTTATGGGAAATTTCCTATTTTTGCACCAGATTGTAAAACCCATATCAGGTTTGATGGCAAAAAGATTATATATTCGATTGTTGCAATTGCAAATTAAATTGCGAGATTTCAATGGTGATTACTGACTCGAATATTTGTAGATTTTTTTTAAAAAAAAAATTAATATTTTAAAACATTGGAATCGAAGGATTTCTAAAATTCTTTTGAGTTTTCAGAGAGACCTTTAAGCAAAGACCATACGTCCCAAGTCCCTTGCTGAACTTTTTCAAGAGTATTTGTTTTAAAACAGTATTTGTTTTAAAAAAGTAAGTATTTGTTTTATAAAAAAAAAGTATTTGCTTTGAAAACCTTTCAAATATTGCCATGCCAATTACTGACATGCTTCCGAACTAATGCATCAGAGAACGACTAGCGACGTCTGCCCTGTGTATGGTCTTTGCTTTAAGATCGAAACATAAATTAGTAGATTCTTCCAGCTTAGGCTATTTTTTAAAAATAAACATGTCTTGAAGAATGAGGATATAAATTACTAGTAAGTTGTAATGCGCCTATGTTGTAATGTAATTTTTGTTCAAAAAAAAATGTTGTTGAAAAAAAAAATTTTTCTTGAAAAAAAAATTTTGCTGAAAAAAAAAAAATTTTCTTGAAAAAAAAAAATTTGCTGAAAAAAAAAATTTTGTTGAAAAAAAAAATTTGGAAAAACAAATTTTGTAAAAACAAATTTTGTAAAAAAAAAATTTTTTGTTGAAAAAAAAATTTTGTAAAAAAAAATGTTTGTAAAAAAAAAATAATATTTTTTTTGTACAGAAATTGTGTTTTCCCCAAATTTTTTTTTACCAAAAATTTTTTTTTTTACAAAATTGTTTTTTCTAATTTTTTTTTTTTCAACGAAATTTTTTTTTTCAACAAAATTTTTTTTCCCCCAAAATTTTTTTTTTAACAAAATTTTTTTTTTCAACAAAATTTTTTTTTTAACAAAATTTTTTTTTTCCAAAAAAATTTTTTTTTTCAACAAAATTTTTTTTTCCCACAAGAATTTTTTTTTTCAACAAAATTTTTTTTCCATATTTCAACGGGCGCCATAGGCGCATCACAACTTACTAGTTATTATTATTTATAGAAAATTATAGAATGCCTATTTAAATTCCTACGTACTGCGTGACAGAGTCAGTGAATCAGTGTCGAGGGTAAATATATATTAAGATTGTCAATAGAGTTTAATTAGATGGCAGACGTACTGGAACGCCTATAAGCTCAGGACGTCAATAGCAATTAAAGTTATATCGCACAAAGACAAACGTTTGCTATACATTTCTAAGAGAGGGCGTATGTGTGTTATACGAATTAACCGCTATTTTCTATGAACAAAAACAGAATTTTCTTGGAAGACATTTTAAATGTTGCCATGCTACTTGCCGACATCTAGAGTTTGCAGCAGAATTAATGTTTCTGCAAACGACTTGGATCGGCCCTCTGTATGGCATTGATCTCATATACAAACCCATTACATATGTCTCCATCTAGATGTCAAATCCTACAAATAAAGTTCAACGTTTTAATTACATTTACATTGTCTTTGTTGACATGCTAGGTCAAAGACTATGTGGATGTCAGACATCCAATGACTGAGGCATTAGTAAAGCTGTAAACTGTAGATGTCGCTTATTCATTTATAGAAATACTACGTCAGCTGCCCTCTATTGGAGAAGTTTCCATATGACTAGATTGTCTTTGTCTGGGGCACTAAAAATTATTGTTGCCATCAACCGGCAAATTTTAAACGCTAGATGGATACAGTAAAGGATTTTCCAACAAGAGGTGTTATTTTGGTATTCAAAGAAAAATGGCATTTTGTGAGATAAATGATCGGATGTTTATTTCATAATAAACATGAAGGTATGCCGTTAATAACATCACAACACAACATCAGCCATTGTTGGCTTGATTGACCTTCTGCCTGAAATGATGCATATCGTCGATATTTTCGACCTACTGGCATGCATTCAAGCATGTCCGTTCATTAAGGCCACACACAACATCTAAGCAACTCAACAAATGGTTGGAAATTTTGAAAATGTTCCATCTCTAGCAATCGAAAATAAATATTAGTAAATCTAATGAAAAAAAAACCAACTTTAAATTTAGCATAGCAACAAAATTCATAATTACTACAGAATTAGGAAAATGCAGTGAAGCAAAAACAAACAACAAAAAAATAAATAAAAATCCGCATGGCTTTGAAATACGCTAGACAAATACAAAAAAAAAAGATTCCAAAGAAAACTAAAGACTCAACCACACTTTTAACTGAGAAAAGGTTATCAAACTATATTAGAGTACGTGTGAAGGGGGTTCAAGCATATTTGAGATTAATTAGAAAATTCACTCGTTTTGAATACGAGAATAACAAACATATGGAGATTTATTTGTATACTTAACTTATGTATACTGCAAATAAAATTCCAATACACTTATAGAGAGATAAGACAATTCGCCACCACAAAAAAATAACAAAATACACTGACCAAAAAACACTTGTCTATGCTTTGTTTCCTTGCAGATATTAATGAAGTCAAATGCTATGGCGTCTATGGTTGTTTTCCTTTGAACGGACCGTGGGCGGCAAAGACCCGTCCAATTAATGTTCATCCCCAGAAGCCCTCAGAGATTGAGCCGCACTATACATTGTATACGTCGCGTTTATTTGATCAGCCGAAATATATTGATCTGAATGATCCAGAGGCCGTACAGCATATGGGCATTAATCCGAATGGCAAGATCTTTTTCCTGGCACACGGTTATCTGGAGGCGGGCAATATACCATGGGTAAGTTGAGAAAAGGATAATTGGGCAACAACTTACATATCACACCCCACAGCTCAAAATGTCAACGGAACTAAAAATAATTCTCCTAGACCGTCGTGCAAAGGCAATGCAATTAATATAAAAATAGACATATGTGTATTTTTCCAGTTAAAAGAGATGGTGAAAGATTGCAGCACTTAGAGATCTGTACTCTGAATTAATTTATTGAAAAAAGAAAATTTTTGAAAAATTTGAGTTGTGACATTTTTGTATTGAGGGTGTGATATCATAACAGAGGTCAGCTATAGTTTATTCTACGAACGTGGCACAAACACCATATAGAGGGCAGATGTCCCAAGTCGTTTGCTGAACCTTTCCAAGGGAGATAATACCTGTATTTAAACAGTATTTGCTTTAAAAAGTAGGCATTTGCTTAAAAGAAAACAATTAATGACATCTAGAGTCTGTAGCCGAACTAATGCAACAAATTGCGACTTGGCACCAAAGACCATTTAATACACAGATGCCTTAAGTCGTCCGCCAAATATTTCCCAAAGGGGGCGTATGTGTATACTGTCAGCATAAAACCAGTATTTTCTCTGATTTCCTTTGTGAAACTGTCAAATGCTGTCATGTGTATTACTGACAGCTGAAGTGTAATTCCGAACTAATGCATTAGAAAACGTCTTGCGACGTCTACCCTCTGCATGACCTTTGCCAATATTTAGTTCGGAAGCACATTCTAGAGGTCAGTAATGTTTTGCAAAGGAAATCAGAGAAAATATTGGTCTTATGCGGACAATGTACACATACGCCCTCTTTTGGAAATATTTGGCAAATGGTCTTAGCAGGAAACGTCTTGCGACGTCTGCCCTCTATATGATCGTTGCGTGAAACACATTTGTTATGAACGACGTGGTGACAACTAGCGGTTGCGGTGACATCTAGCTAACCTAAACAATCGCGACATCGATTTGCCCACTCTTTGGAGGCAACACTTTCACAAACGAACTTAAAATTTATCCACAGGGTTGCACTTTTTTTTAACAAAAGAACACAAAAGTATGGGAAAAATTAAACATTTTTCTGTACAAACGAAATTTCCATAACGACTCTGCCACCTCTAGATGTCTTCAAGGATATTCCTGCACAAAGTTTTCTGGTTGCTTCACGAAAAAGATTTCCGTTTCCTTCTCGTAGAAGATCTTTTAGAAGGCCTTCTTATTTGCAACTAGCGCATGGCATATTCCTGTGTTTCTCACGAATAAAAACATAAGTTGGAGTGCGTAAACAAATACAGTGTACTCTCTTAAGCGGACACCTCCCATAGACCGACACTATTTTCAGTACAATCCGCTTTGTTCCTCTTGTGTACTTCTCTCATAAGCGAACACAATTCTCAGTCCCTTAGGTGTCCGCTTATGAGAGAGTACACTGTACTTTTTTAAAATTGCGAAATTTGTAAAAGGATTTGCTTAGGGATTAACAAAGGAAACACAGTAACCACACATTTTTAATAATAAATCCTTTAATGGAAAGTCCTCCCTACAAGTTAGCACTTTGGTCTCAATGACTAAAAATCCCCTAAAATGTACTTAAGCGATTATTCGTGAAAAGCACTATCGACTCTCCTTCTAATTCTATTATTTCTCTTCCTGTCTTTTTGCAGATGTTAGAATTGGCCAAAACTCTGCTGAGCCATGAACCGGAGGGTGAAGCCGCTGTCGTTCTCATCGACTGGGGTGGTGGTTCAAGTCCACCCTATGTTCAAGCTGTGGCCAACATCCGACTTGTCGGTGCCATAACCGCTCATGTCATCCATATGATCTACGAAGAATTGGGTATGGATAATTTACACAAGGTTCACTTTGTCGGCCACTCGTTGGGCTCACACTTGGCCGGTTATGCGGGCTACCATTTGCAAAAGGATTTCAGTCTGAAACTGGGACGCATTACCGGTTTGGATCCGGCGTCGCCGCTCTTTGCGGAGACAGAGTCCATTGTGCGTTTGGATCGTTCGGATGCCCACTTTGTGGATGTCATACATACCGATGCCAATATATTGGGTGGCTTGGGCCTGTACCAGAGAATAGGACACTTGGATTTTTATCCCAATGGAGGCATGGAAATGCCGGGCTGTGATGTCAAGTTGCAGGAGTATATGCGCAATCGTGAGAACTCCATATTCGTGAATATGCAACAGTTTTTGGGTTGCAATCATGTGAGGAGTTATCAGTACTTTACGGAGAGCGTTAAGAGCAAATGTCCCTTTATGGGCATAACCTGTGATTCCTATGAGGTAGGTTGGTTGGTTGGTTAGACAATATAACTAAGGAAAAAATTAACTGATTGTATTCGCTTACAGAGCTTTGCCGAAGGCAAATGTTCGCAGTGCAATGAAAATGGCCAGAAATGTTTAAGAATGGGCTATCACAGCTATGAAGATTATCGGCACATGGTCCGGGCAAGGAAAATTGACACCAAAAAGCCTCCCATACTCTTTCTGATGACTGGCGAAAAGGCACCCTTTTGCCGTAAGTATTTAATTACACACAATTTTAAGACAAATTCATTTTAAATTCGATTTTTTAATTCTTGTTTCAGGTCACCACTATAAGATTTCGGTTCGCATTTCCGGCCATGATCAGAGCACCAGTCATGGCGGTGAAATTGGCACGTTGTCGGTGCGTTTGCATGGCAAAAACACTAAACAAGCCACGGAAAAAATGCAATTTTCTGCTGAGCCCAAATTTTTCGAGCCCGGATTCGAGTACAGTTCGTTGGTGTCGGGCCAAGAAGTCAAGGATCCCGTCTATGCCAGCGTTCATTGGGAATATCAAACCAGCATTTTAAATCCCCTGACATGGCGTCTGCTGACCTCGCCTAGAATATTTATATCACAAATAACGGTCGAATCATTGGAATCACCTCATACATATCTAAAATTATGTCCCATCAATGAAGAATCGGCTGTTATAACCGGAAGTGAAAATATAATGCACGAAAAGTATTGCCCGACCAAGAGCAGAATGTAGGGAAACTCTGGCAACGGTTTAAAGCCATGCTAAGATTAACAACAACACACACACAGGGGGGGACATTTTCCACAACTTAACGCAGGAGCACCAATCGAAGCGGAGACACAACTCACAGAGGAAATTGAAATTTCCCTTAAAAAAGTTCTCTTCGTTAAGAAAACATCCCATAAATGCTCATAGCTCAGACACAATCCCTGTTTTTCCAAAATGAGGATATTTAAAAAAAAGGAAATTTATGTCTGATGTGGAAATAATCCCATTTGGTAATTATCAAATGGGATTATTTCAGCGTCTGGCTGGGTTTGTGTCTCCGGTGGTATGTTTTTCCAAAAAAAAATCCCCATACTGGGTTTAGTGATATAGCGGTTAATCGATTATTAGAAGAAAACCATTACTATAAGAAATTAAATCGGTTTCAATCAGAAACGATGACGGTATTTAAAAGTATATTTTGATAGTTTGTTTCTAGAAATATCACTGCACCACCATTACAATTGGCTTAAGTAACATTTGTAAATAATTTCAGTAATTTATCAAACAATCCCAACACATCATTATTAATTATATTGTATTTAATTTATGGCAGCTGATGCCGCCTAAACTGACCAACCCAATTTCGATAAATCCCAACGGATCTAATCAGACATTTATATTTTTTGGTTCTTCCACAACCGGCGGAAGGTACTTTCATTGGTATTTTAAATATCATTTATTTTTTCCCCCCCATCACCTAATTTATTGACATACAAAGGTCTTAACTTGGGCTTATCGAAATGGAGTTGGTCATTTTAAGCTGTTTATCGACGATAGACTAGTTGATTAATGTATAATAGTATTTATGAATTATCCATAACATTGAGGAAAAGAATAACAATTAAGACAAATTAAATAAAAAACAACAATTTTAAGAAAAACCATAACACGATTTCTCAAATATTACAATGTCATCAGCTGAACTGATTCCAACTGGAATCCCCAAGCATAGGAACGTGTGTCAATCAGGGCTGTTGTTTTTGCTCGACTCCGACCCCAGTATGTGTAAATAGCTCGACGGGCTTAAAATAGCTGTAAATAGCTTGTGTATCTTACCGATAAAAAAAAGTCCACATAATCGAATATTTCAAATTTTAGAAAATATTAACAGACAATTAAATGATACCAAAGACCACACAGAGGGCAAACGTCCCAAGTTACACAACAACAAATAAGAAATAAAGAAAACACACTCAATAGAACGTAAGAGTTTCCTCCACATCAGAAGTTGTCGTTAATTTGTTAATTTTCTCTGTTTACTATCAGGATCAGCATTCTGTAGCTCTTCGCCATGTTGTTCACTTTAAAATGTTTTTGGTACACCCAGCAGATTCACGGACAAGCGTTATGTATCGTGGATGTTTTCTGGGAAGATCTGAGCAGTTATAAAATTTTTTAATTTTCTTTTGAAATCGCAGCATCGTTGCAGCATCTTATGGCGTTGCGTTATGGGCAGCCCTGTCGTCTATATAGAAATCCAAGCAGCCTAGGAACATCCCAATAACCTTGTGGATTTGTAAGTGCTGAAGTGAAGTGAAGTGCCATCGTTTCCCGGAGGTGTCTGACAGATCGTTGCTCCAACTATTTTTAAAGTTTCTGGGTTTTTGTAGAATGGAACTAGGTCTCATACAAGGAAATCCCGACTCATTTGTGATGAAGAAACTACGGAAACTAACTACGACACAATTAGTAAAACAAGCTCGACATGCATTTGCTGATATTTGCACAATTGAGAAGGAATCTCTGCTGATGGGGTCTTAGGGGTCATAATTGAGATCGGAAATTGTCACGTCGATATCGTGAACGAATTTGTCTTCATCCCGTACTCCATAAATAATGAGAATTATAACGGTCAGAATGGTTTGTCCGGCAGATCAAATGTTAGGTTATCGAGTTTATCTAGAAATTCAATACCATCCTCATTGCAGTTTTGAGTAAGACTGTCTGAAACAGTTTGATGATATAAGAAAAAATTCGAATTGCTGGAGTGGATCAGACCACACATAGCAGACACTGGTTCGTAAATTTGGCCAAAACTACTTTATCTATTAAGTCAAATTCAGTGTTATGCCAGGCCCAGTACCAGTTGCTAAGGGAGAATAAGTGGAATCTATTCAAATACAGTGGAATTCGAATAAGCTCACGCCTTTTAATTGAAAAAAATCGCTTAATTAAAAAAAAATATTAGTAACAATTGTTTTATATGATTTTCCCTGCACTGTAATTCTCTCAAAAGAAAATCCGCATTATTGAATTTTTAATGCAAATGCACAAACTTATATGATACGAACACCGCTTAAGAGAAAAATAAGGAATGTAACGTCGAAAAAAAATAATGTTGTGCCGTGTCATTTCAATACCACTTCATGCAACTCGTTAAAATTCATACACAATAATAAAGGGAAATTGACGGACCCACAGATTATAGAGGAGGTGACATCTATGACCAATGGACAATTTGAAAATGCTGTCGTAGGTTTAACTGAATTGATTATGAATTCCATTAAACTTACTACGAAGGAGACTTTCGAATCAATTTATGTTATGAAAACATTTTTTGGAGACAATTCTGAAGCCTTGGGCCAAACAAATGATCCCCAAAAATTATGTGTTAACCACATTAAAGACAACTTATCGAATAAGTTACTAATTTCATTCAAGCTGATTAATATTGAATTTAAATTTTACGGACATGTATTTTAATAGTTGGGCCACAAGTTCCTAGCTTCGTTTCATAGAACAATTTCAAAAGTACACACTCAGTTCGTTTAAACGAAAGAAGGTTCAATTAGCCAAAGTCCATTTTATTAAAAATCCCGCATAAGTGAAAACAATTTCTTGAGTTTTTTTTTCAAATGTGTGTGTTCATTTTCAATCTTTAAGGAATGTGGAAATGCACTTAGATTTCCAATCAACAACAGGGGGAGTTTCAAAAGTCACGGAGTTGCCAATCCGCCAATTTAAGTGATACGATGAGTATCCTATTTATGTGGGCAATACTTACAGAAAGTTTACCAAGACTTTGTGATATAAAGGGTTTTCCAACAACCGGTCTTCCGGTAGCTGTCACTTTTGAAGCTTTTGTTCTTTGACATTTGACAAGTAGAAACTACGCCATTACTAAAAAAAGGAACGATATACGCTTCAACAATGCATTGAAATTATTAAAATTCACTACAAAAATGGTGAAAATCTTGCGCTACGTGCCGCACAAGCAACGAAACCATTGCTCTTTTACGGGAAAAAATTTCGAACCGTGTTATCTCTCGAAGAGGTGATTACAATTTGCCACCGAGAACTTGTGATTTAACACCTTGCGATTTCTTCCATTGGGGCCACGTGAAAGATAAGGTCTACGCCAGCAGCCCAGCGTCGATTCAAGACCTCAAAGATAGAATTCGTGCGGGCAGCCACTTTGCGATTTGGTTATGGAAAATTTCATGAAAAGGATATGATCCTGTAAGCATGGTCGTGGTGGCCATTTCATTTAATTTATTAAACTTGTAATTCAAAGCCCATTGGCCTATTAAAGCTAAATTACAATATGCATCAAAAATAGAGTAATCTACTTGATAAAGGTATAGTAAAAATAAATAACTATATATATCTTAATATATATTTACCCTCGACACTGATTCCCTGATTCACTGATACACTGATTCCCTGATTCACTGACTCTGCCACGCAGTACGTAGGAATTTAAATAGGCATTCTATAATAATTCTATAAATAATAATAATAAAAAAAATAATATTTTTTTTGTACAGAAATTGTGTTTTCCCCAAATTTTTTTTTTACCAAATTTTTTTTTTTTCCAAAATTTTTTTTTTCAGCAAAAATTTTTTTTCCACAAATTTTATTTTTTTTCGAAATAGTTTTCTCAAAATATTTTTTACAAAATTTTTAAAATTAAGTAACAAATACTTTCTCAAGCAAATTAACGGGCGCCATAGGCGCATTACAACTTATAAACTGAGTGCGAAACTTGGTCACAATCGCATTAATTGTTTGCTCACTTGGTCGATTATGTAGACCATAAATCGGACGTAAAGCGCGAAACACATTTCGAACCGAACACTGATTTTGGTAATAAAATTCAATGATTTGCAAGCGTTGCTCGTTAGTAAGTCTATTCATGATGAAATGTCAAAGCATACTGAGCATCTTTCTCTTTGACACCATGTCTGAAATCCCACGTGATCTGTCAAATACTAATGCATGAAAATCCTAACCTCAAAAAAATCACCCTTTATATTAATAATAAGCCCTATTGCACAGGCAAGCGCATATGCGTATAAGTGGCAAGAAAAAACAAAAATCTCAGGAAGGCGTGAGAGAAAACCAAATAAATTGAAATTATAGGTTACTAGTGGAAGAAAAATTGGCTGATGTTGTTTTTCATTATTATCATTTATCTCAAAAAATTTCATTTTTTCTTATATACAAAAATAAGTCCTCTTGTTGGAAATCCTGTACTTTAGAATTTCTTCCGGCAATGTAGAAATCCCTATGAATTTTTCTCAATTACCCACACGAAATTCTATAGCACGTAGCACATTTTAAAACTACAGCTCCCTTGCAATGTAATTTGTCTACCCAACTTACTCGTTCCCATTTACAAATTGAGAAATCGTCCATTTCTCCCCCCCCCCCCTAAGGGCAACCCATCCAATTTCTAAAAAAAAAAAATCTTACTCCTTCCCATTTACAAACTGAGAAATCGTCCATTTTCTCGTCTTCCCCCCTTTAGACAACCCATCCAATTTCTAAAATTAATCCAGAGCTTCATTAATTTTTCACAATACTAATCTTTAGAGACTTTTGGTAATCCTCCCATAAACACTGAATGTTTATGTAGACATAAAAACCAATCAGACACATGGTATGTATGTACTACATATTTATGTAGACACAACTCAGTGCCACCCTTTTGCTCGATCCAAACCAAAAGAACGCATCTCACGGTTGCACACGTCAAATAACATAAATCAGGCAAACGTATTTTACGGATGAAAAATGAACAACCTGGAAAAGGTCGTGCGGGGGCAGCGGGAAGAGAGGGTGAATTATTTAGTAAATGATTAAAATATGTTTCAGAAATATTTCCTTCAAATATCTATAGATATATATTTTAGTTAACAAGGATTTGGTAAAATTATTCCAGATGAAATGAATTTGAAAATTGGCGCCAAAAGGGAAAGTAGAAAGGGAGTCACAGTGGGAGTTTCATTTGCTTCAATGTGCACAGTACTTCAAGACAACTACAAGTATGAAAAAATAATGGAAAAACCAAAAAGGCACATCAACAGGCGATTCTATGTATAACTACCTACCACATTACAAGTCATTTAGTTACCTAGAAATACAGGGACTTTAGTTACACCCACTTTTAGAAGTAATAACTTTTTTAAAACAGGTTCCAATTCAGACGTTTTTTTGAAACGACTATGTAAAAAGTTGGCTCTTAGCAGTGGATGAAGGGGGTTTCCGTTTCGCTGCACTGTTTGGCATCGACTACAAATCACGTGCCACAATAAAACCTAGAACGAATTGATGCAATGCCTAAACGACCCCTCAACAGTGGCAGCTCTGCCTGCTGGCCGGCTAATGTATTTTTTTTGTTTTGGTACAAATCCAATTTCAAGCTCGGCAGCACATGACCGTGTATCCTTGAAGGATACCCATGATGGTTGGCAGGTTTTTTTTTGTTTTGTTCTGTTTTTATTTTACACTTGACTGATTAGAGTAGAGTAGGTTGACTGGTAGAGTAGGTAAGTGAGTGTGTATTTGGTATGCATGTCTAAAAGATACTTTTCTTTTGCTGATGTCTTTATTATACCTATACAAACACACACATACATGCTCCCCATTTCAGATGCCCTGCCCGAAAAACACCCCAGAAAGTGTTTTTTTCTATTTTGAGAGGAAATAAATGTATTTTGACTTTTTCTCCGTCCAGGTTATAACATAAATTATGAGGATGTCTGTCGTTATTTTATGGGGATTTTTAGCATCATCGTCTAATCCAAAAGATTTCAAATGTTTCTGATGATGACAAATAAATTCTGTTAAGTACCATTCATTTATTGATGGCTACCCGAAGTGAGTTTGTGTGCGCCAACGCGAAAGTGATCATAAATTGTGAATAGGCTGGTCGATTGAAATTCCTGGAGTGGGAGGTTTATGGTGAACATTTTAAACTTTTTGAGAAAGTCAACTGAAAGCAAGTCATGTTTTTCGGCAGTGGTCGAAAATTGTTTCAAAGGTTAACAAAATCAAAGCTCGGCACACTTCTTCCCTCCTCGAACTTTGAGTCATTTACAGGAAAACAAATTCAAAACTGATTGAGCTATCGCCATAGATTTTTTATCATTATATCTATTAAGTCATGTTGTCTTTTTAATTTTTTTTCCATCTCCCATGATTTCCTAGAAAACAAAATTCTCCAACTGGATGATATGACTTTAACCGCGTATCGCTGGGCAAACCGTCTTTGTCATGGATTGGAATAATTTCCATCGTTTTATCAGTGGACGAGAGGAAGGAACACACAGAAATTCTTGTGAATGAAATTTAAAACCATTTTAACGTAAATCTTTTTTTTTTCTTCTTTCTTTTGTTTTGTTGCCTACTTCTTTTTGGTGTAGTCTCTTTTTTTTCCTAACAAAACAAAAAGGTAGAATATCTTAAACAAAAACTCCACAATAAAATATATCTTCGTTAAACATGCCATGCGTAAAAATACCGCGAAATGCGTTTTCATATCACATCGAACATCATCAAACACACACACACACACACACATGCCACATTCGGCCACATCCATATCTACAGAAACTAAAATTGTTTTCTTCTTTTTTTCGGGTCGAAAACCCACAACGAAAAAAAAAACAAAAATCCTTCTTCATCTTGCCTAAACTACGGAAGAACTTTTACGCACAGTGGTTTCAAACAGAATAAAAGTTGTACGATTCGATTTTGGACGAATGTAAAACATTTTTTGTTAAAACAAAAAGTAAATTATATCGATGGCTTAATTTAGAAAGAGCGTACTCTACTGGAGACGGTAAAAACTTTACAACATTTGAAAAACTTCAGACAAAAAAATTTTAAAGGCAATTTTAAATAGAAATGAACAACAAATTTTATTCTGAAACTATATTTTTTTTTTGGATTTTGTTAACGCCCTTTTGCAAAAGGGCAATAAATCCGGTAGTTTTGATCACAAAGCCCTGACATTTTTGTGGGATGTGTATTTGACAATGGTGTAACAAAATACATAAAACGCGATTTTTGAAAAAAATCGATTTACGCCCTTTCTAAATTAAGCCATCGATATATTCCTAATTAAACAGAGAATAAAATTATTCATGTTTCTGCTGACCCTACAATATGGCAGATATCTTCGAAATGACAGAGTTACCATGTTTTCAAAAAATAAAACAGAAATTCATTATATATGGCAACTCTGAGTCGCCACACAAAACATATGTTCGTGATGGCAACGCTGATCAATTGGAAAACAACTTACAGCCACTCATTGAAGAATCTTGCAAATGTTTCGCACAATTGAAACCGCGAATAATACAAATTTGGGGGCATTTTTAAGTATCTTTATTAAAAAATGTTCACACATAAATGAAAAATCAACAACAGCTTGTAATGACGTTTGTGGAATGCCCAATTCCAAAGAACGGCGGGAAATGGACAAACCTGGGTTTTCTGCAACACTTTGGGCTACAGATGATGCAATATTCTCAGTTATTCTTGAGCGACGTACACGGGTTTAATTCTTCACATCACTAACTTGTCCCACCAATTTCTGTATTGCGGTCCGACAACGTGCTTCAGGACGACCCAAAAATGCTTTAGTTTTTTTTTAGTGCTATTTAAAAATGCTGGAGTCAGAGTGTAGCAATTTCTGTTCGACTCCACAGCCCTGATTCGGACTATGAAAATTCCATTGTAAAAACAGAGGTAATCACCTATTTTACGCTGTAAGATTTTTGTCTTTGTATTGAATGCCATTTATTTTAATTAATAAAATGAATACAGACAAATTATTAGTTTATCTATTTCTAGACAATTTTTAACAAAAACTAACGACCGGTTTCCGTAAAACGAATTCGTTCGTTACAAGTTGTCAAACATGAAGGCTCAATTGGAATGGATCTATGTCAGTAATGAGAGCTCGTGTTCCATATGTCGATATGTATCATATATCTTAAAGCCATAATTTAATAATGTGTGAAACTTATTTTATGACGATTACGATTTGTAAAGAACAAACAAATTCTTTTTATGGAAACGAGCAGTAATTATAGGAAAATTTAAACTGCCAAAAGATTTAAATAACTAAAATATCATAACTAAAAATAAAAGTACAGCCGAGTTATAACGTACACCGGTTATAAGGAACTTTCGACTATAACGAACACTTTTTTAAGTCCCAAGAGTTTTGCTTCTACCCTATTTTACCCTGGATATAACGAACTTCGCTTATAACGAACCAATTTGTCGAGTCCCTAGGAGTCCGTTGTAACCGGACTCGACTGTACTTTATGTATTAATTGGATCACAAATTATTTATTTTATTTTTAGTAAATTTTGTTGTTCATTCTTTCTTTGTAACAGGTGGCGCAAAAGTAAACTTCCGATGTTTTTTTGGCTGTAATTAAAAAAAAAATGAAAAACTTTGATTCTTCTTGTGGATTATTTTTATTTGGTCTTTTAATATTTTTTTAACTCAAGTCGAGAATATGATGTCATGTAAATGGCCGCCTCCAGAGGCCACTGATATTAGGGGCCAATCGCAAAATTTATAGCATTTTCTGATAGGAGGATTACTTTTGCGCCACCCTTTATAATATTTGGCAACGGCACTTGCTATAAATTAATTTAATATAATTTAAAAACAAATCTGCAAAAAAAAAATAAAGTTAAAATATAAAAAAATCGCCAAAATCTTGTTGCTGACTACCACAAATTTCCCCATAACATCACCAGTCACCAAAATCGACTGTTCGATACCACAAATTACGCTATTAACTCTTTCCGGAGTTCACACATACTCCTTGCTTTTTTTTTTGCAGATCCACCATCGTAACAGTAAACACTTTTTCACTATGTTCCATAATAGCAAAATACAAAAGAAGTGATCTCGTCAATAGGCCAATATCATTGCAAGTCATACATTTCGAGTTTAAAGAAGGTAAAAATGTCCCGTCTCAGTCCAATATTGAATGAAACACAAGGAAAGTGCCATAAAAAAACAGGGAAAATTGAACTTACCATATGTTTGGAATTTCGTTTGCCAAATATTTTCTAAACCAACTTATAATCGTGCTCCATGTCTGTACACATGTGTTTTAATGTTTCCGATTATTCAATCACTCGCGACCGCGCACTCCCTCTAACAAAACAACAACTCCAGAGAACACTCTCATCGTTTATTGTCTTTACTTTGGTTACATACACACAATTTACGCGCCTGTGCTTCCTCTTCCTTCCTACTCAGACACACTGCGACACTGAGAATTGCAATAAAGAAAAACTGTTTTTTTTGCACAACTATCACGAATTTCAACACAATTTATATATTCACTTGATTTAAATATTATATAGTACTAATTTATCCAAAATCTGAATCGATTAATGGATTTTTTGTGGAGATATTTGGAAATTAAAATACCGACAAAGGGTTTGCGTCCAAATAGTTCGATTTTAAAGTAACAACTGAATGAGAGATCATAAATAAGAGAGTGCGACAGAGAGAGAGTGAGATAGGTAAACACTTGCAAAAAAGTCAAAGAGATGGCAGGTCGCGAGTTTGTTGTTGTTGACAATTAATCCTGTTGTTATTGTATTATTTGATTACATTTATTTTGACTGATGATTATGTTGGTGTGAAAGAGGGAAAATATGAAGGGTACTGTAGAGTTGCAGAGTTGTTCGTATAGAGTGTTTTTTATTGAGGTATAGAACTTCGAATTGAAATCAAACACAAGAAAATCGTTTTAATGTCCATCAATTTGGCTTTATTGGAAGGATAATTTTATGCCATTAATGTTTAAATATGATTTCGGGCATGTGGCCGCCGCGGCTGGCTCGAATAAAGCCAATTCTACAGGTCCAATTTTCCACCACTTGTTGGAACCACAACTCATCCACATTCATGCCATCCAATTCGGGAACAAAATAGTCGGTTATTATGGCTCTATACCGGTCTCCATTAACGGTAACTGACTCTCCAGCATTATTTCGGAAGAAGTATGGCCCAATGACTCCACCAGCCCATAGAGCACACCAAACAGTCAGTTTTTGTGGATGTAATGGCATAAAATGGACGGAGCTTGCGGTGAACTTCGCGAACTGAACCATTACTTTCGAAATAAATTTGCACGATTTGCAAGCGTTGTTCTTTTGTCAACCTGTTCATGATGAAATGGCAAACCAAACTAAATATTAATCACTTGACAGCTGACAAAATGGCCGCCAGTTAAAAAAGTGATGCCAACTTAAAGTTCTATACCCCAATAAAAAACACCCTTTATAAGACGATTTATTTTGTTTGTGTCTGTTTGTCGATAGTTGGTTTGTTTATGGATCGGGTATAGAATGGAAGACGACTGGTCCGATCTTTTTGAAATACTGACAGACTGCGTCTGTGTGATCGGTGTTGAAAATGGGGTACTTTTTGGGCATTTTTGGGGTACTTTTGGCACCGCCCACATGCGTCAAATCTCATATCCTGTTGGCGGTAACTGATATGAGGCGACCATCAGTTATGTGTAAAATAATAGGGACATTACTATGCAAGATCATGATTATAAAGGAAGTAAAGGTCCAATTAGTCTTGACGGTTGACGGTGGGCTCAATAGTGTGCGATTAGTTATGACGGTAGACGACGGTAAGACAAAACAAAACAAAAACAGCTAATTGAAGAGCATTTGTACAAAATATAACTTGACTTCGTTTATAAATACATTACTCATAACTTTAAACTATAAAATTTAATTTACAACTTATAAACAATTTCCGCGCGCAAAATGTCGAAGTGAAAGCAATAACAATAAACAGCTCATCGGTCTTGACGGTTGATTCTGCAACCTGCAGAAGTCTACCGTCAATTTTAGTTGTCTCTCTCTAACACATGCAAAATGCAACCCCAACTCAAACAGCTGATCGTCTACCGTCAACCGTCAAGACTAATTGGGCCTTAAAACAAGAAAATTGTTTTTTGTTAATTGCGTTTATTATTATTATATGTTTTTTTTTATTATTTTAAATATAAAAAAAAAATATGAATACAAATTAAGAACATTAAAGTCGATTTGCCCAATATCTCTAATATTTTGTTGACGACCCTTTATTTGCCAACACAGATTGGCATCTTCTGAGCATCTGGTAAACCAGATTTTGACAAACTGAAGCCGATATCGCGTTCTACAAAGTCTGAACTTCATTCACAAATTTTTTGATCGGATTTAGATCGGGAGACTCTTTAGACCATCCAATGTGGTCTTCAGCTAATTTGATTCTCTGTTGTATGTTCTTTGTGATATTTTTTTACTGCAGGTGTAATTTTTGGCTATCTGCCGCGGGTTTCACTCTTGGGTGTCTATTTAACCGCATTTTCCACCATTGTTTTTTAAACTCCGAGTTACTGAGACCTTTTTGATAAGAATTTCCAGCCTTTTGCATTTTTTTATATTTTGCAGTGCTTAGATCGGTCCATATCTGTCTAATATATAAAATTTGGAAATGACATTTAATTTGAATTTCAACTAAAAACACTGATCTTAACTCTTTACATACAATACAAGTGGGACAGTTTCCCATACATTTTAAGTGGAAATTACTGCTGGAATGTGGTTCCTGGGTATTAATTGGACGTGGCAGCACTCGCTCAAAGCCCATAACATTTTGAACAACAATATCACTTTTGAACATTTAATTTGGTACATATGTTTGAAAAAAAGCATCGTTCGATTACTTAAAAATAAATTTTAAAAAAGAAACAAATTTTGGGCATACACATGGTACAATAAACAAGGTAAGGTCATTAGCCCAACAACAAATAATCAGATACAACTCTGGTACTCTATATTGTCAAAGTTGTATATGTCAAGAATATAAAATAAAGTTACTGACAGTTAATTTTTGTTATTGTTGTAAATATTTGATACAAAATATCATGGTACAATAATAATTTCAATAATTTGAATAAACGTTTTTTGAAATTTCAACAGTTGCCTGAATGTAAACAAAAACATCGAATGTCAACTTTGACAATTTAGAGTGCTGCGAGAAAAAATTGTAAATCAGCTGATTGCTTGGCCTTACCTTGTTTATTGTACCATGGGCATACGATTATTTTTTCGTAAATTTTTCTTTTAAATCATAAAATATCTGAAATTGCTCTTCTGACATCTTCTGGTACCATTATTACAAAAGTATGGTTATGCTTAATCTAAAAAGAAAGCGGAGTGGTACATTTGTATGACATGTACCAGAAGGGTCCTTCGCCAAATTGAGAATAAAAGCTGGGGTACATTTTCAATCACAAAAGTAGTTTCGTATTGATGTTTAACCCTGCAATTGTAGCCACTGTGCAACATCCCTAACGTCAGCGCACACTAACCGACAAAATCCACACACACAAAAATAAGAAATAAGAAAACCGTCAGAACGTCATGATCATCATCATCAGCAGCACATCGGCGACGTTTGCGTTCTTGTCGTCATTGTCTTTCATTGTCTTTATTATAAATTTAGTTTTTGTTTTGTTTTTATTTTCCCGACTTTTTTTTCGTATTTGTTAATATCCAGCAAAGATTTCAAACAAATTATAAAATAAAACAAACATTCAAAGGCAAAAGCAACAGCAAAAAACAGATTCACCTCATTCGGAGGCAAAGACAAACCTCGTTGTTGCTGTGTGTGGGGTTGTCTGTTGTGGTCTGCGACGCGTCGCCTTCACCGTTGCGGACGACGACTTGGAGTTGGTGGAATTGTGTCTGAAAAAATAAGCGTTAACATGGTAACAATGATATCCTGCTGTGACATTGAAATATTGTTATTATAAATTTTTATGACATTGTCATATGGCACGCAAAGCGACATATTCGGTTCTGCTCTGTTCCTTTTCTGGCCGAATCGGTTGTGCCTGTTTTTAAAAACCACAGCAACGCATTGGCCAAGAGCCGGCCAACGAACGGGCCCTAGACGCTGTTGTGGCCAGTATCGTCGTTATGTGCGGCATCTTGTTATCGGTCCTTGTTAGTTGCTGTGATGTCTCGCCCTTATTACTTTTTATGGTTCCATAAGTGTCATTTTGAAGTTTTGTGACTCTGTTTTTGTGTCTGTTTTTTATGTTTTTAATTAGGGACGGATTAGGCGAAACATAGTCCAAAAAAACAACGGAAATCTGGCTACTTTTTATGGCCCATGGTGACATGCGATTTTATAGTTTCGCTTTGAACACTATTATCTATGGTAAGTGAGAATATAATCTTTGTGGAATATATTTCTCCAATTAGAATTATATTTCAGATAGTCTTAGCCATGTCGCACCCGTTCAACAATACTGTATTAACTCAAAATTTTTTTATTTTATCTTTCTGGCAAAAACCAATACATAACACTTATGTCCACCTATGGTTAAAAATTCTGATAGTTCTGACTACTCTTTCTTAATAAAATTACATGTTGTGACCTTTTTCCTGCTGCAATGGGTTATTTCTGTGAATCAAGAAAACAAAATTATTTTGAGTTATTTGAAGTGATTGGCCTTAACAAATAATTTTTTTTGTCGTTTAAAGAATAGTATTTTGAGTTAAGTTGTTATTCTAATAATAAAAGTTTATTTTAGTCAGGTAGTATTTTGAGTTGCAATTCTTTCATTGATTCAGGCTAAGTTAATTGTTAGTTTTAATTCGAAATATGATTGTTTTCATGAAATAATGCTTAACTTTTTCTTTGAGTTGTTACTGTTTTCGTGAAATAATTCTGTTTTTTGTTGAGTTATTATTGTTTTGATGAAATACTTTTGATGACACTTTGTAATATTATCACTTTATTATTTTGTATTTGGCATCAAGCTTTTATTATACAAGCAAAATAAATTGCTATAATTTCACTGTCAGTGACCTCAAAGCAAAACATGTCGAATGCTTTTTCTGGACGGAAGTAGAAGGAAAACGTGGAGCAAATGAAATAGGAAGTTGCGTACTTCAATATATAACAATTTTGGTATCAAAATTAAATAACGCTCAGGACTTGGATTTAATTTTTTATTCTGACAATTGTTGTGGGCAGCAAAAAAACAAGTACTTACTCACCATTATTTTTATGCTCTACAAAAGTATAACTTAAGAAGTATAACACATAAATATCTAATCCAAGGCCATACTCAAAACGAAGGTGTACACAGCGTAATTGAGAAACAGGTAAAACGGCATCTAGTCAGCAGACCAATATATACACCAGATGAATATACGGCTCTAATAACAACAGCAAAAAAGACTGGAATGCCATATAAAGTTCACGAATTGTCTCATGAAGATTTTTAAAGGCCATACAGGAACTGTGGGGCAAAAACTTTGTTGTAAATGAGGAGCGCCAAAAAATAAATTGGCATAATATTAAAACTCTCCGTGTAGAAAAGGCCAACATCGATTCATTTTTTTACAAAACTTCATACAAGGACAAAGACTATTTAAGAATTTTTGTACATAAAGATAATTTGAAGTCTACAGATTATTGGAAAAACCTGCAGTAAGTTCTAAACCCATTTTCAAATTCTAATACCAAACTTACATGTTTGTAATTATTTCAGGTTATCTAGTGTTTATTTGGGAAAGCTGCCACTGTCAGAAAAGAAAAAAAAGGATATTATGGACCTAGTCAAGAAAAACATAATCCCTAAAAAGTATTACGAATCATACTACAAAAATATAATAGGGAATTAATTTAATAAAATATATATTTTAAACTTTTTAGCAGTTGTTAGCATTTATTTAGCTTTAAAAAACTTTGTTTACTTTAGTCTTTTCTCATTTCATGTTTAACACTTTTATTAAAAAATGAATTAAATACAGCAATAAATTTCATGTAAACAAACACAACTCAAAATATTTACTTCTTATTAACAAAAATAATTCAAGAAAATGATAATAACTAAAAAAATTGCATTTCTATCTGCAAACAATAAACAAATAAAAAGGTTATGTGGTGCAATACAATAATTGATGGGGTTTCTAAATATTGCCTGACTTTTGTTCATGGAAAATTCCTTAAGCATTAAGAAAACAGTTTTTTGTCTCTCCTGAACACTTTGAAGATTTTGAGTTAATACAGTATTGTTGAACGGGTGCGATGTGTTCAATAGTTCAGGTCTTTAAATATTGTTAAGGTTAGCGATGTTTTTTTTTTAAAGAATTTAACTTCACTCACATTTATTATGAAAGGGGGAATTGTGCCGGAGGAAATAGTTTTCTTCAACGGATGTTTCCTTAGTTCAGATGTATGTAATACACATGCCACCATTTGACAGTTTTACAAAGGAGATTCGAGAAAATACTGATTTTATGCTGACAATATACTCATAAGTGGACTTTGGGAAATATCCAGTTAATCCAATAGGTTAAAATGGAATAGAACAAATCCTAGCCGAAAGTTCCATTAATGACATTATCTGACAGGTAAAAATGTTCAAAGACTATTGGACGAGACAGTAATATGTAGCTGATCAGTTTTGCCTGCTACTTGAGAAAGAACACCACAAGGAACTCTATAAAGGTTGCATTAAGGTGGTGACCAGTTCATGTCGTCTCTGCATGAGACAACCACTCATGCAGAATGTCCATTGTGACATGAGCTGTGTGTCAAGTGGCATTGACATTTTCGACATGGATATGCGAAAGGGTTGGTGGGTAAGAACAGGTTAAAATTCGAATATAAAAAAAATAGTATACGCAAAAAAAAAACGAAAATATAAAAAATGTTTCCCCTCGAAAATGAAAACTACGAAAAGTATTCAATTTCGGAAATATATGTAAAATATACACATTCGAACGATTTTGAAAGCTTGTAGCCCTGAAAGCTTTGTCCAACAACAAAAATTCAGATACAACCATGGATATTTTGATTGTCACATTCTGATATAAAGGGTTTTCCAACAAGAGGTGTTTTTTTTTGAATAAGTCGGTATTTCGGTAGCTGTCACTTTTGAAGCTTTTATTCTTTAACACGCCTCAGCAACGCATTGAAGTTATAAAAATTCACTAGAAAAATGCTGAAAATCTTGCAGGCACAGTTCGCAAAACCAAAAAGTTTCCGGGTCGTGTTATCTCTCGTAGAGGTGATCACAATTGACCGCCGAGATCTTGTGATTTAACACCATGCGACTTCTTCCTTTGAAAGATAATGTCTTCGCCAGCAGCCCAGCGTCGATTCAAGACCTCAATGATAGAATTCCTGAGGCTATCGAGGACATAGGGCTGCCACTTTGCGATTTGATTATAGAAAATTTCATGACAAGGATGTGGTCCTGTTAGCGTGGTCGTGGTGGCCATTTGGCTGATGTTGTTTTTCATTATTAACGTCATACCTTTGTCGTTATTATGACATAAACATCCGATCATTTATCTCAAAAAATGTAATTTTGCTTTGAATACGAAAGTAACACCTCTTGTTGGACAACCCTGTATTATCACGGAGAACCAATCTATAGAGAAAATTCGTTCTTCAGCCGGACTGTTCGTTTGTGGAATAATCTTCCTGCAAGTGTTTTTCCTGCCTGTTATGACATTACCAAATTCAAGGCCAACGTCACCAAACACTACTCCCTCTTTCCTCCCTCCAATACCCTTATTTCCCATCGCTAACACAGTGCATTGCATTTATAGGGGGCATCCCCTGAGTGTTAGTAAAAAAAAAAAAAAAAAAAAAAATGAATTTTGAATTTGTCTGAAATTTGCCTTGCTATTTCATTTACATATGGCAACGGTGGAAAATACTTACTCACTTAATTTCTCTCTATAACCTGCTTAATAAATGATTTCCAAGCACTTCGGTCTTGTAAAGGAAGGATTTGCATGTCTTCTTCCACTTGGTCCTTCCACCGGAGTCTCAGTCTTCACTGTCTGCCCTTCGTAGTTTTCATCCAACGCCTTTCTGGCTGGAGCGTTTCGATTCAGTCGGCCGGCATGGCCCAGCCAGCGCAATCGCTGTAATTTGAGGCGCTTAATAATATTCATTTCGGGATATAGCTCATACATCTATACTCCTCGTTAACACAGATCGGACCATAGATTTTGCGAAGGATTTTTCTCTCAAAAACACTCAGCACACATTCACCGGTTTTCTCAAATTTTTCTAAAATCAACGCCAAAATAGCGATAATTTCCAAATTTCGAGGGAGTGGCGCGACCCCTAAAATTTTTTTCTTTATTTTTCCCCACATTAGGACCCCAGACTACATCTCTTTCCGAGGTTAACTTTTTCAAATTAAAAAAAAAGCATGTTTTTTTTGTATTGTACAGTGTTATTTTAGTTCGACGCGCGAGGGCTCTGTTTCTGAATTTTTTGTTAAGAAATAACATCTACTTGCCAGCACGATCCTTCACTTTATTTCGATGATGACATTATTATTTCTATTGAGGGCGTAGACGAGCTATAGAAATTCTTCCCCAACCTCCATGTTGGAAATGTCTTTATGTAGCCTCATCGCGATATTTTCATAGCAGTGACAAAGATACATTTTGTCTAGTCCTCGTTCACCATTTGTCTTGTGCTCGTTCACCGTCTTCGCCGAGTCTTTCTCGATACGGGAAAAACCGCCATTTACATCTCGCTGTATCATCCACACGACGTCAATGTCATCCCCATATGCGAGTAGTATGTGGACTTTGGTGTTCACTATGCCAGTTTTATTAAATTCAGCTTTTTCCAATATTTTCTCCATCAATATGTTGCAGAAGTTCCATGATACGCTGTCAACCTGGTCGAAGGCCTCTTCTAGTGGTGATTGGTTCGAAGAAGTCGCTTCCTAGTTTTTACTGAGGATTCGTTCGTGTGTCACACAAAGGGTGTTTTTTATTGGGGTATAGAACTTTAAGTTGACATCACTTTTTTAACTGGCGGCCATTTTGTCAGCTGTCAAGTGATTAATATTTAGTTTGGTTTGCCATTTCATCATGAACAGGTTGACAAAAGAACAACGCTTGCAAATCGTGCAAATTTATTTCGAAAGTAATGGTTCAGTTCGCGAAGTTCACCGCAAGCTCCGTCCATTTTATGCCATTACATCCACAAAAACTGACTGTTTGGTGTGCTCTATGGGCTGGTGGAGTCATTGGGCCATACTTCTTCCGAAATAATGCTGGAGAGTCAGTTACCGTTAATGGAGACCGGTATAGAGCCATGATAACCGACTATTTTGTTCCCGAATTCGATGGCATGAATGTGGATGAGTTGTGGTTCCAACAAGTGGTTGAAAATTGGACCTGTAGAATTGGCTTTATTCGAGCCAGCCGCGGCGGCCACATGCCCGAAATCATATTTAAACATTAATGGCATAAAATTATCCTTCCAATAAAGCCAAATTGATGGACATTAAAACGATTTTCTTGTGTTTTATTTCAATTCGAAGTTCTATACCTCAATAAAAAACACCCTATACAAAGAAGTAGAGCTGAATGTGATCTCAAACAAATTGTCTGTCATCAGCTTTTAGAAGTTGGTTTTATAGTCGATGAATAGATCGGTTTGCTTTTCATGGGACTTTTCTAGGATCTGACGAAACATGAAGATTTGTTTGATTTTTTTTTGCACATCCGTTTTTTTTTTATCATAATTCATTCTCTGTGAAATTTACTTCAATAGTGTCAGAATTCAAAATTCACTTTATATTTTTCTGCTCAAGTAAAAGCCGTAAATCTCTTATTTAAGTTGACTTTTGTTCTGCGTGTGCCAGGGCTCTAGTCTATTCAGGAAAACTATGAGTTTTCCCCCCCTAAATTTTCTAAGTAAGACGCGATTAAAAGCTTTAAACGGATCACCTGAAAAATTTATTTATTTTGAGTTGTGACACTATTGAAGTAAACGAGCGATATGTATCTATTTTTGTAAAATTACAAATTATTTGAAATTAATAAGAAAACAATAGAGGCTGAAACTGACCAAAATTTAATTGGTCCGAACACGCGAACAAATACAAAACTTCCAAATCTCTCCGAGCAAAAATTACCAAAATGGATGCACTGTTTACATTACACTACACTCCAAATATGATTCCAATTTGTCACTCCCGTTACGGTTCATCATCACCTTCCGTACTTGGCATTCCATCTTCCGACCATGACTTAATTATCTGAAATTTAAATCTTTATGCCAAAGTGTCAAAATTTCATTCAAACTCAGAGAGAGAAAAAAACAGATGAAAATATAATCACCCGACAAACAAACAAAACGAACGACAGACATTTCAACAAATGACAATGAAAATTTAATCACAGATTTTAAATCAAAGATTATGTCGAAAATTGAGACCCACACACACAAAATCCCACAAATATTTCCGTAACTAGAAATCCACACACTCAGCAAACCCACCCCAACGCTGCCTGTTAAGAGAAAGACAAACGGAAAATTAAATTCAGAGACCCCTTTTTTTTTGAGCTTTCAATGTGTTTGTCTGTCTGCCGGGGCAAACAAATTGCTATGAAAATCCATTTGTCAAAGGACCTTTCAGATTAAAATCCAAAGGATTCTTTTTTAAATGTAATTTGATTCATAATTTAAGGACTTTCCCCCTCGAACACACCAGGCCGGAGCAGGCGACGCCACATAAAAACCAAAAGTCGTAGATGGTAAAAGTACAACCAACACCAGATCGTCAACCATGAAACGAATACAACATCGGGGTGATGGTGCGAAACGGAAGGAGGCTGCTGTGTTTAGTGCAAGCGAGGCTGGATGGTGTTCTTACTGTGAAGCACAGTGGTGCGAAGCGTCAAACGCAATGACTGAGAAGTTTAAAAAAAAAACAAAAATCGTAATCCTGTCTCATCTTGTAATTTCATAGAACGGGGTGCGATTCTTTGATTGTTTTTAAACTTTTCAATCATTGCGGTTGGCGCTTGGCACCACTTTGCTTCCCATCTGTATCTTCATCCAGACCAGCTCGCCTCGTTTGCGTTAAATGTAGGCACTCTGTATATCGAACCGCGAAAAAGACGTAAGCGCCAAAAAGAAAATTTTTCAGGAGCGAGTTTTTATGATCCAATTGAATTTTCTATTTCTTTGTCTATGAAAATGTCTAATTGTGAATGTTTTGGAATGAAGAGTGTTGGACAATTTTCTATTGAATTTCATTAAAAAATGAGTTTCGAAAAAAATGTCGCTTAGGTTTTTTCGCGGTAAGGTCTCGATATGATAGACCAACTCCTCTCGCTTAACCCAGCCATATATTTGTTGCCCTTGGTTCCTTAGCTTAACCGAAATGTTATCCTTTTAAACGATTTGAAACACTGTGCTCTGTTTCCACCATACACTGCCATAATAATGACAACAAACTCACACACACACACCCCTCTGCTTGTCGCCGAGGAAGGATGCGGCAGGATGACATTAGTCGTTGTAATGCTCATAATTCCTGGTAGAAAATTAAACGTAACGGAAGAGTGAGTTTGTGCGCTTCCCCCCTCCCCCTTCAGGAAATGATTGCTGCTGCACCCGCTCACCACTGTATGTGGTTGTCAAAACACACTCACCCACTGACGCCACCGCTGCTGTTTTGTGTTACATTCTACCAATGCCCGCGACCCCCCCACTCAGCCACTGTCAAAGTCGCAACAGACAAATGTTGTGTTATCCTCCGGAGTATCATTACGGGGCGGAATGAATGCAAGAATGTGAAGTGTGCCACTTTTGCCGTTCGTTGTTGTTGGCGTTTGGTGTCTGGTCTGACTGTGCATTTCGATTTTTCCACATTTTCTTTGGAGAATTTGGCATAATCTCCCAACGTTTGGTTGAGTCCATTAATCATTTTCTAATTTAATGTTATGTATGTACGAGTGTCTGTCCTTCTGTCCGTCCGTTCTTCCTTTTTGTCATCCATGAGTGGGTGCCTGGTTTTCACTCCTGGTGTGTTACAGGGATTTCCCTTACTGAAAAGGGAGAGTTTTGGGAAACCATTCCCGTTTTTTTTCTTCACATCTGTAATTTGTTAAGTGTATTTGTTGCTGCTACCGGTGATGCTGCTTCTGTTGCATGGTTATTCTATTACACGAAGTAATCGTGTTTTTATGGGTTAAGTGCTTTTTGAATTGTTGTCTCTTGTTACCCCCCGGGAAAAGTGTGGAGTGGGTGACGCGGATGTGGAAAATTAAGATATTGTTTGTTGTTAATTGATTTTGTTTCCGAAAAGGAAACGTAAATGACAAATAGTTTTGGAAGAAACTGCAAAGGCTGCAGTGTATCCTTAGGCAACACTGTGCCACACTCTGTGAGAAGAAGCAGACACGGAGTATATGACAACAACTTATGATACGTTTTATTCATTATACTAATGAAGTAATTCACTTTTATGAAATTCATTTCATAAACATTTTGTAAAAGTTTGTAAGTCATCTTACTGACTTATTTCCCTTAACATTCCGGGAAGGAACAGACGGGGAACTTCTGTCGAATCAGTGGGTTTTTTTTAGATAATCCACGACGGATTTCATACAATCAACGAAGCTCATATATCTCCACAATTCTCATATGCAGAAGGACATAAGGAGAAAAAATTTACAATATTTCCGAAAATATCAATTCACTCGAGGATCATCCAATATGGTAATTATTTGATGTGGGTTGTGGGCGGATGTCTTCACAAGGTCAGTGGAGTCGAGCCAAAATTGCTCTACTACCACTCCAGCATTTTTGAGTAGCACGTCTCCGACCTAAGCTGTTCAATAACACAATTTCGAAAATCTTATTTCCGTCCACTATTCATCTACTCTATACAAAACTAAGGTGCGTTTGTACCTTATAGATACAAAAATTCATATAATTGAAAATATTTGAAATTTTAAAAAATATTAACAGATGATCTTGTTTTCAATACATTTTTTTCTATTTTAGGGGAAATGTCAGTAAATAAAACTCGTAGTTGGAATCCAGCTAATTTTTCGACTCTAGACTCTGACTCCGGGCACATTTGTCAGACCCCGACTCCACTGCCCCGGTCTTCACCAATCGGGGTTTTTTCGATAGCGAAACTTTAGTGTTTGTTGGATTTGTGCCGTATCATGATTTAATCGAATGGAAGCAATAGTTTTTTATGTTTCAGTTTTTAAAGAATTTTTTAAAAAAAAAAAATGGGAGTAAATAAATTATCTTACCTTGTTATGTTCTTTAAAATCGGTCAACCCAACATTTTGACATTTGAACATTTTACTAAAAGCCAAAAAATAATTTTTTTGCTCAGTTTTTATTTTTAACTCCTAGCAATCTCCAAAGACACGGAGAGATCTCCAAAAATCCAGAGAAGATTGATAGAGATCTCAAAAAAATATACGGAGAAAGGCAGAAGATCTCAACAAATCCAGAGACGTTCCACTGGTCCAGCATCGTCGTCAATATCTATGGGTGGTGTGGATATTGACGTATCAGATACTCTTGATGTTCTGGGCATGAAGATACAGGGTGATGCTCGCTGGTCTAGCCATATATTCGAAGTGTCGAAGGAAGCATTCAAGTGTTTAGGCTTTCTGAAGCGGTGCAAGAAATACTTCACTCCATCTGATCTCGTAAATATTGTGATGAATATGGTGATGAAGTTATGATTATGGGGGTAGAGCCCCAAAAAAAAGGACAAAAACACGTACAGGAAATAAAATATTTTTCTGGAAAAGCTTTAAGAAAACATTTTATGGGGGAAAAATGTCTTTCGTAATAGAAAAATTGTACTAAAATAATGTATTTGGAATTTTATAATTTTTTAAAAGATGGGCCACCACACCAAATACTTTATTTTTTAATATTTTACTAAAGTTCGGTCCTATGGCAGCCCTTTGAAGAAATATGCCGTGGCCTAACCGCGAAAAATATGTAATCACCAAAACCGCACAAAATTACAGAAGAGTGTTTTTCGTGTGGTCAATGGTAATTTTCAATATTTTGGGGTTAAGAGTGTCGGACTCTTTTCTATCGAATTTCATTAAAAAGCTATTAGGTCTTTTTCGCGTTAAGGGCTCGATATGTTTTCATTGACCAGACTAACTGTCATGTTCGTGGGATATCCCGAGTACTCAAATAAAGCAGCATTTCCTCGTATAAATAATACGTAATAGTTTTCTAAATTTCTTTAGTGCTAAGTTACTATTTGTCTTTAAGCAAACCTCAAACCTTAACCTTAAACTTCCTCCTATCTTAATATATATTTACCCTCGACACTGATTCACTGACTCTGTCACGCAGTACGTAGGAATTTAAATAGGCATTCTATAATTTTCTATAAATAATAATAATAAAAAAAATAATATTTTTTTTTGTACAGAAATTGTGTTTTCCCCAAATTTTTTTTTTACCAAAAAATTTTTTTTTTTCCGAAATTTTTTCTTTACAATTTTTTTTTTCAACAGAAATTTTTTTTTTTACAAAATTTTTTTTTTTCAACAAAAATTTTTGTTTTTCAACAAAATTTTTTTTTTCAACAAAAATTTTTGTTTTTCAACAAAATTTTTTTTTTCAACAAAATTGTTTTTATAAATTATATCAGATGCGATTTCCGATTTCCCATAAAAATCGTAATGCTCGAAGAGTATTACGAAAATCTCCTGGTAGTCATTACTATTGACTACCACCATTATCAAACTAATTTTCTACAAATTCAATTTATCACATTGCAATTCTACACAAGTCCATCCATTAATCTCATCCTCATATTAAACCCCATTATGGTAACACAAACAAAAACAGTCGAATGCGGATTAATCAACAACAGAGCAAACATTTCGTACTTACATCCCTAATAAAAGTTAATGACATCAACTGGGGGGAATTCACTCACGCGAACAGCAGAGCCCTAATGTCTGGCACAGTTTTGAGCTCAAAGCGCACGCACCAGCAAAGGACAAAAGGGCAAGGAAGGATTCGGTGTTGTTGTTCGGTTTTAATTCAAAATAGATTTTGCGTTAACTTGATTACTTTATTTTCGCCCGAGGACCTTGTTGGCCTGGGGTGGGGAGAGCATAGCATCAGCACAGCCACCACCCCTATGCCACCCCTTGTTACCACTTGTACCACTTGTATGAATGTGTTGTTCTAAACAATAATTGACAAAATATTGTCCTTTTTTGTGTCAAGTCAAGTGGATCTGTTTGTCTTTTATTCATTTATTTTTGTTCTGCACATTTGTTGGAATGATGAAGCGTTCATTGACTCGTTTGTGTATCGTTACAAGGGTGTTAGTTTCCCGTAATTACTACAAGATGTGGATGTGGACTTGTGGAGTTATCGGTTAAGATCCTACAGTGGACAAACCATAGAGGCCGGCGGAATACCGGAAACCCCTTGGAAATTTAAAAATTTATAGGGAACAAACTACTTTTCTAGCCTTTGAAATCTTCTGTGAAAATATCTGTAGTAAATCTCTACCAAGCCGCCTTAAGCTCAACCACATTCTCCCTTATCGTTCTGTTGTATTTTGTAAAATTAGATGAACAAGGGTGTTGCCTTATTCCACTACAACCATTTATTGCAGATGATTATTTGCTGAGTAGAGCTACACCAGGAGTCCTTTTACCCACTCTGCACAAATGTCTTACAAGGACCCCCAATGATGGATTGCTGTTGACTGCTATGCAGTAATGAAGTTGCCTTCTGACACCACCAACAAAATGTGAACACATGTTTGAAATCTCCGGTTGCTAAATCAAAAACAGTCACACGATCTCCGAAATGAAATGTTAGTTTTCCCTAATGTCATTTTAAAAATATCTTTTCAATTTCATTGCATTCACTTCGGGATTTCTGTTGTCGTTATTAAATTGATAACAGGTTTCGAAACTTACATGATGTTCGCCGAGTTCCGCCACATATCGGCGGATCTGAAGTCGACTGAGGCTGGCGGCAGCCGATTTGAAAGTTCATAAAACAGCTGAATGTCGCTGACAGGCCTATAAATAAAATGTCTTTCTTGCTGCTTTATTTCGTTTGGGAGGTGGGGGACGAACATCTCTTAAATATTGTTAGTCATACCAGAGCGACAGTAATGGATACAATTTTGAAATTTTTGAAATTTCCACAACAATAGCCGCCACTACTGGCACTGTCGCACATTATCAAAACTCCCCAGGGCAAACAGCCGCACACGTTGTGGGCATATATTTCACGACAAATAAGGAAGCGATCTTCAAGAAAACGAAGCACAGTGGTGTGAAACGTTCGAATAAAATGTGGGGATTGATGGTGGAAGTAATCATCGAAAATTAGGGATATTTTCACGAGTTGTACTCATGTCCAAAATGACGCCATTCATCTTTACATTAATTTGTACATTAATTTGATGAACAATGTACATCAATTTGATGAATATTGTACATTAATTAGATGAACATTGTACATTAATTTGATGAACATTGTACATTAATTTGATGAACATTGTACATTAATTTGATGAACAATGTACATCAATTTGATGAACAATATACATCAATTTGATGAACATTGTACATCAATTTGATGAACATTGTACATTAATTTGATGAACATTGTACATTAATTAGATGAACATTGTACATTAATTTAATGAACATTGTACATCAATTTGATGAAAATTTTACATCAATTTGATGAACAACAACAACAACACCAATTTGATGAACATTGTACATCAATTTGATGAAAATTTTACATCAGTTATAATTTCTATAAAACATTTCTATTTTGCAAAAATTTCTGAAAAATACAACATTTCTATGTTGGAAAAAATTCTGAAAAAAACAAACATTTCAAAAAAAATCATTTCAATTTTGCAAATAATCTTTAAAGAGTTTCATGCCATGTATTTGCTATGATTGCCACGAATTGATTGGTTAGGCGGCATATCAATACCTTCGTGCTGTAGTAGTACCGACTAATCTTCTTAGGAAAACCCAGGTGAGAATCTGTTTGGTTTATTCACAAGTAGCGCTATAATCTCCCTGTAGCGCTCACTGGTAACCCAAATGCCATTTTCAGCATTTTCAAAGAAAAATGGATCAACATGCCAAAATCCGTACCCATTTCTCAGTCTCTGAGAATCCATTGGTTCCTCGATGCGGCATTTTTGCGTGTTAATATAGAAGATGTGCTTGAATTGTATTAAAACGGGAGAAACATTAAGCCCAGAAGTTGCGCACATCACGAGACATGGATGAATGGGAATCCATTATAAGGGACTCTGACCAAAAATGTTCTATAAATAATAAATATAACTTACAAAAACAACACAAAATCTCGTCATCGTCCACCAAATCATGCCCTATGGCTGCAGTAATACCAAATATGCATATTTTTTCCCACCATTATTACGATTTAGAACCACTGTGCAACCGAAAACAATGTAACTTATTTTAATGTATAAATTAAATTTTCAATTTAACAACAATTTCGAACTCCTTGTCCCTCTTCAAGTTGCCTCTCCACACTTTGTTGCTAATTGATCAAACACACAACAGTTCCCCTTAGGGAGGGGTGGGAGATGAAGAGGAAACCCAAGATGTTTCTAAAGTACTTTGCAAGAAATGGAGAAAATTGTTAAACATAAATTAGGCGACTATTATCGAAGTACGGCGTCCGACTGCAGCTTCTGGGGATGTTCGGAGGGTTGTTTCTTTTCAAATTCATTCATTCAGTTACACACTCAGTCATTCAGTTTATATATTTCGAACATTTTCGGTGTCAGTTGGCAACGGAGTGCCAGTGAGTGAGTGCGTGTGTGTTGTGTTGACATTAAACCAGAGTGTCAGTGTCTTGTTGACAGATGTCAAACAGAAGATCTTTGCAGTCGGTCGGCACTTTGTTTGGCATGTTTTCATGCTGCAACATGAGAGTGCGGTGGCATATTTGGATGAAACATGGTGTTTCAATTAAAAACACATTTAACGCAATTAATATTTTTAGATCACATTTGAATTTTTATTTTTATATTATGCTCCCTCCTCAGTTGGCGTACTTGTTGGTGTAGGGCGTTCTCAATGATTGTGTACACATTTTAGAATTATCTTATGACCCGGCATAATGCAAAGTGACACGCTCCTCTTTTTTTGTGATATATATAAATTATAAAGCTAAGGCGAACGTTTTTACTATTCCCTAGAATAGAGGTTCCCAAAATGTGTACGGCGGAACCCTGGGGGTTCAACAAAAAAAAAAAATGGACATTTTCTTTTAATAAAAGAATTGAAGCCGAATGACCATCAAGCCCGTCGCACGTTCGGTGAATGGGCCCTCAACCAGATGGCCACCGATCCTGATTTTCACAAGAAATTCTTGTTCAACGATGTAGCTCTCTTTTGGTTGAATGGATGCGTTAATAAACAAAATTGTCGCATTTGGAGTAATGAAATTCCACAAGCCATTGTTGAGACGCCCTTACACCCTCCATGTCGAAGTCACTATTTGGTTCATATTTCTTCAAAACTGAACCCGGCCATAATTTTACAGTCAATGGGGAATGCTACAATGACTTTTTGTGCCTGCATTGGAGGATGTTAATGTGGACGACCTTTGGTTCCCACAAGACGGCGCTACATGTCATTCGGCCAACGAAACAATCAAATTATGGAAGGAAACTTTTGGGGAGCACATTATCTCGCGTCGTGGGCCTGTGACGTGGCCTCCAAGATCGTGCGATTTAACACCGATGGACTATTTTTGTGGGGTTATGTGAAGTCGCTTGTCTATGCAGATAAGCCCGACACGATTTACGCCTTGGAAGAGAATATCCGGGGCAATATTACTGACCATCGGCCCCAAATGCTGCAAAAAGTAGACGAAAATTGGCACTCTTTTTTAAAACATAATCGCAAACTCTTATCTTTATAATAAAGAAAAATTCTTGGCCATAACATTAAATTATATGCGTTTATTTATTCTTGAAAACCACACGTTGGGAATTTTTTCTGTGTTGGGAATTTTTCAAAAACCTCATAAACTTTACGAAGTTTATCGAGGGCTTATATTCAATAACCTCTATCTACATTTTGACGAAATTTTTTTTTTATGCCAAACTCATCACTGACCCCATCTGCATCTACTGTAAAAATTTCAATTGAAGAAACCTATTTTTAGTACTATATATGCTGTATTTTATCATTTGTCTATCTACAAAGATACTTGTTTATGAATTTTATAAAGGCAAAACCCTCTATCTACATATTATTTTCCTACGCAATGATTTCATTTGTGAGTCAATACCCTCTATCTAAAGGTGGTAATTCCAGAGGAGTATCACTATTTCTATGATAATCTCAGCCAGGCGCAGTAAAAATTCTGAAAATGTATTATAATCCTTTAATATAGCTTTCACTACAAAATTATAATTACACAAGTTTTTTTTTCTGTGTAGGGTACAAATGTTAGAACAGGTCCTGCCATTTTTCCATCCCCAACATTTCTTGTGAACATATCTACCCCCTATCTCCCACCTTTTTGTGGATCCCCATACAAAAACCGTAAAACAAACTTAATTTTAAAATAAGGCAATACCCTCTATCTACATATTATTTTCCTACGCAATGATTTCATTTGTGAGTCAATACCCTCTATCTACCAAAGAAGCTAAAATAACTCGAATTTCAACAAAATTTTTAGTTAGGGTGTTTGTAAGACACATTTTGTTAATATTGTGGAAGATGAGTTCATTAAAATTGTTGCTAATTTGCGAATAAAACAGTTTTTTGCCTTTCCTGAAAAATTGTGTTTTTGTAGATAGAGGTTATTGAATATAAGCCCTCGTTATACGAGTTTGTTAAATGTGATTTGTTTTTTGAATTGTCTGCGTTTTTCCACTACGATTTTCCCAAGGCACATTTACAAGGTAGTCGCATCAGGTACAACAAATACAACATTACAATAACAACATGAAATTTGTTTTTGATTAGACAACGAAACTGTCAGAGACATCTGATTGAAGTTGTTATGAAAATGTCAACAAATTCTATATTGTTGATTGATTGTTGACAAATATAAAAGGAATAAAAAGAAATGAAAAAACACATTTAAAAATATGGAATACAAATTTAATATCATTCAAGTTCCTCCGACAGTCTCTGGGACAGAAGGTTAGATTGGATAGAGATGACCTGGGTCGAACATATGACTCACTTAAGCCCTTGGACGAAAATAGGCATCTCATCTAGAGACGTTGTTAAAGTGATTAATTAGAGGTAGTACTGCGTTGAAACACACGAAACTACCCAGTTCCCAGTCCAGTTCAGATCATTCAACAATTTTTTACATGCTAGCGAGTTTACGAGTATGTTTATCTTACTAAATTTATTTGTTGCTCGCAGCTAGCGTTAAATGGTATGCCCCGGTCAGGGAGTATATATAAAGCCGTATAACGCTTAGAACTCACTGATTTAGCAGAATTTTCCCGTAGATATTATCTCATTCTCAAGTAGGAGTGGAATATAACATTCCGGTGATTACTTTTGTTACTCACTGACCGGGACCCACTGTTTAACGCCGGCTCCGAACGGCTAATGTATTTATATAGAGAAGTTTGTACATGGCTTAGAGATAAATCTCTTACTCGTAAAGCCGCCACCTCTGAAAATTGGTATGATGTTTTTGGCCGACCCAGGAGATATACGTGGGTTGCTTGTGTGCTAGTCGCACACACTCCCACCACGCCACGGCGGCCCTCAGAGAATTGTCTGTATTACTTACTGATTTGAGTTCCTTCATAATTAAATAATATGTTCCGAGAATACCGCCATAACGCGAAATAAACACTGGATATAAATGACTTAAATTTTAATTTTGTATTGTGTCTTATGGCGAAATTTAAATTAAAAAGTATCTCATTCGGCTGGTATTTGGAGTAGAGGTACAGAGGACCCTTTTTGTGTACTCAGGTCTAAATAAGATTTTTGTGAGTTATTACGGTATTCTGGAATGTACGAAATTTCAAATATTTGTCAGTGTTACAAACATGAGCCAACAAAGGAATTATGGCGATTGTGGCAGAAGCCAGGTTGGATATTTGTAATTCGAAACGATTTTGTATTTGGCCATAATCCCCATATATACTATCAACAATTGTAGGGATTATTTTGGAGGTTCCGCCGTTTAAGAAACAATTTTGAAGTAGAACGATTTTAAAAAATTAAAATTATCAATATCACTTGTCGAGGTGGATTAGGTGTGATATTTAATAACCTGTTCCACAGAGTGATGTAGGCTACAAAAAATACTATTTACTATTTCTAATTTAACAAAATAGTGGTATGATATAGATTTAAAATTTGTAAAACCTTCATTTATTTATTGAATTCAAAGGCAAAATTAAAGCTAAAGTACAAAATGAAGAATATGATATTTACAGTGTAACATTATAAGAAAAAACAGTTAAACTTTAAAGTCAAGAGTAAAACTAAAAATTAGGTCCCAGAAATATATGACATTGCCGAAAATGTTATTAGGCAATTGCAAATTCTCTAGTACATTCTTGCGGTATGTTATTGGAGAGATATCACATTGTTTTCATTTCTGCAGCACATTGTTAAATTTCGAGGTCTTTTCTATTTATAAATAAAGATATCTTATTATAAAAGAGAAAAACAATTACAAATTTTAAATTACAAAGAACAACTTTTACCATAGCTTTATTTTGATAAATTTTTTGTATCCCATAATTCTCTGCTTTGCTTTTTGAACTTTAAGCCGAGTATTTAAATGCCGTAGACGAAAGTGGATACGGCATTTAAAAAAAAAATCCTTCACATTTTTTGGCAGATCCACTGCTTGGGCTTCTTGAAGCAAGCGCTGACGAAGACTTCTGGAATAGGATATTTCCGTTGAATTTATTTTATAAAAAATGGACTCCAAGCCTTTCACGTTGCTTAAAAACATTTCAGAGGGTTTCTTTAGGCGACCCCTTGATACCTGATCGACCCAGGTAGAAGATCTTTCATAACTTTGGTATTCTTCAAGATTTAACTTTCGAATAATATATCCAGATACATATTCTAATGCATCCTCTTGAAAAATACCAAAGTCATCAAAATGCTCTGTATCTAGGTCTTCTACAATATCGGATTCTCCCTCAATTTGTATGTCAGGGTCTTCTTGAATATCAATTTCTGGATAAGGAAGCACCACCTCCAATGATCCCTGTCGAATGTTTGGTTGTGGATTCACTGAAGAGAGCCATTCAGTGATATCATTTTGTACATTACCAGTGCCGCTTAAATGTTCTGTATTTCGCGCTGAATATCGAAAAGTATGGCTATTGCTTACAAAAACATGGAAGAAGAAAAATAAAAATTTTAAAGTTACCTAGTATGTATTTTCGAAGCCTGTATTGGAATTCTTTTGGCGTCGGATGGTCGTTTAAACCGCCCTTGCTACGAATAGCCCCAAAAAAATGCTCCAAAACATCCTGGTTGAGCCGGTTTGTTAAAATGTAGGGCATGGTATACATTTTGTTAAGGTAATCATGAAGCATTACTAAGGCATTGTTTGTCATAATAATACCTTTCTGGAAGGGGTCTAACCTTTTTTTGTTTGGAACTATTGGCATTGACATCAATTCCGTCATGCGGTCTAAGATCTGGTTTTGATTTTCCAATGCTAAGCCATATGGTTCCTTACGAAAAGAGTACATACAAATTTGTATGGCATTAATAATGATGAATTGATTTGTGACTGAGAATTTTGTTTTATGGATACAATGATTTCAAAACAAATTTAGATAAATTCGCGAATATCCACATTCGATAATGGAAATAATTTAGATTTCGACATATATCTCATCGTAAATTATTGTGTAAAGTTATTTACCTTTCCAGGGTATGAATATGTATAAATAGTTGAATTTAATACGTCGAACCAATCATTGACTAACTGAATAAAATCCGCAGACTCAATTGCCTTATGAACATCCATGCCAAGAGAGTAGCAGCGTCTAATAGCGTTCGCTGTGGTGTTTGAAAAAAGCTGAGCCGCTAATTTGACTTTTTGTCTTCCTGCAGATTTAGTTATTTTAGTATGTGTTAAGATAAATACAGAAAATACTCGCCTAATCCTTTTATAGAAAGATGTTCGTTCGTCAGTTTAAAAGTTATTGACATATCACTTTTAGATGTGCACTTTAGTACATCTTCAATTGTACGTGGCGTAAGTAAATCATTTTTCACCAAAAAACCTGTGTCAAGATAATGGTTTCGGATAAGTTTTAGCAAATGGGGCGCATCAGCAAATGTAAAAACTTTTTCTTTTTCGTTTACAGGATTAGGAAACCATGGATTATCTAAAAAATGCATTAATTGATATATGTTTGCATGTGAAAACCTTGATACATGTAGAAATAACAATAATTTTATTCTACACTCCATCATGGATTCTATTGCAAGTAAAAAACAAATAAATAAGTTTCAGTCGGGTGAACCCACTTTTAAAACCCTCACCCATAAGGGGGTAAGTTTTAAAGTTTCCCCTGAGCTTAATGTATCTACATTGACGTCAAAGTTTGAAATTCGAACCCGTATTATTAAAAAATTACTCCCAATAAATTCAATTCTTGCTGCTGAAACTTTTGCTACGTACACCAGCAAGTCTTCTATCGCTGGCAAAAATTAAGAGATATGCCCCTTTTCTATGATGGAGAGTACAGAAATATTATTGCATATATAGAAACGGTGCAAAAAAATACCTGGAGCAGCACCTAACTCTTTCAATAATTTTCTGTTTGTTGGACCCATGTCACATACTACTGCGACTACCACAAAGCCGACGTCAAAAAGCTTTGATATAATGTTGAATAAAATTTCCTTTGTCATTGCGCAATCGTAGTCATAAAAAACAGGCTGTTTCCAGGATTTTCGGAGTCCACGAGCCATTACTACTTGAACAAATTTCGCCGGTTTTCGTACGAAATCGCCTGCCGCATCATACTCGTAGGTCTCAACTATCTTCATCTCATCAAATACCAGTACGCATATCCTTTCTTCTGCGGCGAGATCGGTGCATTGCTTCATAAAATCGATGCAGACCTCAAGAATTCCCTCATTCATTGGTACTTTGTTGCACCAGCGATGCAAAGTTGACACATGTGGTAGCGGGAATCCTTTAGCATACAGATGTCTGTATGATCTTGGCCCAGACGCGTGTAGACATATTGCACTGGATATGTCGTCCCAATTCCAATTTACCCTTCCGGGTGTTCTTATCTTTTTTAGCTGGCCTTCTGTAAACAAGGTGTTCATAGATCGTGTTATTGATTCAATTTCTGATTCTTTCTCGGCCATATTACGTCGCAGCATCTTGTTCTCCTCTTCCAATTTCTTTGACAATTGTTTGTATTTCGACAATTCACTAAGCAGTGTACATTCGAGTAGTATTGGGCTGGATAAAAATATATTAGAAATGACAATATCTACTGATTATTGGTACTTACTCCGTTTGTGTTTCCATGTCCTTATTTACCGGCAATTTCTCTGTTGCAATGCACGGCTCCCTAATGGAAATACTTACATATATTAGAAATATTTTAATAAACGGATTTTTTATGTACTTACACAGATTTCATTTGAATGTCCATATATTGTAAATATTCCTCCTGCATCATGGATGGTACCCTATTAAACCGTATCATTCAAATAAATCATTCTTTACAAATTATTTCATTATACATACTATATTGAGGTGTCCATATTGAAATCCAAAAGGGAATTCGATGTTGAAATACTTGCGCTAATCAAAAGTAAATAACTTAGTGTTCTGTTTTACACTTTGTTTCATATTATGGTAAAAATTCAGTCCAATTTCCCATAGGGCAAATGCAAACAAGTAATACAATTCACGGATGAAAACTTTGTGTTTCCTGAATACTTACCACACTTCGAAAGGAGTTTCATTCCCTCCGTTTACCGGTAGGTTCTGACCAGGCAATGGTTCATAAAATGGCTCTGCATTTGGCATTAAAAGTAGCCGTTGTGCTCCCCTTATAAAATAAGAGGGCAAGAAATGATCACCACAAATGCATGAACTTGACTTTAAATCCATTTCACATATTTCGCTCCATTTCTTTTTTCTTCGGTCATCTTTCGGAACATTGAAAAATGTTCCATTTCCGCGCACTTCTTTTTTATTGCAAAGGCTGCATTTTCTCATGTTTATTTATTTTTATTTTTCCACAAATTTCAACTAACAAAATATCACAAATTGAATTTTTATAATTCAATTCAAAATAAAAAACCAATAACGAATGAATTTGAATTTTCAAACGTCATATTCAAAATAGAAATAAAACGTCATTTCTAAATGACACATTCGCTTACAGACCAAATGAAAAAAATAGAATATCAGCTGATTGTCAAGACTACCTTGTAAATGTGCCTTGGATTTTCCCATTTGTTTCCCTTTGAAATATCATTCAGAAGTGAAATTCAATACAAAAATAATATTTGAAAAATCATATTTTGAATTTTTTGATTTATTTGTCTTTTCCGATGGGATTTGTCAACATGTTATTATATTAATTACCATACAAAGTGAATTTATATTCTAATTTTGGGTCCAAGGGTAAATCGGGTGACAGAGCTGAATTTTTGCGTCTGGTGGGAATCGAATCCACAACCCACCACACTGATAGGCAAGCACGCTACCCACTGGCCTAACGGGGGCGTCTCCTTTACACAGAAAAAAATACGGGCCAAAAATATTCAATTACTGTCGTAATTGAAATTAAGCTTGGATATCAATTAATGTTGTAATTGAACTTAGAAATTCTTGGTGAAATCAATGTAAAAAATAGTAAAAAAATCAATTACTTATTTAAAATTTGAGTAATTGAATTCACAACTTTTGTAATTGGAAGAAAATCAATTAAAAAAGTAATTGAATTGACGAATTCCATACAAACTTCGTAATTGATTTCAAAATTATGTTTTTTCTGTGTTATACATATATTTATTCCAATTTACTCCATTTAATGGACAACATTTATTTTGATTGCAGCTGAGGTTAAGATCGTAGTTTCTAGTTTAATTTTCACCTCTGGCCTCGACGGCTTGTCTCGCAACCATAAAGAAGGACATATTTTACATTTGAGTTCAATAGGTTTATTTTTTGTCCTTTTCGAGATAGAGTTTGACTACCAGACAGTTTTAGAAAATCCAAATGCTTGCCTGGCTTGGTTCATTCTGTTGGGGATATCCTTTTTCGATCCACCCATATTATCGATTTCACTTTCTAAGTAACAAAACGAATCCAACTCATCACTAATATCGCTACCTATAGGGATCATTTCCGTATTTGATTTGTCTTCAAAACCATGCGAGATGCCCTTTCCTGGACTAAGCTCAATTTCGTTTGACCGCCATAGTGTTCCGGCGCCAAAGAGACGCGACGAAAATATCGTAGCCTTAAGTGTATCCGTTCCAAATGAGCCAAATCAATCGATTCCATGTCGTTCTCTCGAATTGGGCATCTCCCGTGGTGATCATATGACCGAAATCGAATATCATTCTTAAAATGTAACATTTGCACTACATCGGAAATAAATTTGTAGTCTATATCGTAAATATTCTATGTTTTATTAATATATGAATCGAAGTCTTTAATGGAAAATCCGTGTAATGATGGTCAAGAAAAATGCTGGCCCTTGCCAGATTAATTCTATTCAGATCAAATGACATATTGCCATCTTCACAAGGTCAAGAGCTTTCTTTACAATTATTCTCCTGATTGATGGAAACATGACTTCTTAGCCGATGCTACAAACGTTTCACTTTTCGGGCGTTAATATTTTCTTCACACAATATTAGCTCTCGTATGTTAACTCCCTTATAGCGAAGACAGCAACCTGAACATAATTCTCCGATTCATTGCATTTTATCGCAATTGCATCTGACATGAGTGTATAATTTTCCTGTCGTACACGTTCGTACATATTGTGGCATTTGAATATATTAATGTTGTTGTTGTTGTTGTTTTTTCTGTTTGTTTATATCCACAGTAGTTTAAAATGGGTTAACCTCCCGACTCGGCTGTATGATTAATGGGGCCGTAACTTTAATTTCACAGATGCAATTATAAATTCAATTAGACAACATTGTTAGACTGGCTTGGCTGCTTCGGCTGCCGGTGCTGGCTGATCGTAACACCAACAATGCAACCCATTCACCGGCGGAGGCAACGACGAAGTCATTTAGTGTCAGTTGTTAATTATTTTCAAATCCATCAATGGCCACTCAAAACGGGATTGGGTTTGTGGTTTTTGTTTTGCCTCAGCGGTTTCATTCTGAGTTTTGTGCATTTGAAATATGAAATGTGACCAACAATTAATTGTGAAAACCAACGGCCAACGGACAATTATATTGACGCCTGTTTGACTACTTGGCCAACCGAGAAATACTCGCTGCTCTCTGGACCCATTCAATCGGACAACACAAATGCCTGTTTAATTGATGGCCCGCCATACATCACTTTCCCAATAAGCTGCCGTTGAATACTGCCCAAACACTCCCGGTGAAGAGATGAGTTGAGGGCGATGACGCTGATGATGATGATGGTGAAACCCGAAATATGCATAACCTCTCGCTTTAAAGGCTAAGCAAACAATCAATTCAGGTAGCGTTTTTATGTTTTGTATTGCCAGTTATGATTCTTAAAGATCGCACCTTTCGGTCTGCTCTGTGTTTCGTTTGTGATGGTTTTTGATCTTTTGTTTGCAGTTCAATGGTGGGCAGGCGCTCTGTGTGTGTGTGTGTGACTTGGCAGAAGGAGGACGTTCGACGCGTGTTGATTTTTTGTCCATGTTTTATGTTAATTTGAAAGGTTTCTTCGGTGAGTTGTTTGTGAATGAAAAAGGGGGGACACATGCAAGAAATGTGTTAATATCCCTTTAGATTTTATGATCTATAATTCCATAAACATTAATTTAAAAAAGAAACGCCCCACGTACATTTTCATTCGTCTGTCGGCCTGTGGTCTATCTTGTGTTTGAGTGTTTCCTTCAAAATATATTCAAATGTCGTTGTGTTACTTTATGATTTATGTAAATTTGTCAGATTTTGAAATTGTTTTTGATCGTTTTTCAAATGTGTTCAAACAGGCGACAGACTGGCACAACATCACACGGTGGTTTCGAATGAGTGAAAGGTGTTAATCATATGAAAGGGGGGCATCCGATGTCTATGTGCGTACAGGAAGACATCGCATAGTACTTGGGTTTCTCAAAAGTAAAGTTTTGAAATTTTCAAAAAAAAAAAATTGAATTTTCAAATAAATTTTTTTTTATTAATTTTGGCATTTTAAGTCGAATTTTCGTTATTTCTCCTTTATTATGAAATCATATGGCAAGCGGTCGCTAATGTAAACGATACGTTTATCATGTGGTCGTTACAAAAGAGAGACAGACATTACGTACATACTTTGTTTGTTCTTTTATCCTTAACCGTAGAACACTGTGAATTTGTGTCTCTGTAAAATATAAGAAAAACGTGTTCTTTTCAAAAATTTACAAAATTAAATGAATTCATTTTTATTTTCTTATTAAATAACTAGTAAGTTGTAATGCGCCTATGGCGCCCGTTGAAATATGGAAAAAAAATTTTGTTGAAAAAAAAAATTTTTTGTTGAAAAAAAAAATTTTGTTGAAAAAAATATTTTTTCTTGAAAAAAAAAACTTTTGTTAAAAAAAAATTTTTGTTGAAAAAAAAAATTTTGTTAAAAAAAAAAATTTTGTGGAAAAAAAAAATTCTGTTAAAAAAAAAATTTTGTTGAAAAAAAAAATTGGAAAAAAAAATTTGTAAAAAAAAAACATTTTGTAAAAAAATAAATTTTTCTTGAAAAAAAATTTTGTAAAAAAAAAAATTTTGTAAAAAAAAAAATTTGTAAAAAAAATTATTGAAAAAAAAATTTTGGTAAAAAAAAATTTGGGGAAAACACAATTTCTGTACAAAAAAAAAATATTATTTTTTTTATTTTTATTATTTATAGAAAAAGAAAATTATAGAATGCCTATTTAAATTCCTACGTACTGCGTGACAGAGTCAGTGAATCAGTGTATCAGAGAATCAGTGTCGAGGGTAAATATATACCTATTAATATAAATTAAGATTGTACAGGCAAAATCGCTTAGCGCGATTTCGTTTAGCGCGATTTCGATAAGTAAGATAAGTCTTTTTAAAAAAAAAAAAAAAAAAAAAAAAAAAAAAAAAAAATTAAATTAAAATGTTGTATTTTTTTTAAAAGACTAACCTCACAGACGATGTTTAGTGTTCCCAGTGTTCTAGGGTTAAAATTGCGATGATATCGTCGAACAATAAACAATGCAATTCGTTGCTACAAAGAATCATGTATGAGGAGAAACGACCAAAAAAAGATTAAATTTTTTGAAAATAAAAAATGAATTAAAACATTCGAATTCAAAGTGAATTTCTTTTGTTTATCTTTCATAAATTAACTCGTTTTATTTATTAAATTTTTTCCAGTTATTTTTTATTTTTAATAATTTTAAAATGAAATGAATTCGTTTTGTTGGCTTTTGTTGTTTATTGAAAGGCAGAAAAACAAATTATATATAACAAATCGTTTTTCGACTCGATTATCATCAGCATATCCTTTAACCTCCCCATAGGGGTTTAGGTCCTGTAAATAAGAGCCTAGGGTCCGAGAGCCTCGATTACAACGGTGTCAAAATAAGTATTTTTCGGCTTTATTAAAAATCGTGCTTTGACCAATTTGTACGGTCTATATTATTGGACGACCGTGGTACGGTAAATGTTGGCGACTTTAAAAGTAAGAGAGCAATCGCTATGCCATGTAAAACTTCTCTGGAGCCAGCTTTAAATAGTGGGTCTTGGTCAGTGAGTATACAAATTATATCGCACTGATGCGAGAGAAGTTCCCCGCCTGTTCCTTCATTGAATGTTAAGGAAAAAAAGTAGATATTATGTAGGCAATTTTTAATGAAAATTTCTTTTTTTTAACAAATATTGTTATTATGTTAATTTTTAAATTTTTTTTTTTATTTTTTTTTAAATTTTTTTTTAGTTTATTTTTAAACATAATTTTATTTATTTATTATTAATTACAATACAAAGTAAATTTATATTCTAATTTTTGGGTCCAAGGGTAAACCGGGTGACATAGACCATATGTTTAGATTTTTGCAGCGACAGACCAAAGCCTCTGGTGGGAATCGAACCCACAACCCCCACGCTGATAGTCAAGCACGCTACCAACTCGCCTACCGGGGCGCTTTAAAACATAATTTTATTTTAGATGGTTAGGTCGCGAATTTTTTTTATCAAATTTCCGCATATCAAATCCAAAATATTTTTGAGACCATAATTGTTGAAGTTATGGGGAAAAACTGACATTGATTGGTACCCACAGCATCATTTGCACTCACTACACACATAACACAGTGCTGCAAAAAAAAAAGTGAAATATCGAAAAAGTCATACCATCTTTCTGGTAGGTCTTGTGGAGTACAATAAGAATCTGTAGAGTCGAATTCGGTTAAAGGGAAATGTAAAATATCAAGAAATTTATTTCAGTTATGCGGGATTTAATAAAAAGTACTTCGGTCATTTAAACGCACTGAGTCTGTACTTTTGAAAGTGTTCTATGAAACGATGATAGAAACTTGTGGCACATCTATTAAATTCAGTATGCATGAGCTTGGTTGGAAATAGTCACTAACAGCCTGTTTTTATAAAACGTATACGTCGGAGACGAACAGAAACGTCTGTAGCCGAAATGAAACTGAATTGTGTTTCTATAACTCCAACGAATCCAATTAGACAATACACACAAAAATACATAAGAACAAAATTGCAATTAGAATTTAATTAAGACTTTCGTGTTGGAATATTTCGTCGTTGCTAATATTTATTTTAAATTAAACGATTTTTTCAATTAAAATCGATTTGATTTGAAATTTCTCAAACATACCCCAAAATCTTGAAAAAAACCGAGTCAAAAACCGGTTCTGCGTACCTGTTGCGCACTTATAAGCCTCTGACATAGCTAATTATCAACTGATTCTTGTTTTCTTACCGGATTTAAAAAGAAGGCTTATACACCTTTCTTTGAAAGCAAAATATTCACGACGAATACTATATTGGTTGGATTTGAAAAGGGTTACCCATTGTGGATTAGGAACAAGTTCAACTCATTCAAAAGTCGTCACTTATTAATGATGCTAGTGGAAGAAGGACAGCTAGAGTTGCCAGACTTCCAAGTTTTTGTCCAATACTTTGTCTAGCTTTATCTTTACTAAATACAAAATTTGGGCAAGATCGCGTTGGGCATATTGGTATTAGTACACGATTTATAATGGGGCGGGATGGTACATTTGCATGGGAGGTACCAGAGGGGGAGTTGCCAGACTTCCAAGTTTTTGTTGGAAACTTTGTCTAGCTTTATCATTACTAAATACAAAATTTGGGCAAGATCGCGTTAGGCATATTGGTATTAGTACACGATTTCTAAAGTGGGCGAAATAGACAATTTGTATGGGAGGTACCCGAAAATATTAAGCCATGCCAAAATTTCAAAGCGATTGTTTAACTCTTTCGAAAGTTATTGTGCGTACCAGCAGGACAGACGGATATGGCTCAAACGATTTAGAAAGTTATGAATCGAATTTGGTTCAAACACACTTTTGAGCCGTATCAAATGAGGGCATACAAATATTTACGGCCAGGAAAAAAAATATTTTTGTCTGTAATTTCGCTCATCGACAGTTGATATAAATATCATACGATATAAATATCATATCATTTTTTACAATTTCGATTTGGCTGGTTTAATTATGACATAGCATGTAACTGGACTTGACTAGCCCGTCGGGCAGCCCTAGCTACAGCAGCCACATTCTCAGTGAGTGTGCACTGATTGACGATGGAGACCGTAAATGTTGTCCACTAGATCCACTAGGTCTTACTAACTTTTGGTAAAAATTGAAGCATAGAATTTTGAAATTTATCGTTTTTTTAAGGTTCAAAAAACATTTTTTTTTCGTAACGCTTAAGTAGTTTAAAAATTTGGAGTCTCTTCAAGTTATGCTAAGAAAAGTGAAAAAAATATTTTTTTTCAAAAATAATAAATATTGGGGAAAATCTGAGAATTGATAAAATTGTTTTTAAAAAATTTGACGTGATACAGACATTTCCACGAGTCAGCCTGCCAAAAGTCAGCTCGATTGGATCACTGAAAAAAGGTTAAAAATCGGTCGAAAGGCTTTCACACAGGCGACTACGAGCTTCATACTTCAAACTTTAAAAAAAAATTATGACATGTGCATGAAAATCGCCGATACACGTGTATTTTTATTTTTTCCCCTCTTTCCGAATATGTGCATTTGGTTCATAGGACAGAAAAAAAATCTATTTTTTGTAACACGGTGTAATGCATTCAGAGGCACCCCTGAAGGCTTTCCGTTTCAACATCCTTGAGCTGGCTATATAAAGCCAACCACCAAATTGTATCTGTTATGTACGTGTGTGGTCTCAGATTTGTACCACTATCGATTTTTTAGAACAGAGATTTTTATAACTAGAAACCACTGTGCATTGTATTTGAAAAACAAAAATAAATTAAACTTTTCAAATATTATGACGATATTCTTCACATTTCAATTTTTGTGTTTATGGTTTTGAATATTTAACATTAATTTTACGATTAAGTTTTATTGTTTAAGGTCATTATAACCACCAACAAAAAAAAAAAATGTGTGCGATCAAACATTAAAATGTGCCCACAAAAAAGTTGTTAAATCTCAAGGTGGGGGACACCTATGATTTTTATAGCCGTGATCATCATTGATCATTTACCGATCAGAAATGGGACAATGTTTGGACATTTTTCAGTTATACCATAACATCGTATCCATTTCATTGTGTACAAAAAAAATTTCACTTTCTTTTAGACAAAAGGGTGAAACAACGAAATGCCTCGTAAAATAAAATTTAATTAAAGGCTTTTACATTGACTTTTAATGAAATGTTTTGCCGCTAGATGACAGAAGACCATAAAATATGAGGATAGCTGGCGTTAAGATCGTTAAAGATCTGTTATTGGTGATGGAAGTGGAACTGGGGACAGTTGACGAGAGCATGCGTTTTATTGGTTATTTTGTTTCTTTTTTTCATTGGGAACACCTGTAGTTTTGTGTGGACATTTTGAAGCAGATGCTTGCAGTGTTTGATAGCGACTTTATATCATCGATAGCACGATGTCAGTGTAAAATGGATTTTAGTCCGTGGCATTATTGCTGGACTGAGTGATTTACTTTATATTTTCTATATTCTATTATTTCTAATATGTGTGATTATGTAAAAATTAATAAAAACAAAAAGTGGGTATGAAATAACACAAAAAATAAAATAATCCCCATAAAAATGGCGAAAACTCATTTGGCTCATATTTTGGAGGTTGTTTCATTAAACATTTGGGGATTCATAACCCATATATAAACTCCATAATAAACCCCAAGGATAGTTCTTTTTTGGGTTTTAGGGCTTATTTCATTATTATTTAATTTTTTAATTGGGCGGGCGGGCGTCCGGCACAAACCAAATCACGAAAGGGTTGGAAAAGAAAATAAAAACATTCATAATTTTTTCATAATTTGGAAAAAGTGTATTTAAAAAAAAAATCAAAAGTATGAAGAATTGCCCCAAGTTTCGGGCTATTTTCCAAACTAAAATGTGAAAAAAAACACAAAAAAAAAAATTTAAAACAACCCCAAAATAAAAGTGAAAAAGTCATATATGGATTTTATTTTGATAATATGTTAGGGTTACGATCCTAATTACCACCTTTGAAAAATAAGAATAATCAGACCATATTTACATGATGTTGTTGTCAATGTAAGATTTTCTAATTTTTCATATGAAAAATGTCACAAAAAATTAAGAATTCTTCAAAAAAAAATTTCATAAAATATTCCCCAAAGAAATTGGGGTGTTTTTCATAATTTTTAGGTAACATTAAATTTTTTGTTACATATGAAAAATTCCCCAAAAAATGGACAATGAAAAATTCCCCATTTTTTATTTTTGGAGAATTTTTTGTTTTTTTTGTGGGATATTTTCCAAACAGTAGTCAATCATGTACATCTCTCATATGCGGGCACCTAAGGGACGAAGAATTTTGTCCGGTTATGAGAGTTGTACACGAAAGGTCTGAAGCGAATTGGTACTGTAAAAAGTGTCCGTTTATGAGAGATGGCCGCCAGGAGAGAGTACACTGTACAGATTTTTTTTGTTGAGGTATTTTTCATAAGGTATTTTTCATATTGCATTGTGTAATTTTTCAGAAATTGTCATATTTTTTTATGGAAATTTTCATATTGGGCTTTTGGGGCTATTTTTCATTTATTTCGGGGAATTCTTCATTTTGGGCATTCTTCCATTTTCCTTTTTTTGGTCATTTTTTATACTGACTTATTTCCTTTAACACTCAACCATAGAACGGAGAGTACTCAATTTTTATTCTCTTCACAAGAGAAAAATACCTTATGAGAAAAAAATTGTTCTCCTCAAAGATAAATATAAATTTTTCTCAAGATAAATATTTTTTTCTCGTGAAAGTAATTTAAAATATGAAGAGAACAATTATTTTTTTCACTCACGAGATTTATCTACCGAGCACTCGCGCGAGAGTTATATCTACTCATTAGAAATTAATTCTCATTCATGAGTTTAATCATTAGAAAAAATATTCGTCATCAACTGAATTTTTAGGAATAATTAAACTTTCAGCGGATAACATTTTTTTTCTTTTTTATTGTTTTCAAACCAAAAAATTAAATCAAAAATAACAATAAAGCAATTCTATTGCAATTCTATTCGAAGCACTTCTTACGATCCATTTTTTTTCAACTGCTTCAAACAAAACAATAGAAGAAACTGACCTGCGTCAATTTCCAAACACAAGTATTTTTATATTTCTTGTCTCACGCGTGCTCTCTTTAATATTTATCTTTATTTAACTTTCGCACTCAGAATGTAAAACAAAACTCTCGTGAAAGTTATTTTTATGAGTGAGTGTTATCTTTTCTTCTCTTTCGTTAGAGAGAGCAATACTTTTAAAGCATGTATTATTCACTCATGAAAGATAAAAAAGATAACTTTCGTAGATAAAAATTACTTTCACGAGAATTATTTTTTTTTTGTCTCTGAGTGTGGGTAACAAAACGAGAGATAAAAATGAAAATACCTTTCGCGAAGCGAGATTTTCCGTACTATGCACTCAACATGAAGCAACAGACGGGGAACTTGTCTCGAATCAGTGAGCTGTACTCGATATAATTGAGTATACTCACTGACCGAGACCTACTATTTAAAGCCGGCTCCGAACGGCTAATGCTTTTCTAGTGGAGTTTTACATGGCTTAGAGATTGCTGTCTTACTCGTAAAGTCGCCAACATGTACGATGTAGAAAACAGCCGCTGAGAAATGTTTGATGGTCTAACACGGTTTCAAACTCGGGTTATTCTGTGTAATAGTCGCATGAAATACATAAAAAAGATCCGAAATTCCATCCGGAAAATCATCTTGACTGATGAGGCCCATTTCCACCTCAGTGGCTAAGTCAACAAGCAAAATTGTCACATCTGGGGCTCGGAAAACCCAAGAGTTATTGTTGAGAAGCCTCTCCATCCTCAACGTATGACTGTTTGGTGCTGTTTATGGTCCGGCGGAGTTACGGTGAATGAAATGCGCTATCGAGAGATGATTAATGATTTTTTATGGTCGGAGTTGGATGATATTGACCTGGACAACGTTTACTTTCAACATGACGTGCCACACAAGCAACGAAACCATTGCTCTTTTACGGGAAAACTTTCTCGAAGAGGTGAGGTCTACGCCAACAGCCCAGCGTCGATTCAAGACCTCAAAGTTGGAATTCATGAGGTTATCGAGGACATGGGGCTATGTGGTTATGGAAAATTTTATGAAAAGGATATGGTCCTGCCAGTGTGTACGTGGTGGCCATTTAGCTGATGTTGTTTTTCATTATTCACGGCAGGCCTTCCTCTTTATTATGATTATATAAACATCCGGTCATTTATTTTCTTTGGTCGTAACTTTTGCTTCCATCGGCCGCCACCTCATCCATGTTATTCTGCGACCCAAAGGGCATCTTTGTTTCGACTTGATCCCTTTTCAAAGCCTAATATCCTAATATCCCTAGAAAATAATAACAATTCTACCAAGCACATTTTCTGTTGCCGTGTCTAAAAATGAACAACTGCTTGCCACATTTGGCAATTACAAACGTTTTGAACATAATTATTTGCCACTTAAAATTAGCATTACTCTGATGTACAACGACGTAAATTGCAACAATTGTCAGAAATTTTTCATTACGTTCCGTTTCGTTGCTTTTATGAATAAAAACCGAATGACAGGCAAAACAATAACAAAAAAACAAAAAACGAAACAAACGCGGGCAAGTTATTTTTTTTCGGTTTTTCCTTCAACCACACAACGTACGAATGTTTTTAGATACGAGTACTTATGCTAAATGTCACATTAAATGAAAATATACGATGATGCCAGGGCGAGTACGCTGAATACCCTCCACGTTAAGGCACGGAGTAGAGCGTCTAAATAAAGAATGGAGCGGAGCGTACATTAAGAAAACGATCATGAAATTGCATCCGTAGGATGGACAGTGGTTTGAAAATAAGTGTTGGTCGACTAAAATAAAGTTTAGTGGATAGTTCATCAATTGGAAAGTAAATATGTTATTTTGACAGTGACAAACCTATTTCGAAGAATGTCTCCTCGGAGCATTTTCACTGCTCTTTAGGCCAAACAGAAAAATGTAACTCAGACTGGCATGATAGTGGACAACACTAATGGTCCCCGCCGTACGCGAGAGTGTGAGATTCAGTCCTCGAACATCGACTCGCAAGAAATCTCCTCAATGTCGAAAGTATTTGTTGCTACTCATTTTGTTTAAAAATTTGCAATACCACTGTGCAAAGAAGGCTCTACAGAAACTGAATGAAAAACACCGACATGTAGGACAGACAATTGATGTGCGTGTGTGTGTGGATGTGTTGAAATGCCATGTGATGAATTTTCTTGCCTTTTCAGTTCTTTCACAAGAATGCAGCCAGCAATTGGTTGACAGCAAATTACTGAAATAATTACGCACACATTTACAAATTGCTCAATTGCTTCGTCCAAATGGCCGACGACGAAAGAAAGAAAGAAAGAAGACCCCAGGAGAAATTGCCACAACTCGCTCTGTTTGCTGTGAGTAACAGAGCGGTGTGATGACAGATAGACGTTCGTCCATCCATCCAGTCATTCCTTTGTCTGTCTGTCCGTCCATTGATTTCTTCAGATCTGTCTGTCTGTCTGTCTTCAATTTCCTGTTGTTGGAAATCGATATTTTGTTCAGTTCGGGGCTTCTCCTCTGCCGAGTCGATTGGCGATTGTAATGACTGGCATGTGTTGATCATTGATTAACGGCAAATTGTCAAACAAATTGACTGATTTAAACGACAATTTGATCACAAATTACTGCAGCGAGCAAAAAGTAGCACAAATACTCCTTAACGGTTTTTTTTGTTCGTTGTGCTGAAATACTCAAGTAAGTAATTGCAAATGTTTCGCCGGTATCTGTTTCAGCTGCTGTGGAAAATTCACTAAATCGATGGAGCAAATCAAAAAAAAAAAACGCCACTTTAAAAATAACATAACTTTGTGTACAATCAATTCGCAATGAATTAAAATTTTTTTCCATGAAATGCTGCATTTTTTTTTTGCCATGGAAAATACATGTATTTCAAATGCTGGCTGAGATAAGTATTTTATTGTGATGCAGGGGATACAATGGGATATTTTTGTGGAAATGGGTGCAATCGCCAATTTATATTCGAAAAAAAAAAGTTTTGATCAATTTGTTATTTTTGGGAAGAATACATTTCTAAATACTTATATACTTGTGGATCCTTTAGTATCCTTGAAAACTTTGGGTTGTGACTAGGAAAACGCTGTAACATACTTGAGTTTCTATAGCATTCGTTTCCGTTTGTGGCAGTAATTTGTCAATACCAATTCGATCCGTATGAGCTGTCCCTACCAGTCAACTCATGCAAGACTTCATGACAAAAGCCGCTGATGTAGAAATCGGAGCAGAAGCGAAAGTAAATCGTCCTTTCAATGTAATACTGCAGAAACATGCCAAACAGATTAGGTTAATAAGACCGATATAGCAATCCTTAACTCAAATCACCCTGAAATTTGCTGAATTTTTTTATTTAAATCCATATTTGCAACCTTGTCATATGAGAACTAATAAGACGATTGTAACAAACGACCAGTTGTTAGAAAGACACACTTCACACGTGTCGAAAACATCAAGTTGTACACCATAATGTCAAACCGTTGCAATTTTACAGTTACAAAAGTGCATGTGCTTATACGTTGCCATGTGGCAACACCAGGGCGATTCCGGTTAAAATAGAAACCTTGTTAACATATGGAGCCCTTATCGCGAAAAAGAAAATGATCGAAATCTTTGAAATTGTTTTGGGTTTTAAGCATTTCTGAAGCTGGTCAATGCCAAGAACAGATTGTAGGGAAAACGCGGGTAAATACGATTCTAGATCAAATCAAATGAAGAAAAACTGTGAATGGGAAAACTTTTAATTGATCCAATGTCGCTATCGCATAAGAAACTCTGGTTTTTATCCTAGTAAGAACAACAAACATGGTTAAGCAGCCGTTTCTGCCTCAAAAGTATGAAAGTAATCTTCGTCCGCCCTCTAAAATGTCTCTAACTCTTTCCCAGAAAATCAGTATGACGGTCGTAAAAAAACTTATAGCTGTTCTCCACATAATACCTGAGGACGCCAGTGTTATACACCGAAAAAAAACGTTTCATCAATTTGATGAATTTGGACATCTTTTTCCAACCTACTACACTTCTCTTCAATTTCATTTAAAACTTTTCATTAACTTTCCGCAATTCCGTACATCAATTTAATGAAAATTGTACATCAATTTAATGAAAATTTTACATCTATTTGATGAACACTGTACATCAATTTGATGAACATTGTACATCAATTTGATGAACAGTGTACATAAATTTGATGAACATTGTACATTAATTTAATGAACAGTGTGCATCAATTGAAAGACAATTGCACATCAATTTGATGAACATTGTACATCAATTCGATGAACAGTGTGCATCAATTTGAAGAACATTTTACATCAATTTAATGAACATCGTACATCAATTTGATGAACATTGTACATCAATTTAATGAAAATTTTACATCAATTTAATGAACATTGTACATCAATTCGATGAACATTGCACATCAATTCGATGAACATTGTACATCAATTTGATGAATATTGTACATCGTTATGATGAACATGGTACATCAATTTAATGAACAGTGTACATAAATTCGATGAACATTGTACATCAATTTGATGAACATTGTACATCAATTTAATGAACATTGTACATCAATTCGATGGAAATTGTACATCAATTTGATGAACATTGTACATCGTTATGATGAACATGGTACATCAATTTGATCAACATTGTACATCAATTTAATGAACATTGTACATCAATTTAATGGACATTATACATCAATTTAATAAACATTGTACATCAATTTGATGAACATTGTACATGCGTGTAAGTACTTCAAATTGAAGAACTTATGCAACTAGTGAATGAATTTATTCCTCAATTTGATGTAGAACAATTGAAGAATCATTTTCATTGATTTTTTTTTTGAGTTCGGGTCGGGTTAGTTAATTACATTTGGAATCAGATGAGTTGACCCAGTGATTTAACCGTTTCGGGACGAGAACTTTTGTGGCCATCAATCTTAAAAAAGAGTTTAGATATAGTCTCCTAATGTTGTTTTAAGAAAAGTAATTTCATAATATATTTTTAGGACGTTCCGAAAAGGAGATACCGTCCTGGGACAAAAACATCCCAAACACACCTGAAAAGCAAAATTTGAATAATAAAATCAGAGTATATTTTACTTTATTTCAATTTATTTTATTCTTTTATAATATTTATTGTAGCATAAAATTATTTTAATTAGTTTCTATGGCAAGGTGTGAAACATTTTTTACAAAACGCCAGTTTACATTTTCCGTCCATATCTTTCTAAGAAAAATAATGTGAATGAGTACGGTTGGAATGTTAACGTCCCACAAATAAACAGTTTTGGGATGATTTTATCCCACGAAACTTACCTTAGCCGCAAATTCAGAAAAATATCTTTTTATTGGTTTTCGATTATATTTTCTATGAAATAACAACTGTTTGAGTAAAACTTTACTAAATGACACTTTTTTCCACAATTAAAACACTTGTTTTTTGAGCTTTTGTCGATGGTCTTATTAGCAACTCAAACCGCGCGAACTGATTTATGACTTTTGACATAAGCTTCATGTGTTATATTGACAGCTGTATTAAATTTTTTGTAGAGAAGAATATAAATAATGATTTGGGACGGTTTTCAACCAAATCGTGTGAGAATTTTCAGAGATATGATTTTTCAAATTTTTCTGGGATAAAAACATCCCTGTCGTCCCGAAACGGTTAAGTGGGTTTTGTTGTCTTTATTTTTTGTAGATTATCTATACAAATTAATGTAAGCCATTAAATAGTTTAAGGGGATGCATGAAAGCCGACAAAAAGTCTTGTTCTGCTGTCCTATTTTCTTATCTTTGCTTGCATTTAGTGAAATCAACATTTACGGTGAACGCTTCTCATTGAAAACATTCGAAAATGTCGCTTAGAACTGATCTGTGAATGTTGACAATCGCGGCATTATCTAAACGGTTTTCCCCCCTCGGGCAATTTATGCAAATTTAGCTAAAAAATATTTCCCAATTCACTGTTCACCCATTCATTCGTTCATTCATTCTGACATATCCTACTCGAGCAGCAGTTTTTTTTTATTATGGATAGATGGATAAATGTTTGTTTGTTTACTATTCAAATTTGTTGTAAACATATTACAAGAAAACATGCTAAACGATCGTAAAAATAAACTTTTATTATCGATTTTATTATGCCGAATAATTCACTAAGAACAACGGCCACAAACAAACGACAAATGTTACGGCCGTCAAATAAGAAAAAACAAAAAAAAAAACGAAACCAAACAAAATGTTTCTTTCTTTTCTCAAATGGAAGAGGAGGGTTTGCTTGTTTGTGGCCATGTTGTTCCCGTTCTAAACTGAATGGAATCGAATCGAATGCCTGAGTGGTTTGAATGAATATTTTCTGTGTAGTTTTGTAAATGTGAATGTGAATGTTACCAAATTGATTTTGAATGCGTGTTAGTTTGTATTTTATGGGACACATGAAGGAGTTTTTATGGTTTTATTTGTTGTTAGACTTTTTTTTTTTATTATGATGACAACAAGACAACAGATTATGTCCATAAAATTAATAATTTTAGATGGGGTTTTCCATCCCCCCGGAGGTTGCAACATTTGGCTATTGGCAATGTTTTTTTTTTATAAATTTAATTTGTGATTGTCATGAATGTGCAGCAGAATTAAAAGAAAATATAACGCTGGAAATTAAGAGAATTTTAGAAAATGTTGGTCAAATGTTATCTCCGAAACTTCAAACGAAACCGCTGTCCCCACAGAATTTGTCATAACTTCTAAAATATTGCTTGTTTTTGTAACAGGACTGCATAGGTCCTGTCTGATATTACCCTTTTTTGTATGATCAAGCATAAACGTGTGTGATGCAATTGAATTTGCTCTATCTTTGTAAATAAAAATGTTTAATTTTTAATATTTTGGGATTAAGATTGTGATCATTGAAAAGCGAATTTCGAACAAAAAGAGAGCTAACTTCCTTTTCGCGGTAAGGACTCGATATATCCAGACTCCATCGATTCCCAGACAAATATTCTTTGCAAAATGTAAGCGCAGTGTGTGTGAATACTTTTGTCAACCTTTGTTCACACCTTGCAATTGCAATATGCACTTTTCCCCATACATACATGCATACGCACCCGGGGAGTACACAATGACATGCCAGGAATATCTGCTACTTATTGACGCATTATGTCAATTCTTATCACAACTAATCACGTGTCAAATCTGATAAATATGAATTTTGACATAATGTTGATGGAAATATAAAACCTCAGGCAACAAAAATGTGATAAGAAAAAAAAACACAGGCCGACCGCCAGGCAAACCTGAACCGAGTGTCTACACAAAGAACATTTCAAATCACGAATTACGTTTGGCCTGTAAACAAAATAAGGGTGTGTTCCCCAGCCATAAAAACGGGAGTGCACCGGGAATACCGAAAAATTCGTAACCATAACCATAACAACATTGCCAAACATGTTGGCTGTGTTTTGGATTTCATACAGCCACAAAAAAAAAAAAAAAAAAAAATGTTAACATTCACCAACACCAAGCTGTAGACAGATAGCAGATATTGTGCATTGCACAGTGGTTTTGTTTAAATGGAACTTTCGAAAAATGTTATATGCAATTTTTCTGTTGTCTGAATGGGAAAGATATTGCAACAACAAAAAAATCGAATGGCTCCTGAGAGCACAAGTAGCGGAAAAAAAAAATTTGTTGAAATAAATTTTAAAAAATTTGTTAAAATTAATTTTAGAAAATTTAACAATAAATTATTTTAATTGTACAATATGTGGCTTTGTGATAAACTTATGAAAATGGTCGTCTTTTTTGCCCACTGAGTCAGACATTGTTTTTTTTTAAATTTTTTGAAAAAATGCAACTAATTTCTGTAATAAATTTTAAAAAATTTACCACTATATTATTTTAATTGTAAGATATGTGACTTTATATTAAATATCTGAAAATGGACCCTGTTTTGTACCCTGAGCCATAGAATGTTTATTTTTTTTTTTTTTTTAAATAAAATTTTTCTGTGCCTTACTTGTCATAACATCAAAACGAAAGGTTCAATTTCGATGAAATAAATTTTAAAAAATGTACGACAAAATTATTTAATTGTAAGATTTGTGGCTTTGTGGTAAATGGACTATTTTTTGTTCCCTGTTGTATTTTTAATTTTTTTTTTTTAAATAAATTTTTTTGTCATAATTTCAAAACGAATTGTCCGATTTCTTTAAAATAAATTTTAAAAAATGTATCACTAAATTATTTTATTGTAAAATATGTTTAAAGAATAAATTTTTTCCAAATTTGTGTCTGAATTGTCATAATTTGAAAGAGAATTGTCCGATTACTTTAAAATAAATTTTAAAAAAATTACCACTAAATTCTTTTAATTTTAAAATATGTGCCTTACCGATAAATATCTGAAAATGTACCTTTTTTTTTATTTTTTTTTTGTTTAAAATGAAATTTTTCTTGGCCTTTTCAACTGAATTGTTGAAAAGGAATTGTCCTATTTCTAAGAAATAAATTTTAAAAAATGTATCACTAAATTATTTTATTGTAAAATATGTGATTTTATGATAAATATCTGGAAATGGAACCTTTTTGTACCCTGAGCCATAGATTTTTGTAATACAATTTTTCTAGACCTACATAGACATAACTTGAAAACGAATTGTCCGATTTCCTTGAAATATATTTTAAAAAATGTACCACTAAATTATTCTAATTGTTATTTATGTGGCTTTATAATATACAGCAGAAAATGGACCCTTTTTTGTCCTCAGAGCCATACAATGTTTTTAGAATGTTTTTAGAATTGTCCGATTTATTTTAAATAAATTTTAAAAAATGCACCCCTAAGTTGTTTTAATTGTCAAATAGTGGCTTTATGATAAATATCAGAAAATTGAGCATTTTCTGTCCACTCACCAATAGACTGTTTATTCTTAATATTTTTTATTCTTAAAAAAAATTAATTTTTTCATTACTTTAAAACAAATTGTTGGATTTCTTTAAAATAAATTTTAAAAAATTGACCACTAAATTACTTTACTTTTCAAATATGTGGCCCTGTGATAAAAATCTGAAAATAGAGCCTTTTTAACATTTTTATTTTAAAGTATACATTTTTTCTAAATTTGTGTCTGAATTGTCATAATTTGAAAATAATATGAAATATGAAATAAATTTTAAAAAATGTACGACAAAATTATTTAATTGTAAGATATGTGGCTTTGTGGTAAATGGACTATTTTTCCCTGAGCAATAGATTGTTGGATTTTTAATTTTTTTTTAAAAATAATTTTTTTTGTCATAATTTCAAAACGAATTGTCCGATTACTTTGAAATAAATTTTAAAAAATGTATCACTAAATTATTTTAATTTTAAAATATCTGCCTTACCGATAAATATCTGAAAATTTTTTTTTTTTTAATTTTTTTGTTTAAAATTAAATTTTACTTGGCCTGAATTGCCGTAAGTTGAAAAGGAATTGTCCTATTTCTATGAAATAAATTTTAAAAAATGTATCACTAAATTATTTTATTGTAAAATATGTGATTTTATGATAAATATCTGGAAATGGAACCTTTTTGTACCCTGAGCCATAGATTTTTGTAATACAATTTTTCTAGGCCTACATAGTCATAACTTGAAAACGAATTGTCCGAATTCCTTGAAATAAATTGTAAAAAATGTACCACTAAATTATTTTAATTGTTATTTATGTGGCTTTATAATATACATTTGAAATTGGACCCTTTTTGTTTATTAAAATTTTTTTTTTTCAAGTTTAATTTTTTTGGACCCGAATTGTCATAACTTCAAAACGAAAAAAATGCACCCCTAAGTTGTTTTAATTGTCAAATAGACGCTTTATGATAAATGTCAGAAAATTGAGCCTTTTCAGTCCACTCACCAATAGATGGTTTATTCTTAATATTTTTTTTCTTACAAAAAATTAATTTTTTCATTACTTTAAAACAAATTGTTGGATTTCTTTCAAATAAATTTTAAAAAATTGACCACTAAATTACTTTACTTTTCAAATATGTGGCCCTGTGATAAAAATCTGAAAATAGAGCCTTTTTAACATTTTTATTTTAAAGTATAATTTTTTTCTAAATTTGTGTCTGAATTGTCATAATTTGAAAGAGAATTGTCCACTAAATTCTTTTAATTTTAAAATATGTGCCTTACCGATAAATATCTGAAAATGTACCTTTTTTATTTTTTTTTTGTTTAAAATGAAATTTTTCTTGGCCTGAATTGCCATAAGTTGAAAAGGAATTGTGCTATTTCTATAAAATAAATTTTAAAAAATTTGTCTTCACAATAATTTTAATTTTAAAGTATTTAGTTCTATGATAAACATCTGAAAATGGATTTTTTTTTGTTATTTTCCTTAATCTACAAAATTTGTCCAACCAAAAAAATTTCCAAAAAATCAGTTGTCCGACTTAACTTAGTTAATAACTCTGGAACTGTACTTAGGACACAAATGCACTTAAAATATGCTTCTGAATAACTTAGTTGTCAGTTTTTTACAATTGATGCCATAGAAGACAGTTAAAACGTTTTTAATTTATATATCAACAAATTTAATTTAAAAAAAAATTTTAACAAAAAACTAATCCCAAACGTCGGCCTTTTTCTACTCAGACGACCACAGTACAGCAGAATTGTATAGCGGTTATTGATAGCAAACACTGTTTTTATAGCCTGGTGTAATATTTTTCATATATTTCGTGATAACAAAAGGGACCACAGGATCTAAGTGGGTGTGCGTTTACAGGCTACCATGGCTCATATTATTTCTGTCACAGATGAATCTAATTTTGAAATTTTTTTCAGACTTTACGAGTAACAGACTAATATCCGCAGTCATATCGAAAACACCTCTTCAAATATCATTCCAATTTGCACTTACAGTGTCTGTCCCGTGTCTGACTGAGTTGAGAAAAATTGCCGTTGGCAATTTTGAATGTCTGTGGAAACCACAGTGCTGTGTTGCACGATGAATGTATTCATCTTATTCACATCGAACAACACAATAACCCAGGGGCCGGGAAACCAACAACCACCGTCAGCACCACGACCGTCAGCCATTGTACAAAGTCAACGAGGCCGAAAGTAAAACGAACGAACAGAGAAAAGATCGACTGATTAACAAACGCGATAATACTTTGCATTGTTGCAACAATTATCATATTTTCAGCCATTGCGAAAAATAAGCAGAAAATGAACATTCGCTGGTTTAGGACGGGCCTATGTGGCACACACAACAGGCGTGTGCAACATCAACAGCGGCAGCAAAACAATAAGTGGCAAAGTACGAGTAAAGATTATTTTTGCTGCTGTTGTTGTTGTTGATCGCTGAACAATAAGAAAAAGGGGCCGCTACTTCAATTACCTTTTGTTTAATTGAAATAAAAACTCGACAACACCACTTAATACCCGGCATTGTTTTGTTTTTCTCGTTGTTTTTTTTTTTTTTTTGGGAGGGGGGGGGGGGGAATTTTGGTAAGCCTATTGTTGTTGTTGTGGCATATGCATGACGTTGGTTTGTTTGTTTGTGTGTTCATGCTGTGAAAATAATGAATACAAGAATGGCTCTGTCCTTCTGTCCGTCCGTCCGTCCGGGTCCACAAGACATTTGTTTTGTTGTTCCGAATTAAGTAGCGGCAATTGTAAATTGATACATACTTACAAACAAACGAACGCACAAACTGAAATGAAATGAAATATTGAAAATATTGAAAGCGGGCAACCTTTCTTTGCAACACAATGAGGTGAAGAAACAAAAATTGTGAATGGATTGCGGTGTCGGCATATGTTTCGGTGGGTTGTGTTTTACAACACGAGCGTACATCTCGGCGTTCTTTGATGTGTTCAGATTATTATTTTTCAGTTACTCTACAGAATTTGTAATACTCGTGGATCCAGGTACATTAACAACACAAATTGTTGAAAAATATCCAGCGATATACTCGTACATATGTGCATAGGGCTGAGACATGTTCCGCATAGTTCAAGTCGTCATGTCCACGTTCAAGCCAATCTCTAATATTGAGAATCAACAAAGGTGTCCACCAAGCCTTGACAGACCTAGACCAATGTCCCTGCTAAAGCTGGCACTATCAGTAGTTACCACTCCCTGGTGTGTAAACCGAGCGGCGATTACAAATGCTACTTCCTTAACTCATCAGTGAGCAGTTGCATCGGTAGATGTCATGTAGGCATCTCTTTACCAGCTTCTTTCTACTTACAACAATATGAAACAAACTCCACACCTTTGCCATCTCAATCCTCCCTGGACGATCGTCGCACAACAAACACAACCCATTGCCGATTTTAATTCGAAATGGATTTCTTATCGGAATGTATGTTTAATATTTATTTAAGCATTTTAGCGCGTTAAAAATGCATTAAATAAATGGATTTAATGCTATAATTTAGTTTTGTTTCAGTCATCAGCGACTGATAACACCTGTTTGCTGTCGTCCGCCTATGTCCCATTGGCGCATCGCATCTCTTTGTGGTTTCCACGAGAATTTCTGATGTTAGCCGTCCGATCGCATACGGCCACGGAATGTATATTCCACAATTTTATGGAGTGTTGCACTTAAGTGCTAACCGAATTCAATGGCAATAATTTATTAAATGTAAATTCAAAAAATTTCATTCCTCACACTTACTGCTCAGCATTCGTAGGGCAGAATGGAAAAAGCACCGTTGAAACATTCATTTACTTGAAACTCATGACTGGCTTTTGAGTCATACATTCGTGTGTAGAAACAGCCACAAACTAATAAATACACGTATTTTTGTGCAGAAAACAAAAAAGTATTCCAACGAAAATATGGAGGAAAACAATTAAATTCACAGCATCCATTGAAATAAAACGGAGAAAGAGAAAAAAGCAATATTATGCCATGCTGTTCAACAGCAAACATATATTTTTCCCCACACTCCGTAACCATTTAATTGTATGTGCTCGTCCGTCCCACCGTCCGTCCGTCCGACCATCCATTAGATTTTATAACAGTGTGTGGGAATAAATTAAAAGTCACACTCTTTTTTTTTTTTGGTTTTCTTAAACAGCTTGAGTTAATGAAAATGAAATATTTTAAAGACACAACAACAGAGCACACTGCACGAGGGCAGTGGCAAAATTGGAGTTAAAATAGAAGTAAAAATAAAAAAAAACATATTTTAATAAAATTAAATTATAAAGGGTCCGCCATCTAACGTTTTTTTTTCAACTAGTGCTTATTTCGTTTTCGGTTCAATTAATTAATCAATTAATTAATAACTCAACTAATCAATTAATCAATTAATCAATTAATCAATTAATCAATTAATCAATTAATCAATTAATCAATTAATCAATTAATCGATTAATCAATTAATCAATTAATCAATTAATCAATTAATCAATTAATCAATTAATCAATTAATCAATTAATCAATTAATCAATTAATCAATTAATCAATTAATCAATTAATCAATTAATCAATTAATCAATTAATCAATTAATCAATTAATCAATTAATCAATTAATCAATTAATCAATTAATCAATTAATCAATTAATCAATTAATCAATTAATCAATTAATCAATTAATCAATTAATCAATTAATCAATTAATCAATTAATCAATTAATCAATTAATCAATTAATCAATTAATCAATTAATCAATTAATCAATTAATCAATTAATCAATTAATCAATTAATCAATTAATCAATTAATCAATTAATCAATTAATCAATTAATCAATTAATCAATTAATAAATTAATAAATTAATAAATTAATAAATTAATAAATTAATAAATTAATAAATTAATCAATTAATCAATTAATCAATTAATCAATTAATCAATTAATCAATTAATCAATCAATCAATTAAGCAATTAAGCAATTAATCAATTAAACAATTAATCAATTAAACAATTAATCTATTAATCAAGGGGGATAAAAATGGTAAAACAGGAAAAATGTGTCGCCAAAACCATTCGAAATAAACGAATTGTGATTTTTGTTAAAAAATTGGTCCATAACTACACTTTGCAACAATTGCTGAAAAAGAGTTTCAAAACGTACGAAAACGGGGCCAAAATGAGATAAAACAAGTGGACAAATAGTAAGTTCGGCCGGGCCGAATCTTATATACCCTCCATCATGGATCCTGAAAAAGTCAATAAATAAGAAAACTAACTGAGTTTTTGGGCCGCTCGTGACCCGATAGTCCCAGGAACCCGATCACAAATTTTATCCAAATCATGAAAATAAATGCATATTTGGGTTCGCGAGAAAATTTCGTTGCATTTCGATACCCATATGTCCATGTTTGTCAAGGGACGCATTTTGGGCCGCTGGTGACCCGATAGTCTCAGAAACCGGATCAAAAAATTTAGGCAAATCATGAAAATAAAGGCATATTGGGGTTCGTGAGTAAATTTCGTTGCACTTCGATACCCATATGCGCATGTTTATCTTGGGCCCTTTTTTGGGCCCCAAGGGTCCACGGAACCCATTAGCACGCCCATTTTTGGGATTTTTTTTCCCCATCTATAAATTATATAAACTTAGGGTAGATGTAGTGAAAAAAAATATTTGAAAAATTTGATTATGGCCGGGATATATTTAGTCCCGTAAAGGGGAACTTTTTCCCCTTTGGTCCGATATTGCCCATTCTCGAACTTAACCTGCTTATGGGCAGAAAACATCTTCCTACAAAATTTCAGCTTCTTAGCGTTGGTCGTTCGCACTATATCGTGATTTCAACAGACAACAGACGGACATCGCTAGAATGTCTTAGAATGTTACACTGACCGATAATATATATACTTTATAGGGTCGCAGATCACTCTTTCGAGGTGTTGCAAACGGAATGACAAACTTAGTATATACTCCACCTATGATGGAGTGTATAAAAAGGGGGGAAATTAAAAAAATGTGAACATGTATTTCAAATTAAAATCTACCGTCAAAAATTTTAAAAAGGCGATAAAATCCTGAGTCGTTATAACACATTTTTTGTAAACCAATGCAATTAAAAAATATTTTGTGTTTTACTGGGAAGGAAAATGTACGCTTACGAAGTAGCGGTCTTTTGCTAGTCAATCATAAATACCTTTCTAAAAGGCCATTACCTGTTAGCCAATAATGCAGCCTTCACTAATAACACAATTTCCCCATACTTAACACACTACCCTTCGCTGCATTCATTTGTATAGCCCAGGAAAAAGAATGAACGAGAAAAAAAAACAAAAAACGAAGAAATGAATTTAATATTACATGTTAAACTCATTAAAAACCACACAACTCACACAAAAACCGAAGGAAAGAAAACAGAAACAAACAGAAATTATTGGGGACTTTAACAACAGCGCAGGCGTCGCACAGTGTCACGGCAGTGGCCAAAAATGATATAAGTGAACATTAAAATTTTATAATTTTTTTTTCTTTATTTACAAGTAAACACTTATATTAGATGAAATATAAAATTTTTTCTGGATATGTGGACTAGATTTTGTTTTATAGAAGCTCAATTGTGATAGTTGTTAAGCCAGTGGTACATCATTGCCAAATGTAGAACTTTATATATTTTAGAAATGCTGTTATTTCAAATACATAATGTAACTGTCGGTATAAATTACATATAAATGTCAAATTTGAGTTGCATTTAATATGGCAACACTGGTTTTGTTGATAAATATGTATCACATGGAAAGTACCGTTAGCTGAAACATATATCTAAAGATGTGTCAAAGTGAATGTGAACCGCATGTTGTGAAGACTTAAAAAAAAAAATACATCAAAATACTACTCTAATTTTTGGATATTTAGTTCACAATAGTGTGTATTTTAACATATCTAAATTTCAGCTGCGCCAGAGTGCTCTTTTATTTTTTATGAATATTTTTCAGTGTCTACTCCATTGAAGATACGCGAAATATTTAATATATGGTTAGAGGTGAAGCACAACAAAAACACCATAATCGAGTGTAAAATAAAAGAATTTGTGGAAAATCATTTGGATCGAGAATTAGACGACTCTGAGAAAAAACAAATTCACTTTACGCTTTGGAAATTTAGCAGTAATTGGAAAAAATATGGACGGAAAAAGGCTTCGTTTGAAAAAGCCGTTAGTAGCTGGTTGGATAGTGAAATATTGCATGGGGATCCAACTTCTGCTGTAAGTTATTATCAGTTCTTGGCATCAATCAGAGATAAAACAACTCTATTGTTTTTTTAGGAACCAAGTTCAAGTTCTGTTAAAGGTAGGCCACGTTTGTCTTTCGACCAAGCATCACATCGAACTAAGCGAAGACGTGTTGATGAACTTGTTGCGTCAACATCTGCAGAAGCTATTACAAAAGCAGCAGAAAAAATTTCCGAAACAAGTAACAGTGGAACTATTTCAGTGGAAAAAGCCCTCGCATTGTACGTGGATATGGATCTCTCTTTTAGGCAATACAATATGATGAGAAACGTTGTGAATGCTGTGCATAAAAATTGTTTTCCGTCCTATTATTCTATCGTAGAAGCAAAAAAAAAATTAATTCCAGATGGAATTAAAGTTTCAGAAACGGAAGCACATGTTCCATTACAGGCAATTTTGGATAAAACCGCAAATAGCATTTTAAATAAGTTGGAATTTGGTGCGGAAAATAATGTTATTTTAGAATGCAAGTGGGGATTTGCACTTTGACAAACTTTGAAAAGCTACTAAAGGAAACATTTATTTTATATATTAAGCTATACCCCTGGTACTACATGCCTGTTACTGTGCACAAAGTTTTAGTTCACGGTATTAGTTACATCAAGTACTCCAATGTACCAATTGGAATGTTATCAGAGGAAGCCATCGAGTCCTGTCACAAAGTAATTCGAAATAATAGATTGAGGCATACAAGAAAGACGAGTAGAGTTGACTCCAATAAGGATCTAATACATTACTTAATTCTGCAGTCAGAGCCTGATATTTCGATGAACAGTCAAAAAATAAAAATAAAAAGATACGATCTTAATGAAATAAAGGATTTTGTTTCTGTGGAAGATGAAAGCATAGTATACGAGGATGATTTATGCAATAGTATTGATGTTGTAACATTTGAAGATGAAATCGATGATAATAGTAAATAAGATATACGCATGTCTGGAACTATAAATAAAGATATTGTTTTTATTAATAAAATCTTTTTGTTATTAATATAAAATTTGTACTGCTTTTTTAATATTTTGCTTAAAGACCAATATAATTTTAAATTAAATATAATAAACTTATATATATGGGATTATATATGGGAGGTATGCGTGTCCTTTGAGATAATTGCATATAACTTAACACAGTTATCAATAATATATTAGAGACAAATCGAGTCAAATATAGTTCAATTCCAACAACAATTTTGGAAAATATAACCTTTTTTCGTTTCAGGATATATGGGAGGTGGGCGTGTCCTTTGAGATAATTTCACATAACTCGCCACAGTTATCAGTTATATATCAGAGACAAATCTAGCCAAATTTGGTTCAATTCCAACAACAATTTTGGAAACTATATGTTTTTTTCATTTCAGGATATATGGGAGGTGGGCGTGTCCTTTGAGATAATTCCATATAAATCACCACAGTTATCAGTAATATATTGGAGACAAATCGAGTCAAATATAGTTCAATTCCAACAACAATTTTGGAAAATATAACCTTTTTTCGTTTCAGGATATATGGGAGGTAGGCGAGTCCTTTGACCGATTTTCACAAAACTTCGTTTTTTTTCTTTCCTATGTATAAAAGCAATGTGTACCAATTTTCATCTTTCTATGTTAACTCCTTCTATTTTTGGCCACCGTTTGTATGAAATCACGACACTGTGCGTCGCGTCTCTACACGACGGGTGTGTGCTTTAATTGCTCAAGTCGCCAACTTGTGGTTATTGTGGTCACATTGTCATGTGTCCATTGTCCAGTAACGTTTGTGCCATTGGCTTAAGCCATGGCAAACCGCCACATGGAGGCCAAAAATTTCATTCAGGTGTCTGGCCTCATACATACCATGGCCACATGTATGTATGTGTCATTGTGTGTGTATTTGCATAAAACTGCAGTTGTTGCATCAATTTAATTAAATTAATATGAAAATAAAAAAAAAAAAATGCATATTGCTCTGGTTCTTGTTGTTTATCGTTAATACTCGAGTAGACAAGTATTTTATTGTTTCATTAACATACAACAAAAAAAACAAAAAAACGAATTCGTGGAGAATGTCTGGCCCCGTCGTTTGTGAAAGGTGTATTTAAACTGCGAGAGTGGACTGCGGACTACTGTCGATTTCGTGGGACATTGACAAGTTTGTGTAGGTTATAAAATAGTGGCCGGCTTAGAACGCAGGTAACTCCACCCAACCAATGAAAAATAGACGAAAATAGTTAGGCGGAATAAAATTATGCCTCACTTGTCTAACACTATATAGAAGAAGCCACCGGGTCCAAAGCAAGGAATCGTAGATCATGGATAATGGTCTAAATAAGTGGAGCTAAGATATTTGTGCACTGCTAGAGGTAGTGAATGTCTTGGGGTGATTGACGGCTCTGTCGGCTGTAAATAGTGTAACATCTTCTACGGTTTGAGACCGTGATGACGCGGTATCCAACTCTATGAAGGAGTGGTTTCAATGATTTAAAGTTCCAAATCACTTTAGGTCCATTACATCAAATTTAATTTTGACTTGTCGTTCTATGGCCACATTTCGGAAACCAGCCATATAATGCGCTCTTCAGATCATTGCTTGATTAGCAGAAAGGACCTGGAATCGGGCCGGGAAGTATCGGAGAATGCATTCAAAAATCATGTAAGTTTAATATATTAATAGTTTTTAACTAGACTTCCTTGTGTTCCTTGTGTATTGTAAGCATTTAATTAATTTATAAATCGAACCTTTTTATTGATTATTCCGTTTGGCCACATCAATACAAATTTCGAGCGCATTGCAATGCAAGAATTGGCGGGAATGTTCGAGGCGACCAGCTTTCTGTAAAAAACTTCCATACACTACACTTTAACATCCGATTGTAAACACTGAAGGTGCAAAACACAAATTAACCCATTCCGTGAATTTGTCAAATATATTTAACAATTCATATGATTTTTGTCTCCCCATAAAAATGTATTTGCCAAGGAAAGGGTTAAAAAGAAAATTCCCATTGTCGGTAAAATAAGAAAAAAATGTTTTAAAAATTGTCCAGCTGGTTTTTATCGACGTACTTCCTTAGCAAGAGTTTAATGCTTTGGTGGCAGTTTTTGTTGTCTGATGTTAGGGTGGTACATTAAGATAGTGGCAACTGAGATATGATGGGTAAATACCAGAAGGGGGTACTTGAGGTCAATGACATCAAAAACAGAAAAAAGTGTTGTCTTTCAGACAAAAACATCGATGTATCACACTTTAAGGTCCGACTGTAAATAGAGAAGATATAACGAAAAATGTAAGTTAGACAAAAAAAATAAATAAAAAAATCGAAACTGCCTTCCACAAATACTTCATATTTGAAGGTGTACGGCGAACTTTGAGGTATGCCCTAGTGAGCGTCATTACTGCCGCAACAGTAATAATCTAAAGAACTAATATAACGCGACTCGGCCCAATAGTGGCTGCTATATCATACTTTTCAGAGATGGTCTGCCACGCCTCTTTGTACAATTATCACCTAATAAAGTCAGAAATCATCTGTCTATCATCAGTGCCCTCCTGTTAAAATTCAAATGAATTGGAATCAACAGTACCTGTGTTGTGGTAGGACTAAAATAAGGGCTGTGTGGGAGTTGCCACGCCCTATTGCGCAATTACCACCTAATATAGTCAGCAATTAGTGGTTTCTTCTTAAACTATCTGTGTGGGAGGTGCCACGCCCCTTTGTGCAATTACCACCTAATATAGTCGGGAATCATCTGTCTATCATCACTACATTCCAGCTAGAATTCAACAGAAGTTGGTACAATTGCGCCAGTGATTGCGTGAGAGGTGCCACGCCCACTTTAAATATCAGAGAAAGGAACACCCAACACATTCCTTTCAGATAGACACAATGATGTTGTGCAAAACAAGTAGTGTATGCTCCAACATAAACCAACATAAATTCCAGTCGCTACTTTACTACAAAAAAAGGCCCTAACTCATTACACCGTGTTACAAAAAATAGATTTTTTTCTGTCCTATGAACCAAATGCACATATTCGGAAAGAGGGGAAAAAATAAAAATACACGTGTATCGGCGATTTTCATGTATCAATTTTTTTTTATCAATTATCAGTTTTTCCCCAATTTTTATTATTTTTGAAAAAAAAAAACATTTTTTCACTTTTCTTAGCATAACTTGAAGAGACTCCAAATTTTTAAACTACTTAAGCGTTACGAAAAAAAAATGTTTTTGAACTGAAACCTTAAAAAAAACGATAACCATTTAAAAAAAAATTTAGGAAAATCTGAGAATTGATAAAAATATATTTTTTAAAAAATTTGACGTTATACAGACATTTCCACGAGTCTGCCTGCCAAAAATCAGCTCGATTGGATCACTGAAAAAGGGTTAAAAACCGGTCGAAAGGCTTTCACACAGGCCACCACGAGCTTCATACTTCAAACTTAAAAAAAAAGTAAATGAAAATCGCCGATACACGTGTATTTTTATTTTTTATCCCCTTTCATGTCCTTTGGTTCATAGGACAGAATGTGTGTAACACGGTGTTATTTTTCTAAATTTGATTTTCGATTGATTCTTATTGAGTACTTTCAACTACACATTATAATAAAATTTCAAGCAAATTTGATAGAAAATACAAAAGTTAGAAGCAAAACAAAACAAAATCCAGCACACACACATAATTTTTTTACAGAAAAAACACTACTTATACGTTTTATACTTAATTAAAAAACTAAAAATGTTTATAAATTGAAATTCCTTGTTTGATTTTAATACAAAAAGTCGTTTTCTCCTGTAATTTTTTATTTAGACCCATTTTATGGATTTTTCTGTTGTCTTTGCCACTTTAGAATAGCAGAAAGTAATACTATGAAATACAGGGTGTTATTACAGGAGCAACAAGAGGTGTTATTTTGGTATTCAATGAAACATGACATTATTTGAGATAAATGATCGTATGTTTACTTCATAATAAAGAGGAAGGTATGCCGGTAATAGTGAAAACCCACATTAGCCAAATGACCACCACGACCACGCTTACAGGACCATAACCTTTTCATGAAATTGTCCATAACCAAATCGCAAAGTGGCTACTCCATGTCATCGATAGCCTCACGAATTCCAACTTTGAGGTCTTGAATCGACGCTGGGCTGTTGGCGTAGACCTTATCTTTCACGTGACTCCAGAGGAAGAATTCGGAAGGTGTTAAATCACAAGATCTCGGTGGCCAATTGTGATTACACGGTCCGGAAACTTTTCCCGTAAAAGAGACAGCTACCGAAATACTTACTTACTTACTTAAGTTGGCTCTTCAACCTGTTGTTAGTCTTGGCCTGCTTAATAAATGATTTCCAAGCATTTCGGTCTTCTGCTTGTCTTCTCCAGTTCGTGATAGCAAGGATTTTCATGTCTTCTTCCACTTGGTCCCTCCACCGGAGTCTCGGTCTTCCCTGTCTGCGCTTTCCGTGGTAGTTGTCGTCCTTTCTGGCTGGAGCGTTTGTATTCATTCGACCGACATGACCCAGCCAGCGCAATCGCTGTATTTTGATGCGCTTAACTACGTTCATGTCGGGGTACAGCTCATACAGCTCACGGTTCGTTCGACGTCTATACTCCTCGTTAACACAGATCGGGCCATAGATTTTTCGAAGGATTTTTCTCTCAAAAACACCCAGCACAGCTTCATCTGCTTTCGCCAGTACCCATGCTTCAGCGCCATAAAGAAGCACAGGCAGAATAAGAGTGTTGTACAGTGTTATTTTAGTTCGACGAGAGAGGGCTCTGTTCCTGAATTGTTTGTTGAGCCCGAAATAACATCTATTTGCCAGCACGATCCTTCGCTTTATTTCGATGCTGACATTATTATTTCTATTAATGGCGGAGCCGAGGTATACAAATTCTTCCACTACCTCGACGTTGCAATTGCCGGCCTTCACTATGTCGCCTTTCTTTCGCCGCGACGTTTGCCTAGCAGTGGCAAGCATAAATTTTGTTTTGTCCTCGTTCACAATTAGACCCATCTTCGCTGATTCCTTCTCAATTCTGGAAAAAGCACCAGTTACATCTCGCTCTATCTTACCGACGATGTCAATGTCGTCTGCATATGCGAGTAGTATGTGGCCTTTGGTGTTCACTGTGCCTGTTTTGTTAACTTCGGCTTTTTCCAATATTTTCTCCATTAATATATTGAAGAAGTTGCACGATAAGCTGTCACCTTGTCGAAGACCTCTTGTTGTAGTGAATGGTTCGGAGAGGTCGCTTCCTATTTTTACTGAGGACCTAGTGTCACTCAGAGTCATTCTACAGAGGCGTACAAGTTTCGATGGGATCTCATACGCAGACATGGTTTCAAACAACTTTTCTCTTATCGGCGTGTCGAAGGCGGCTTTATAGTCGATGAATGGATGGTATGTATCGCTTTGCATTTCATGGGTCTTTTCCAGGATCTGGCGAAGTGTGAAGATTTGGTCGACGGTGGATTTATTCTGCCTGAAGCCACACTGATAGGGCTGAATCAGTTCTTCGAGTTTTGGCTTCAATCTTTCACACAATAGTATAGTATTTTATATGAGATGGATAAGAGACTTATTCCGCGGTAGTTGGCGCAAACGGTTTTGTCTCCTTTCTTGTGAATTGGGCATAGTACGCTGAGGTTCCAATCATTAGGCATGCATTCATTCTCCCAGATGGTGCAGACTAGCTGATGCATGCACCTTATCAGCTGTTCACCTCCGGTCTTATACAGCTCTGCTGGAATTCCATCAGCACCTGCGGCCTTGTTGTTCTTAAGCCGGGATATTGCTGCTTTGACCTCATCTGGATTAGGGGGTGGACATTCAACACCATCATCTAAGATTGGTTGCGGGATGTTTTCTTCGCCGGATTCTTCAGCCGCTAACAGGCTGGCGAAATGTTTCTTCCAAATCCTCAGCACACTCGACGTGTCTGTCACCAGGTTCCCATTTTCATCTCTACACGAAGTTATGCCAGTAGACGAGTCTTGGCTTTGATGTTTTACTCGTTGGTAGAATTTTCTGGCATCATTTCTATTTCCATAGAACTCAATCTCCTCACATTTCCGTCTTTCCATCTCTTTTTCTTTCTTCGGAATAGACGATTTTCCTCCCTCCTTAGGAGTTCATGGGGGTGTATGTCATAAGGTAAAGTTAGTGATCGGTTCAACTTGGTGAACCCAGTGCGATCCTTATCGACTACATCTCAAGTCGTCTTCACAGACCTCCACGTGGTAACTCCTGGGCAACGGCGTTTTTGGCAACCGCCAAGACGACGGCTAACGTGTGAGCGGCGAACCTTTCCTCAGGTTAAGAGGTTGGAGTTGGGCTTGTAACCCGCTTCCCAAAAAAAAACAACAATGAAAGCTAAGAAAAATGATAAAATACGGACTCCCCCTAATGTTGACGACCACCGCAAACGTTTAAAGGACCATGATTTACGGATATGCACTTGGAATGTACGAACACTTCTCAGACCAGGTGCCTCTATCCAACTGGCGGATGTCCTCGAAGAATACAGAGCTGACATCACCGCAATTCAGGAGATAAGATGGAAAGGGCACGGCGTAAATAAAATGAGAAACTGCGATATTTATTACAGCTGCCATGAAAGCAAGCACCAGTTTGGATGCGGATTTGTTGTGAACAAAAGAGTACGTCACCTTGTCGCCGGTTTCACACCAGTGGATGAACGGCTGGCCACAATCCGCATCAAGGCTAAGTTTTTCTTTATTAGCCTGATTTGTGCTCACGCGCCGACGGAAGAGAAAGACGAAGAGACCAAAGATACGTTTTACGAGCGCCTAGAGCAAACATACGACCGTTGTCCCGGCCATGACATTAAAATTGTTCTCGGGGATTTTAATGGCAAAGTAGGCAGAGAAAACATCTTTGGTCCCACCGTCGGTAATTTCAGCCTCCACAATGACACCTCCGATAACGGAATGAGGCTGATCGATTTCGCCGCCGCAAGGAATATGGTTATCAGCAGCACCAGGTTTAATCATCGCGAAACCCATAAGGCAACATGGCTGTCACCTGATGGAAAGACGAAAAACCAAATCGATCATGTTGTGATAGACGGAAGGCATGCATCGAGCGTGCTGGACAGTCCGTACGAACTGCAAATATTGATTCGGACCACTACCTTGTAGCAGCCAAGGTACGCACCCGTTTAAGTGCAGCAAAACCCGTACTTAACAGCACCAAACGAAAGCTAGACGTCGAAAAGCTGTAATTGCAACCGACAGCACAAGCCTACTCCGCGAAGCTATCTCATCTCCTCCTGCTAAACCCTCCTCCTCCCGATGATATCAGCGAACAATGGCAACACATATACAACTCCATGACGAAGGCCGCCGAAGAAGAAATTGGTTACCGAAAGCGGCAACAAAGGAACCAATGGTACGATGAGGAGTGTAAAGCCGCCACTGAAGTTAAGAACGTTGCATATAGGGCGACACTCGCGCCGATGGCAACGCGAGCTGTGTTGGAGCTACCGAAATACTGGGTTTGTCAAAATAACACCACTTGTTTGGAGAACCCTTTACATTGAAATCATAGGCCTAAAATAATTTCCAATTCATTTATCCATTTATTTATTAATTACAATACAAACTGAATTTATATACAGACAATACAAAAGTTATAAGGAAATCCAATGAAAAGTCCCAACACAACACACAATTTTTTTTTTAAAAACATACCCAATAAGACAATAAAAATGTTTATAAATTTGAATTCCGCGTTCGATTGTAATAAAAAAAGTATTTTTCTCCTGTGAATTTATTTTTATTATTTATGCCCTTTTTTCAGTTGTCTTTGCCACTTCAGTGTAGCCCAAAGTCATACTATTCGGTAGGAACCATGGAAATCATTGGTCTAAAGTAATTTCCAACAAATCATTCATTTTTTACTTATTTATTAATTACGATGCAAAGTAAATTTATATTCTAATTTCGGGTAAACCGGATGACACAGGTCATTTGGCCAGATTTTTGCAGCGACAGATCAAAGCCTCCATTGGGAATCGAACCCACTCGCTACTACTAACTCGCCTACCGGAGCGCTTCCCAACAATTCTTTTTCCCTCGGTGTTGCTGTATCTGTTGTTTAACCCGTCTGGTACCTTTACAGACCTTTTCGATGTAGAACCTTTAAGGGGAGACTCACTCATCGCCGGTTTAACGAAATCTTAACATTTTCCCGGTCAACTTGAAACCATCACCTTTCCCCCACCACACGGTTTGTGAATTTTTTGCGGTTCTCTATAAATAATAGTACAATTACATTTTAAATTATACGATGAATTTAAATTCATGATTACGGGAGTATTAGAACATTGAGCTGTTATTCAACACCAAAAAGAGTTCGTGGCTTAAGTCTTTCGTTTGCCCCTACGCATGTCCGCAGTACTGCAACCACTGCACGCTCGTGTCTTAAGTCTTTAATGTCTGAATGCCTTACCTTGGTTGGGTTGAAACATTTGTGCCTTACACACAAACACACACGCACACACATTAAAAAAAAGTTGAAAAACATAATAAACATTTTTAAAATGACATAATTCAAGATAACTACCCATATAGCCCCGGCCGATGAAACTCTAAAGCCATTCTTGTTTATTTTCGTTTAAAGGAAATTATCTCGAACATAAAGAGATCACAAAAGGCACGAATGCAGAAAACGATGGCAGAACATGCAACTTTCAGCAGCAGCAGCAGCACAAGTAACAGCGAACACGTTCAGGAATTGTTGAACACAATATACGAGTATATGCAAAATTTTGAAAGCATTAAGTGTCTGTTAATGGTTTTAAGTGTTTATTTTGTTGAAGATAATTAAGGCTTTCTTTCGTTTGTATCTTCGCCGGAGCGCAGAGTGCGGCGACTAATTTATGAGGTTTTAAAATGCATATGCAAACAATCGCAATTTTTATTTGAAACACATAAAATCCCCGAGTTTATCTCTGACATTTCGGAAATATATATAAATAAAACACCAAAGAAATAAAAACAGCCAGCTACACCACACTGAAAATGATAAATTTCATTATAAAACCACTGAACAAATTTCGAAAAAAAAAAAGACAAACGAAAAGCACCGTAAACTGTAAGACCAAGTGGGCAAAACACCTATTAGGGGCCAATCGTTTGTGTGGCAGTACTTACTTACATTATTTTATTTTGGTAGCCCCGCTAAACATGACGGTAATGTGTTGTAATGTCCTCCTCCTTCTCGTAGATACCAAGTGAATTCCTTCCCACCGAACGCACTCACGGCCAGCAATCACTTTAATATTTTGTGGAGTTGGGCGACATGGTGCAGAGTGTAGTAGTGCCAGTGGTGGCTTCTTAATGTCTTGTAGCAGCCATCAAGAAAATGGCCAGCCAATGACCAGTGTGTCTGTTATTTGGTCAACAGCATTTAAAAGTGATAGGCAAATGACACAGGTACTCGGTAACAACTTGGCCAACATGATTTTATTGCCCACAATCGCTGTGAGCAAGTTTCTGTTTTATCAAACGGAGCACGAGGTGTGGTGTGGGTAGGTGGGTAAAAAATTTAAGTATTTTTTTTTTTTTTTTTTTTGAGGACCAACACTAAGCGAGTGCCCTCTATACATGGCATGCATTGTGTGAAAGAATATTAGGGGATCGGAGGGAAGAAAGAGGCAGTAGTGTTTGTTGAAATTTGTATTGAATTTGTGAATGGACAACTAGGAGGAAATACACATTTGCTGGAAGAATATTCCACATATGAACGGTTGAACAACGAAATACAATGTACTCTCTCATAAGCGGGCACCTAATCGACTTAGAATTGTTTCCGCTTATGAAAGATGTACACAGAAGGAATGAAGCGAATTGGTACTGAAAAAAGTGTCCGTTTATGAGAGGTGTACGCATAAGAGAGGTGTCCGTCAGGAGAGAGTACATTGTAGACCAGTGCTGCTTAATGATTTTTTTTTTAAAAGTTATTATAAAACTCTTGCGTAAGTGACTGACTGACTGATTCATCACTGTCCTGATTCACAAAACGACTGGACCAAGAATGAAATTTGGGAACTATGTTGCCCCTGGCATCCTAGACATCCGCTAAGAACGGATTTTTTGGAAATTCGGATTTAAAGGGGATAAAAATGGATAAAACGTGTCAAATATTATGATTTTTGTTGTAAAAATGGTCTACGACTACGATTGGCAACAACAGTTGGCAATGACTTAGAGATAGGACGAAAAACGGGCCAAGACGGAATAAAAAAGGGGGAAAAATACTTGAAGATTGAAACCAATTTTTGGCAAAAACATATGGAAGGGATGCAAAAATGTGGTCAAATCGTACTAAAACGCATAAAAACAGTACAAAAGGGGAAAAAAACAAAAATGTGTGAAAACAATGTTAATCGATAGGAATGGGCCCAAAACCGGTAAAATATAAATGAGAAATAATCTGCAGCAGGTGGAAATGAGTTAGAGATGGGACGAAAAGGGGGCCATGAGGGGATAAAAAAGGGTCCAGAAAAAGGGAAAAAATTAAAAACGAGTGAAACAGATTTTTGGCAAAAACATGTGGATAATAGTTAGAGAAGGGAGGAAAAAGTGGCCAAACCTACCAAAACGGGATAAAAAAGGTACAAAAAAGGGAAAAAAATAAAAAAAAGGTGCCAAGTCGGGATAAAAAAAGGACCAAAAAGAGAACAAAATTCAACGAGTGAAACAAATTTTTGACAAAAACCCTTCTCTAACAATGCAAAAAATTACGAAAAAGTGGCCAAAACGTACTAAAACGGCATACAAAAAAGTACAATGGTTGAAAAACAAAAATATGTGAAAAAAAATTGTAATCGACAGTAATGTAATGGAAAGGGTGCAAAACGGGCCCAAAAATGGTAAATTATAAATGAGAAATAATATAAAAAGGTTGGAAATGAGTTAGAGATGCAACGAAAAAGGGGCCAAGAGGGGTTAAAAAAGGGACCCAAAAAGGGGACAAAATTAAAAACGAGTGAAACAGATTTTTGGCAAAACATGTGGGTAATATTTAGAGAAGGGAGGAAAAAGTGGCCAAAACGTACCAAAACGGGATAAAAAAGGTACAAAAAAGGGAAAAAATAAAAATGTGTGTGTTGTAATCGGCAACAAAAAAGTCGAAATGAGCCAACAATTTTAAGTAATGGAAAAGGGGATTAGAAACTTCCCAAACGGGCCCAAAACTGGTATAATATGAATGAGAAATAATCTACATACGAGTGTCTATAAATAGAAAATACCTGAGCGACTGACTGACTGACTGATTCATGCTGTCCTCGCCAATGACTGAAAATTTGCTATAAATGGATTTTTCGAAATTCGGATAGGAAGGGAATAAAATTGGTAAAACGGGAAAAATGTATCCCCAAAACCATTCGAAATCATAACTACGCTTTTCAAAGCGTACCAAAACGGGATAAAAAAAGGTACATAGTGGGAAAAACAAAAGTGGGAAATATTGAAATGGGCCAAAAACTGATTGTAAAGGGTGTTTTTTATTGGGGTATAGAACTTTAAGTTGGCATCACTTTTTTAACTGGCGGCCATTTTGTCAGCTGTCAAGTGATTAATATTTGGTTTGGTTTGCCATTTCATCATGAACAGGTTGACAAAAGAACAACGCTTGCAAATCGAGCAAATTTATTTCGAAAGTAAAGGTTCAGTTCGCGAAGTTCACCGCAAGCTCCGTCCATTTTATGCCATTACATGAATGGGCCAATGGGTACCAAAACGGGATAAAAAAAGGTACATAGTGGGAAAAACAAAAATGTGTGAATAACAATTAATCGACAGGAATAAATGGAAATTGAAATGGGCCAAAAACTGATTGAAAAATAATTTTGCGAGACCAAAAAGATGTAGGATAAAAATGGTCCAAGACGGTTAAAATATAGAGGATGTGGGAAATGCAATTAAACAAATATTTTTTGGGCTCCACTGGGAAGGAAATTTACGCCTACGAAGTAGCGGGTGTTTGCTAGTACAAAATACATTTGATTTGTACTTTTCAAACCGTGAAGACATTTCCTTTCCTTTGAGTAACATATTGTCCATGTCACGCTCGCCTGGGCCCCAGCCCCAAATTTAATTTTCGTTATTTTTTTATTTTGAAGTTGGCTTCCATAAAATAATTTTTTATCGTAGAATTTTTCAAAATCCTATGGGAATTTCCTGCATTGCAAAACGTCACCTGAAATCCAAAATGACCAAACATCAAAAATTAACCAAAATCGTGTTTTTGATTGATTCTGATGAAATGACCTAAAGTAAATCTTCAAAATTTTACTCACCAATATGCAAAATTTACAATGTTATAGGCGAATTCCAGAACGACATAACACGAAGAGTTTTTAGATTTTACAGGGTTTTTTGCTTCTCCTTGAAAGTTATGAAAATGCTTGTTAGGTCATTTTGGATGTCTGGTGACGAAATACACCAATACCCACGAATAACCCAGCGTAAATGGTGCCATGGCTCTTCGGGTTTTGTCAGTGTCACTGAAATTCGTAAGTAGCCGTTGAACTAAAAATGGAAATCTGAGCCAAAGTATTCAACTTTCTTGAGGAATTTAGAGCTCTATGCATTTTTTACCTTACAAATATGAAAACAATATTTAGAAATATTATGAAAACAATATTTGGAAATATTTAGCAGACGACTTAAGACGTCTGTGTATTAAATGGTCTTTGTCTTCACCACACCACCCTCGTAATTATCGAACCACAAAATACTAGAGTCTAGCGATACTAGCGCGCCCTGTCAGGTCTTCATCACCGAACATCAACGATCATGTTGATGGCTGTGGTGATGACGGTGACGGTGACGCTGATGTCTCCCATGTCCGGCTGCAAATGGTGTTTATGCTTACGTTACGTTTAATTAGCCTTTGTGGCAGTTGAAGTTGATAACTGTTGCCATTTACAAGCCATATATTGGACTGACGATCATCTGGCTGCTTCCAAAACTGTCTCTGCCTCCTCTGCTGTGACCGTTGAACAAACAAACACGGCGAATGCATGTTCAGTTTGATTTTTATCACTTTATGTGTCATTTGCATACGCAACAAAAAATCAAATTGTTCATTTTATTGATCGCAGGACAAGTATGCCACGATATTCGATATGCGAATGTACGCATTTCTGCCAAGATTCCTACGAAATTGTTCATAAAATATGATAAAATATTTCTGATGCTTCGGTGATTGTATCGAGGGGAAGGAGATTGTGTAATAAATGGCAAAATATTTAGGAATATCTTTTTTATCGGGCATCAATTTAAAAAAAAAACCGATCATCAGTTGTGTGTGTGTGCTGCATAAATCTGGTTTTAACAGACGATGGCGCTGATATAGAATTGATTTTGTTCAGTAGGGGGAATTTATTGACAAAGACGAGCTGTTACAGAATAAGGACTGCGCAGGAAAAAAATAGTGCACGGTTTCCGACTTACAACTGTTTTTGTATTCAAGGAAATTACATATGGTAAGAACAGTTAGAAACAAGGTGCTTAATGTGACCTCAATCGGGCCGTAATTTTTTACAAATATCGAGTATCAGCAAAAGGTGCGTGATCGAATTTTTTAAAAAAAAAATAGAGGGTCTCTAGAATTAAAGTTTCAACCGTCATATAAAAATACAAGTCTGCCGCCACAAAGCAAAGTGATTTCTCCTTGGCTGAGATTGAGATGGTGTTTGTCGTCTCAATTCCAATTGGGAGAGCATTGATGGCACAGCGCCGAAAGCAGGCCCTGCTTGAGGACTAGGACCTTAAAACACGACTGATCAGCCAAGATAACTTAGCTCGTGCCATGTTCATTAGGCACACATTCATTGGAGGAAGAGGCAGTTCCTGACCAAGATGAAAATGCGAATTTCGAAATAAAGCTCTTACAACAACAACAACAATGCTGGAGCACTGTGTATTGCATTGCAAATCTACTGGGTTCATTTCACGCCACTCAGAACTCGCCTTTAAGTACAGAGACGGGAGGAAAAAAGATCCCGAAGACGAAGATGAAAATGCGAATGCCGAAATACAACTCTTACACCAACAACAACAACGCTAGATCTGCGGATCATCTGTTTAATAACAACAGCACTGTGTCTGTGCACAGAAAAAAATACGGGCCAAAAATATTCAATTACTGTCGTAATTGAAATTAAGCTTGGATATCAATTAATGTTGTAATTGAACTTAGAAATTCTTGGTGAAATCAATGTAAAAAATAGTAAAAAAATCAATTACTTATTTAAAATTTGAGTAATTGAATTTACAACTTTTGTAATTGGAAGAAAATCAATTAAAAAAGTAATTGAATTGACGAATTCCATACAAACTTCGTAATTGATTTCAAAAATATGTTTTTTCTGTGTGCATTAAAATCTACTCTGTTCATTTGACCCCACTCGCAAATCGTTGCCAAATCGCTTTTGACTAAGTCAGTCATCGTTTAACTTTTGTACACGACATTGAACAAAAAAAAACTGTACATCAAATCAATGAAATCGGTTCTTCAATAGTTCTTCATCAAATTGATGAATAAATTCATTGACTTGGTGAATAAGTTCTTCAATTTTAAGTACATTGAAACTGCTATAACTCGAATGTCCATAAGTCGAATTTTCTTCAAGTCGACCAGTTTTATAAGTAATTCCATAACTCAAAGTCTTCATAAGTCGAACTTTTCTACGATACAATGGTGGTTCGAGTTATGGAATGAGATTTTTCAGCGTTCATCAAATTGAAGTATTTTTTACATCAATCTTGCAAAAGAAAATAACACGCTATGAACGAGTGGGACATCTTAAAGCTGTTGTTGCTTTGTAATAACAAAAACAACATTGCACACAACGAAGAAGATTCTGCATGTGTTTGTTTGGGCTTTACTGCTTAAATTCTTTGGGGGTACGAGCTACTAAAGAGTAATTCTCATTTAAACGTTAACAAATATTGCTACCAATAATTGAGGTAGACGCCTTGGCAAAGGGTACCGATATGGATGCGAAAATAATAAAGCATTTTTATTTTTCGATACTCGCTTCTGAATGAAATTCCATAGAAAAGTGTTCCCAAAATATTAAAAATTATAAACTTATTTATTTATTTATTATTAATTACAATACAAAGTAAATTTATATTCTAATTTCTGGGTCCAAGGGTAAACCGGGTGACACAGACCATATGTTTAGATTTTTTTTTTTTTGCAGCGACAGACCAAATCCTCTGGTGGGAATCGAACCCACAACCCCCACGCTGATAGGCAAGCACGCTACCAACTCGCCTACCGGGGCGCTTCTTATAAACTTATATTCACACGACTCTAGGCCACAAAAAAAAACACTCTCCTGTAACATTTTATGTCTTTTTCGCGTTCGTTAGGGATCGATATATTGTCCGTAGGAGTCCCTAAAAGGAGTTTACATTTCCGTTACGGCCAAAGGCGAATATGAATTGCTCTTGAACACAAACTAATTGTCAGCCTCCCCTATGCATTCCATGTGTTCAGGTCATGTACATTTCAATGGATGAAAAATACCATCCGGTTGCATAAAGGAACCTTTTCGCCTACTTTTCCTAACACCCCTGCCCCCTCATGCAAGCCACGGCTGGCATTCGCATCTTAAGCTTATTTTAAATGCAAAATTTAAGCAAAGTATTCGTGTAACGTGTTAATTAATGTGCAACATTAAATGGCTTTAAATACGCCACCAGTGAACATCGGCCAACATCATTTGCGGCCATGTCCATGTCTGCAATATTTGCATACAACTCGGACTGGTCTACGCTCGACTCGGAGCCACATACACACACACACACAGGTCTTAGCAAATCCCCTTGTGGCACCGCACTCGCCGACGATGATGCAGGCTCGTTTGGTGTTGCTCTTCTGGGTTTTTTTTAAGAAGAGAAGGGAAGAAAAAAGCGAGCGTCACTGTTTGGTATTCATTTAAATTTAACTATTTTGGTTTGTTTGTTTTAACCATGACTGCTGTCTGTTGTTGGCCTGTCCCCCCCTCCCAACTCGCTTACTGTCACGGTGTCTTTGGGGTTTACCACGCAATAATGTTGTTAATAAATTATGTTTTCAAATGTATTCAAAACATGCAACATTACAGACCACAACGGTTCATTCAGATGAAACTTGATTTGTCTGCCACTTGCCACTTCTTGGTGCACCTCTTCCCCCGGTTACGTGGCCAGATCGTATCTAGGACTGGCATTTCTTTTGCTGTTGCTGTCGGTGCCATCGTTCGTTCGTGGAACTACGTTTAATAGTTTGTTATTAATTAGTTGTATTTGATCGATGAAATTAGATATTTTTGTTAAAATCAAATTTAGATTTTCTCCATCATGTCTTGTCTTGTCCAGAGATAACGATAGCCGTTTCCCTGCATAACAGAGCGAGTGCCATGGGCGTTTAAGTGCATTTATTTGGTTTTTTTTTTTTTTCTTTTATCGGGAAAAATGCTCTTGAAAGGTGACTTGATGAAGTTTGATGCCGGTTTGGACAATATTCATTAATAAATTTGTATTTTTTTCTTGTTGTTCTTGGTTTCAGCCTAAAGTTTATGTTTAACTAATTAAGCGTCAGCAGAGGGGGAATTAATACTAATTATATCATATTTGTTGGTGTTTTATTTTTCTTTTTTCAAAATCAATATAATTCGAAGAATTTCTGGCCAATGAATATTTTGTACGGCAACGGAATGAAATTTACGGTTTTGATGTGAGAGTAAAATTGATTCCAAGAAAATCGTTGTACAAAGTATACTGGGGAACTGGAAAAGCTTTTATATATATATTTTTTATTTTTATTTATTATTAATTACAATACAAAGTAAGTTTATATTCTAATTTTGGGTCCAAGGGTAAACCGGGTGACAAAGACCATTTGGCTTGAGCTGTTATATATAAAATGACATCATTGCAGTTGCAGGGTTAAGAATAGCCAAAGGGAAAACGTTATGTTTGTGGTACTTAGCTTTTACAAAATTTTATATGAATTACACACAGCAAAGGATCTTTGAATATTGGTTGCTGTCGCATGACAAACTCTGTCGATATCCATTTCTACACCGACTTTCTTCACAAAATTACCTACAATTTATTAATGCGAATATGTTGACTAAATCCAAGTGTCAGCGGTTGCCAGTTTCCTTCTGTCCATCTTAGGCGAATGAGCAATTGTGCAATTCTTTTAATTTGTGTAATTCCGAAAATATATCGAAAAATCACTGATAAGTGAATTTTTTCGAATTATTCATACAAACGATCCATATTGAAATTGCAGATATATAATTGTTTTCTGGGAATACCTTCAAATTTCAACATATTGACAAATAATTTGGATAAGTAGTTGTTACATCCCAACTCCCATGAAAATGTATCACATGAGGCCATTTTATTTATTTCAAATCTGCCTTGACCTGTCGGGTCAGATTCACAGAAAAAAATACGGGCCAAAAATGTTCAATTACTGTCGTAATTGAAATTAAGCTTGGAAATCAATTAATGTTGTAATTGAACTTAGAAATTCTTGGCGAAATCAATGTAAAAAATAGTAAAAAATCAATTACTTATTTAAAATTTGAGTAATTGAATTCACAACTTTTGTAATTGGAAGAAAATCAATTAAAAAAGTAATTGAATTGACGAATTCCATACAAACTTCGTAATTGATTTCAAAAACATGTTTTTTCTGTGTTATGAACCCAATCTACTCTTTTGCCGATGACAGAAACCTCTGTCATTTATATTCATTTGATCATCGGCCAAGTAGTATACACTGAAAAAAAGTGGTTCATCAATTTGATGTATTCTTACATCATTTTGATGAATTTGAACAACATTTCATTAATTTTTCTTCAATTCCCTATATCCATTTGATCAACAGTGTACATCAATACTACGAACATTGTACATCAATTCCAAAAAAAAAGTATACATCAATTTGATGAACATTGTAGATAAATTTAGTGAACATTGTATATCAATTTGATGAAAATTTACATCAATTTGATGAATATTGTACATCAACTTGATGAACATTGTACATCAATGTGATGAGTATTGTACATCAATATGGTGAAAATTGTACATCAATTCGAAGAACTTTGTACATGAATTTGATGAACATTGTACATCAATTTGATGAACATCGTACATCAATTTTAATAACATTCTACATCAATTTGATGTAGAATTATACACGAATTTCATGAACAGTGTACATAAATTTGATGAAAATTTTACATCAATTTGATGAACATTGTACATCAATTCGAAGAACATTGTACATCAATTTGATGAACATTGTACATCAATTCGAAGAACATTGTACATCAATTTGATGAACATTGTACATCAATTCGAAGAACATTGTACATCAATTTGATGAACATCGTACATCAATTTGAATAACATTCTACATCAATTTGATGTAGAATTATACACGAATTTCATGAACATTGTACATCAATTTGATGAACATTGTACATCAATTTGATGAACATTGTACATCAATTTGATGAACATTGTACATCAATTCGAAGAACATTGTACATCAATTTGATGAACATTGTACATCAATTTGATGTAGAATTATACATGAACATTGTACATCAATTTGATGAACATCGTATATCAATTTGAATAACATTCTACATCAATTTGATGTAGAATTATACACGAATTTCATGAACATTGTACATCAATTTGATGAACATTGTACATCAATTTGATGAACATTGTACATCAATTTGATGAACATTGTACATCAATTCGAAGAACATTGTACATCAATTTGATGAACATTGTACATCAATTTGATGTAGAATTATACGTGAACATTGTACATCAATTTGATGAACATCGTACATCAATTTGAATAACATTCTACATCAATTTGATGTAGAATTATACACGAATTTCATGAACATTGTACATCAATTTGATGAACACTGTACATCAATTCGAAGAACATTGTACATCAATTTGATGAACATCGTACATCAATTTGATGAACATCGTACATCAATTTAAATAACATTCTACATCAATTTGATGTAGAATTATACACGAATTTTATGAACATTGTACATGAATTTGATGAACATTGTACATCAATTCGAAGAACATTGTACATCAATTTGATAAACATCGTACATCAATTTAATATAGAATTATATACGAATTTCATGTTCAATGACAGACAAGTTTGGTTCAGCATATTTTTCGAGATCTGAAAATGACCCACTCTTTCATAGCGTTTTTTCTTTTGCAAGATTGATGTAAACGAATACGTCAATTTGATGAACGCATAAAAATGCCATAAAAACCTGAAGTACTTGGTTGAAGAATTTATTCACCAATTTGATGTAGAACTGATGAAGAATCGTTTTCATAGATTTCATGTACAGTTTTTTTTTTCCAGTGTGGGTCTAATTAAATTCAGAGAACGTCCGCAAACGATTTCCTTATGAAACAACGTAGGTTTGTGTACATTCTGTAGACGTCTCTCATATTGAAACTGCCGATTCGTAATGACAGACATATTTTTCACAATGTTTCAGTTGGAAATTCAGTCCTCAAGAATTCACCTTTCTGCCAAATATGAAAATGTACACAGAAAACATCATCGCATCAAATGATCACCGATTGGATTTTCAGTCAACTTTTAATTGAAATTTATCACAAGCCCCGATCTTTATTGATAAATGGTTATGCCCAACACGAGAGTCTACACAAAACTAGTAGCACTTGCGGTCACAAACATGGCTGCCCAGTCAAAGCCAAACCTGTTGCACTTCAGCACGCTGCGACAAAACCCATAAAACATCTTGCGTACAAAAGTCACATGTTTACGAACTGGTCTCCCCCCCCCCCCCCCACTACCAGTCGACTCCAACACAATTCAATTGTCAGATATTTAATTAGAAAAACTTCTAAACGCATCATAAATTTCAACCAAACGCAACATTGTTTTTGTTTTGTCGAAATTGATTTCCATTTTCCCTCTCATGTCCAATTAACATCACTCGTTAACCATGTGCCCCGTTGTAGCCGACGGCTGAGCGTCACGGTTAAGCCAAAACACTAAAAAGCCTCAAAAGTGAAGAAGGCAACATATCAAAAGTACCAAATGCTATGGCATACATCGTAGCAATCATTTGAACTGTCTGCTCCATGTGATGGACAGATTCACATTCTTGACTTTACAATTCTGGCACGCAAACCTTGTTAAGCTCTCAAACGGGGCAAGTGCGGAGACGGGGAACGGGGGAGAGTAAAAAGAAGGTTTTCATTAGGATTGCCGAGCAGAGTGCGCCTATAATTAGCCACGCATTGTGTGGCTGAGGCATGTCAAGTGGATGCAACGGCCGCCACCGCAACAACTGGGACACCTTCCACCTTCCCCATACCAAAAAACGCTTTCCCAAAATAAAATACAAAAAACCAAACTTAATCATGTAAATGACTGATGTATAATTCATGTGATATTTTTGCTTTTTTTGCTTGTTTGGAAACCGAAAACGTTCAACAGGTTTAAGCAAGACCTCAGCCAAAGGTTTTTTGGTTGTGTGTGTGCGCAAAAGACCAACCAGATCGAATTGCAAATATTTAATTAGTACTTTAACATCATTTGGACATTTGATATGGTCCTCATATTTTTCTCTGGCGTATTCTTCGTGATCACTTAACTGCGGCCAAATTTCATTCATTCATCAAAATCGTTTCGTTGTCCGATTTTGCACATTTCAGTTCAGTTCAGTTTTTTTTTTCTTGCCACATATCCCCTCAACACTTCGGGGGGTCTTCAACCTGTTTTCTGTTTAAAGGCTTTGATCAAAAGTTCCATTTAATTCTTGATTTTGTGATGGGATCTTGTCCTATGGCAGCGGGGTTTAAAGGCAAAAAAGAAACGTTTCTTTTTCTTAGTCGGAGAAAAGTAGGGTGGCCCGCAGTGATGCCCATCAGTGACACTTTGCGGCAGAGACAATTGTGGGTTGCCTTTCAAAGGAAATACCCATTTGAATGTCTCTTAACCAAAGAAGGACACAATGTACATTTCTTTCCTCCTTCCAATACCCGTCTTTCCTATCGCTAACACAGTGCATTACATTTATAGGGGACATTCCCAGGGTGTTAGTCCAAAAAAAAACGCATCCAAGGTAAACAACTAAATTGAATAAGGCAATGAAATAACTAAAATTGGAAAATACATTCAAAATATTCCCTCAAATTATTGAAGTCCTCCTGACGATCTCCCGCTTTAATCCATGGCAAATACAAACCAAAAAAAACGACTCTCCTTGCATGAAAAAACAACTCTAATTCATTACAGATACCCATAATTTCCCAGTCAATTGTGTTTATTTAGTTTTCAGCTTTCATCATAATTCACTGTCTCGTTTCTATTTAATGCGTAAATCAAACATCTCAAAGCCCACTTGATTGTTGCAACGAAATCAATTTCTATAAATTCATTGAAAAACAAATTACAGATCAATTCCCAAAAGGCGAAAACAAATACAATGGCCAAACGAAACGAGTGCAACTGCATCGAATGCGAAACTCCAAGCGAAATGCCACAATGTGGCATAAAAACACAGACAGGCGTTAAAAAGAAGCCGCCTCCATTAACTCAAACGGCCAGGCAACTTATCACAGCCTAACTATGAAGCCAATGTAAACAGCGACAGCGTTCGCTATTTGCCCAAGTTGTACAAGTCCATTTAGGGAAAATAGCCGAAACCAATGTGCCATGCCTTATGGTGTCTGACAGCATTCCTGGAAGCCAAACAAACCGCAGCTATGGACTTGGCCTTTTTGGTATTTTGTAGGGGCTTGGCTTTGCTGGTGAGGTAAAGAACCATAACTGATCCTCTTAACAACATTTAGTGTCGAATATCGAGAAGAAACAAAAAGCCGAAGAAATGAACAAACGACTGTTGAAAGTTTTAAAACCATATTTTCCAATTGATTTCATCCAACAACCAGCCGACGAAGACTTATTGCCGCGATGGGTTCATGCAGGACACCAGACACCAGACAATGGCCAATGGCATGGTCGACTCTGAAACGACCCTATGCCAGAGAAACAACAAACATTGTATAACCTATAACATAATGTGGCGCAGGTAAATTGTAGAGTCGATATTTGCAAGGATATTGACCAGCAATATCTTTTGTTTTTTACTACACTTCTTTGAAAAGCGAATTTTTGGCCCCATTCTGTATTTTTTACTCCTACTCCTTGTATCCCCTTTACAACCCAATTCTAACTGCAGTTGCCAGTGATTATTTTTATTTTGTGACTATTTTTAAACTAGTAAGTTGTAATGGCGCCCGTTGAAATATGGGAAAAAAATTTTGTTGAAAAAAAAAATTTTTGTGGAAAAAAGAAATTGTGTTGAAAAACAAAAATTTTGTGGAAAAAAAATTTTGTTGAAAAAAAATTTTGTTGAAAAAAAACATTTTTGTGGAAAAAAAAAATTTTGTGGAAAAAAAAATTTTGTTGAAAAAAAAAAATTTGTTGAAAAAAAAAAATTTTGTTGAAAAAAAAAATTTTTGTGGAAAAAAGAAATTGTGTTGAAAAACAAAAATTTTGTGGAAAAAAAATTTTGTTGAAAAAAAATTTTGTTGAAAAAAAACATTTTTGTGGAAAAAAAAAATTTTGTGGAAAAAAAAATTTTGTTGAAAAAAAAAAATTTGTTGAAAAAAAAAAATTTTGTTGAAAAAAAAAAATTTCGTAAAAAAAAAATTTCGTAAAAAAAAAATTTTTTAAAAAAAAAAATTTGTAAAAAAAAATTTTGGAAAAAAAAAATGTTGATAAAAAAAAATTTGGGGAAAACACAATTTCTGTACAAAAAAAAAATATTATTTTTTTTATTATTATTATTTATAGAAAATTATAGAATGCCTATTTAAATTCCTACGTACTGCGTGACAGAGTCAGTGAATCAGTGTATCAGTGAATCAGTGTCGAGGGTAAATATATATTAAGATTATTTTTCATTTATATATTTCACCAGTTTTGGTACCTTATTGTTCTCTTTTTCCATTTCTTCCAAAAATGTAATCATTCCTGTTGATTAGAATTTTTTTTCACATATTTTTGTTTTGTACATTTTTTATCCCGTTTTTGTACGTTTTGGTCCTTTTTTCGTCCCATTCTTAACTAGTATCCGCATGTTGTTACCAAAAATTTGTTTCACCCTTTTTATATTTTCCCCATTTTTAACTCTTTTTATCCCGTTTTGGTACCTTTTTTTCGTCCCATCCCTAACTAGTATCCGCTTGTTACCAAGAATTTGTTTCACCCTTTTTATATTTTCCCCATTTTTAACTCTTTTTATCCCGTTTTGGCACCTTTTTTTGTCCAATCCCCAACTATTATCCACTTGTTGTTGCCGAAAACTTGTTTCACCTATTTTTATTTTTTTTTACCAATTCCCCCCCCCCCCCCCTTTTTTGTATACCGTTTTGGTAAGTTTTTGTCACTTTATCGTCCCTTTTCTTATCCCGTCTTGGTCTATTTTTCGTATCGTCTCTAACTCATTTCCACCTGCTGTTGCTAATCGTAGTCGTGGACCAATTTTCCAACTAAAATCACAATATTTGGTTATTTTTTCGTATTTCGAAGGGTTTCGGGGACACATTTTACCCGTTTCCCCCATTTGTATCACCTTCAAATCCGTCTTAGCGGATGTCTACGGCTACATACGTCCCCAATATCATGAATCTAGCTTCAGTCGTTTCGTCAGTCAGTCAGTCATTCAAGAGTTTTATATATTTTGATTATCACTCGGCGTGTCTGGGATTTGACTCAACAGAGCCTTGAATGTCATCAACAATTGAACCGACCAACATGCCCAACCTTCAGGTATACCGCTCCGAAAAAACTCACCAGAAGAAAAAAACTTGTGAACTTCATTTTAAAGCCACATCTTTTGGGATTTCAATAAGTTAGGCCAGTCTTTAAACAGACCCGAACCCAACCGAACCGAACCGAACAACAACAATCACTTGGTGGATATGATGACGTTGATCCCATTCAATTGAATTATTCCGTATACAATGGCAAGACAAGGGTTCTGCCGTCCCTTCAGCCTTAACTACACCGTTTGGTTGTATTTGTTTGTCGAAGTCCATTTTTGGTAACGCGGCTATCGATCGATCCACCGAACCAAACGATCCGCTTCAGCGTCTGCGTTGTGATCGTTGTTTGAATTAATCGAAGTGATATTTTGCTTGTTTTGAATGCAATTTTGCGGAGTTTTTTTTTTTGTTGTTGTTGTCTGCGGCCATCCATAGATTTCGTTTAAGGCGAATTAAGTGAGTTTTTCCTTGACGATTGTTGTAAGTGAGTTCTGCAGTAGGTCCTGGCCGAGAGTGTGTTTTACTTGATCGTACCGCCATCAGCCTTCCACTGGTAAAGTAAAGACATTGTATCTGTTTTGTGTCTTCTTTTATTGTTTGCATTTCGTGTTGTTGTTGGTATTTTGCAGATGATGCAATTTTCCATTTGTTTGGTGCTGGGTATTATTTTGTGATCATGTGATTTGCTTAAATATCCCGCAGCGTCGTGTGCAGTTTCAATTGCATATGGCGGGGGGAAATATAAATATTGCCCAAATGAGTTTTTTGATGCGTAATGACATTGAATTGTGGGCGAACGATGGTCTTTTGTTAATGTACGAATAAGTCCATATGTTAGTGGTGCGTGCAGACGTACACCTGCGAAAAGGCGATGGCAACAATGAAGACATCGGGTGTAAGGATGTTGCAATTGAAATGGGGGAAAATTCGAATTGGAAGTGGTGGTAGAAGAGCCTAAAATGCCAGCAGCTACATTGACTTGAGACTGGCGAGTATTGGTTGCTGCAAAGTATTGGTTGCAACAGCAAAAATCGTGCCGTGAGTCTCAAAGTAAATCGAAGTATAATATTACCAAATAGGTGCTACTTTGGGCAATACTTACTTACCTATTTGCCTTAACATCCCCGGAAGGTAGAGAGGGGGTCTTTATCCGTCGTCTGGTCCCTGAAGTTAGAACATTTAGCCGGTTGACCGGACGACGCACTATAGAGAAAATTCGTTCTTCAGCCGAACTTTTCGTATGTGGAATAATCTTCCAGCAAGTGTTTTTCCTGCCTGTTATGACATTCTCAAATTCAAGTCAAACATCAACAAACACTACTCCATCTTTCCTCCCTCCAATACCCTTATGCAGAGTCATTCAAGTTGTGCAAACTTTGCTGGGATCGCATAGTTAAACATGGTTTTAAAAAGTTTTCCCCGTAATCATAATTTGTTTGTGAGAAAAACAGACTTAAGAAATATTTATGAAAATACAAAAACAATTTTCATACATTTTTCTTAACATAGGTTTTTTACATTTTTAAGCTGGAGAAATTTTTATTCCAAATCCTCAGCACACACGATGTGTCTGTTACCAGATTCCCATTTTTAGCTGTACACGGAGTTATGTTAGTTGGTGAGATTTTGATTTTTTACTCGTTGGTAGAACTCAATCTCCTCAAATTTCAGTCTGCCTATTTTTGTCTTTGGAATAGAGAATTTTCCTCCCTCCTATACTCTTGACTATCACACACTTAACAGTTCCTTCAGCGGCTATTTGTGTCTCGTAAATGCTGGCGACATTATGAGTAAAAAAGTAATCTCTAAGCGATGAACAAACTTCTATTGCGATTCAGGGCCGGCCCGGACAGTGGGCACATAAATGCAATCTTCATGGAATGTAAAGGGAAATATGTGAGTAAGTAATGACAGATTTTGCTGGTATTAACTCAAAATGTCGGGCAAAATTAATTTTTCCAAAAAGAATCTACAGGTTATGACTGATGACTCGTTGACTCTGAACATTCCTAAATCTTGACAAAACTAATTCATGGTTTATTCCCATGTTCGATTATTTGAGGGGCTGTGTGACAAGTCCGTTGAAGGACGATGTTTTGTAGACAATTCGCAAATCATAGAAAATTTAAAATAAAATATAAATTGACATAACAGGATAATCTCATTCGGCTGAAATCTGCAGAATTGTTCTTACCGATAAAACAGCAGCATTTGGAAAAGGTAACGATTTAAACATAAATCTTAAAAAATCAAATAAAAATATCCCACAATATGGTCTTGTTGAAGATTCCTCCTCTCCTCTCTATTCAATATTCTATTCCCTCCAGAGTTAATTAATGACACTCTGATCATTACCATTACTTTTTCTCACAGCCAGGTAATGATTGCATACTTTTCGTTGTGATTAAATCCCGTCTGCACATACAGCAGGCAATGAATATAATTTACTAACCCCTTTCTGGTCCCCAATCATTTGACATTGTAGACAATTATTAATTCCCCCTCTTTGCCGCTCAGATCCAAACGAAAGATAACAGTTCAATTTTTAATTTAATCAAGTCGCCCAAAACGAAAGTAAACCCATTCCCGATGAGGAGATACGGATCTTCAATTCATTTCTCTCCCTGATGATGATGATGATGACGATGATGCTCACCGACAATTATCGACGGCAGAGACAGAAATAAATTCGTATAAAATACTGCGCCGTATCATTTACAGGTGTCACTTACAGGCATTTACAGGTAAATCATCGTCCATCGCCTGGAGATGAGGCAGTTTAGCGTTTGTCGTGGAAAGGCAACTCTCTCACACACACACACACCCATACGGACTTTCCAAGGCAAATCATTATTATTTATGGATACTAAATAACATCGACATAAGCACAACATGCTGATAATAGCTGGCCAGCTATGTTTGTTGTTTGGTTTGCTGGTGATGGCGAGGCGGACGATTGGTGTGTTTTGTGGATTTTGGGTTGCATTCCAAAACTGAATTTACCCAAAAGATGTACTAAAGTGATAAAAGCAGAAGAAAAAAAAACCGAAATTAAGTGTCGTCCACATCGATGTCCAGCAAGGCCAGCAACGGCAGCGGTGTCTACTACTATCACAACAACAACAACAACAGCAAGAGCAACCTGTATCTTTAAACCAATCAACAGACATAAGATGTTGATAATAACGATGATATGTTGAATGTTTGTCTCTTTGTGTTTATCCCTCCGTCCGTCTGCTGTTGCAAGTTGCATTCCGCCACGTACCCCCACCACTTTATAGAGTTGTTGTATTAAACGCACAGTGGCGGAATTCATAAGGCCTGCTCCAAGAAGACGCCAGACACACTCGATCTTGTGAAGAGACCAACGTCAAAGCCTCAACCTCTACGTGGTCCAGCAAGACTTCACAAAACTCGTAAGGAAGGGTTTGTTATCAGAAGGGTGATGTTTTGTTGTCCCTTTCATATAAAATATGAAATAATTTCATAAAATATGATTTTATATGAAATAATTTCATAAAAAAATATGAAATAATTTCATAAAAAATATGAAATAATTTCATAAAAAATATGAAATAATTTCATAAAAAATATGAAATAATTTCATAAAAAATGTGAAATAATTTCATAAAAAATATGAAATAATTTTATAAAAAATATGAACTAATTTCATAAAAAATATGAAATAATTTCATAAAAAAATCATTAAAAAAAAATATTAAATAATTTCATGAAAAAATATAGAATAATTTCATCAAAACTATGAAATAATTTCCTCAAAAATCTTAATATATATTTACCCTCGACACTGATTCCCGGATTCACTGATTCACTGACTCTGTCACGCAGTACGTAGGAATTTAAATAGGCATTCTATAAATAATAATAATAAAAAAAATAATATTTTTTTTGTACAGAAATTGTGTTTTCCCCAAATTTTTTTTTAACAATTTTTTTTTTTCAACAAAAATTTTTTTTTTTTCAACAATATTTTTTTTTTCCCACAAAATTTTTTTTTTCAACAAAATTTTTTTTTTCACCAACATTATTTGTTTTTAACAATTTTTTTTTTTCATATTTCAACGGGCGCCATAGGCGCATTACAACTTACTAGTATTAAATAATTTCATAAAAAAATATTAAATAATTTCATAAAAAAATATGAAATAATTTCATAAAAAAAATATGAAATATTTCATAAAAATAAATATGAAATGATTTCATAAAAAAAAATATATAATAATTTCATAAATACCTACAAGGGCTTGACGCAGTCCATGTAGAGAAAAAAAACTCTCCATAGAAGGCCTTTTCCGATAATGGCCTTCCCCGATCCTCCTTAGCAACACTGACACCATCTACAACCAGCACTCACACATACCCCGACACACTCATATTTAATTGTCATCCATTTTTTTTTTGTTTGCATCTTTCACTTGTTTATGTGACATTGTAAGAAATTGTCATCAGGTATTGGTATTAGGTACCAGAAAGGCTCAGCGGGATGCCTGCCAGCACGTCTTGCTGTGTGACAGCCTGCCAGCCTACACAGCCGGGTAAGGTCAGAGAACTCATGCACATCTCTGGCCGATCTGTTTATGGTTCATTGATAAACCGTACAAAACTGTTAAGTGGCGCCTAATATTTTGATCAACAACAACAATGCTATTGTGTAGTTGCTGTTGTTGTCATTCTTTATATTTTGACTTGATATTATTGTCTCTCGGTTTTTGTGTTTCTGGTATTTTATAAATCATTTTAAACAACTCTGATAACAATTAATTTGCTCGTAAAGACGATTTACTGATACCTTTTTGTTGTTGTTGTTGTTGATGATGATTAGGTTCGATTAAAGTTAACGGTCTGTTAAACAATTGCCCACAATGGAATGTGATAATAGGTCATGACCGAACTGCGGTAGGGGTCATAAAAAATGCAGTCGACAAAACGTCTTCTTGAGAAATGTTTACCAAGTGCATACTTGGGTTTTTAGTCACTCACTTGGTGTAGAGTATTTATTAGCCTTTGACTACTGTAAAATACAATCAGAGCATAATTTTATTAAACATTCTTTCATAATTCAAAAATTGGGCGTAGGAACCAATTTATATTTAAAAGATATAATTTAATTAGGATATGAACCTTCAATATTACTGAAGAAACGTGATCAAGGAATTCGCTTTGATTAAATTTAATCAAATTTTTTCATTTATTTCGGACATAAATAAAATGAAAAATGTGAAATAATTTCCTAAAAAAATTAAATAATTTCCTAAAAAATTTGAAATAATTTCATAAAAAATATGAAATAATTTCATAAAATAAATATGAAATAATTTCATAAAATAAATATGAAATAATTTCATAAAATAAATATGAAATAATTTCATAAAATAAATATGAAATAGTTTCATAAAATAAATATCAAATAATTTCATAAAAATATGAAATAATTTCATAAAAATATGAAATAATTTCATAAAAATATGAAATAATTTCATAAAAAATATGAAATAATTTCATAAAAAATATGAAATAAATATGAAATAATTTCATAAAAAATATGAAATAATTTCATAAAAAATATGAAATAATTTCATAAAAAATATGAAATAATTTCATAAAAAATATGAAATAATTTCATAAAAAATATGAAATAATTTCATAAAAAATATGAAATAATTTGATAAAAAAAATGAAATAATTTCATTAAAAATATGAAATAATTTCCTAAAAATATGAAATAATTTCATAAAAAATATGAAATAATTTCATAGAAAATATGAAATAATTTCATAGAAAATATGAAATAATTGCATACAAAATATGAAATAATTGCATAAAAAATATGAAATAATTGCATAAAAAATATGAAATAATTTCATAGAAAATATGAAATAATTTCATAGAAAATATGAAATAATTTCATAGAAAATATGAAATAATTTCCTAAAAAATATGAAATAATTTCATTAAAAAATATGAAATAATTTCATAAAAAAATATGAAACAATTTCATAAAAAATATGCAATAATTTCATTAAAAATATGCAATAATTTCATAAAAAATATGCAATAATTTCATAAAAAATATGCAATAATTTCATAAAAAATATGAAATAATTTCATAAAAAATATGAAATAATTTCATAAAAAATATGAAATAATTTCATAAAAAATATGAAATAATTTCATAAAAAATATGAAATAATTTGATAAAAAAAATGAAATAATTTCATTAAAAATATGAAATAATTTCCTAAAAATATGAAATAATTTCATAAAAAATATGAAATAATTTCATAAAAAATATGAAATAATTTCATAGAAAATATGAAATAATTTCATAGAAAATATGAAATAATTGCATACAAAATATGAAATAATTGCATAAAAAATATGAAATAATTGCATAAAAAATATGAAATAATTTCATAGAAAATATGAAATAATTTCATAGAAAATATGAAATAATTTCATAGAAAATATGAAATAATTTCATAGAAAATATGAAATAATTTCCTAAAAAATATGAAATAATTTCATTAAAAAATATGAAATAATTTCATAAAAAAATATGAAACAATTTCATAAAAAATATGAAACAATTTCAGAAAAAATATGAAATAATTGCATACAAAATATGAAATAATTTCATAAAAAAATATAAAAAAATTTTCATAAGAAAGTTAAAAAACTTAATCACAGGAATTCGCCATTTACATAGATTTTAAAATTATTTCGGTCTAGCGAATAAAGAAAACATTGATCACGTTCAAAAATTTTATTTTAAAGTTGCTGTAGTTATAGCGCACCATTAGACGTAGGCACCATTTTTTCGAAACTCAGTTTTTGATGAAATTCGATGGAAAATTGACCAACGCTCTTAACCCCAAACTATTAAAAACTCAAAATGTATATTTACAAAGATATAGCAAATTCAATTTTATGCTTGAGCACACAAAAAACCCTCCTGTAATATTTTCTTTTTGGTCTCAAATGTTGCTCATTCATTTGCATCCTTTTTTTTTTTTGAGAACATTACACCCGACATTTCAATACTTGGTAAAAGTCTTCCACTACGAAAACGCTGTCCTGAACGGCAGCCCAGACATCTCTCCATTGAGTGGCCTTGTATTGTTAATAAACTATTGCATGACATTATTTGTGAAGAACGAAGAAGAAAAAAACAACAAGAACAAAATAAATTCCACAACTGATATCATGTCCATTAAGGTTCTTTTAATTAATTTATGCAAGACATGTGGGGTAGGAGGACTGCCACGATGGCCGGTGGTAACATGGCAATGACATGCAAAAGCAGCATGCCACTGGTATCCACCAAAAAAAAAAACAAACAAAAAAACAGGAACAGCATGTACTCAACTCCCGCCACTAAATGAACGCCACAACGACCTCTATACCCAGCCAACGACGCGCCATTCTATAATCAACGCAGGAACTCAAGGAAGGACTCCCGCTTCTTAGCCAGAGTGAAGTACACTTAGAACCACAACACATTCGCGCAGTGGTGGCCGGCAATGGAGAAGACACTTTTGCAGTTGTCCTATGAGGTCTTATCAATTTAATGGCTGTTAATTAGACGGCTACCCTGTGGGTTTCCCGTTCTAAATGCGTTTTCTCTGCTTTCCTAAGACTCCTTATCCGAGGAGCCCGCGCGAGGAAAGCGGAATGAAGAGTGATCGCCGTACGGTTGTGGCGTATCTCATTGATACGAGATATGAGCGGTTTTAACACACCATTAAAATCACCTGCTTTAGATTTTTCATTAGTTGTTTTTTTTTTTGTTTTTGGATAATTTTCTTTTGGTTTTCCTTTATTAGGGTCATTAATGTGTTGTGTTTATAATGGACTGCTGTGGTGGTACTTCTCTTGCTTGGCCAGCTTTATGTTATCCAACTAATGGTTGTCAATGGTTTGGTGGACCATCAAAGACACACAGAGAGAGAGAGAGAGAGAGAGAGAGAGAGATGAGTAAATGCATTTGTTATGATTGCGATGATTTATGAGCCACAAAGTGTAGTGCTGTGAAAGAATATGACAGGTGCTGCTAACCTTCGAGGTGGAGGCAGAACAAGGAGGTTAATTGTTGTGAGCAGATCATTTATAGGATTCTCATTTTTACTATTTGTAGATTAGAGAAAGTGCAACGGACTGTGAAATGTTAATGATGAAGTAAATGTGGGTGTTTTTTAAATATTGGCCAGCTACCAATTGAGGATATTACGCTTAATTTTTGACAATCTATGAATTTATTTAAAACTGGGCGAATCAAGGCGACCTAAGTGTTTAAGAACATCCATGAAGGCGCCGAGGAACAGGAAGAGAAATATTTACACACCGAGATGATAAAGGATAGAAAAAAAGATAGAGAAATGGAAGTCTGAAACGGTGGGACTTCGGATCTTAAGTATTGACCTAAAGCGCCCCGGTAGGCGAATTGGTAGCATGCTTGCCTATCAGGGTGGGGGTTGTGGGTTCGATTCTTACCAGAGGCTTTGGTTCGTCGCTGCAAAATTCAAGCCATATGGTCGGTGTTAACAGGTTTACCCTTGGACCCAAAATTGGAATATTAAATGAATATGGTATTGGTATTACAATAATTAATAATAAATAAATAAAAAAAATAAATAAAGTATTGTACCTTCGACTTAATTTCCATACTGAGCTAAATTCTGGAAAATACCAGAGAGAGTTTACTCTTAATTACACCAAATTCGTTCATAATGAAGTCACCTTTTCGGGGACTTTTTCGAGTCACTTACCACACTTTTCACAATCATTTGGCTACAGTTTTACATAGACTTAAACGTGAGCTATTATTTGTGGGTTTGTTCGGTTTCTACAACGAATTATGGAAAGACTCAGTTGTTAAAGATTTCTTCAAAGTTTCAACGGGGTCTTATATATTCCCATCGTATTTCGAGGCTCAAATAGCTCATCTTTTGCCCATCGAATATTTCGTTTAGTGGTTATATGTCCAGGCTTCTGCGTCAAGACTTACCTGCAATTTAAAATAAATGTGCTATTTTAATTATTTCGAATTTAGGTTCAACAAATGAGAATGTAGTTGAATCAGCTGTTCAGTTTTGAAAACAGCTTTAAGTTTAACTTAATTTTAAAAGAAGATCATCCGTGGCGGCAGTTTGTAATCAATTTTTCTTGTCAGTTAGTAAAGTAAAATGAATCTTATATAGAACTAGTAAGTTGTAATGCGCCTATGGCGCCCGTTAATTTGCTTGAGAAAGTATTTGTTACTTAATTTTAAAAATTTTGTAAAAAATATTTTGAGAAAACTATTTTGTAAAAAAAAATTTCGAAAAAAATAAAATTGGAAAAAAAAAAATTTGTGGAAAAAAAAATTTGTTGAAAAAAAAAAATTTTTGTGGAAAACAAAAATTTTTGTTGAAAAAAAAAAATGTCTGTTGAAAAAAAAAATTTTTGTTGAAAAAAAAATGTTAGCTGAAAAAAAAAATTTTTGTTGAAAAAAAAAATTTTGTTGAAAAAAAAAATTTTTGTGGAAAAAAAAAATTTTGTTGTGAAAAAAAATTTTGGGAAAAAAAAAATTTGGGGAAAACACAATTTCTGTACAAAAAAAAATATTATTTTTTTTATTATTATTATTTATAGAATTATTATAGAATGCCTATTTAAATTCCTACGTACTGCGTGACAGAGTCAGTGAATCAGTGAATCAGGGAATCAGTGAATCAGTGTCGAGGGTAAATATATATTAAGATTATAGATAAAATGTACATGTTTAGGAAAATGGATCGCCTACGCTTACTCCAATATGGTTGATTGACAATTACAAATTTATTTAACCTATTAATGATCAGCGATTTGTTTTCTTTCGTGTATGTTAGCATAGAGTGTTCGATTTATCGAACGCTGGCTCAATATGGGTTAAGTTTGGCTAGGCAGAATTGTAGGGCATTGGCAGCCAAGGCGGGTAGGGTATGGATTTAAAATATAGCCCATATTCATAAAAAATTAAAAAAAACCTTTGTTAAGAACGATTTATGACAATACAAAACAATTTTCACACATTTTTCTTAACAAAGGTTTTTCAAATTTTTCTGAATATGGGGGTTAAAATCTACGACTTTTGTCGAATTTTCATGCTCCGAGCCCCTAATGCTGCCACAGTTTAAAAAATGTACTTTGGATATTTCTTTGATTCGTGGACATTTACCGGGTACCGGATTTTCAGCCCCTAGGTCCCCAAATGTAGCCAAATCATAAGGCTTATGAATATGTCGTCGAATTCGGTAAAGCGGAAATGAAAAAATACAAGAAATTTTTTCACATATGCGAGATTTTTAATAAAAAGGACTATGAACGGATAATTGAACTTTCATTTAATTAAAAGTACTGAGTAGCTACTTTTAAAATTGTTCTATGACACGAATATTGAAACTTGTGTCACAACTATTAAATTACGCGTATGTAAGACTTGAATTCAATATTAATAAGTTTGGCTGAAAATAATCAGTTATTTTCATTTGCTTGCGTTGTCTTAAATGTGTTTGCAACATAATTTGTGCAAGGCTTCAGAATTGTCTCCAAAATATCTTCTTCTTCTTAATATATATATTTACCCTCGACACGGATTCACTGACTCTGTCACGCAGTACGTAGGAATTTAAATAGGCATTCTATAATTCTATAATTCTATATAAATTCTATAAATAATAATATAATAATAAGAAAAATAATATTTTTTTTTTGTACAGAAATTGTATTTTCCCCAATTTTTTTTTCCAATATTTTTGTTTTACAAATTTTTTTTTTAGAAATTTTTTTTTTTACAGAATTTTTTCAACAAAATTTTTTTTTTTTCAACAAAATTTTTTTTCCATATTTCAACGGGCGCCATAGGCGCATTACAACTTACTAGTATATAAATATATATCCATTGGCCATATACGTCGCCTCCTCTATTATCTGTGGGTCTGTCAATTCTCATCTATTATTTTGTAGGTACTCTAATGAGTTACATGAAGTAGTATTGAAATGAGGCGGAAAAGCACTAATTTTTAAGAGGTTTTCGTATTATAAAAGAAAAAAATATACAGAGAGAAAAATTAACCTTATATAAGGTTAACTTCACCATAAATAAACATGATTTGGAGTCTACGTTATATATGGTTAATTTGAACATCTTCTTGTTGACTGGTATTTAACAATAATAATAGTTAATGTAACTACTCCCTGGTTGAATTTTTAACCATGAAACTGGTTGATATAAAAATAATTATTGTTGTTTTAACAATGTATTGTTGAATTTTTTAACCATGAAAATTGTTAATATACAAATTTCATTGTTAATTTATTGAAACAATGCATGCTCAATTTAACAACGAAATCGTTAATATTATTAAATACTACAGTGTTTGTTTCTGTTGTTCGAGATCGTTGATTTATTTCTATTTCTTTGCAGAAATTTAAATTTTCCAAAAAAGCTTCACGAATTGTGTTTGCTTTGATTGCAGGCAAGGTTTCGGAAGCTGTTACAGTTCTTCATCGTTACCCTTTTGCAATGATTTCTGCAGCAATTTTTGGTATAATAAGTGTCCTAACTCTATGCGAGTGAACGAGAACTACTGTTTAGTAGCGCATATCCCCAAAAAATCAAGCAGTAAAGCAACAACTCAACAAGCAGTGAAGATAGCATTTGGTGGTGGTTTTTTTGAAAGAGCGAGATTAAGTGCTCACATTTTGAGAGAAAAGGAAGAGTGGAAAAAGAGTGGGGGAGATAATCGCATTTGTTGCAACTTCGTGTAACATAATACTGAACTTCGTCTAACACAAAGCAGTTCAAGAACTTCGACACAACAGAGCCGAATGATCTTTGAATTGTGGTTTATTTCGCTCATTTTTCAGCCTCTCTCTCTCTCGAAAAAATCAACCTTATGTAATGTTAACTCAACTATTTTTCATGTAAATTTGACCTTATATCGTTGTACTTTTGGCTCGGTGTATATACAAGTTTGTCTCTCTGCATTAAAAATGCACGTGCATGTTCATTTGAAAAATGTCGTCGCAAGAGTAACATCTCTCCAGAATTGTTGCCGTCCGCAGCAGTAAACAAACACATAATGTCACAAATTGTAAAAGCATTTGGGGAAATGTATGGGCAGGCAAATTTCTCTTCATTTTGTTTTTGTACTTCAAACAAGTTCGAAGAATTCTTTATGGAGAATAATTCACATAATTTTGCTTTATTTCAATACGACGAAACGGTCAAAACTCAGTTTTATCACATACATACATTGACACCAACAAAATGTGTTGGAAAACTCTAACAATCGTCTCTGCTGCAGGTGGCAAAATTTCACTGCCATTGAATTTTCGTTGCCAGTCGGACGGCCAGTAGCAAAAATATGTGTGAAGTGTGGGTAAATGAAATAATCTCCCAAAAGCCGATTATGAAAATTGCTTTAAAAATTCTCAAAAATCCCCCAAACAATTTGGGAAAAACTATCAAATATTATAGAAAACCCCCCAAAAAAAAACAATAGATTTTGTTAATTTGGAAAAAAAAGTGTATTTTCTAACAAACAAAAAATCTTCATTTTTGAATTGTGGCCATTTTTCATAGGGGCCGGCCGGTCAATCCATAACATTTATTTATATTTTTCCCCCATGGGACCGATTTTCGGCTAACGGGTCGGACATAAGTCGTCATAAGCATAAGCTGGTCTTTGGATTTAACGAACAAAATTACTCGTTTACAAAAAAAATACCATCGCTTAGCCTTTAGTTTATTAAATAGGCAAAACAATTTTTTTCTTAGGCCCGCACTCGCCTACCGGGGCGCCTCTATGCAACTCATGTATATAAGCTAAGACCACATACCTGAATATTCTGTTGCATTTTTTTTTCCAAGATTTTCCAAATATTTTCTTAGCCAAGAGTTCCTGTTACGAAACATTACAACAAAGATCGCATATGAATTCTCTCTTTACCCCATTAGGGCCCATGTGTTCCACATTGTTGGTAATATAGATTGCATTTTAATTACACTCTTATGCCTTTCTGGAAAAATCATCATGATTTACTAAATTCAAAACAACATTTAACAGAACAAACACAACATAACAATTTCTCCTGAGGCCACCAACCAACCAACAAAACGAAAACCACACACAGACGCTGCAGCTGGATGGGCGATGCGAATACGACGTCTCTTCTGGCTGCTTTGCCGGCCAGACAAAGGCGAAAACACTTCATCGTCTGTGTCCACACACGGCGAGTATATGAAATTTGACTTAAAACAACGATTAAAATCATAAAATCAATTTAACATTGCAAATTTGCTGCAAGGCGTGAAATTTCTACTTCGGACACACTTTGCTGCCGTCGATGTCGGTGATGCAGCAACGGTGTCTGTTGCAGCAACTATCGTTAACAATGATGTGATTAGCCAGAGACAATGGCTACGTTTATACTGGAGCGACATGATGTGACGAAGACTTTGAGAGTGTAGTGGGTTGCGGACGAGGGGAGGAGGTTGCTGAAAAAGCAAAAGGAGGCAGGTGAATAAACCTCTACTAAACTGTCCGCCTATCAGTGCTTATTATTTGTTCCCTTTGTGGCCTGATTGTAATTATGAAATGTGTGCTATTTGTTTTGCGAGAGTTGCCGTCATTATTTTTGAATTGACGTAGTACGAGGGCCTTATGGCGAGGTAGGTGTTAATCAGCAGAGGAATAGAGGGTAAAAGGATTACATAGTTGAAGTAAATTTTTTCAAAATTGTGAATCATGTTCTCAAGATACCATCACAGTGATTGAAGTATGAGTCAGTAAGTAGGACATTAAGTAAATAAGGTATGGCTGTAGGTATGTAAGTAGGTAAGTAAAAAAAGTCAGAAAAATCAGTCCAAATCAGGTTTCTATTACACAGAGCTGAAAGTAGAATGATTTTTATAACCATGTGTCTGGTTAAATGTTAAATAGCATTTAACAATTTTATTGTTAAATTGTACATGTATTGTTTCAATAAATTAACTATGAAATTTTAATATTAACTATTTCTATGGTCAAAATAATGCATTGCTGTAATTATTAAAAATTTTCATGGTTAAAAATTAAACCATGGAATAGTTAAATCAACTATTAGTATTAGGGTTAAAAGTCAATCAACAATAAAATATTTAAATTAACCTTATATAAAGTAGAATTTCTTTATCGCTGTGTGCCAACCATCTTTCATAGAGAACTACATGAACTTGGGCCCACAATTGGAATATAAATTTACTTTGTATTGTAATTAAATAAAACAAAAATAAATATTAACAATTTCATTGTTAAATTGAATATGTTATGTTTCAAAAAAATTAACTATGACATTTTAATATTAACTATGTTTATGGTTAAAAAATTTAACAGCGCATTGTTAAAACAACAATCATTACTGTAATTATTACCAATTTTCATGGTTAAATATTCAACCATGGAATAGTCAAATTAACTATTATTATTGTTGAAAACCAGTCAACAAATAAACGTTTAAATCAACCTTGTACAACGTAGACTCCAAATCAGGTTTATTTATGGTTAAGTTAACCTTATAGAAGGTTAATTTTTTGATAGAGAAAAAAATAGTAAGGTAAGAACTATGTTCGACCAACCAACCCGTTTGATCACAGAACATCCATAACCAAACAATTGAGAGAACTCACCACGCTAAAAACAAAATTGTTGTGCCAAATTACAAGTAGTTTCCTAAAAACTGACCTCCACAAAATCAGTTACAGAGCTATGTATACTCATCCTAAAATTCAACCCTTACCAACTGGTCCCCACACTGAACATACCACACCTGTCTTGGCCTGCTACAAACGCCAACATTGTTAAGTGTAATTGTTCATGTTCCGTTGCCAATGGTTGTGGCTCTGCTGGTAGTTTGTGTGTTGACTCGACTCTTGACTCTGCCTCTGACTCGGTTGTAATGTAACCTGTTATTTATGAGGCGTGTGTAGGGGCGTGTCTGTGATACATGTTGGTTCTTTGGTAGTTGATCGATCAACACACAATCACCACCATCAACACGACCACCAGTTCCAGTGCCACCACTGACCCCAGTCAGGGCATACATTTCCCAATGGCCCTCATCGGAATTGTTTACGTACTTTTGGTCGGTTATGACAACGTTGAGTCGTTCGGCCGCTAACAAGTCCGTCCATCCCTTTCGGATGGCGTAGACATGTGTGGACCACCCTTTTAATGAACATCTAATTACAACGTTTATAACAAGCTGTGATTACTTAAGCAAAATGCCACAGCCGCACCAGCCTATTTATGATGCATCATCCGGAGTATTTGTGCCACAAATCGTGACGCTTGTTAGTTGAGTTCGGTTGGGTTTGGCAGGGCAGGCACTACTCCTCCGGTTCAGTGTGCTTTCATCACTCTCTGTACGAGGAAGCCTGCAGCCTTGCTCCTCCCTCTCCTTTATAACTCTGATTTTGCTGGCCACGCAGCGAAGAGGGAGACTTGCTCGACTGGCTTGGCGTCGCCGTTTTGGTTCAGTTTGGTGTCTTGAGGGCTTTTTAAGTAAAATTTATGTTTGTTTCACGTATAAATTTGTAATTTTTGGCGCATATTCATTTTTTTTTTTTATCATGTATGAATTATACAATATTGATTTTAATCGAAATTGCCTTAAAATACGCACTCGTTGCGTTGTTGATTTTACTTAAATCGCCTGCATTGTGGTGGGACTTGTAGGCCGACCAGTCGAAAGGAGGTGGAGGCCGATAATGATACTCTGGTTAAATGGAATTTATGACACATTTATGGAGCGGCATTGGGATGTGCCTGTGTGTGGTCTTCGATATGAGTTGGTCATTTTGTGGGTCATAATTTGTAAGAGTTGTTTTTGTGTGAGGCCAAGATGACATCCCAGGCAAACAGAAAATATAAATAAATGTTGAATTGTTTGGAAACAAAAGGTCTGAAATGGAGCTTTCACCATCTCGCTGTCAGTGACAAGTAGACGAAGTTTGAAGTGAACTGGCAGCACTGGTAAGTGGTATTCAATTTGTGAATGTAATGTAACTGGGCCAGTCGTAGTCAATCGTTACAGTTTGAAAGTTTGTAAGTTCAATATCGTGTAGGTTTTTTCCACCAGGCTGCGTATGAGACTTTGTGTAATCAAAATTCCATATGATGAAGTTGCCTACCAATTTCAGAATTGATTTGACATATTTCTAACAACTGCCTATTGTTGTTAGGAGTATGGAATATTCAGTCAACGAGGATCTTGGCCTTGGTTTGTCGCTGCCAAAAATCTAGCCATATGGCATGTGTCACCCGGTCTACCCTTGATCACAAAATTAGAATATAAATTTACTTTGTATTGTAATTAATAAATATACGAAAGTTAGTTAGTCAATTCATGAATAGCCTCAGGTCCTACCATTCCCTTTCGCATTTATAAACTCGTGTTCCCTTATCGAAGGCTGACATAACCTCAACCTAATGATCGTCACATTATTATAATTATTTTCAAACTAGTAAGCTGTAATGCGCCTATGGCGCCTGTTGAAATATGGAAAAAAAAATTTTGTTGAAAAAAAAAATTTTGTCGAAAAAAAATTTTTGTTAAAAAAAAAAATTTTGTTAAAAAAAAAAATTTTGTTGAAAAACAAATTTTGTTGAAAAAAAAAATTTGGTGGAAAAAAAAATTTTTTGTTGAAAAAAAAAATATTGTAAAAAAAAGAATTTGTAAAAAAAAATTTTTGTAAAAAAAAATTTGGGGAAAACACAATTTCTGTACAAAAAAAAAATATTACTTTTTTTATTATTATTATTTATAGAAAATTATAGAATGCCTATTTAAATTCCTACGTACTGCGTGACAGAGTCAGTGAATCAGTGTATCAGTGAATCAGTGTCGAGGGTAAATATATATTAAGAAGATTTGAGTTTACTAAAGTCCTAAGCATGACTGAGCTATGTGTTTACATGTGTATTTCAAATCAATTCTGTGGTTTTCACAAGCAACTTTGTCGATTTTGAGGTTTTGATGTCAAATTTTTAATGCTGATTCGAATTGCCTAAACTTTTATGGAAAATATTGCACCGTTATTTATTTTCTTGTTTTTTTTTAGCAAAAAACAACATAAGTGGAATTTTTAAAAAAAAATTGTTATCATAATTCATGTCACAGTTCAATTCATTTCGCTAATAAAAGCTTATATGCACATAAGTTGTTGCTTGCGAAAAAAAAAGAAAATTATGATTCGCCTAAAAATAATTGTGTGCTTCTTTTTGGATTGGAAAAACAACATAAGTCAATTGTGTTCTCAATGACAATATTTATTTTCAAAAAAAAAAAAACATCTTAAGTGGAGATATGCTACCTACACTTTTTGCACATTAAAACTTATGTTTTTGTAATATTTTATTTTATTTTGGAATATTTTCATTAATCCAAACTCAGATATATTGTAGATTTTTATCAATTCTCAGATTTTCCTACATATTTTTGGTTATCGTTTTTTTTTAAGGTTTCAGTCAAAAAACATTTTTTTTTTCGTAACGCTTAAGTAGTTTAAAAATTTGTAGTCTCTTCAAGTTATGCTAAGAAAAGTGAAAAAAATATTTTTTTTTCAAAAATAATAAAAATTGGGGAAAATCTGAGAATTGATAAAAATTGTTTATAAAAAATTCTTTTCAACTTTCAATTCGATCAATGTGAACTGTGTATTATGGCCTCCAAACGATTGTAAACAGCAATTTACGATTATAAAAGTCAATTATGTTTAATAAAAGCAAGAACCTAGGCCCTTGGCAATATGTATTCTACATGTAAATTAAAACTTAACTTTGGATCAAAGACAACACCTACATCCAAGATATTATTAACTTTTTTCAATATTTCATTGTTTTTTTTTAAACATGATTTGGAGTCTACGTTATATCAGGTTAATTGAAACATTTTCTTGTTGTCTGGTTTTTAACAATAATAATAGTTATTTTAACTATTCCATGGTTTAAATTGTTAACCGTGACAATTGTTAATAATTACAGTAATAATTGTTGTTTTAACAATGCATTGTTAAATTTTTTTAACCATGAAAATAGTAAATATTAATAGTTCATAGTTAAGAAACAATACATGTTCAATTTAACAACGAAATCGTTAATATTATCTTAATATATATTTACCCTCGACACTGATTCACTAACTCAGACACGCAGTACGTAGGAATTTAAATAGGCATTCTATAATTTTCTATAAATAATAATAATAAAAAAAATAATATTTTTTTGTACAGAAATTGTGTTTTCCCCAAATTTTTTTTACCAAAATTTTTTTTTTCCAAAATTTTTTTTTACAAATTTTTTTTTTTTACAAAATTTTTTATTTTCCAAAAATTTGTTTTCAACAAAAAAATTTTTTTTTTCCCCAAAATTTTTTTTTTCCACAAAAATTTTTTTTTGTCAAAATAATTTTTTTTTTTTCAACAAAAATTTTATTTTTAACAAAAATTTTTTTTAACAAACATTTTTTTTTCAACAAAATTTTTTTTTTCAACAAAATTTTTTTTTTCAACAAATTTTGTTTGCGTATTTCAACGGGCGCCATAGGCGCATTACAACTTACTAGTTAAACAATATTGTGTTTGTTTCTGTTGTTCAAGATCGTTGATTTATTTCGATTTCTATGCAGAAATACGTACGTTAAAACAATCATGCAATACAGTTCGACTGAGATGGACTTTTTATCACAATATATTCAACAAATATTCTTGGTCACCCCAAAACAACTTCGGTGTTAATAAGGTTTTGTCCTAATTTGTACTTTCTTATATTTGCAAAATTGTGTCAACCTTTTGCCTACTCACAAATGACCTAGACCATAATAAAAATGTCCTTTCCCAATTATAATTACATTTCAGTCAGCCCTTACCGGTGATCATTGATCCGGTATGGGCATTATCTAAATGTGACTCTTTTTGACGACCTTGACAATATGCCTCATCTAATCTTATCACCAATGAAACAAGTCCTTCATGACCAAGAGGCGACAACTATGAGAATGAGAGAGAGAGATGTGTTCACCTCAACACTTGTCCATTCCCACCGAACAACTTTTGTGTGTTGCTTACTTTGTTTGTGATCTTCGTTTTCCATGATAAGTGAGTGCACGTTCGAGTATTGCATAAATTCTGTCGTCGTCGTCATCGGATATCAGGATACGTTCGGCTCAACAGCAGTCAGTCAGTACTTGGCCGTGCAATCAGAGTATATGATCTTTGAATTATGTTCGCATGCAACGGACGACCGGTGCTGGTGACACTGCCAACTGTGTGTGACACAAAAGGAGAAGATGATCGGATAACAACATCTGTGCCTGTCGCTCTGCGGTGTATGTGAGTATGTGTGGGTATGTTGTGTTGCAACCATCATTGAGTATGTAAAACAATTGTCGATCGATCGATCGATTCGTTTCACTTATGCGACGATTATTTGTTTGTTTGGACTCGTTTGTAGTAATGAAAGCGACAGTTGTTTGGCTGAGGGCTGACAGTGCTGGTGACTGCTTTGACTGCGACTTCAACGACGGTCTCGTCCCCGGCTAAAGGACGAAACATGAACAGGTGACACAGGTAGAGAGACACGCCTGCACCAACATGTGTACTTAGATATGGTCTCCTTATCGCTGTTACAGTTAACAGGAAGGTTGCAACTCAACTTTTGGGTTTTTCAACTTTCGATGATTAATGGCACCAACGATGATACGATGCCAGCCTACTGCTACGGTGGAGACAACTTTCATTTTCTTGATGGATTTAGAAGGATGTTCATTGGCAGTATCTGTGTTAATCCGCAACCAGCTTTTTCGCTGTTGGCGAATTTCACAATTATTTGGTTTTTCTTTTTGGTGTTCATGTCCATCTTGCTATAGAACTGGTTTCCACGCGGCTTTGCAACATTTATTTCTAATGATAATAAATGAATGCATTAAGCATTTATCAACAACTGATGATGGTTCTTAAGTCTCAACATATAAATTACGCCACATGCAGCAAGAAGAATCCTCCAGCGAACCGCACGCCGCCAACAACAGCTTGATGCGATGGATGCAATGCAAGCGAAGAAGAAGAGGACGCGTCGCCGCAGCAAACATATCAAAATAACCGGATCAACAGTGGGCTATTGCTAGACAATTAATTAGGTTATTTGAATTAGTCTATTTTGTAAACAAATTTAATAGAGTTACAGTAGATTTTCACATTCAATTGAGACGACCTTAACATGAAAGATAAGGTCTACGTCAACAGCCCAGCTTCGATTCAAGACCTTAAAGATAGAATTCGTGAGACTATCGAGGACATAGGACAGCCACTATGCGTTTGGTTATGGAAAATTTCATGAAAAAGATTTGGTCCTGTAAGCGTGGTCGTGGTGCCCATTTGGCTGATTTTGTTTTTCATTATTCATTCCTCTTTATTATGAAACTAGTAAGTTGTAATGCGCCCGTTGAAATATGGAAAAAAAATATTGTTAAAAAAAAAAATTTTGTTGAAAAAAAAAAATTTTGTTGAAAAAAAATATTTTTATTGAAAAAAAAATTTTGCTGAAAAAAAATTTTTTTATTGAAAAAAAAAATTTTGTTGAAAAAAAAAATGTTTGTGAAAAAAAAAAAATTTTGTTGAAAAAAAATTTTGTATTTAAATTCTATTAAAATCTATTAAATTTCTACGTACTGCGTGACAGAGTCAGTGAATCAGTGTCGAGGGTAAATATATATTGAGATAAACATCCGATCATTTATCTCAAAAAATTGAATGTTTCTTTGAATACCAAAATAACACCTCTTATTGGAAATCCCTGTTTTTTGATCATATTTGTATATGTACCGAATCTTGCCTCGTATGAGATATGATAAAAGGATATGGTCCTGTAAGCGTGGTCGTGGTGCCCATTTGGCTGATTTTGTTTTTCATTATTCATTCCTCTTTATTATGAAACTAGTAAGTTGTAATGCGCCCGTTGAAATATGGAAAAAAAATTTTGTTAAAAAAAAAAATTTTGTTGAAAAAAAAAATTTTGTTGAAAAAAAATTTTTTTATTGAAAAACAATTTTGCTGAAAAAAAATTTTTTTATTGAAAAAAAAAATTTTGTTGAAAAAAAAATGTTTGTGAAAAAAAAAAAAATTTGTTGAAAAAAAATTTTTTTCTATTAAAATCTATTAAATTTCTACGTACTGCGTGACAGAGTCAGTGAATCAGTGAATCAGTGTCGAGGGTAAATATATATTGAGATAAACATCCGATCATTTATCTCCAAAAATTTAATGTTTCTTTGAATACCAAAATAACACCTCTTGTTGGAAAACCCTGTCTTTGAAAATGTTTGTATATGTACCCAATCTTGCCTCGTATGAGATATGACTAGGTTTTTTAACTTCCGAAAATCGGGAATTTTTTCGACATCTTCACGGGACTTGATTTACAAAATTCTTCCAGAGAATAATCTTTGGCAAAAAGTCAGCCCACTGTGTCACCTTATAAAATGTGATATCAACACACACACTTGTACATTGTCTCGCCTCCATACGTACACAGTTACACATTTCCTCTTATTATCCCACTAACAAGATTGTATTAAAGTAATGATGCAAAATCCGTTTTCTCTGCCTCCTCCAACATAACCGTCCAACAACCATCCAACTCACGCCAAATGATGGCTGGCAACAAGAAAATATGTTGTGCTGTTTATTTATAAATAAATGCCCTTCCCCTGGAAGATTTGTTGTCCCCGTCACTAACTAAAAACCAACAACAACAACGACAGCAAAAATCTAAGCAGACGTTTTGTGTATTCCGCAAGCCTAGAGTTTATCCGGCAGCCACAGCTGATCCTGATGGGGGGGGGGGGGGGGGAGGAGGAAAGCGGTCTCAGCTGCAGCAGCGTTGGTGCATCAACACCAAGCAGAGCTTTTGTATGTTGGTCCAATTTAGCGCTTAATTTGAATGTTATCCGTACATGCATATTCTGCATTATCAGACTGAAACGCGACGGGATATAGGCGCCAGTATCTTTCAAAGACTCGACACTGACTGAACAGAGAACGGAGAACGGAAAACGACAAACTGCAAACGCTGGAAATACTGAAAATAAACATATTCAGAAAAAGATGTGCGTTGTGAGGAACGATATGAGCCGGCCGAGGTGGGGTATGATTTGAGCCGCTGTTTGGTGCCTGGCATTGCATCTGCATTTCGAGCCAGACGTTTCAATATTTAACAGGTAAATAACCTGTGCACGCATGCGTGAATTTAAGATGTCAGTTGTGTGACTGGAATTTCTTCTTCGTATTCGGCCACCACTCTCATTTCTGCCCTTGCCTTGAGTTGGGTTCCCTTTTTCGTTCTGGACGATGCCTTGACTTGATACCGTATTTCTTTGTAATGTTAGAGAATTCAAATAGTTTTGTCTTTGTTGTATTTTAATCCTCCATCATGTCGTCATCGTCCACCAGCCACCAAAAAAAGGTTAAAATGTCCAACAACTAATCAAGGGGATGGAAAGCACAGTGGTTTAAATCCAAACATTATCCCAAACTAATCAAATGTGGAGAAACGTTGTTATTCACCGTGGAGTACGTGCCAAAAGGACATTGCGGTTTTGACAGAGGTGTGGCATGAGTCCAAAGTAATGACTTAAGTAATGATTACTAATCGTAAAAATTAATATAGTAATGATAAAATTACGATTGTATTCAGTTTTTCAAGACTTAATTGATTACAATTACAACTAATCTAAAAGTAGTTGGGATTACTTGCGATTATCTTAATATATATTTACCCTCGACACTGATTCACTGATTCACTGACTCTGTCACGCAGTACGTAGGAATTTAAATAGGCATTCTATAATTTTCTATAAATAATACTAATAAAAAAAATAATATTTTTTTTTGTACAGAAATTGTTTTTCCCCAAATTTTTTTTTACCAAATTTTTTTTTTTCCAAAATTTTTTTTTTACAAATTTTTTTTTTTTACCAAAATTTTTTTTTTCCACTAAATTTTTTTTTTCCACAAATTTTTTTTTTCAACAAAATTTTTTTTCTCCACTAAAATTTTTTTTTCAGCAAACTTTTTTTTTCAACAAAATTTTTTTTCCACAAATTTTTTTTTCCCAATTTTATTTTTTTTCGAAATTTTTTTTTACAAAATAGTTTTCTCAAAATATTTTTTACAAAATTTTTAAAATTAAGTAACAAATACTTTCTCAAGCAAATTAACGGACGCCATAGGCGCATTACAACTTACTAGTTATAAATAATCAAAAGTAATCAGAAACTAATCCGACTACTTTCAGAGATAACTTTTGATTCTTTCTGATTATTTATAGTAATCGGACTTATAATTGACTACAATTACAACTAATCTAAAAGTAATCCGAAATTACTTGCGATTATTATAAATAATCAAAAAGTAATCAGAAAATAATCCAACTACTTTCAGAGATAACTTTTGATTATGTCATTTAAAAATAGGGTGATGCAAATTGTTGTCCACATCAAAGTCAACCAGTATATGAGTTTGAGTTTTCTTCTTCTTTACCGGTATAAATTGTATACGATTTTTGTTTGTCGTTTTTGTTTTTTCACGCACCAGCCTGACGTTAAGCCTTCGCATTATCCCCTTACAACTGCCCAACTGAAGGCACGCGGCCTTTCGCTTCCTTATCGCATGTTAGTCTTAGGGCATTACAGAAGATCGAAATGGACAAAGATTTTGCTCGAAAATCATATTATTCGCCGGAGTGCTTTTTATTGCAGCAGATATGTCAACAAGCAAAACTGACTCATCCAACGCCCTTCTGACTGGAGCAGTCGGCGAAGAGACAGCCCATAAATTCCATAAATAATGACAATGTGTGATCTTTCCAATAAAAAAAAACAATAATATGTCAAGAATATAGATTTATCTTTTTTTTTTAATTTTCAAAAAATACACCTGTATTTGAAACAGCCTTTAGATCAATATTTGCAAACAAAATGACATTAATGCCGTTAATGACCATGACTTAAGTCTAGAAACAGATACACATATGGAGTTTAGCACAACAACAACAAAATAGTTTTAAAATGTATCTTTTTAGATTCCAAAAATAATTTTGTACTTAAATTTAAGTATTAGTTTTTGTAATATCTAGTCTGTAAGGAAAATTGTTCCATTGACTTAAATAAATGAAATGAAAAGTCCATTCCATGGTAAAGGTTATAAAAGGGGAACACTTGGTTGTAAAACGTTGGACAGTGGGGGAATTCAAAACAATTTTCGAATGTAATGCATAAGGCTTGACCGATTTAATGGAAAATCCGCAGATCGGATGTTGCTTCAGAGTGGTACAGGTTAATCTGCACCAGCTCCTGTTAGAATGTTATTTGGTGTCGTAGGGAGATTAATTTTTAGGTGATTCAACCCTTATTTCACCAGACCGAGCGAGAGGCGGATGTAACACAGGGATTCTGATTCTACCTTGATCCAGAGATCTTTGCTTTCTCCCCGTCCCTGGCACGTCCCCTACAAAGGATCTTGTTCTGGTCGGGCACCAATTCAGGTGAATAAAATTACTATAACCACTGCTATTTAAAATTTTATTTGATTAATAGAATAAAATTGTATTCCTTGAAATGTTTTCAAAATTATTCTGTCATTTTGTCAGTGAGACCTTGGCCTCGACCTCCAGATTCGAAGGAGGAGTAACCCACACTCTCACCGTCGACCAGCAAGGGATCTGATCAATGGTGATGATTTGTGGAAGAGCTTTCTTAATACTGCACCCGACGATCTTGACGCCCTTTTGCTATTTGGCACCGTCGCATTCAGTGAAGGAGGCATTCTCACTGTTCTTGAGTTCTCGAATAGAGATCGAAGTAAATTTTCCTTGACTAGTTGCCTCTGGCCGTAGACATCTTTCCATCTGGGTGACTATGGTCTAGGATGGCTTGTTGTAGCTCCGGCGCTTATGTCAAACTGGCTGATTTTTTGAACCGTTCAAACTCAGGAGTCTGTGTAGCACTGGACCTCTGTCGCTTTCCACCTGATTTGGATTTATTGTCGAAAGGTTGACATTTATATTTCATTATGGGAAGTGTTTTCCCTACAATACCCTAGCTGACTTTAGCGATGGTTCGGAAAATATCCCTCGAAGTTTTTTGTGCCTAAGGGAAGTACTTTCTGTGCCTGTGTTCTTACCAGTTGCCTGGGGAGTTGCTACTGGTGTAGTGTGCGTTCTAGGGTGAGGCTAGTTTTTATGCGAGGTCTTTGCCGCCTTGCTCTGGTATTAGTTGTTATTTGCTGGTTGTCTGACCTCCACGACCGTAGTATTCCTCATAGATTCAGACTTCGGAATGTGATAGGTATTCTTACGCTTCAAGCGCTTGTTATGTGCTTTTAACGAAGCTGGATCACGACTTTCTAGATTCGAGCAATTGTAACACCACCACACTCTACTTTGTCCGTATGTGTCAATCGAGACCTCAACAACCTTACCAGCTCATAATTCTTCTCACTTGCCGACTGGGTCGATACCGTGCAGACAGCTTTATCATCCAGTATCATTCAGTTGGCCCGTTCTTAATGTCCAAATATGTACTGTTGACCAGGGTCATAGGTCCTTGTCTGCCAACCATCTTGGTTTTCTTTCTACGAAAACACTGTGCACCGGTCAGATGACATCAGTAAACGCCACCGTTTATTGAAGTGAATCGAATTGAAAAAACATCGGCAAACAAAAAAAAAAACAAACAAAAAACAAGTGCCGATCACAATGATCGATCATGACCTGCTTAATCAAGGGTTTATTTACTTACAGTTGAACTCGGCTGTCAGTGACTGTCATGAGACAACAACCAATGACTCACTTGTTCATTCAGATGGCAGAGGGGTAACGACAACCGAACACCACCAAAGTTGTGGTTTTGTGTTGTTGTGAAAGTGATCATGACTTTCGAAATGATCGATGTTTTGTGGTAAAGATCACCATGATATTATTGGAATGACAATATATGGTTAAGTAGCTTAGGTCAAGGATAAGAGGATTTCAAAGAAATTTAAAACGTTTGTTATGATCCTCTCGTTTCTGTTGCCTTTTGTTCTTTCTACCTTTCTACCATTCTAAAGTCAACGATAACTTAATTATTTTTCTCGTTTTTTTTTTCGTTTCCTCTTTTGATAAAAATCGTTGGAGTTCTGGTTTTCCAGGGAGTTTGAAAATTACTTGAATTGTCTCCACTTAATGAATTTGTTGTGGCTGCTCCACCTTTGTGCCACCGGACACTGGACATGAACTCTAAGTAATTTTTGTGTCACAGCAGCTGCTCCTGCTGCCTACAGTCCCGCTTTGAGTGAGATCACAATCTGAAATGCGGTTGCAGTTTTGCCAACAGTCTTCGCGTTTTTTTTTTCTGTTATTAAAGCTCCATTTAATTGTTGGATGAGTGGTTTTTTTTGTCGTTCTTGTTGTATTTTCTGCCAATTAAAGGAAGACGACTTCTGGCGACCCTGGCCATGGTCCTTAACAGTACCGAGATCTGTTGGCCGCGATAACGATTGGCAGTCATGTTGAAAGTCAAATAAAGTCGTAAAGGTTTTTTTGTGCCGGAAGATTTCCACGCAGATTTTCGTAAAACAAAGTGTTTCTTTAGGCTCCATGCGAGAGAGAAAAAAAAGGGAAAATAATGATTTAATTAGTAGTTGTTTTGTCAAGGCGGTTCAAATGCTACCGGAGGAAGTTTGTAGAGATTAAGACACACACACATTTCAATACATGTCAAACGATTAAGTCACGTAAGGTTCACGAGCCAGCGTAATTATAATTGGCCGCAGTAATTAATTTGGACAGTTCGGACAATTTTATGAGCTTGAGAGGGTCTTCTGAGAGAGCTACGAGATACATGTGCTTACTGACTTTTACGTCTTCGCTTCTATTGATAAGTCATCCAGAAGAGCTGCCCTAAAATGCCTTACAGCAGTCCAAGAAAGGATTTCCGAAAGATTAACTTGAGACATTCAAACAGGTCTTCTGAGAGGGCTACGAGATACATGTGCTTACTAACTTCTTCATGGTACAGTAAGCGTTTCCGTTCTCGCTTCTAAATGCCTTACAGCTGCCCAAATTTATTGTTTCAAATTATACTTCGTTTAATTGCCCCTTTAAAATTATTTTTGCTAGTCGAAAATTCCATTTAGTGGCCTACAAAATTGAATTGTGTGTAAACATTAAAAAGTCCCTGTCGTGACTAAGAGGAACCACTTCCGTGATTCCTTCTAAAAGGTCGTCTACTAAAAATACAAGTAGGAATTCTTATCTGATTGAAAATAGGGCCAGCCCAGCGAGCATCACCCTGTATTTTTATGCTCAGAACATCAAGAGTGTCTGATAGGTCGATATCCACACCACCCATAGAAATTGACGACGATGCTGGATCTGGTGAACGTTTGTGTGACAACAAACAGCACTGGGTCTTTTGTGCATTAAAATCTACTCTGTTCATTTGGCCCCATTCACAAATCGTCGCCAGATCGCGGTTGAGTGAGTCATTGATCGTTCGCCTTTTCTCCTCCACCTCCGAGGGAATTGACTGATGTTCAAATGACAGAGGTTGCTATCATCCGCAAAGGAGTAGATTGGGTTCACAGTCTGCCCCAACAGGTCGTCAATGAAAATAAGAAATGGAAAGAACCTTGTGTCACTTCTGCGGCCAACCTATGCTCGTTGGATGAGACTCCATCCATAACAACTCATATCAAGCGATCTCTGAGAAAATTCGATATGAATCGAGAGAAGGTATTACCGACACCAAATGCAATAAGTTTTGATAAGAGTGTTTCGTATCAGGCCCTATCGGAAATATCAAGAGCCACGACCATTAGGGTGGAGTGAAATTCAAAAAAAAAAAAGTTAACCTCGGAAAGAGATGTAGTCTGGGGTCCTAATGAGGGGAAAAATAAAGAAAAAAATTTTAAACAATTTTTAGAGGTCGCGCCACTCCCTTGAAATTTGGAAATTATCGCTATTTTGGCGTTGATTTTAGAAAAATCCTAAAAAGTTTTATGTCAATAAATGTTAAATTTAAAAAAAAATTTCTCATTGTTCCAAAAATTTCAAAAAGTAAAATAAGTCAAATCGTCCATTCTTCAGAAAATTGACTGAACAATGAAATCGCCACCAAAGCAACAAATATTAGTCGATTATCCTCATATTTGCCTCAAATACTTTTGTTTGGGCACTGAACAAGCTCAAACTTTTAAATTTCGAATAAGTTAAGTCGTTAATTTTTAGGATTTTTCTAAAATCAACGCCAAAATAGCGATAATTTCCAAATTTCGAGGGAGTGGCGCGACCCTTAAAATTTTTTTAAATTTTTTTTCTTTATTTTTCCCCTCATTAGGACCCCAGACTACATCTCTTTCCGAGGTTAACTTTTTCAAATTAAAAAAAAAGCATGTTTTCACTCCACCCTAACGACCATACTTTCACCAAGGGCGTGAATAGATGGACCCCATCGTTCCGAAAGGAACGCCATCAATTTCTACGGAAGCCATACTGTCGATCGTTTAGAAGGCCGTTAGACTGTAAATACTTAATAAGATGGTGGTTAACCATGCCCTCCATGACCTACGAGAGCGCGCAACATATTGACATTGGACGGTAAACGCCCAATTAGTCTTGACGATTGACGGTAGACGATCAGCTGTTTGAGTTGGGGTTGCATTTTGCATGTGTTAGAGAGAGACAACGGTAGACTTCTGCAGGTTGCAGAATCAACCGTCAAGACCGATCAGCTGTTTATTGTTATTGATTTCACTTCGACATTTTGCGCGCGGTAATTGTTTATAATAGTTGTAAATTAAATTTTATAGTTTAAAGTTATGAGTAATGTATTTATAAACGAAGTCAAGTTATATTTTGTACAAATGCTCTTCAATTAGCTGTTTTTGTTTTGTTTTGTCTTACCGTCGTCTACCGTCATAACTAATCGCACAATATTGAGCCTACCGTCAGCCTTCAACCGTCAAGACTAATTGGACCTTAATTCGCAGGATTTGTAGCCTCACCTTTCTTGGGGATCGGCTGCACATTGACAACTTTCCAACGTAGCTTTGCAAAAATTTCAGCCAGAACTGTAGCTTTGTGAACCGGGTCAGTGAATATCTGGTCATCGTTAACGGATTAATTGGGATAGAAGACAAAGAAGTGCCCCTTATTTAATTACATTGTATTTTTTTCGTATTTCAAAGATTTTTGGGACACATTTTTCCCGTTTTTCCCATTTCCAAACCTCTACAATGCGAATGTCATAAAATCCGTTACCCATATAAATACCGGGTAGAATCCCATCTCTAGATGTGCCACGTATACGTAATAGTGTTTATTTCAGAATTTATATAATTTTTTTTAATTATTTATTTTTTTTATTTTATATTTAATTAAAGTTACTAAATTTTTAAACCTCATGGTGACTTTTGGCCCACCCTGTATAAATATAACACCGTGTGGTCTGTAGTTTTTGACTTTGATTAGCTGACACCACTACTCACTGTACTCACAGAATCACTTACATTCTGTGATTTGAAATATTTGAAACATTCATCAATCCTCAAACTAGACTGAATATTCTAAGGTGTCTATTTCCCAACACCTGCGATGCGATGACTTAAGTTAGTTTCGGTGTATTTTGGAAATTACAATAAATCAAAATATACTCAAAATGATCTATGCAGACTTACAGGTGTTTAAAACAATGGGTCGGTACATTTTATCGGACTCCGGACAAATTATTCGTTCAAATGATCTTTTTGTCTTGCATATATCAAGGCAGACCAGTATGACATGTGACAGATGAGTTGTCATTGCTTTGGAAAAGTTCGTTTCATCACTCAAGTTCAAAACTTAAAAAACACACATAATTTTGAAACTCACTCAAGCATTCACTGCTCTATTAGGTATTTCGATGTTTGTAGTCTATCTAAAGAGCCCTAAATGAATGTGTCGCGTTCATGTCCCTACCCCGGCCATGTGAACAACTCTATAGTGAGCAGCAACACCGCCATTCACCGACATACAGAGTCCGCCATTCATACGATGAAAAATGGTTACTTTTAGTGGAATCATTTATTAAAGACAAATTTTCTAAGCCATTACCGACACCTTTTCTTGTTCATTTCGAAGTGAAACAAAAACAAAAACAGACACCGAAACCGAATAAAAACTCTGAAAAATAATCTTTACAATAAATTTGAAAATTATGCATTTCCTAGGTAACCCCCCCGAACAACAATTCCCGTGCCGACCATTTCTATTAGTCCCAAACCGTCTCATTTTCCATTCGCTGCAATTGTGGCGGCTTCAAGTCTATGTGGTGGCAGAGTCACCGGCTGATGTTGGACATAGACCGAGAAGAGCTCAATGCCAACGACAACGTTGTGGAAAAGCATTAAGATAATTTTAATTAGCACCTTTAACATTATAATTTGGAATTGTTGTGTATTGGAGGTTTTTTTTCTTCCATTCCTTGTCAGTTCTTCTTTCAACTCTTTCGTTTCCTCGGAAATTTATGCAAAATAAAGTATCTTTTCTTTTTTTTTTTTGTTGTCTGTTGAAAAAGGTTCGTTAGCCAATGATCGAAATTCTTCATGAGCGTTTTAAACATTTTCAAGTTGGCGTTGGTGTGTTTGCTTGTGGTTGCCGCATAATCATTTTTATGTGTCACTAAATGTCAGAACTTATCGTGGATTATCATTTAAAACATACTGTTAATGGCAATCGGTATCTGTTTAATTGATTTTTCATGCTGTAGAATAGTTGGCCGACGAAACGACCCAGACAGACAGACAGCCAGATGAAGGTTTCATTTCATTGTTATAACTTTATTTTCGATTGGATGGGTGAGTGTGGTTGGAATGTAAAAGTAACAAATAGATTTGAACATTTGAAGATGTGTTCAGTGTTAATAATGAACTATGGCTTTAAGGTGGGATTCAAATGAAGGGATTCTCCCGCAGATACATTTATGGAGTATCACGGGTCAATAAACTCCATTATTATTTCATTATGAAAGAAACGGAAACTTCTTTTAACGATAGAATGTGTATACACACTGACCAGGACCTTCTGTGTTAAAGCCGGCTCCGGCTTACTAAGAAATGGGGAACTTCCTTCAACGATATAATTTGTATACACACTGACCAGGACTTTTTGTTTTAAGCCCGCCTCCATTTGGCTAAGTTTAACATGGCCTAGGACCTACGTTTGAAATCCGACTGATGGAGGCAAATGCTTCCCAACTCACTTATTCGTAAAGTCTTTGGCACTTATGAGGTGGAGACGATTGAACTTGGGAGTCTTCCAGGTTATGAACGACTTTTTTTTAACAAGTGAGCAAATGGAATCATAGCGTGGCTTCAAAAGTATAGGGCTGGAATTCGACATTTGTCAAACTAAGTGGTTAAACCAATATTTTTTCTTTTCAGTTTGGAAGTCTGACATTGAGGAAAATGAATCGCTTAACTACCACACAACTCGTACAAATTATTAAAACCTACTACAAAAATGGTGATTCTGGCACAGCCACATATCGTGCTTGAAGAGGAGATTGTGGTTAATGGGCTACAGCAGAAATATTCTCAGTTGCTCTTGAGCGACGTGCACGCATTTCATTCTTCACATCACTAACTTGTCCCAACAGGGCGAATTTGTCCACCAAATTCTGTATTGCGGTCCGACAAGGTGCTTTACGACGACCCAAAAATGCTTTAGTTTTTGCGAACAGTGACTGCAAGATTTTCAACATTTTTTGTAGTGAATTTTAATAATTTCAATGCGTTGTTGAAGCGTGTATCGTTCCATTTTTATGAATGGCGTAGTCTTGTCAAATGTCTAAGAATAAAAGTGACAGCTACCGAAATACCGAATGATTCAAAATAACACCTCTTGTTGTAAAACCCTTTATGTATTTTATTTTTCCCCGCCACGACTCATTTTCAGAGAATTACAATTGCCACTTGCAGAAGAAATTGTATGGCCGCAAAAAGATGCCGAATTTGCGAAAATTTCCAGTACACCAAATGGTTATCAGAGTGAGAGTCCACATAAAGATCTTAAAACAGAAAAAAAACACAAAAATCGCGGAGAATTCTCACTCATATGGGACAATCACACTTAAATTAAACGCATGAATAAATATTACCCCGTTTATTCATGTGGCGGCGACTAACTGGGGATTTTGATACATAAACAAATTATAAATGATAACCATTTTCAATATTCCGCAATATTTCATGTTAAACCATCATTAATTATGTCTACAAATAATCAAAAGAGGAAACATAAATAATGTCCTTTACGTTTCCCCGGCCATAAACAAAACAGAAAAGGAATAACAAGGAAACAAAAAACAACAAGTAATGAAATTAAACATCCCTTTTTGGTCCCCACCACCCTCCATCCGTGTACACGATACTCCACAAAATGTAGCCCCAAATGCTCTCAATTGGAAAAGGAACGAAGGTAAAGAGTCATTGTGGACTCCACAACGGAAGCGCATTCTGTAAACAAACACCACATGTGGTGGTGGTAATTCAACTCACCACGTCTTGCGCTCTCTCTCTCGCTTTCTGTGCGGTTTCTGGGGCTGTGGAATAGTTGAACATCAGCAACAATCATAAAACATATCTCAAAAGTAGCGTACGCTCGTATTTTCTTCCCTTATTAACGGAGCACTTCCTTCTTTCACACCATTTGAAAAATGAACGGCAATAAACCCTCTTTTATCAAACACACACACATACGCATGCACACAACCCATTTAGAGCGATTCCATAACATTGTGGAGGGGCGGACGGACGGACGTGTCTTGTGTGTATGTTCTTTAACATGATGATTATGAATTTATGATGCCACATTATGCCTTTTGTAGGTTTTTCTTTTATGTGCATTTTATTGTATTTGTTTTTGTGTGCCTGTAGCTGAGAGAGAGTGTAAGTGCTACCGTATATGCCTGTGTGTGAGAGAGTGTCAATGCTACTGTGTGCCTTGTCGGTTGTGTAGTTGGTGATTGTGTTCGTTCCGAAGAGAGTGTTGAGAGTTTTTGTTTGTTTGTTTGTTTGGTCTGTCGCTGTGTTAGTGCTTATCTATGTGAGTTTGCTGCGCATTTATTTGTGTTTGTTTTGGGTTTAACGTGAATTGAAGTGTGCTGCACGCAGCAAATGGGGCGGAGACTATTTGTGGTAATAATTTATTGTAAATGAATTCATTCATTATCCGATTGTGGCAAAAGGGCAAATAAAAATACAGACACATCGTGTATGAGAGTAGAGATGCCAGATGTTGGTTATGGTTAGACGAAAACAAAAACCATGTATATATGTACATACTTATGTATGTATGTACTTTCTATGTAGCTGTGTGTAATTTTCTTATAGAAACAAATGCAAATGGGAGGCTTTAAATGATCATTCAATGCCCATGCATTGAATGTGAGTCATATTTATGTGATTACACACGATTACACAATTACTATAAACATTGTGCAGATTAGTGAAAGTTTTGAAAACTTTTTGTGGGCCCTTCAGCAGGACAGTGACCCCAAGGCCCACCAGCAAAGTGGCAAAATGTGGTTTAGGGCAGGGATCGGAATTATTATGAGTTTGATTAGAAAAATTACTATTATAATGACTAATTTTGAGCAATATTACAAAACATCAGCCTATAATCATTGTTTTTGAGGAAAAGTGTAAAAATCGAAAATTTAAAAATCAGGACGGAATGCAAGGATTGTCCAAAAACATTGATTATGATGAAATTATTTCTATTGTATGTATGTTCATGTGAATAATTTTTTGATTTAAAAAAAAAGAACAATAATCATTGTTTGCTGTTCCTGGTTTAAGGACAATAAAATTAATGTAATGAAGTGTGCAACGAATTTGCCAGATTTGAGCCCCATTGACAATTTTAAGGCCACACATGAATCAGAACTATCGACACTCAAGCAATGAACATTGAGAGGTTGTACAGCAGATCGGCAACTCCTTAACATGTCAACATTGAGTTCATTCAATGGAACAGCGTGGTGCTAATCAAAAGACATTCAACAATTTACATGACTTATGAAATACATTGGAACTTCCGAAAGTCAAATTGTCTTTAAGTCGAAGCACTTGTAGTGACAGTTAAGAAGAAAAACTCCCTTAAACAATATTCCAAGTATTTCCATAACTCAAAGTATCCGTAAGTCAAATGGTTCTTCGTGCTACGGAAGTTTGACTGTATTACAATGACTTTGTAAAGTTCTGCCTAATTTATTTAATAATGTACGAAGTATTTTAATGAAAAGCAGCTGAAGTGCTATTTTGTTAACCCCTTAGTTTTATGAGCTCTTCAACAAAATTTTAAAATTGTTTTCAAATATTGAACAACTAGTAAGTTGTAATGCGCCTATGGCGCCCGTTAATTTGCTTGAGAAAGTATTTGTTACTTAATTTTAAAAATTTTGTAAAAAATATTTTGAGAAAACTATTTTGTAAAAAAAAATTTCGAAAAAAAATAAAATTGGAAAAAAAAAAATTTGTTAAAAAATTTTTTTTAAATAATTTTTGTGGAAAAAAAATTTTGTTGAAAAAAAAAAATTTTTGTTGAAAAAAAATTTGTGTTGAAAAAAAATTTTTTTGTTGAAAAAAAAATTTTGTTGAAAAAAAAATTTTTGTGGAAAAAAAAAATTTTGTTGAAAAAAAAATTTGTAAAAAAAAATTTTTGTTAAAAAAAAAAATTTGTAAAAAAAAAATTTTGGTAAAAAAAAATTTCGGGAAAACACAATTTGGGGAAAACACAATTTCTGTACAAAAAAAAAATATTATTTTTTTTATTATTATTATTTATAGAATGCCTATTTAAATTCCTACGTACTGCGTGACAGAGTCAGTGAATCAGTGAATCAGGGAATCAGTGTATCAGTGAATCAGTGAATCAGGGAATCAGGGAATCAGTGTATCAGTGAATCAGTGAATCAGTGTCGAGGGTAAATATATATTAAGATTGTACTTAATTTTGGATTTATTTTAAGAAATTGTTTTCAATGAGTTTTAATCAGATTCAGACTTACGGTTACCAAATATATGGCATGCCGAAATACTTTTTTTGTTTGGTGCTATTATTTTAGCCGCAGCTGTGTTTCCGCTGACATTCCATGAAGGGACTAACGGGGAAATTGTCTAAAATGAAATACCGCAATGTTTTTCACTGGACTTCAAGTTAATTTGATCTTTTAGATTGACAATTTTTGTTCTGGATTTTTTTTAAAAATAAAAAAATATTAATTTTCTAAAATGGACATCAAAATAAACATAACAGTGAATTAAATTAAATAACTAGACATTTTGTCTAGCTTTCGAAATATGGGTTGTTATAAAACTCGCAGTTGAACGGAAATGGGATCTAGATAGTTCCATATTTTCGGAAACTGGAACCTTTCTACATGAGTTTAGAGACTTTCTGCTATGGGACAAATCCAACACCAACTAATCAAAATAATATCTATAATATCATGGGGGTTTAAAGTCTCACGTATGAGGCGCAAAACAACAACACCAGTCAGGTCTATACAGTAGGGTGGAGTGAAATTCAAAAAAAAAAGTTAACCTCGGAAAGAGATGTAGTCTGGGGTCCTAATGAGGGGAAAAATAAAGAAAAAAAATTTAAAAAAATTTTAGGGGTCGCGCCACTCCCTCGAAATTTGGAAATTATCGCTATTTTGGCGTTGATTTTAGAAAAATCCTAAAAAGTTTTATGTCAATAAATGTTTGCAATAGATGTTTGAAATAAGGGCATGAAAAAATTTAAAAAAAAATTGCTCATTGTTCAAAAATTTCAAAAAGTAAAATAAGTCAAATCGTCCCTTCTTCAGAAAATTGAACTGAACAATGAAATCGCCACCAAAGCTACAAATATTAGTCGATTATCCTCATATTTGCCTCAAATACTTTTGTTTGGGATTTTCGATTTCGAATAAGTTAAGTCGTTAATTTTTAGGATTTTTCTAAAATCAACGCCAAAATAGCGATAATTTCCAAATTTCGAGGGAGTGGCGCGACCCCTAAAAATTTTTTTCTTTATTTTTCCCCTCATTAGGACCCCAGACTACATCTCTTTCCGAGGTTAACTTTTTCAAATTAAAAAAAAGCATGTTATCACTCCACCCTACTATACAGCCGGGCATAAAGATCCAATAAGGACGTATATAACTCGACATATGGGGAACTTACTGCAAATCTTTATAATTTGAAAGATATAATTTTCCCAGCCTTTACATTAGTTGTGTACACTTTCATGAAATTTTTATAAGTTCTGTGACGTTTCTTTTTTAGTTGTTGTTGTTCCCTCCTGTATAAAATTTTGGGGGGTTAGTTAATTTTCGTTTTGGGGACTTAGTTAGTACCGCCCCCTGAAATATTTAAAAAAAAAATCACAAATATGCTTCCCGTATGCTTTCAAAAAAGGAAAGAGCTTCTACGGAATTTGAACAATCTTATGAACATGTCCATGTTTTTTCTTCTGTTCTATTTCTATTAAGATTAGACCAATGACCCTGAGTATGAATTTATATCCATCCTAAGGAATAATACTGGCACAAAAAACAATTGGTTACGATACGTATGTGTCGGGCAACATAAAGTGCTATAGTTAAGGGGACAATCGAAGTTATTACGCAGGAATGACAAGGCTCATTACGCACAAAATTATATTCGTTCAGTTCTTGAACGACGATGACCTTGTCGTGAGAGCAAACATTTGATTTGGAATCGAGCTTTTACCTAGACAAAAAGTCTACATTTCAAGGCTGACGGAGAAGAAATTGACAGGACAGAAATTTGGATAAGTCACAGTATCCGGAATTGTATTTAGTTCCAAGAATATTAAATATACACTTATGAGGGTGTGAACTAAGGAGCATGTCAAGAGCTTTTTTTTGAACACATTCACTACAAATATTAGTCAATATCTTTTAAGTTGAGCGAAAACGAAATTGTGCGTCATTCAGTCAATCCTTACACAGTCCCAGTCAATCTATTTTCGGTCCTTCCACTGTAGCCAAAAAAAAAATGCACCCATTACACAATCTGGCAACACATTTCCTTACGAAAAAACCGCTCATTTAAAGCCAAAAAAAAAAAGTTTTAAAGCATTTTTTGTTTGCAAATAAAACACTTTAATAATCCACATAAGACCTAAGCGCCATCGCTATCTGGCGCTACCATAACCGTAGTATAACCATAAAAACCACACCATAGAAGACCAGACCGAATTGGAAACCAATACAGAAACGAAAAACCAACTCACACACACGAACACACATCCGCCGCTTAACAAACAAAACAAAAGAGAGCAACAAACAAAATACAGCCATTAAATGCGAATTCACTCCCATATTGTCATACTGTCTCTGTCTAACTGTCTCTGACGGCAGTAAAGCAATATGGCCACCTTGGGTAAACAAACGAGAGAAGAAGAGCAATGTAGTGGGTTTCTGTGTGTGTGCGTGTATGTTTTATGGAGAGCCCCACAATGTGAAGTTAATAAGAAACAACACACAACACTGGGTAGTGGTTAAACGAGTACAATAAGAAGCACCAACTGAAGAAGAAGCATCAACAGAGGGTAACAATACAGCGACACACACACGCGAACGCACGCACACCAGGCAAAACAAAACAAATGAGTGGCGCGCTGGCTGTGCCGTCGTCATCGTCATCGTTGTTGTCGTCGTCGTCGGCAGCCGTCTTCTTGCGGTGAGTTAACCAAACGAAACTCAGTCAACATTTAGAACTTGACGACGCGTGAACGTGGTGGAGAAGTAATTGTGTGTGACGTCGCGTGTTTTGTTGTTTTTCTGGTTCAACGTCGTCTTCTTCTTTGTCTCAGTTGCTTATTTTTCGGTTAAAAAAGCGCCAACGCATGAATACGCACCACAGCCCACAGAAATACCCGTCAATTTCTCAAAGAATAAAACAAATGAAAAAAAGAAAATAGAATTGAAAGTGTAAAATATTCAATAATTAGAAGAAAAAGAAAGTTAAAGCAAATCAATTGAATACAAAATAAAGAAAACAAATTGAAAAATTGCAACGTATTGCAAATACAGTTCGCACAAGTGTTACAAAGTTCCTATTAGATTGTTGGTGCTGCTGTTGTTGTTGTTGTTGTTTGATTCAAAACAAAACAGAATTTGCCGTCTACCGCCATCGACATGCTGGTGCCGTCGGATATGATAGCGGCCCAATCCAAGATGGTCTATCAGATGAACAAATACTGCGCGGACCGTGTACAGACGCGCAAAGCCCAGATCCACAAACAGATACTTGAGGTGTGTCGCATCGTGCAGGACGTCCTCAAGGAGGTCGAGGTCCAGGAGCCCCGTTTCATTTCTTCCCTCAACGATTATAATGGACGTTTTGAGGGCCTCGAAGTAATATCGCCCACAGAATTTGAAATCATCATCTACCTCAATCAAATGGGTGTTTTAAATTTTGTCGATGATGGTACGCTGCCCGGCTGTGCCGTGCTAAAGCTCAGCGACGGCCGGAAACGCTCCATGTCTTTGTGGGTAGAATTCATAACAGCCTCCGGCTACTTGTCGGCCCGCAAAATACGCTCCCGCTTTCAAACGCTCGTCGCCCAGGCGTGTGATAAGTGTGCCTATCGGGATATTGTGAAAATGATTGCCGACACCACCGAGGTGAAGTTGCGCATACGCGAACGGATTGTCGTTCAAATAACGCCAGCCTTCAAATGTGCCGGCCTCTGGCCACGTTCGGCATCACACTGGCCCATACCGGGCATACCATGGCCACATCCCAATATTGTGGCAGAGGTTAAGACTGAAGGTTTCGATATGCTATCGAAGGAATGTGTGGCGCTGCAGGGCAAGAATTCGGCGATGGAGGGCGATGCCTGGGTGTTGAGTTTCACAGATGCCGAGAATCGGTTGCTACAAGGTAAGTGTCGACGATGTGACGAATGCCGACGGCATTTCTATTGAAGGGTGGGGGGAAATTTGTTGGTTGGGAATAGGTGGTATGATTTGAAGAAGTTTAGTGGGATGTATGGTATAATATTGGAAAACAACAACAGTGAACAACATGAAATCACTTTCCTGGATTTCCTAATTTTTTAATAAAACTGAGAGCGACCGCTCCCGAGCTCCAAAAAGGCTGGTTTTCTTAGTCAGATAAGGTGAGCTAGAAAATATCAAAGACCGTAACAAGTGGAGTCAGCTATACGATGCAATGCCCAGCACGTTCAGTGCGGTTAATTTGAAATACAAAAAAAAAACTAATTGTTGTAATTACTTGTTTTAATTGATTCAATTGCATGTGAGATCCAAATTAGGTTTTCATGGGAATTACGAGGTTTATTGGAATAATTGGACCAATTACAGTCGTGGTGTGAAAGGTAGTGTGAGCGACTGTCAGATAGCAAATCTAGGTTCTTATCTTGGTAAATGGAACATGAAACATTTTGCGAATTATTTCGACTATAGAAATCTCTAACACCCGTATTCATAACAATTTAAAAAAAACTTTTCATACCATTGCTAAGTTTAAAAATATGAGGACAATGTCCACATATTTCTCTTAACAACGGTTGGTAAAGCCTTCTTTTATTATAATAAATTTGATTTACTTAAGCTAGATCATCGCACAATTTACAGAGTTCTAGTTCTAATGTTTTTTCATCTAGAATTAGGTAATGTTTGGTATTCGAATTTTATGTTTTTTTTAAATGATATAAATTCAGAGAAAGGTGGTTTTATCTTTTTTTTTTAATGGAGCTGGCTTTAAGCTGCTCCATTAAGAAAACTTCGCCTTTTGTTCCTTCAAGAGATGATAAGAGGGGGTTAGTAGACTTTCCGAATGACCAGCCTGTTGGTTTTTTAATCCATAGACTTGCAACTTGTTACGAAATCACCTCAGTTTAAATCGGCAGTCCGTGCTGGTTTCCAAAATTAATTTTTTACATGGAATCTTACTAGCCGAAGTAGTTATCTTTTCCCAAAAGAGTTCAATGATTCGAACTATTGCAAATCTCACAATATGGAGATTTAATAACGAATATTTAATAGTTCATCCCAGTTCAGTTGGACCTACAGTCAACTCGCGGAAACGTGCACTAATTACGGCTGAGGGTGTTCACGTTTACAATTTCGTTCACGTTTTCGAATTCTAAAATTTTAAAACAAGACGAATAAAAGGATAAATTCAATACCCAGTATCACATATTGTGTAGACTAACTCAAAATTCGTTGCCGAATGAAGGAAATGTTGAAATAGCTTAAAAAAAAGTCAGTTACCTTTTATTAGAGACCAGTGTCTGGACAAGAGGGTGTTAACCGTTCTGGGTCGTTCCCGTTCCCGCGAGTTGATTGTATTTTAAAGGCAATCGGTATTCAGTTCTTTATCCCAAACTACACATGCATTACAAATTATTGAGTAAAATTTGCTAAGCAAAAATTAATTCTAAAATAGAATGGAAATAGTAATGGACGCTAATAAAATCATGTCTGTTTAACAAAATATCGTCTTTTGTTAAAGGGGGTTTTCGGTGACGTTCTATTGAAAAGCAGAAATACTCCTTTTGTGTGGAGTCAGACAAAAATCACCCCCAAAATTATTTTGATCATACAAAAATTCTAATAGAAAAACATTCTAAATCGTCACTTTACATCCTCACTGAGTGTTATTTTCAAAAAGCTTGTTCTAATTATACAACTGGGAGATCAATTTAATATTTTCCTGCTTCTCCTTCTACTGGAAAATCTTCTTACTTGCAATAAGAAAGATCGAAGAACTATTCCCGCTGTCTTTCTCATAGAAGTCAAGCATACAGGCCAGGCAAATTCAGTTGTTTGTTACATACGATTTTTCGGTAGTCCAGTAGGTAAAATGTGAGGAGTTCAAATTCCAGTGAAGTCTGATAATACTTATAAATAGTAGTTAAGTTCTAAACTGACTTAACTAGATGATCTTTGAGAACGACTAAAAAGCGCTTCTTTTCCCTTTTCAAATCCTTGTTAATTTGGTAGTCAATTGGTGTAGACGGTGAGAGGTTTGTCTTGTAGACTTATCTAGGACTCTTTATTGGGAGTCTCTATTAGGAGTCTTTATTAGAAATCTCCTAGAGAACCTCATATTAAAACCGCAATGCTGGTCGTACAAAAAGGTCTATAAAAAAAACTCGAAAAAAAAGGACTCGAAAGCTCTGGCTCTACCATTTGAAAATAAAATCAAAATAAAATCAGTAGTAGTTCAGTCGGTTTTGTAGTATCCGAAGAAGATGTCCCAGAAGACCTGATTTTACCAATTAAGATCAGGGCTCTTCAGACGAACTCTGCCATCAACATGTCATGTAGGAATAAATGTGGAATTTCTCTCAATTCAGTGAGCTGAGTTGGATATAATTTGTATGTTCACTGATCGGGATCTACGGTTTAAAGCCGACTCCGAATGGCAAATGCAGGCATATAACAGGTGGGGCAAAAGTAAACTTTCGATGTTTTTTGGCTGTAATTAAAAAAATGAAAAACTTTGATTCTTCTTGTGGATTATTTTTATTTGGTCTTTTAATTTTTTTTTACATCAAGTCGAGAATATGATGTCATGTAAATGGCCGCCGCCACAGTTGCCACTGACATTAGGGGCCAATCGCAAAATTTATAACATTTTCTGATAGGAGGATTACGTTTGCGCCACCCGGTACAAGTGGAAACCACTGCTGAAAAAACATTTTTTTTAAGCCTGCATGCCCAATCACCTCCCGAGTTTTTCCATATGGTATGTGGACGGCCGTGGTGTGGTCGGTAGTGTGTGCGACTTTCACACAGATGAACCCGAGTTCGAAACCGGGTAAGACCATCAAACATTTTTCAGCGGCTGTTTTCACCCCGTAAATGTTGGCGACTTTACGAGTAAGAGAGCAATCTCTAAGCCATGTAAAACTTCTGCTGAAAAACATTAGCCGTTGGGAGCCGGCTTTACACAGTGGGTCCCAGTCAGTAGTGAGTATACAAATTATATCACTGATTCGAGAGAAGTTCCCCGTCTGTTCCTTCATGGAATGTTAAGAGAAACAAGTAAATACAAAATATGGTTGGGCATGCCACAATATGACCAGGCGTTTATTGTATGATATTCTCAAAATACAAGTACTACACCCATAGTCTCCGGCAGTATTATTTCCATTTAATCCAACAATTAGAGAGTATAATGTTGCCCTTATACGATTTCTATTTGCATTGAATTTTATATGAAATCGCCAGTTGTATAAATTACATTCCTAATTATAAAATAGTTGCTGCAACCATTTGTTTCGTCTATGGATAGAAAACCAAATATGTTGTTACAATTTTAATAATAACAACAACGATTATTTCGACTCTTCTACAATTTTTCAATTGTCAAGTACCGAAATCCTTTCAAAAGACATTTAAACATTTTTTTGATATTTTTTCAACAAAGCAAATATCAAAGATCTTCACGGCTTCTCCCACCATTGTCACACCCATTGCATTACTTAATTCAGGGATTCATTGTAATTGAGCTGAGTGGAAAACACCGCTGAAAAACATTTGTTTAAGACTACATGCCCAATCATCACCTGATGATCAATGATCTTCACGGCTTCTGCCATAACGTAAGTTCAACGCTTTTGAGTAACTAGTTTTAAGTTTCTTCAAACTTTCCTGGAATCCCCCTTACTTTTATAGAATATTCCGGCGTGAAATAATCGCTTTCTCAGTTCTGTTCTTAGCGGAAATATGTTGTTAACCAAGCCAGACATTGTCACATCAATTGCATTCTTTAAGTCAGGGATTCATTGTAATTGAGCTGAGTGTCGTACACATGGAATGTTGATATTTACTGTATTGTCGTATCACTTGATTGGTCTCGGCTCCAATACTGAAAATTCGGGGAAACTTTTGCTTTCACACATGAAAAGCGTATTCTGGCAGAGATGGGATATTCTAAAGACTGTTTTCAAGTTAGTCGATGATGGTACGCTGCCCGGTTGTACCGTGCTAAAGCGACGGCCGGAAACACTCCATGTCTGTGTGGGTAGAAGACTACAAAACTTTGCTATTTCTGTAGCAAGTAGCAATTTTTATAAAAAAAAAATATATCGTCGGCGATGATGATCATCTTTTCTAGTTACCCACATTCCAACCGATATATGTGTATATTAAAATTAGAGACACCAAATAGCCTCTATAAAGCCACTATTATCTTATTATTAAGTCATCTTTATATTAAATTAAATAATTTAAAAAAAAAATGTTGTTTAATGTTCTTTTTTTATTCTCTAATAAAACCGATTAAATCTGTTTAATGATTGCGGCTTAACCGAATAATTCCAGAAATTTACGGTAATGTTAATATCATTGAACGTATAACGGCAATTATAGTTAATTTAATAACCAGAATTTCCACATATCCGTAACAACATCGTTCACTAGACTTGAATGGTAATGGGAATATGTGTATTGATGAGTTTACCGGTACACCAGTGCAAAAATTGCAGATCATTTCAAAAAGAGTTGGACTAGAGAAGTCTTTCGGACTTAATAATTTCAAAGGCGGAATGAAATGGGGAATCCCCCATGAAAATTCGCCACGAATTGAAAATTAAATTTGGCACTAAATATTCTGATGAACTTTTATAATTTTTTTTTTTTTTTGTGGGGCTCATTATGATATTAAACCCCAAATGTTCGAGCGAAATCAAGCGTCATTTAATTGTTGTAGCCTATTTTGGGTTTTTGGCGAATTGCGATATCTATTTGGAAATTACACGTTAAACTCTAAAATAAATGAAAAATTTCCCAAATACAGAATTCCCCGAAATAAATGAAAAATCTCCCTGAAAGCCCAATATGAAAATGTCTCCAACAATTCTGAAAAATCCCCCAAAGAATTTATGAAAAATTACCCAATGCAAAAAAAACTCAAATATTATGAAAAATACCCCAAAAATACAAGAATAGATTTTCGTATTGTTAACAAAAAAAAAATGAAAAAAGCTTAAAATTACTAAATGAAATCAATAAAAAAAAATAAAATAAAAAATTAAATTAAAGTATGAAGTATTAGCCCCAAATTTGGGGTGATTTTTCATTATGCAAAATCAGCCCAAACTAAAATTTAAAAATAACAACAAAGAAAAATGGCAAACAACCCCAAACAATTGTGGAAAATTCATATAACTTGCGCGATTTGGATTTTGTAAAGTGATGGAGTTATCACATTTGAAAAATTACCCAAATTTCAAACTGAACGAACAATTTGAAAAATCGCCCCAACATTTGCGTATTGTTCTGGTCAATATAACATTTTGGTGCGATTTTTCATTATTAAATTGTGGTAATTAGGATCCATTGAATAGTGGCATAATTCAAAATTCACTTTCTATGTGTTTGCTCTAGAAAAACCTGTAAATCTGTAATTTAAATTGACTTTTGTTTGGCCGAGTATTGCACATTCATGTGTCAAGACCCTATATTATTGGGACAGCCTGTAGTTCTTTTTCTATATTCGGTAAGTAGGACGAAATTGACAATTTTTAACGGCTCTCATGAAAAAATCCTGTTTTGAGAGTTATGCCACCATTCAAGTAAATGAGCGATATGATTCACATTTGTTTTGAAAATATCCCACAAAAAAAAAAAATTAAAAATTCCCTAAAATTAAAAAATTGCAGAATCTTTCATTGTTCAATATTTTCATATGAAAAACTGTCCCATAAACGAAAAATAAAATATTATTCATGGAAGTACAACCCCAATTTGTCTGGGGGTATTTTTCATTATGACAAATTCTATGAGATTTTTTTTTGGAGAATTCTTAATTTTTTTCGAGGCATTTTTCATAGAGTTTTTTCACCTAGGAAACAACTACGCGAATCATTGCCTGTTTTTGGGGGTGTATTTGCATACCTTAACTAAACCGTAATGAAATTAGGCCCCACTGCAAATTTCTTAGAGTTTTGGGGTGTAATTTCCTGGCGCCTATTTCCAATTAATACTTTGGCAGTCATCTACTTGTGATGACGGGAAACATTACATAATTTTTTTTTAAATACACAGAAAAAAAGACAACCAAAAAATGTCAATGAAAATATTTGTACAAGAATTTCACCACTTCTCAATGAAACTTTTCGTTAATATGCTAAAAAAAATTGTCAACTATTGAAACGAAGTTTGATGAAATGTATCAACAAAACAATTCATCAAAAAATTTGTCAACTATTGAGCATATTAACGAAAAATGTTATCAAATGTTGAAAGAAATTTCATAAATTGAATCGACAAAAATTTTTATATTTTTTATGATTTGCATTTTGGTTATCTAATTTATAAAATTTACAATTTTTTATGCGAATTTTTTTCACCAAAAATATTTTTGATAAACAACCTGCAAATTATTTTGTTGAATGTGAATGATTTCATCAAACATATTTTTAATGAACGACATACAATTTTTTTTTTGTATATATGAAACTTTCTTCATCAAAGATATTTTTGATAAACAGTATACGAATATTTTCTTTAAGTTGACAAATTGTTTTTTCAATGAATTTTTTGTTTGAATTCGTGAATATTTTCATTGAATCGAAAAATTATTTTTTTCTGTGCAGTTTAAAGCCGGCTCCGAACGGCTAACATTTTTCTGGAAACGTTTTACATGGCTTAGAGTTTACTCTGTGACTCGTAAAGTCGCCAGCATTTACGAGGTGGAAAACAGCCGCTGAAAAAAGTCTCACCCGGTTTTGACCAGGGTTTATTTGTGTGATAGTCGGGAGTTTTGGTTACTACAACAACTAATATTTGAAGGCAGTGCATATCATAACAATTCGATGTCAATTATTGTTATTTAAGCGGTATCGGTTCGTCAGATTCAGACATTCAGCCAGGCGATCCTAGGCCATCCTGGGACTCTCATTCATCGACTGACCAAACGGAAAATTCGCTCTTTGGCCGACCTGTCCGTATGGGGAAATGTCTTGTGTCCTAGTCAAATTCAAAACAAACGTATTTACTATCGTTTGAGGCATAGGGCATCCCCTGAATCTTAGTACAATAATCATTACAAGAATATGTGCCTAGACATTTGTGGAAAATGTAATTTTGAATTTTGACTTTCACTCATCTCAGGTCGTCTGTAACTTTACGAACAACTATTGCTCACGTGTTAATAATGGTGTTACTTCCCCCCCGGGACTTTCTGTTGTATGTTTGCTTTTGTGTTTAATCAAAACCGCTGTCAGTTATCAAACACCGAAACTTTACTAATTTCTCGATCAACCTGCATGTAGAAACAACTGATCACAAATTAAAATGTCACATTTGGACAACTATAAATACTTAAAGTCTTAGGCAAAACAAAAACATAAAACTAACAAAGCCAGGCGTCACAAGACGCCACTCCACGATCATGACGACAACAATAACAACAATCAAATCAAACCAAAACCCAATAATAACAATAGCTCCCAGCTGGAAATGTCTATGCACGAAACGCAGCGTAGAGCGACACAGATCGAACATTGAGACAGACGACAGACAGACCACTGGCTGACTGACTGAGCGAGTGAGTGAGTGAGTGAATGATAGTGCGTGCATGAATAACAGAAACCCATGAAGACGACGATGTCGAAGTCGAAGAAGAAATATCTCATATTGCCGTCTGTCGTATTTATTGGCAGTAATCAGTGACACACTTAACTAACCATAATTGATTTATTTGAGGGCTTTAAATGCCGATTGATATAATGACTTATAAATTAAATGCGAATGCGATAATAGCCAGCAATCCATGGACGTACTTTTCTGCCCTAAACTGATTATATGACAGCGTGTGTTTGCCGTTGGCCGTTGTGACCACTGAGCTGAGTGAGGTAATAGTGAATTTCCGATCTAAAAAAAAAAACATGCCCACTGATCTCATGATAATAATTCAAAATATCGGCAGCGGTGATTTTCTGTTTCTGTTTTCATTTTAATCATGAGGTGGTGATTTTCTGTTTCTGTTTTCATTTTAATCACGGGGTGGTTTTGCAATTAACACCGAGTCTGAAATGTTTGGAACGCATATGAAAAGGGCAATTAAGGTTAATAAATTAACTAAAATTGATACAACACCAACAAAACGGACTGCTACGTCATTCACAATGAGTGGGCACAATTCCTAATGAGTGTTATGGCAAAAGTGGGCAAACCATCAGATGATGTCGTAGGGCTCTAATCTCTTTAGAATCACTCAAAATATTCCGACGATACTCTACGCTATTTTGAGAAACACCGACAAGTTGTGGCAGAGGCAACAGGGGAACTGGTTACACAAAACATGCTAGTCGATGCATTCGCATTTGCCGGTCTCTTACTTTTCCTCTTTCCGCTTACAAATCAATGCATTGCCTAGTAACACATTTCAGTTCCAGCAACTGATATTTAGTATAAATTCGGCTGTGACAATTCATATATTCAAGTTGTAAGTCCAAGTCTGGTTATTTATTGTCCAAGGGGAAATCAAAACCATAAGTCCGCTGTGACAAGCGATATAACAGCGCCATCATAAAGTGGAAAATGATTGAGATTGAAGATATTGGTTTGTCATAACAAAAACTCTGCTCTGTTCGAATGGAAGTTTTCCAACCTTAAGTGATTTATTAGCATGGTGCGAATGAAAAATGTCAGTTAGTAACAAATCAGAATTCGAACCGAGGGAACACTGAAATAATAAATAAATGTGACTAGTTTTACAGTGAATTCGAATGTGAGATTTGTTGGAGCAGCCTGAACAGTTTTAGCCCATAGGCTTTGAGAATTTCTAAAAAATTTCTGGAGAATTGCCAACTTATGGGAAATTCTTTGAAAATTTCTGATATTACAAATGGCGAGTGTGAATGTACAGTAGGGTGGAGTGAAAACATGTTTTTTTTTTTAATTTGAAAAAGTTAACCTCGGAAAGAGATGTAGTCTGGGGTCCTAATGAGGGGAAAAATAAAGAAAAAAATTTAAAAAATTTTTAGGGGTCGCGCCACTCCCTCGAAATTTGGAAATTATCGCTATTTTGGCGTTGATTTTAGAAAAATCCTAAAAATTAACGACTTAACTTATTCGAAATTTAAAAGTTTGAGCTTGTTCAGTGCCCAAACAAAAGTATTTGAGGCAAATATGAGGATAATCGACTAATATTTGTAGCTTTGGTGGCGATTTCATTGTTCAGTCAATTTTCTGAAGAAGGGACGATTTGACTTATTTTACTTTTTGAAATTTTTGAACAATGAGAAATTTTTTTTTTAAATTTTTTCATGCCCTTATTTCATTGTTTACGCTATTGCAAACATTTATTGACATAAAACTTTTTAGGATTTTTCTAAAATCAACGCCAAAATAGCGATAATTTCCAAATTTCGAGGGAGTGGCGCGAACCCTAAAATTTTTTTAAATTTTTTTTCTTTATTTTTCCCCTCATTAGGACCCCAGACTACATCTCTTTCCGAGGTTAACTTTTTTTTTTTGGAATTTCACTCCACCCTAATGTACATTGTTTAACACGCCTAGGTAGACTAGACAAGAACAGCAAACAAACATTCTGGAAAGTCATTCAAAAGATTCCCTTACACATTCCTTGTCTTCCTCAAGAAGTCCAGACAACAAAACTTCAATGCGATAAAACTTCTCCTTTGGGTAGAAGAGTATTGGATGGTCATAAAAACTGTCAGCTTTTGTTCTCTGGGTAATAAAGCTGATTTGTTTCTAGAAGGTATCTCTGATTTGGAAATATAACTGCAGCTTCCTTTCTTTTAAGAAGACTTACCAGCAGACTTTATTTGACCTGCAAGACCTGGAAGGTCAATAAAAAACATCAATACGCCATTGTCAAGTTTTTGCGTGTGTTACACTAAATGACTGTTTTCAAAACGTGATAGACATGCCCTTCCCTCACTCTTAATTTTACAAAAGCAAAATATTGATTTTCCTCGACACCCGGTGATATTAGGATGCAATTGATTCTCTCTCTCTCTCGGGATTTTTCAAGATCTTCTGTCTCTGTCCGTGCATTTTTAGATATCTCTCTCCATCTCGCTCTGGAGTTTTGGAGATCGCTCCCTCTCTGTGGATGTTTGGAGCATGACTTTTCCTAAGAGTGATAGGCCTTAGTTTTTCGGGTGGACTTTGATACCTGTTGGAATTTGAATGCAATTGATTTTCTCCTTCTTTGTCTCTGGTTTTTGGGAGATCTTCTGTTTCTCTCTGTGTATTTTTAGAGATCTCTCTCTATTTCGCTCTGGATTTTTAGAGATCTCTCCATCTCTGTGGATTTTTGGAGCATGACCTTTCCATAGAGAGATATGCATGGATTATCCAGGACAGCCGGTGGAATTTGGATGCAATTGATCAAGAATGATAGAAACAAATATTACGCCATGCGCATGTTTTCCCGTTAGATGACGTAGTTTGTGCCTTGTAAGGGTTTCCAACTCTATTTACGAGTGACAAGTTTCAGATTGAGACACAGCGTAAGAACTATTGTTGGTAACCCTGCAATTGAAACCACTTTGACTGTCAGCCAATAGGAACACTTCGCGTGACGTCATTTGAGCCACCTGCGCAGAACATTTCAATTATCTGAGCGAGATGGCGTAATCTTGTTTCTAACATTCTTGCAATTGATTCTCTATCTCTCTCTCTCCGTGCATTTTTAGAGATGTCTTTCTATTTCGCTCTGGATTTTTGGTGATCTCTCCTTCTCTGTAGATTTTTGAAGCCTCAACTTCCTTCTTTTAGAGATCTCTCTGTATTTGGCTCTGGATTTATAGAGATCTCTCCTTCTCTGTGGGTTTTTGAAGCCTCCACTTCCTCACTCCTTATTTTACATTGGGGAGAGTGCTGGGCCTTTAAATGGCCGGTTGACCGGACGACGCACTATAGAGAAAATTCGTTCTTCAGCCGAACCGTTCGTATGTGGAATATTCTTCCAGCAAATGTGTTTCCTGCCAGTTGTGACATTCAGAAATTCAAAACAAATGTCAACAAACACTCCTTCCTCCTTCCGATACCCTAATTTCCTTCCGCTAACACAATGCATTGCATTTATACGGGGCATCCCCTGAGTGTTGGCCTTAAAAAAAAATGATTCTTGGAGATCTGCGTATCTGCCTCTTTGTGGATTTTGGGAGGAATTTGGGTGCAGTTGATTCTCTATCTCGCTATGGATTTTTTTGAGATCTTGTGACCAGTGTTACCGTCGACAATTTTCAGAAACCATCACAAAAAGGGTAATTCTTAAAAAAAAGTGGCACAAAAGTGTCAGAGCTCGAAAAAAGTGTCAAATGTGCCACGTTAGTGCCATAAAGGTAACGCTGCTTGTGGCTCTCTTCGTGTATTTTTAGAGATCTCTCTCAAGGTCGCTCTGGATATTTGAAGATCTCTCCTTGTATCTGGATTTTTGAAGCCTCATCTTCCTCACTCCTAATTTTGGATTGGGAGAGTGATAGGCCTCGATTTCCAACGACATCCGATGTTAATTGCATACAATTCATTTTTGGGAGCATGATCACTCTCTAGTTTTAAAAGATGGTTGGTTTAAAAGGCCCCTATAGGCGTCTTAGCAAATCGACTTAGCCATTTAAATCTGCCGCTAACCACACGACTTTCCAAGTGTTATGTACCAGATGTTTCTCTGAGGAGTCATGGATCCTTGAAATACAGGACAAATACACACGAGAAGTTAGGCCGTTGTCCTTGTGTGGAATACAGCAGTGGTCGGCCGACCTACACAATCGTGGTGTTAGTTATAATCGAATGCCACAACACCCACTATAGCGTACACTGAATGACGTTCTGTTGTTCCCTCCTGAAAATAAACATTTAAAACGCTTTATACCTGGTATTTTTCTTTGAAAAGATTATCAGCCATAGATAAGCTTGATTTCTCATTGCGGTTGAGGGATTTTTATTTCGTTTCCCCCCCTCCAAACCCCACCGAAAAAACAAAGGGGGGAATTTGAAACATTTCCAAAAAGGTATAACATGAAAAGCGATCATAAATCTGTGTGAAACATTGAATTGTAATCTAAACGACACACAAAGATTTCGATGATATTTTTGTTTTGTAGCCGCTTAAAACAAACCGAAATGTTTAAATGTTCGAAGAAAACGAAGAAACCAAAAAAAAAAAACCTGTGATTTGTTGAAATTGATCGCGCGGAGAAGGAAACTGAACAGCAACAGAACCAAAAAAAAAACGTGTTTTATTCTTCTCGCATCTTCTTGAGTTTTGTGTGCTGCTGCCTTTTTTTCTCATGTATGTCCACGTTAATTTGTGTTATTGTCACATCTTTTAGATATTGAGATACTCCGATGCCGATGGTCGTATTGGTGGAATATTTTTTGCCCCCTTCTTTTCAGAGTTTTTTTTTTTGTGCTGGTTATTTTTCTTCATAAATATCAAAAATCATTTAATTTGTATTCCGTATTTATTTATTTACCTTTTGTTTGGTCACTCTGTGGCATTTGTTTAATTAAATAAACGCTTTGATTAGATAAATAGTATTTTGATTAGCCGTAGTTTTGCATTTCCTCTAATATCCCCAGACATGTGAATGCGCGCAGATTTAACACAAAAAAAAATTGAGAAAAAACCAAACAAAATGTGACGAGACGATTAGAGTTCGCGCAATTAAGCTCATGCATGAAGTGTTGTTTGTTTTATTTGTGGGGTTTTTGTTTTGTTTGACTTTTGCTATTAAACAATCTGAATTTGTTCATGTGATTTGAGGCGATTGGAAGTTGTTTATAATACGAGTAATTGCTGATAAATTAAATAATTTTCAAGTTGAAAGTACAAAAAAAAAATAACGAGACAAAGCCGTGTGACTAAACATGGCTGACGGTTAGTGTGCCATCGGCAACATCGGCACAGTGGTGGGATTTGGCATTAAATGCAGAGGACAGTAGCAGGAGGGCGGTATAGAAGCAAATATACATGCCTAAATACAAAAGGGTGACAACTCAAAATTCTAAGATTTTCAGGAGAGAAAAAAAAATGTTTATGTTCTATTGATTGTAATTTTTAAAGAATTGACATAAAAGTAGACGTAACCGGATTTTTCCAGTTAATGAAGATAGTGGGTGAAAGAAATGTTTGCAGTAGTTAGAGATGTGCACAGTGAATTAATTTACGGGGAAAAAAACAGTTTTGAAAATTTTGAATTGTGACCCTTTTGTATTTAGGGTGCGATATATGAATGCAGAGCGAAAATCAAGTTCTAGCAGAGTCGTTCACAACATATTACGACAGATCTTGCGTTTCGTCGTCATATCGATGTTGGTTGATTATTTTCTAACCAGTGAACTCAAATTTATACACCTCCCTGCCAATGGCCCCCACCGGAGGACGATTACGGCAACCATACAATGAGCGAAGCGCTCGTTGTTAATAAAAGAAAAACATGTCTATCTTCTGCTTTAGCAATGTCAAGGACAAATTTCATTAAATCTATTTTTAAGAAATAACTTTTTATTTTAAAATTCAGAATCAGATTAAATGACCAAAAAACGAAACCACACCAAATAGTACTTCACTCAAATCACTTCAAGTGGAGTCTTATTATTTAATCGAAAAATAAAACATACATACATACATTCACACTGGTAGTCTAAGAGATAAAGATGAACTAATCAAACAAAAGTGTGGTTCAGTTGTTTTTATATATTTTTACTTAAGTAATACAAGTATTTACATTAAAAGCTTTAGTGCCTTGTAGTTTGGTTGAGTCAAATCTAATTCATACCCGTCACCATGGCTGACATAGAGTCATGGTGCGTATTTGAATAGAGGGCATGTATCAGTATAGAGCATAGCTGTTAAGTAATGATTACTAATTGTAATAATTATTAATTAAATTACATTTTTTTGTAGAGGTGCAGTAATGATTATATTACTATTATATTCAGTTTTTCAAGACAACTAATTACAACTAATCTAAAAGTAATCCGCAATTACTTGCGATTATTATGAATAATCCAAAAGTAATCAGAAAATAATCCGATTACTTTCCGCCACTACTTTTGATTCTTTCTGATTATTTATGGTAATCGGACTTATAGTTGATTACAATTACAACTAATCTAAAAGTAATCCGAAATTACTTGCGATTATTATGAATAATCCAAAAGTAATCAGAAAATAATCCGATTACTTTCCGCCACTACTTTTGATTCTTTCTGATTATTTATGGTAAACGGACTTATAATTTATTACAATTACAACTAATCTAAAAGTAATCCGAAATTACTTGCGATTATCATGAATAATCAAAAAGTAATCAGAAAATAATCCGATTACTTTCCGAGATTACATTTGATTCTGTCTGATTATTTATGGTAATCGGACTTATAATTGATTACAATTACAACTAATCTAAAAGTAATCCGAAATTACTTGCGATTATTATGAACAATCAAAAGTAATCAGAAAATAATCCGATTACTTTCCGCCACTGCTTTTGATTCTTTCTGATTATTTATGGTAAACGGACTTATAATTGATTACAATTACGACTAATCTAAAAGTAATCAGGATTACTTGCGATTATTATGAATAATCAAAAAGTAATCAGAAAATAATCCGACTACTTTCAGAGACTACTTTTGATTCTTTCTGATGATTTATAGCAAACGAAAGTAATCTCATTAATGTCATTCAAATAAGAGATTAGCAATAAGATGAATTGTATTAATATCATACACAATAAATCTGAATTTAAAAAAAAAAAAAAAAAAAAATATGGTGATGCAAATTTTTGTCCACAGCAAATTCAACCAGTATTTCGTCTGAGTTATATTTTTCTTTACCGGTATAAATTGTAAAGGGTTTTCCAAAGAGGTGTTATTTTTGAATCACCGTGTATTCGGTAGCTATCACTTTTGAAGCTTTTATTCGTTGACATTTGACAAGTAGAAACTACGCCATTACTAAAAATGGAACGATACACGTCTCAACAACGCATTGAAATTATTAAAATTCACTACAAAAATGGTGAAAATCTTGCAATCACACTTCGCAAAAATAAAAAGTTTCCGTACCGTGTTATCTCTCGAAGAGGTGATCACAATTGGCCAACGAGATCTTGTGATTTAACACCTTGGGACTTCTTCCTTTAGGGCCACGTGAAAGATACGGTCTACCAATAGACCAGTGCCGATTCAAGACCTCAAAGACAGAATTCGTGAAGCTATCGAGGACATAGGGCAGCCCCACTTTGAGGTTTGGTTATGGACATTTTTTTGAAAAAGATATGGTCCTGTAAGCGTGGTCGTGTGGCTATTTGGCTAATGTTGTTTTTCATTATTAACGTCATACCTTGCTCTTTATTATGAAATAAACATTCGATCATTTATCTCAAAAAATCTAATTTTTTCTTTGAATACCAAAATAACTCCTCTCGTTGGAAAACCCTGTACAATGGAAAATTTTCAATACATTCTATTTATTTTCTGGGAAATGTAAGTAAATACACTCGTAGTCGGAGTCGAGAACATTTTTCGACTCCAGACTCCGACTTCGTGTAAATTGTCAGACTCCGATTTCCACTCCACAGCCCAGGGTTGTACTACTTATGTGAATATGATTAATGGATAGCAGCAGAAATCGTTCGAATTTCTTCTCAAATCACTTGTATTCTACTCAACCTCTGAATCCGAAGATGTGGAGTAAAAAAATAACATCGGATACTTTTAATTTTGTTATTCGAATTTTATTCAATCATATGTTTTTTCCGCTTCAACGTTTATTTTTTCCGCTTCATATCATGGCCATCCGACGTAAAATGATAACAATGTAAGAAAAATGTCGAAATAAGTGATTACAAATAAATAAAATGTCGATTGGATGCCGTGATCCAATGAAGTCAGAACATCGACATCAAACAAACGGATGCCCTGATTAGGCCTCTGGCCGATATCTGGGCCGATGTCAAACATTTTCGGCGTATGCCCATATTTCTGAGTGCCACCGCATTTCGTTTGACTACTTTCATTTAACATGTTTGTATGCGGAATTACAAGGGACAATTCAGCCATGTCGTTTATACTGCGACATTCTAAAATATAATACAAAATATTAAAGGGTGTTTTTTATTGGGGTATAGAACTTTAAGTTGGCATCACTTTTTTAACTGGCGGCCATTTTGTCAGCTGTCAAGTGATTAATATTTAGTTTGGTTTGCCATTTCATCATGAACAGGTTGACAAAAGAACAACGCTTGCAAATCGTGCAAATTTATTTCGAAAGTAATGGTTCAGTTCGCGAAGTTCACCGCAAGCTCCGTCCATTTTATGCCATTACATCCCCAGAAACTGACTGTTTGGTGTGCTCTATGGGCTGGTGGAGTCATTGGGCCATATCTGAAAATCGCAATTGAATAATGTCCGAAACCAATTTTATAACGCTTCAAAATTGTAAAGAACGAACAACTTCGTTTTGGGGAAACAGGCAGTTATTCAAATTTAAATTACTTTATTGTGCCATGAATTGTACCTGTCTCACATTATCTGTCAGCTGAATTTGACAATCGAAATAGCCAATAGCACTATTGTGCCATGCACATCTACAAAAAAACAAATATATTTTAAAAAAAAAGACAATTTAATAAGACAAAGTAAACAATTAATTCAAAAAAAATATGTTAAAAAAAAACAAAGTTTAATTAGACAAGAGTCACTTGACCCCGACGTGATTTGAACACGCAACCTTCTGATCTGGAGTCAGACGCGCTACCGTTGCGCCACGGAGTCTCTTGCAGAAGTCGTGGCTAAATCCACAACATAAACATGCCAGCAAATGAGCAAGCACATGCAATCAACCGAACATTGTTAGATTTGTATTGAAATCTATAAATAGAACTGAAACTACACACAGGAGAGAGTTTTTGGGGGTTCACATTCAGAGAGTGAGAACGAGGGAGAACGCGAGTGTGGTTATTTTTAGGGTCGTCTTTTAGTGGGTGAAGTGGATGGGGGGGAACGAAAATGTTGGTTGTTGTTTTTATATCTTTGTACATTTCTTTTTGTTTAATGTTTTTTATTGTTCCCACTAACATTTGTTTGTTTCTCTGTTTTTTATTTGCTACAGGTGCCAGTCGTCGCCGCTGTTTAAGTATTCTGAAAACCCTGCGTGATCGCCATTTAGATTTGCCCGGCAACCCTGTCACATCGTATCACCTGAAGACGCTGCTGCTGTACGAATGCGAAAAACATCCCCGTGAAATGGAATGGGAGGAGAACTGCATTGCCGATCGCATCAATGGCATATTCCTGCAGTTGATATCGTGCCTGCAGTGCCGTCGCTGTCCCCATTACTTTTTGCCCAACATGGATCTGTTCAAAGGCAAGTCGCCGGGCGCTTTGGAGAATGCCGCCAAGCAAGTTTGGCGCTTAACACGTATCATGCTAACAAATGCACGATGTTTAGAGGAATTGTAAACAGACAATTGCTGGTGTTTGTTGTTGTTGACGGAACGTAAGGTAACGATACGCCGTGGTTGGCTGGCCACCGTACAGCGAACAAACAAACAACTGCAAAGTAATACAAAGATTTAATACACATGTTAAAAAGCTTAATTGTATAATAGTTAAAACAAATCACCCAACAGCCACACAAGCTTATTTAATTTATGGTTATTTTAGTTTATACAGTTGTTTTTTTTTAATGTATGTAGTCTATGACGTAGTCTGTATGTATGCGTTAAACCAAATTCGAGTGTATGTGTGAGTTAAAATATTTTTTTTGTATAAGAGGTCATCATTAAAATAGCACCCGGAATGGGGACCATCTCCCCATCGGCCATGTTATGAAGACATTTTCGAGAAGAGTTTAGGATCGAAAAAAAAAAAAGCTCAGTGTTCTTTGGAAAAGGAATGGGGGAAAATCTTAGAAACACCCATCTGAAAAATAAATAACTCTTTTGGGGGAGAGTGCTGACTGTGCTAGACAGACTGAAATAGTCAAAGCCAGACTGAAATAGTCTAAGCCAGACAGGAATAGTCTAAGCCAAATTGAAATAGTCTAAGCCATACTGAAATAATATAAGCGAGTGAAATAGTCTAAGACAGACAGAAGGCCTCCTTTGAAAAAAAATTCCTGGCACATCTTTCAATTGCTGATATGTTGTAAAAGTTCCACAATTACTAGAAAACTATATATGAACCACCGAAATAACCAATGTTATTTTTAAAATCTACGAAATCAACATCATTGGTATGGAATCCTAGGTTTTGGCGCTTATTCAGTCGCAAACATCTCAAATTTTGAATCCGAATCCAACATTTGGTAGCCAACATCTTTGTAAAGCATCGCGGACCAAAAATATCTCAAAAATTTTACGTGTTGGATACCTTTTTCAAAAATAATTGACTTCAGGAGTTCGAAGGAGTGAATTCACTTCTTGTCCAGGGCTAGGTAATTTATCTGTTGATCATTTCAATTATTGATCCGATTTACACGTTCGACGATTGTTGTTGGCAAAGGAAATAGAAAGTCAAGGAAGCGACATGGAAATTCATGACACAATAATAGAAGGTAATCACAATTGCCCGAACAACAAAAACTCAGATATTTTGTCAAATTCAGATATAAAAATGGCAGACTGCAGGCAGTTACAACTCATGTCACAAGTTTCAGCAAACTATAACGTTATTTTGAATAGTTTTGAGAGCCGAAAATTCTCTTTGTTTTCAAATTCTTTGATTTAAATGTTGAATACGAAAATGTATTCGATATTTAAAAAAAAAAAAAAACTAAACAAACAATTGAAATGTGTTAAAGAATGAGTTTGACAATCAAAATTCTGTCGAAGTGCAAAAATTTAACTGTCTGTTCGGAATCTTTTAGATTAAAATCTTTTTTACATTAAAAATTAAATATTTGAATTTTTTTTTAATTTTGTGATAAAATATATTTCAAAATTAAGTTTGAGATTTTCCAGAAGAAAAAAATTTAAAATATTAAATTTTTTTTAAACTTTGGAATAAAAATTATTTCACAAAATATTTCATTTTAAAAAACAGTTTTTCCAAAACCAAAAAAAAGGGAAATATTTGAATTTTTATTCCAAATTTTGGGATAAAAAAAAATCCAAAAATAAGATCATTTTTAAAAAACTATTTTTTCAGAATAAAAAAAAAATAAATTTGGGATAAATAAAATATTTCAAAAATAAGAACATTTTAAAGAATTACTTTATCCCAACAAACAAAAACAGAAGAAAATATTTGATTTTTTTTTAAATTTTGGAATAAAAAATACTTCAAAAATAAGATCATTTTAAAAAAACAGTTTTTCCAGAACAAAAAAAATTTAAGTATTTAATTTTTTTTATATTTTTTTTTTGAAAAAATTTTGGGATAAGAAATATTTCAACAAATATTTCATTTTAAAAAAACAGTTTTTCCAAAACAAAAACAAGGGAAATATTTTATTTTTTGTTTTCCAATTAACAAGTATATAAAATTAAGACCATTATAAAAAAAGTTTATTTGAAAAAAAAATTTTAAATATTTTAATTTTTTTTTTAAATTTTGGGATACAATATATTTCACTAAAGACCATTTTAAAAAAAAGTTTTTCCCAAAAAAAAAAAATTTAATAATTGATTTTTTCTTAAATTTTTGGACAAAAAATATTTCAAAAATAAGAAAAATTGTTTTCCAGAGCACAGAAAATTTAAATTTCAAATTTTTAATATTTCTTTTTTAAATTTTGGGATAAAAAATATTTTAAAAATAAGATCTTTTTAAAATACCAAATGCTAAAACAAAAAAGGGAAATATTTGGATTTTTTTTTCTAAATTTTGCGATAAAAAATATTTCAAAAAAATATTTTATTTTAAAAAACTGTTTTTCCAAAACAAGTAAAAGGAAACATTTGAATATTTTTTTTCCAAATTTTGGGATAAAAAATGCCCAAAAAAGAGATCATTAAAAAAACACTTTCTCCAGAACAACAAAAATTTAAAATATTTGAATTTTTTATATTTTTTTTTTAAATTTTAGGATAAAAAATCTTTCATTTTAAAAAACAGTTTTTCCAGAACAAAAAATATTAGAATATTAGAATTCTGGGTTAAAAGTATTTTAAAAATAAGATCATATTAAATAAAAAGGTTTTTCAAAAAAAAAACATGTTTGATTTTTTTTTATATTTTCTTTATAAATTTTTGGATTAAAAAGGTCAAATTAAACAAAGACACTCTATAAAATAGTGAAGAACTCCTCACAGTCAACAACAATATTTTCTACTCCTTTCGTGATATTCCCCCCATTTCCCTCCCCTAACAACAACAGCGACTAAAACCAAAAACACCGAGCTTTTTTTTCCCCTGACAAACCTAAATAATTTCTATTTTATTTTTCTTGGTAACTAATTTTAAGTCTAACTAATTTTAATTTTGTAAATCAAATCCCAAAAATTATTATTTAGAAAATTGCAAAAAATTATACATACACACACAAATATATTTTAATATGTAAAAAAGAAATTTATATTTTGATTCCTAATTTAATTGTAATATTAAGAAATATTTTGCCAATCAAAAAAAAAACACAAAAATACCCCAAAAAAGACGTATACGAACAATTTTTTTTAGAAAACTTTTGATGCAAAATTTTCTCAAACCCATAAGAATTAAAACAAAAAACGAAAACAAATCAAAACATTTTTATGATAAACTTAGAAATATCTTAAAATATTGTATGTTAAGATAAAAAAACAAACGCCTATCCTATTATATTTTAATAAGTTTTATTATTTATTATTATTTTGAAAGAAACTTTGTAAAAAAAAAAACAAACAAAACTAAAAAAGAAAGCTAAAAAGATGAAAAAAAAAAAACAAAATCAAAAAGAAGATTGCATGACAAAAATGAAAATAAATACCCAAATAAATATTACAAAAAAAAAAAAATATTTTGAAAAATGTAAATCTAGCGTTTTTTTATTTTACAACGTTGTACGTGTAAGCAAACCAAAAGCGAAAACGTTTAATAATTTATTAAACCATCGGTGCAGAGTACTTCATAGCCAATGCCATGTTATGTCTCCTGTCTTGTCTCGTTTCTTGGCCAACGGGCATGTTTGGCATTTCAATTTAATGTGACGACTCCGTTATGGCTGCAGCTCCAACGACCGACTGACCGACCATTTCGGAGACACTTAACAACGGTCATAAAGTACTTAAAAACAATGAAACTTGAACATTCGTTGAAATTTAATTATTTGTTTGGATTACTTTTATTGGGCATTAACATGTACACACGCTGTAGGCCACAAAGTGAGTCAATTTATGAAATGGGAATTTCAATTTGTCAAATTGTCATGCAAGTGGATCAGTTTTGTCGGTGGTAGAGATTTGCGTATTCAGACAACCAAATTGATTTGCCAATGAGAGGATTTGAACATTTAAAGAAAGACTAACTCCAACTTTGTTTGGCACAAAAACTAGCGGATCCGCTGTTAAGGACTTTGTATATGCAGAGTTCTATGGGAAATATCTTCGAGCTTACGTCTGGCAGATGGCATCCATCTTACCTAAAGGGTTTTCCAACAAGAGGTGTTATTTGGAATCACCATCATGGTAGCTGTCACTTTTGAAGCTTTTATTCTTTGACATTTGATGAAAAAAATACACGATTACTAAAAAGTGGAACGATACACTCTTCAACAACGCATTGAAATTATTCAAATTCACCACAAAAATGGTGAAAATCTTGCAGTCACAGTTCGCAAAACTAAAGCATTTTTGGGTCGTCGTGAAACACCTTGTCGGACCGCAATAGAGATATTGGTGGAAAAAGTCAAGCTGTTGGGACAAGTAAGTGATGTGAAGAATAAAACCCGTGCACGTCGCTCAAGAACAACTGAGAATATTGCTGCTGTAGCCCAAAGTGTTGTAGAAAATCCAGGTTTGTCCATTAGGGTGGAGTGAAAACATGCTTTTTTTTTAATTTGAAAAAGTTAACCTCGGAAAGAGATGTAGTCTGGGGTCCTAATGAGGGGAAAAATAAAGAAAAAAAATTTAAAAAATTTGTAGGGGTCGCGCCACTCCCTCGAAATTTGGAAATTATCGCTATTTTGGCGTTGATTTTAAAAATCAAATTTTGTTGAAAAAAAAATTTTTGTTGAAAAAATAATTTTGTTGAAAAAAAAAATTTTGTTGAAAAAAACAAATTTTGTGGAAAAAAAAAATTTTTGTTGAAAAAAAAAATGTTGTTGAAAAAAAAAATTTTTGTTGAAAAAAAAAATTTTGTGGAAAAAAAAAATTTTGTTGAAAAAAAAAAATTTTGTTGAAAAAAATTTTGTAAAAAAAAAATTTTGTTGAAAAAAAAATTTTCGAAAAAAAAATTTGGGGAAAACACAATTTCTGTACAAAAAAAATATTATTTTTTTTATTATTATTATTTATAGAATTTATATAGAATTATCTTAATATATATTTACCCTCGACACTGATTCACTGATACACTGATACACTGATTCACTGACTCTGTCACGCAGTACGTAGGAATTTAAATAGGCATTCTATAATTTTCTATAAATAATAATAATAAAAAAAATAATATTTTTTTTTTGTACAGAAATTGTGTTTTCCCCAAATTTTTTTTTTACCAATTTTTTTTTTCCCAAAATTTTTTTGTAAAAATTTTTTTTTTCCACAAATTTTTTTTTTCAACAAAATTTTTTTATTTTCCACAAAAATTTTTTTTTTCAACAAAATTTTTTTTTCAACAAAAATTTTTTTTTTCAAGTAAAAAATTTTTTTTTCAAGAAAAAATTTTTTTCAACAAAATTTTTTTTTCCCACAAAATTTTTTTTTTTTTTCAAAAATTTTTTTTCCATATTTCAACGGGCGCCATAGGCGCATTACAACTTACTAGTAGAATATAGAATGCCTATTTAAATTCCTACGTACTGCGTGACAGAGTCAGTGAATCAGTGTATCAGTGAATCAGTGTCGAGGGTAAATATATATTAAGATTGTGGGTGAGAATTGACTTAGATCATACAAAGTCCAACTCGCAAGGAACTTTATTAAAGAGGAAGTTGTTTACAAAAAAAAAAATAGTTTTAAACTAAAAGGATAGAATTTGTTGATTGTTTGATAGAATTTTCGGATTGTGCCAGAAATTTTTGGACATTTTATAGACATTGCCTGGAAATTAGAAATGAGTGTGACAACTTTCATTGAGATTGTGTTGCTTATTTCAGACAAATGCTGGATTTCTTCCAAACTTATGTAAAATTGTATATATTTTGCAAAAAGTTAATGACTTCTCATATAGGGTGATCTAAAAGAAAACACGGCGTGTCCTTCGCTACATCAACATTTTGAAATATGCTCTTTTGACTGACCTTCACACTGGGTGACTCGACTATGCCCATTAAATTAACCACATTGGCAAGACAATAACATCGCTGTTGTCCATAAATTAGTTCTATGGATTTTGAAACATTGCACGTATGAAACAACTAAATGCGTTTTTTTTTTTGTTATTGCCCCGTTTCATCAGACGCTATAAAACTGTAAACCGCCTATTTTCATTTTATAGCCGTGGCCAAAAAAACAAACAAATTTGTTTTTATATTTCTTAATTTCTGTTTATAACCGAGAGGTATTGACCATAAAAACATTCCTAAATTTAGTTAGGCGGCGGTGATGCTGGCGTTCATGTGGGGACAAAGATTTCAAAGATAACATAATTTGATACTTTTTTGTTTTAATGTTCATACGCCTTGTAGTTGTTGTTTTGTCTTCTGTGTGTGGTTAATTAAATAATGGAGTCAGGTTGTCTATCGATCTGATCTAATCAAGTTGGAAGACGGCAGACATGGTGCAGACCTCCTGCTAATAGTGATTAACATAAAACGGTGATAAATATTCACCACGACTTGGCAACTCTAAACGCTTTGGCTAGATTAAAACTAGAAATCTATGATAATATATTGATTGGTTAATCAATTATAGGCAAAACAAAAAATAACCTAATTAACCAAACAAAAAACTCCACTATAAAATACGAGAATATTTCATGCCCAAATATAACACGGAATGGTGGAGACCAAAATGCTAACAAAAACTATTGCAATGTGAAATGTTGTAAGAGCAAAATGTCAATACAATGAGAACCAATAATGATATGACTTTATATGATATTTTTTTTTTTGAATCTGTTGGAAAAAATAAAATAATTGTATTTTTTATTTTCTATCATCTTGTCTTTCATTTTCGATAAAGAAAAACATTCCTTTAAAAATGAACTTTCCACTCTAAGGGTAACAATTGGTCGTGAAGTACAGATATTGATTGGCCAAAATGATCAATTCTAGGTCATAATTTTACAATGGATGAATACAGCACAAGTCACTATCTTCCATACAAATCTACAGATGTCTTCGCTCTGTTTTGCAAGGGCGCTATTAATGTTGATCCCTTTAAAACCACTAAAGCCAGCAAAAAATCGTTACCAGTTGTAACAATCTGGAATATGAGGTTTAAGAGGATTTTGTTTTATTTTTGTTGACCATTTTTTTAATTTTAAAGTGTTCAGTTTCTGTTACTCAAGTTACAGTTCTATTCTAATTTCTATTTATTTTCAAAGTAGAAATTTTTTGAAGGAGCTTCTTGCAGGCAGGTTTTACGGTTTCTTTTCGAAAGCTACCACGTTGAACATTGTACATCAATTAAATAAACATTGTACATCAATTTAATGAACAATGTACATCAATTGAATTGTACATTGTACATCAATTGAATTGTACATCAATTTGATGAACATTGTACATCAATCTAATGAACATTGTACATCAATTTAATGAACAATGTACATCAATTTGATGAACATTGTACATCAATTTGATGAACATTGTACATCAATTTGATGAACATTGTACATCAATTTGATGAATATTGTACATCAATTTGATAAACATTGTACATCAATTTAATGAACAATGTACATCAATTTTAAGAACATTGTACATCAATTTGATGAAAATTATACATCAATTTGATGAAAATTATACATCAATTTCATGAAAATTATACATCAATTTGATGAAAATTATACATCAATTTAATGAACAATGTACATCAATTTGAAGAACATTGTACATCAATTTGATGAAAATTATACATCAATTTGATGAAAATTATACATCAATTTAATGAACAATGTACATAAATATGATTAACATTTACATAAATTATAATTTCTGTAAAAAAACAACATATATATTTTGCAAAAAATTCTGGAAAAATAAACTCATACTATTTTGCAAATAAAAATGATTTATTTTTGTTCTTAAAAGAGTTTCATGCTATGTATTTGCTATGATTGCAACCCAAGGTATACGAATTCATTTGGGAAGCTACCTTGCTTGTTCATCGATAACCTTTCCAAAGCTTTCTACTACAATTATTGGCATAATATAAGCAATAGTTCTTATAGCTTAAACGGGAATTACTCTTATAAGCCAAAACAAACAAACTTCTTCGTAGTGTACCAAAATGTTGTTGTTCAAAAGCCACAAAAACTAAGTATTTCAAATTGAAGAATTTATTCAATGAATTTATTCATCAATTTGATGTAGTTTTTTTTTTGTCCAAAGTATTGTCCCATGTTAATTTCTCCACAATCGGAAATTCGGAAATGGATGGCATACGCAGTCCCGATTTGCGTCAAGGCATTGCAAATCGTTCGGGAGTGTTCTTTTTTTCGCTAAAAGCTACAGAACTTTTAGATCTGACCTGGAGGTTGCACGTGCACATTGGGCCAAATATCTATTTAACCAATAAATAATTGTTTCTAACTATAACATTCAAGCCACAGTTTCAGTTACTTGTGGAGGTCTGCTCTCAAGTTATTTGACAACAACAACATCTTTAGAAATAACCAAATTCGATTCTTGAAGTTTAAAAAAAAAATGCCCCTCGCTTATGGCCCCTGGCAGCGGCAGTAGTAGTCCCGTTTTTTACTGTCATTCCATGCAAGTTCTCTTTTTTGTTCTTCTGGTTGCTGTACTTTAATTATATCAATTTTCAACCCATAATTATGTCTGCCCAGCGAACGAATTTTCATTTCAAACTCTCTGTTTTTCTTCGTTATTGTTTTTGTTTCACCATCAACTTGGCCTACACACATGTTCGCCTGTACAAGCCCCAGAGTGGCAAGACCGACCTTCTGTACATTATTCCACACACAGACACACGCACACATACACAGACAACAAAAAAAGTAATGCGTAGCAAGCGCATGGCCTTAAGGCGTACTTAGGCATCAAAATGTACCTCTAAAGATGCATAAAAATGTGCATTTACTCTCTATGGAACCGTCGAAGAAGAAGAACCCAACAGCGGCAACAACAATGTTGACGGTATCAGAAGTAACCTGTCAGCCAGACTTCTTCACCGTCCGTCCAATCGTGGTGCTTTTGCTCCATCAGCGTTTAGTTTTCAATTCGTGGTGGTTCTTTGGCGTTTAATTTTTTTTTTTTGCCTTCGTTTCGTTTGGGAAGATTGCATCAGGGAAGAAATTAAATTAATATTTACTTTATTCTTGACATCAGTTGGAACCTATAATCATCATCGCTGGTGATGACAGCATAAAAAGCACCTAATTACACATTGTTAGTCACATGGACGGACGGTCGATGGAACGGTTGGATGGACGGACCAACGGACGGACAGAATGCAGTTAAGGCAGCCTCAAAAGCCATTATCAACGCCGCCACCGCTGCTGGTGATCATCATGTTGTTGACCACACAGGATGAGGTTTAGTTAGTCCTTCGGTGTGTATGTCTGCACGAATGCTAGTGGACGTCCCGCAATATTTACTACTTGTCCAAGAGGCAAGGGCTGCAGAGAAGTTTGGCTTGCACTACTTAATAACAAAGTTGCCTATAAAATTAACGAAAAGTAAACAGAATTATGCCATAAGTTAAGCGCCAGCCATGACTTGAAATACGAAAATAAAACAATGATTTGAATCGAATCAGAGGTAACGAAGGGCAAGGAATGTCTATTTTTATATACTGGTGAACTGGAAAAAAGGAATGTTGGATATGTTGTCGGGTGAGTCTACCAATATATGAACCCTTCTGTTTAATAGAAGGAAAAAAACAATGAATATATCCCAAACTGAGATGAGGTCAAAACAAAGAACGCGTTCTCTACCATCGACCCCGTTTCAAGACAGTCATTTAGTTCCGTAGAAAATCTTGGAGTCTCACTATAATTATGATAGTTGTATTCCATTATAGGCCAGCAAAAAAAATTTGTTTCGCTGACCCATAATTTTTTCTCTATTTGAAGACAACAGATCCTCATTAAATGTGGTGCATTCGAGTGACAAGTGCTCAAGAGTTAAAGGTTTATCTGCATAAACACGGTCTTTTCATGTCAAATGGCATGATCTTGGTGGCCAGTTGATGTCGCCACGACGAGAAATCACGCGGCCAGGAAATGTCTCTTGCAATAAAGCCATATTCGCGCGAGTTGTGTGGGATGTGGCACCGTCTTGTTGAAACCGCAAATCGTATTCTTCAATAACAGGCAACAAAGTCGGTTATCATACGACCATAACGCTCCGAATTGACGGTGACAGTCATTCCCTCGTCGTTTTCGAAGAAGTATGAGTCCAATCCCACCTTCGGACCAAAGAGCGCACCAAATAGTGACTTTTTGTGGATGTAAAGGCCTCTCTTCAATTACTTGAGGATTCTCAGTCCCCAAATATGACAATTTTGTTTATTATCATACCCACCGAGTGAAAAATGTGCTTCATAACCATAAACCATAATCTCCTCTTAAAGCACGATATGTTGCTGTGCCAGAATCACTATTTTTGTAGTAGGTTTTAATAATTTGTACGCGTTGTGCGATAGTTAAGCGATCCATTTTCGTCAATGTCAGACTTCCAACTGAAAAGGAAAAAAAAATTGCTTTAACCACTTAGTTTGACAGAAACCACGATATATACTTTTGAAACCACGAAATGGATAACCCTTTTTATCCCAAAAAATTAAATAAAACCCCAATTATTGTAGTTGTTTTATTTTCGTTTTGGGGATTTACTTCATTGTGGGGCTTTATTTCATGGGGCCTATTTTGGGGCTTTTCCTAATGAGTTATTGTTCAAAAGGCATAAAATTGAAGAATTTGATGTAGATCTAGTGAAGAATCGTTTTCATGGATTTGTTATACAGTTTTTTTTATAGAGTGTGTGAAGGTGATGAATAAATTCATTGGCTTGATGAATAAATTCTTCAATTTGAAGTACTTTTTATTGTTGGCATTTCACACAACAAAGAAGTTTTTGCATGTGTTTGTTTGCATATTTTTGGGAAATGCGCTCTAAGGAGTAATTCTCGTTTAATCGATAACACCTATCTTAATATATATTTACCCTCGACACTGATTCACTGATACACTGATTCCCTGATTCACTGACTCTGTCACGCAGTACGTAGGAATTTAAATAGGCATTCTATAATAATTCTATAAATAATAATAATAAAAAAAAACATATTTTTTTTGTACAGAAATTGTGTTCTCCCCAAATTTTTTTTTTACCAAAATTTTTTTTTTCCAAATTTTTTTTTCCAAATTTTTTTTTTCCACAAAATTTTTTTTTTCAAGAAAAATTTTTTTTTTCAACAAAATTTTTTTTTCAGCAAACATTTTTTTTCAAGAAAAATTTTTTTTTCAACAAAATTTTTTTTTTCCTCAAACATTTTTTTTTTCAACAAATTTTTTTTTTTTCAACAAAAATTTTTTTTTTCAGCAAACATTTTTTTTCCACAAATTTTATTTTTTTTCGAAAGTTTTTTTTACAAAATAGTTTTCTCAAAATATTTTTTACAAAATTTTTAAAATTAAGTAACAAATACTTTCTCAAGCAAATTAACGGGCGCCATAGGCGCATTACAACTTACTAGTAGCTTATATTTTACCAATAATTGTAGTAGGAAGCATTGCAAAGTTTACCGATGAAGAAGCGAGGTAGCTTCGGAAATGGTTTCGTATACCTTGGGTTGCAATCATAGCATGAAACTCTTTTAAGAAAAATAAAACCTTTTTTTTTTTTTTTTGGAAAATAGAAAAGATTTATTTTTCCAGAATTTTTTTTTTAAAAATATTATAATTGATGTAAAATGTTCATAAAATTAATGCTCCATTTTCATCAAATTTATCAAATTGATGTGCAATGTTCATCATGTTGATGTAAAATTTTCATTAATTTGGTGTAAAATTTTCATTAAATTTATGAAAAAATTTCATTAAATTGATGAACAATTTTCATTAAATTGATGTGCAATGTTCATCAAATTGATGTACAATGCTCCTCAAATTGATGTGCAAAGTTCACTAAATGAATGTACAATGTTCATTAAATGAATGTACAATGTTCATCAAATTGATGAACAACGTTTTAAATCATTAAATTGATGAACGCTATTTTTCAGTGTAGAGACCTAGGAGCCTAGACAGAAAGCTCAGTTCAGTTCATTGGAGGACGGACAGAGCTTCTGTTATCTTGGCAACATATTAAATTCTCCCGGCGATTCAGCAACTGCTAGAAGATATGGAATGAACGTGGGTAACCAGGCATTTGGACGGCTGAATTCGAATCAATTTATTTCAGGAGCTGATAGCAATTGTGGTACAGATTCGACGAACATTTAAGAAACCATTCTAAGAAAATTACGATCCTCAATCACTTCACACTATGATGTCAATATCCTAATGCAGCTTACTGCATTGCTGAGGGTATTGCATTGCACACTCCCAGTGCATTGCTCTATACTGGAAACAAATGTTTATAAGTAGAATATCCTCGATTTATTATTTCGGCTCTGTTGTGTCTAGTACAAGAACGGTGTCATGTTTTCAGTTTGAAATTAGGATAATTTTAATCTGGCGTTATAATTGTACTTCTCAAATGATTATACGATTTAAATGTATAGGAATATTTGTAAACATATCATTAAATGCACCTTACCACACGGCGTTTTTCAAAAATGTGTCTGCATTTCGTAGAACTTAAGATGTTCCCTACTTTTGTGTCTGAATAACGTTGCTGCCTTTCGTAGAAAATGTAACATCAATTCTTGTGAAACACTTTTAAAATTTGTAGAAGGTCTTTTACGTAATAAATTGTCAAAGGCAACAAACAAAACTTTTACACAAAATTTGAATATAATCACAATCGAAATAACCCAACATTTCACAGCTCTAATCACGTACTCCTATCAAAGAATTCCCAAAAAAAAAAACAAAAATCAACCAAATCGAACCTAATTCCAGCTAAATGCACACTTTAAGCCATAATAATATATCAATGATTTCTTTTCCAAGAATTACGAACCAAAACTAGAAAAACTGAAGAAAAACAAAAAGCAAATCAACCAAAATTCAAACTTGAACCCATAGTTTTGACTTTCTTTCATGAATTGTCATGTGTAAACCGATAAATCTTCATGAATGTGAACGACACACAACACGTTACAACGGACTCCATGCCACCAAAACGTTAGTCTGCCTAGACTAGAAAATTCTTATCTTTATAGCGACGCGCATTAATATAACGATCATTGTACACGCATGCGCGTAGTACGGGCATGCACTGGCAGACAGACGTACGACGAATACTTTTTAACCAAATTAATTTCCCAACAAATTTATTAAAGACAACCAAAGCAATTGGAAACGAACGTAAAGAATGCATAACTACGTTATGCGCACATGTGCGCATGCGCAACATACCACCAAACCCAGTTCGGTCCACCCATAGGTTCGTTCGTCCGTCTGTCCATCCACACGTTTGTATGTACATTAAGTACCTGTGCAACTACGAATAATTAACAATTTTCAACACGTTCTTAAAGGGGGTGGGGGGGATAGAGCATAACACACACAAAAATCCACGCAAGACCTGCAAGACTTACATATATCGATCATTGGAGATCTGTGACAAGAGACAAGACGAAGACAGGCCCAGTAGCAGCAACGACGACTGCCCTCAAAGGCCGCCAACAAACAAGTGTTGCCAACCGAGTGACGAGTCCACTGCTGCTAAAGGGGGCTGGCAGAAGAGGCCTTTTTTTTATTGATCACTTAAAATAAGTGATCACTGATCATGTCTAATTGATTTTGAGAAAATCGTACAGAGGTTTAATGGTATTTTCTATAAAGGGATTTCTCGTGTTCGCTTCGTTCGAAGTTAACAAAAAAAATTATATTATCTTGATTAATTTTTTTGTCGTAAAGTATCGTTGTTCCGAACGCTTCAAACGTGCAGAGTAAAAACTTGTTTTGACATTTCTTTTGTGAGCTTTTTTCGGATCTGTCGGCTAAATGTTGTTTGTATTACCTTTTTGGTTGACATTTTTCTTTATGTATGCCATACGGAGTACACATAATTTTGTTTTCATTTTCGATGTGACTTAAGCCGGTTTGGGGGACGTGTAAACAGTTGGGCAAAATCAATTCAAAACCTTCTTTGGGGATTACGGATAAGAGACAAATACTAGATGGCTGACAAATACGGCTTATCTCGAGAACAGAGGTGGGAGTATGGTGAACACGCATCCTTGGACTATAACTAGAAAAACCCCTGTGTCTCTCAACCTATTATATACATCAACCTATTACAAACATACCAGGGTCATAATTTAATTTATTAATTTATTAATTTATTAATTTATTAATTTATTAATTTATTAATTTATTAATTTATTAATTTATTAATTTATTAATTTATTAATTTATTAATTTATTAATTTATTAATTTATTAATTTATTAATTTATTAATTTATTAATTTATTAATTTATTAATTTATTAATTTATTAATTTATTAATTTATTAATTTATTAATTTATTAATTTATTAATTTATTAATTTATTAATTTATTAATTTATTAATTTATTAATTTATTAATTTATTAATTTATTAATTTATTAATTTATTAATTTATTAATTTATTAATTTATTAATTTATTAATTTATTAATTTATTAATTTATTAATTTATTAATTTATTAATTTATTAATTTATTAATTTATTAATTTATTAATTTATTAATTTATTAATTTATTAATTTATTAATTTATTAATTTATTAATTTATTAATTTATTAATTTATTAATTTATTAATTTATTAATTTATTAATTTATTAATTTATTAATTTATTAATTTATTAATTTATTAATTTATTAATTTATTAATTTATTAATTTATTAATTTATTAATTTATTAATTTATTAATTTATTAATTTATTAATTTATTAATTTATTAATTTATTAATTTATTAATTTATTAATTTATTAATTTATTAATTTATTAATTTATTAATTTATTAATTTATTAATTTATTAATTTATTAATTTATTAATTTATTAATTTATTAATTTATTAATTTATTAATTTATTAATTTATTAATTTATTAATTTATTAATTTATTAATTTATTAATTTATTAATTTATTAATTTATTAATTTATTAATTTATTAATTTATTAATTTATTAATTTATTAATTTATTAATTTATTAATTTATTAATTTATTAATTTATTAATTTATTAATTTATTAATTTATTAATTTATTAATTTATTAATTTATTAATTTATTAATTTATTAATTTATTAATTTATTAATTTATTAATTTATTAATTTATTAATTTATTAATTTATTAATTTATTAATTTATTAATTTATTAATTTATTAATTTATTAATTTATTAATTTATTAATTTATTAATTTATTAATTTATTAATTTATTAATTTATTAATTTATTAATTTATTAATTTATTAATTTATTAATTTATTAATTTATTAATTTATTAATTTATTAATTTATTAATTTATTAATTTATTAATTTATTAATTTATTAATTTATTAATTTATTAATTTATTAATTTATTAATTTATTAATTTATTAATTTATTAATTTATTAATTTATTAATTTATTAATTTATTAATTTATTAATTTATTAATTTATTAATTTATTAATTTATTAATTTATTAATTTATTAATTTATTAATTTATTAATTTATTAATTTATTAATTTATTAATTTATTAATTTATTAATTTATTAATTTATTAATTTATTAATTTATTAATTTATTAATTTATTAATTTATTAATTTATTAATTTATTAATTTATTAATTTATTAATTTATTAATTTATTAATTTATTAATTTATTAATTTATTAATTTATTAATTTATTAATTTATTAATTTATTAATTTATTAATTTATTAATTTATTAATTTATTAATTTATTAATTTATTAATTTATTAATTTATTAATTTATTAATTTATTAATTTATTAATTTATTAATTTATTAATTTATTAATTTATTAATTTATTAATTTATTAATTTATTAATTTATTAATTTATTAATTTATTAATTTATTAATTTATTAATTTATTAATTTATTAATTTATTAATTTATTAATTTATTAATTTATTAATTTATTAATTTATTAATTTATTAATTTATTAATTTATTAATTTATTAATTTATTAATTTATTAATTTATTAATTTATTAATTTATTAATTTATTAATTTATTAATTTATTAATTTATTAATTTATTAATTTATTAATTTATTAATTTATTAATTTATTAATTTATTAATTTATTAATTTATTAATTTATTAATTTATTAATTTATTAATTTATTAATTTATTAATTTATTAATTTATTAATTTATTAATTTATTAATTTATTAATTTATTAATTTATTAATTTATTAATTTATTAATTTATTAATTTATTAATTTATTAATTTATTAATTTATTAATTTATTAATTTATTAATTTATTAATTTATTAATTTATTAATTTATTAATTTATTAATTTATTAATTTATTAATTTATTAATTTATTAATTTATTAATTTATTAATTTATTAATTTATTAATTTATTAATTTATTAATTTATTAATTTATTAATTTATTAATTTATTAATTTATTAATTTATTAATTTATTAATTTATTAATTTATTAATTTATTAATTTATTAATTTATTAATTTATTAATTTATTAATTTATTAATTTATTAATTTATTAATTTATTAATTTATTAATTTATTAATTTATTAATTTATTAATTTATTAATTTATTAATTTATTAATTTATTAATTTATTAATTTATTAATTTATTAATTTATTAATTTATTAATTTATTAATTTATTAATTTATTAATTTATTAATTTATTAATTTATTAATTTATTAATTTATTAATTTATTAATTTATTAATTTATTAATTTATTAATTTATTAATTTATTAATTTATTAATTTATTAATTTATTAATTTATTAATTTATTAATTTATTAATTTATTAATTTATTAATTTATTAATTTATTAATTTATTAATTTATTAATTTATTAATTTATTAATTTATTAATTTATTAATTTATTAATTTATTAATTTATTAATTTATTAATTTATTAATTTATTAATTTATTAATTTATTAATTTATTAATTTATTAATTTATTAATTTATTAATTTATTAATTTATTAATTTATTAATTTATTAATTTATTAATTTATTAATTTATTAATTTATTAATTTATTAATTTATTAATTTATTAATTTATTAATTTATTAATTTATTAATTTATTAATTTATTAATTTATTAATTTATTAATTTATTAATTTATTAATTTATTAATTTATTAATTTATTAATTTATTAATTTATTAATTTATTAATTTATTAATTTATTAATTTATTAATTTATTAATTTATTAATTTATTAATTTATTAATTTATTAATTTATTAATTTATTAATTTATTAATTTATTAATTTATTAATTTATTAATTTATTAATTTATTAATTTATTAATTTATTAATTTATTAATTTATTAATTTATTAATTTATTAATTTATTAATTTATTAATTTATTAATTTATTAATTTATTAATTTATTAATTTATTAATTTATTAATTTATTAATTTATTAATTTATTAATTTATTAATTTATTAATTTATTAATTTATTAATTTATTAATTTATTAATTTATTAATTTATTAATTTATTAATTTATTAATTTATTAATTTATTAATTTATTAATTTATTAATTTATTAATTTATTAATTTATTAATTTATTAATTTATTAATTTATTAATTTATTAATTTATTAATTTATTAATTTATTAATTTATTAATTTATTAATTTATTAATTTATTAATTTATTAATTTATTAATTTATTAATTTATTAATTTATTAATTTATTAATTTATTAATTTATTAATTTATTAATTTATTAATTTATTAATTTATTAATTTATTAATTTATTAATTTATTAATTTATTAATTTATTAATTTATTAATTTATTAATTTATTAATTTATTAATTTATTAATTTATTAATTTATTAATTTATTAATTTATTAATTTATTAATTTATTAATTCATTGATTTATTAATTCATTGATTGAATTATTTTTTACCGAACCGATTAAACCGTCCTTAAATCATCATACTGTGTCTCCTTTGGTGTTTCTTCTTCAATTCCACCATCCCGATCGTCTTGCGGATGCATGCCTCCCTGCCATCCCCTCTCAATCTCTCTCTCGCTCTCTCTGTCGGCCTTCAAGTCGGTCCTGATGCCACGGCCATCCATAACCAGACCCGTGAGCCCAGTGTGCGCGCTGTTGTTGACAGGAGGTTTCTTCTTGTTTCGTCTGTGATTGATTTAATTTTTTGGTCGTTTCGTCTTTTGTGGCCATTGTTTTGTTTGTGGCTTTTATCTTTGTGCCCAAAGCACAGATACCACATACATCGTGTGCCTTCAGTATGTTGCATGAATGGAGGAGCCTTTTATAACCTGCCGCCCCATTTTTTTCGTGGTTCCCTGCATGTGTTTGTGTGTACGAGTCTTATTTTTATTGAAGTTTCATGTTAATTGAAATTGATGATTTTTTTCTTTTGAATGGCAGAAAGAGACCTTTTACCCATGTACGTTGGCCAATGGACGAAATCGTTTTTGTTGTTGTTTGTAGTCATTATAATTTACAGATGACATTGTTTATAGGTGTGGTGAGTCGCAATGTGTGCCGTGAATTCAAAATTAAAGTGGCCCCACAAATGAAATGATATCAAAGAAATCGGCCATAACGATCTTCAATAAAAAAACATATAAATTGATGAAATGAAATGAATGAGAATAATGGTGGCAGGAAACAAAACAGACTTGGCGAAAGTTTTACAGCAGTTGTTACCACAGCAATTTCACAGATTTGAAATAAGTTCAGTTTCACAATGCTTCCCACGTCCTGACTTCTGAGTCTGATTATAAAGCTTCGTTCTCTATGGGAAGACCTCTGTGGTCTTTGGTCTGTTTGAAATGATTTTGTATTCCAATTTGTTAAAACATCTCCACATGATTACATATCCGCTCCCGATTGGTCGGCTACCGAAGATCCTTATAAGGAACCGTTTAATCGGTTAAAACACATCGTAACAGACGTGACATGCAGAACATGTCATCGTTGTAAATAATTTCATGTTGCATGCACTAGGATGTCTGTCTCCAGTAGAGACATTCAATGCACAACAGAAAGATCTTCATTATGGTAGCCACTTTAACCCACCACGTGTCGAGCAAGAATACGGACCATTACATAGACACTCCGTCGACAGCAACTGCTGAAGTGTCCTCAAAGGGTTAACGAAACAAAGCTGAAGAAAAAGACGACGGCGCTTTTAAAAAGAATATGATCAATGTTCGGAAAATACATGACAAGACAATTAATATTCTGTACAGATCATGCAGAAACATATGTCCAAAGATTTTTACTTTTAGCATGAGTTGGTTGAGCTACTGTAGATCTCAATGTACAAACGACGAGAATGTGCAACAATGTGATTTTTTTTCACTTGCATGGACAGCAAATGTACAGTGGTGCGGAAGGTGTGGTGGCGGAGGGATTTCAGAGTGGGCGCTGCTACGTTGATTACTAACAAGAATCGGCGCATGACATCAAAAACTGCCGTACTCAGACTCATTTTAAGAATTACTCCGTATTTTCGGAATTCATGAACATTTTGATTTAACTGTCCTAAAATCAAGGCCCATCTGAAGATGAATCACCAAATGAAACAAAAATTCCTCACAGGGTTTCGCAACAGAGCCTCGCTTCATTTGCTGTCACACCTACCCATAGCTAGCGTGATAAAGAACCATGGGTAGAATATGATTCAGCTCTTCGAGAGAGGATTATGTTCTTGACTTATTTGCTTAGCATACTTCAGTCGTTGGGTCAAGAGAGCGATGGCTGAAGCTAGAATCGACGAGTATGCAGTCCTTGCTGTTTATATCTGTGGTCCCGAGGCATAAAAGCCTAAGTCTGTTTTTCAATTTTTCTTAACAGACTGATTCATTGCTCTCTTGACCTAACGACCGATCAATCAATCTATCGAGCCATTACAGCGAAGAAGACTTAAGCGCCATTTTTTTCGAAACTCGGTTTTTAATGAAATTCAATATTCCAAAATTCTTAATACCAAAATATTAAAAATCAACCGTATTCATAAAATTTTTTTAAAAAAAAAGCCTTTGTTAAGGAAAATGTATGAAAATACAAAAACAATTTCTTAACAAACGTATTTTTCAAAATTTTTATGAATATGGAGGTAACAATTTACATTTACGTCTTTTGTTGCAGTTAGGGCTAGATATTTTATTCAGCCCTCTAGAAATCTCCGGGCCATTCAACTGCACTGTGCAAACAAATCGTAAGCCGCAAAACAAACAACAGGATAATGAGCGTAAAGTAAAAAACCAAGCAATAAAAACGAGTGTATGTTAAATTAAAACAAAACAACAACAACCAAAATCGAATGGTAGCAAAAGAGTGTTGAAAGCTACATGATATTTTCTTGTACATTTTCATTCGTCGTCGTTGTGGGTTTCCTTCAAAGGCTAGGACCACTCCTGGCCCGATCGTATGCATGTCGTCAACGCACACAGCCACGACACAAAAAGTCAAAGCGATCTATAAACAAAAACAACAACAACACAAACAAACCTAACAAAAAGTTTACATTTGTTAAGCAACAACAGGCATGGACGCATGGACGGACTGGCAGATGACGGATTTGAACAGAATTCAAACGTGATTATTTGTGGCAACGATCATGGTCCGTCGTCGTTGTTGTCAACGTCGTCATCATCAGCAGCTCTTGGCCATCGCCAACTCTCGCCAGGATGATGACGACGATGATCGTTGTCGTAAACGTCGTCGCCATCGCCGTCATCATCATCAACCCGATCAGCATGAGCGATTTTTTTTTTGTGTGTTGGGATTTTGCACGGAACTCTTTTGGAAATTATAATGAATATCAACATATGTCCGTTCACGTATGAACATAGACGGAGAGACAGAGAGAAATGGAGAATTTAGAAGAAGGCTAAGACTAAAAAACACAACGCTGAAATATGAACAAAAACTAATTTTACAATCATCACGCATACCAAAGCGAACATAAACGAAGAAAGGCAAAAAAAAAAACAAAACAAAAAAACTGCAATAACAAGGACAGACAATATATGACAAACGTGGGTAACAGGGGGGTGGGCTGAGTAATTGGGGGCGAGAGGAGAATTCAACAGCTCTTGTTAAAGTGGAAACACATTGGGTCATGTTTCGATTGAGCTATCCTACAAAGACCTTTAATGATTTCAGATCCGGCCGCTGTGGCAACCACATCTGAGTTCTGATCTTGTCCACATTATTTATCTTTAGAGTAGACGGTCTCCTTTGACTTATCATACCTACTCATTAGGATGTCCAAAAAAATATGTTTTTGATAGTCCATTATTTTTGAAAATTTTTTCAGATTTTTTGGAAAGGTCTAGAGGTGCCACCTACCCGGTTGTTGGCGAAAAACTCGGGTTTTCTGAGTTTTTTCGTAGTAAAAGCACAAGTTGGTCAATTAAAAGCATTTCGATGGCTTAATTTAGAAAGGACGTAACTCGATTTTTTTAAAATCGCCTTTTTTACATATTTTGGTAGACCATTGTCAAATACACATCCCAATCATCCCATCAGGGCTTTGTGATCAAAAATACCGGATTTATTGTCATTTTGCAAAATCCAAAAAAAAAAATTAGTTTCAGAATTAAATTTGTATTTAAAATTGCCTTTAAAATTTTTGTATGTCTGAAGTTTTTCAAATGTTATAAAGTTTTTACCTTCTCCTGTAAAGTTACGAAAATGCGAGTTACGCCCTTTCTAAATTAAGCCATCGATATGCAAAGTCCTTGAGTCATACAATTCGAAAGAAAAATGTTCGAGCTTTAAGTTGATGTGAATGGTTTTCCAACAAGAGGTGTTATTTTGAATCACCCGGTATTTCGGTAGCTGTCACTTTCGATGATTTTATTCTTTGACATTTTTTTTTTGTGGTTATTTTTCATTTTCGTTCATTTATTAAATTGTAATTCAAAGCCTTACGGTCGATTAAATGGAATTTACAATATGCGCCTTGAGTCATACAATTCGAAAGAAAAATGTTCGAGCTTTAAGTTGATGTGAATGGTTTTCCAACAAGAGGTGTTATTTTGAATCACCCGGTATTTCGGTAGCTGTCACTTTCGATGATTTTATTCTTTGACATTTTTTTTTTGTGGTTATTTTTCATTTTCGTTCATTTATTAAATTGTAATTCAAAGCCTTACGGTCGATTAAATGGAATTTACAATATGCGCCAAAATGTTAAATATCACATCATAAACATAAATTTGCCATATCTTTGTAAATATAAATGTTCAGTTTTTGATATTTCGGAATTAAGAGCATTGGACAATTTTCTACAGAATTTCATTAACAAACAAGTGTTCGCGCTAAGGACCCGGACACTCGTAGTGGCACTGGACTGGATTTAACAGACTTTTGTTCCAACATTCAATTTCTATGATCATCTTCAAATGCTCTCTACTGGGTGAAATACATTTTACCACTTTCCTCACTACACTTTTTACAACACCCTCCTATCGCCAGTCCAGCGATCTGATCACAACACACGTTACAACCACAATTTGTTGTCCACACCAATCGATCGATAATTGTTGTTCACAAAAACAACAAACAAATGTCTTCTGTCATAATTCAATAAAGTTTTTAAACAAAACTGACGTGTTTTTCATCACAAAAAAAAATTGCAGAAGTGGAAGAAAACCCATTCACCACCAAGATATGAGGACTTCTCCATTCCATGTAAGCATTGAATTCATTGTCATTCCCTGTTCGGAATGCCTCAATTATGATCACTTTTATATCGTTTTAGAAGGCCCAGCACCGAAATATTTGAGTATGCCATGCATGTCGTCCATGCTGCAGGTTATTGTACCACCACGCCACGCCAATCGGTCGGAAGCCCTCCTGGAACAAAAACAACAGCAAGAACTCGTCTCATTTTATATACGACCATATTTATATCCTTCCATTGGTGACTGCTGGCTGTAGGGATGTTTGCATGAATGAATTGTTGATGGTTTGCGTGTGGTATCATGATTTGCTTCATGGCCCGGCCCGGTCTGTTTCTTCCATTCGTGGCTAATTGCTCAAAATTAAATTTTGAGTGGCGTTTTTTTTTCGCTTACAAAATTACTTATAATGACCCTCGTATTAGCTGTAAGTGTTGACAATTTTATGGTGATTTGGCATTCTTTTTAAGCGGTATGTGGTAATTGGCTTTGAAAGGGCCTAAACAAGTTATTTATATTTAATGCCCCGTGTTCCGCTCACGAATTAAAGAAATAAGTAATAATAATAAAATGCATTGGCGAGCTAATAGAGCAAATGGAACATCGGCTGGGAAATTGGATTTAATTGGACAAACGTCGCACAATAGGGTATTGGAACCGCAAAAACATTTTTTTTTAGGGACTAACACTCGGGGGATGCCCCCTATAAATGCAATGCACTGTGTTAGCGATAGAAAAGACGGGTATTGGAGGGAGGAAAGAGGGAGTAGTGTGTGTTGACGTTGGCCTTGAATTTTAGAATGTCAAAGCAGCCAGGAAAAACACTTGCTGGAAGATTATTCCAGACCCTGGATAGCCGCGTATTTCGGCTAAATGTTCTAACGTCATCTTGCCCAAATTTTGTATTTAGTAAAGTTATAGCTAGATAAAGTTTTGGACAAAAACTTGGAAGTCTGGCAACTCCCCTTCTGGTACCTCCCATCAAAATGCACCATTCCACCCACTTTAGAAATCGGTAATTATGTAAAGCTTTAGTAAGCTTTAACTACATACAATTTTCGAGAAAAAAAACTCTGCTTTATATTCCGCCCGTTTTGTAAAAAAGTGTAATACAATATTTTTCTATAACATTCGGTATTTTGAGGTTGCTTTTATGGAATATGAGACTTGTATGTTTTTACTGAGGGTGAGGGTACATGTAAGTCGGTTTACCCGACTGCAACTTTTTCACTGGTTCTACCGAATTTCCTTACAAAGCGAGTGGCAAAAAAGTGGCACTTAAGTATTTTTCGCAGTAAGGGCACGATATAAAAATGTATAAAATGTCATAAAATTTATAATTTTGTCGTTAAAAAAATTTGTAAAAAATTATTTCAAGCTCCAATGTATGCATTTTCCGCTTGGTCTCTCCCTGGAACCGCCATCTTCGCAGTCTGTGCTTTCTATGGAAGTTGTTGTCTTACATCCTCCTGGCTAGAGCTTTAACTCAACGCTTCCGCTTATGTCTGCATATAACTTGAATGCGAAATTCTTCGTTAAAGGAGATGAGCCCACAGGTTTTGTGAGGGATATTCCTCACAAATACACCCGCTGGCAGTAATACAGGGTTTTCCAACAAGAGGTGTTATTTTGGTATTCAAAGAAAAATTAAATTTTTTGAGATAAATAATCGGATGTGTGTTTCACAATAAAGAGGAAGGTATGCAGTTAATAATGAAAAACAGCATCAGCCAAATGGCCACCACGACCACGCTTACAGGACCATATCCTTTTCATGAAATGTTCCATAACCAAATCGCAAAGTGGCTGCGCAAAGTGTCCTCGATAGCCTCACGAATTCTAGCTTGGTGGTCTTGAATCGAATCCAAAAAAACGTCGAGGCTGTTGGCGTAGACCTTATCTTTCACGGCCTTAACCCTTTCCGTGTCAAAAAAAATTTTAGTCGAGCTAACAATGCGAAAATTTTAATTTAGTGTAATATGATGACGCTGATGCTGGGAAAAATAATAATTTTTGTTTTTGGTGGTCACAGCGGCTTTTAGAGGATGATAATCCTAAATGTCGAGAACCCAAAAACAACCACCACAAGGTCCCGCTTTATGTTTTTTTAATTTTTTATTTAGAAAACATTTCTTTATACCTCTTTTAATGCTATTAATACTGGTCGATATCGTTCGATGACTCAATATATTATTTTTTGTTTTTGTCAAAATTTGGCAGTTTTTACAAACAAAGTGTCAACTTCTTAACAATTCGTTTAAAAATAACAAAACAAAGCGAAGACCTATTACGATAACATTTATAAATAGCATAAGTATCGGCATTTCATTTAAAACAAAAAAAAATTAATAACTGTAAATTAATATATTGCAAAAGTCTATAGAAGTAGAGTACATTAATTGTCAAATATATTTGACAAATCCACCGAAAGGGTTAAGACCCAAGTCTTTATGCAAAATTCGGTGTAATGACATTTGTGGAATGCCCAATTCCAAAGAAGGACGAGGGATGGACAAACCTGGGTTTTCTACAACACTTTGGGCTACTTCGGCAATATTGTCAGTTGTTCGTGAGCGACGTGCACGGGTTTTATTCTTCACCTCACTGACTTGTCCCCACTGCTCGAATTTTTTCACCAATTTCTGTATTGTGAACCGACAAAGTGCTTTACGACGACCCAAAAATGCGAACTGTACTGCAAGATTTTCACCATTTTTGTAGTGAATTTTAATAATTTCGATGCGTTGTTGTAGCGTGTATCGTTCCATTTTTAGTAATGTCGTAGTTGCTACTTGTCAAATGTCAAAGAATAAAATCATCAAAAGTGACAGCTATCGAAATACCGGGTGATTCTTCTTGTTGGATAACCATGTATTAACTCAACCGACATTGCCTTGCCAGTGCAAACGCTGCTTATGTCGGTATATAACTTGAAGTCGAAACTCTTCATTAAGGGAAATGAGCTCAGAGGTTTTGCGAGGGATATTCCTATCAAATACACCTGTTAGAATTAATACAGTATAATTCGCTTAGCTGCACTGAATTTCGGTGAACACATTTTTACGCATTTAAACGAAATGTGCACTTATCCCAAGTTTTTTGCCTGAACACAAGAGGCAGTTATCCAGATTTTTTACCTGTACACAAGAGGCAGTTATCCGGATTTTTTACCTGCACACAAGAGAGAGGTATCCGGATTTTTACCTGTACACAAGAGGCAGTTATCCGGATTTTTACCTGCATACAAGAGGCAGTTATCCGGATTTTTTACCTGCACACATAAGGCAGTTATCCGGATTTTTTAACCTTTATACGGGGTTCGCCAAATAACTTTTTTTTTGAAAATTCAATCATAAAAACTACCGAATATTTTCTCAAATTTTTTTTTTCTTTGAAAGTACAATCCTTCCGTTTAATAATGGAAAATAATTTCATTCAAATGGCTGCCACGACTGGCCATGCAGTAGCCGAACGACATCAGCTCTGCGGCTGATAATGCGATCTTTTAAAACAGGGCGCAAAACATCGAGTGTAGCTTCGGCTGTGTGGCACGTGGCGCCGTCCTGTTGAAACCAAATGTTGCCAATATACTCCACTTAAATTTTTGTACAAAAACATTCGTTCATCATGGCCCGATAACGAAATAAGCACTAGTTGAAAAAAAACGTTAGATGGCGGACCCTTTATATGATGCAGTTACCCCAATTTGTTAACGTTTTTTTTTTACAGAATTGCCCTCAAGATTAATTCTTTTACGTTGTTTGCACGGAATCTGTAATTTTTAACTTTTTTTACACATTGACAAACCCAGAAATGTTGAACATTTTATGTTTGTTTGAGTGATGTGATTTCATCGATTACTTACACAATAATAAATTCGATAAACACATGATTATAAGATACCAATTTTGAAAGTGTTGGTAAACGAAATGTTTTCTATAGGAAACTGAATTGTAAAACACAATCATCGCGGCTGCTAGGACGAAAGTGCAGCTGAGCGAAATCCAGTTAAATGAGATAATTTCATACAAATGCTGCAATAAAATGCAGCCATAATGAGTTTATGTGCTCTTATCCGAAAATGTGCTGCTAAGCGAATTTTACTGTATTTCTTGTAATGGCGGAACGAAGGTAGACACTTTGCCAATATTTCATCTTTCTTTCGTCGACAGTCGAAAATATGACAAGTCCAGCGGGCACCACCCGGTATCTTCATGCTCAGAACATCAGAAGTTTTTGATCCACCGATTAGAAGATTAGAAGATTAGTGGATCGTTTGTGTGTCAACAAACAGCTGGGGGTTTTGGGTGCATTAAAATCTACTTTGTTCGCCCCACCCAAAAATCGTCACCAAAGTGCGTTTGAGTGAGTCGTTAATCGTTCGCCTTTTGTCCCCGACCTCCAGACGACTTGGCCGATGATCAAGGAAATATGAATGACAGCGGTTGTTGTCATTAGTGGATGGGATTCACAGATTGATTGTCGAAGAAAATACGAAATAAAGAGGGGGAGGGAGAGAGAACAGGACCTTGTGGCGTCATATTGCCAGCTGAAATCCAAAATGAGCAATCATCAAAAAACCGAAATCGCGATTTTGATTGACTCTTGTAAAATGACCAAAAATACATGTCTCTGAAAATCGGAATCCAAAATTAACAATAGAAGAAATAATAACTTCAAGGCATTTTCGGCGTAATTTGTAATGCTTCAAAATAAAGTCCATTGTGAGCTTATTTTAAACTGAAAACGCAAATGGGGCATGAATTTGTTGGACACCCTAAAAGTTGCCTTAGGATGTCCAAAGCGCGTGATCATTTCTCTGGTTTTCCTACACGGCCAAAATGTATGAAACAAAATCAAAATTTCAAACAAATAATACTATCCTAAATTTGTTCATGAATTTTGAGCACGTAAAGAGGCGCTTAATAAGCAAATAACCCGAGAAATACTAATCGTAGTCCTGCGCGTTCTACTGTTTTCTTCGATCTTATTGTTTTCAGTGTTTTGTTTCTGTTGATCATTTTTTGTACCACATGACTAAAGGCGACGTTTCCCACGTAAACACAAAACCGAGTATTGTTCCATTAATGATTGCGGGAAAAATACGCTGAAAAGAAAACGCATCGCACATACTTGGGTACATATGTATGTATGTACATGCAAAAGTATCTCTGCGGTTCTTTCAACTCTGTGTGGCGAAAATGTGATGATTTATATTTATGAACTTAATCATTTGTTCTGCTATGTCTTTCATATATTTCGGCGATGCCGATGCGGCGGCCTTTTCAAGAATTATTTATATTCTGTTGCTAAAATGTTTGCCATTTTCTTTAAAAATTATCATAATTTTATCAACTTAATTATGAATTGAATTAATTTTGGCATACAGATGACTTTTAATATCGGCTGACGATACATGTTCTGAGTACCGGTGGGGGAGGGGGAACGTTGATGCGCTACTTTGTAGTACCCACGTAGTACACCCATTTGAGTGTATTTATAAAATATGACGATCTATTGTCTTCAATTCAGCAGACCACATAGCAAAAATCAACCGACCAGATGAGACGAAACGAAAAGCAAAACCGCAAAACCTACAAATTTGTTAATGATCAACATTCATTAGAAACGCGTGCGTGTGCATGAATAGTTTATGGTGTTGTTGGTATTTTTTGGAATATATTTCTTTTGGGATTTCAAAATAAAAACAAAACATATTTTGTTGTAAGCTGTGTGTTTATTTGTACGTATGCAAAATATGTATTGAATAAACTAATATTGAATATTTTTAGATTTTATGAGTTCATAATTTTCACCAAAAAAACAAACGTGTAGTATTGATTTTTGTGTTGTTTGGAAATTTGATATTTTTTTTGTTTTTCATAAAAAAAGCAATAACAAAAAGAAAATATATTTGGTTATTGAATGTATTCAGATCATACAGATGAGATCTGGTTGATTTTCTCCGACATATCACTGATATTGATTGCGTATCGGAAATATGCATATGAAATGAACTTAATTGAGTAACAAATATCTTTAGTGAAACTTATGATTGATCATAAATTAGATGCCATAGATAAGAAACGTCTGACGATATGATTGAGATGATAAATGTTTATTCGGTATAATCATGGCCAGTTAGAGAACATATATGAAGATGTGTGTGTGTGGCTATCAGTTATTGGCAAGCAATTTATACGGAATTTTGCTACGAATAGGATTTTAAGTTTCCCTACCATTTTCCAAGTCCTGGGAATCGGGAATTTTTTCGATGTCTTTCCGGGAATAGATTTTCTTTATAAAATTTAATAAAAAAAATAATATTTTTCTAATAAAAACCAAGATTTTAAAGTTGTATTCTGTTTTTCTAACCAATACCAAAGCATCTACATAAAAAGATGAAATGATTAATAATACAAATAATACAATACAAAGTACATTTATATTAAAATTTTTTGTCCAAGGGTAAACCGGGTGACACAGCCCATAAGATCATCTAGTTTAGAAATGTTTCACGAAGTAAAAAAATCGTATAATTTCCCGGTTTTAAAATCCGAAACATTGTTGTAGAAAGTCCGTGAAATCGAATTCACGAAATTGTTGGTAATACATTCAAACTTCCATAAATCGCACCACCATTATCCTGTAGAAAACTTCGACTTACGGAGACTTTGAGTTATGGAATTACTTATTAATTTATATCAAGTTATTAATTTTTACTGTTCTACAGTTCGAAAATTTTCAAAATGTATGTAATTACTTTTGTTGGGTATAACAAGTAACGCCAATTTGTTCAGTTCAGTTTGAAAACCCCCTCCTCCCCCTCATCATCACTTACTGCAAGTTCTGCGAAGTCATTGATACGGAGGAACAATGATCAGCAAAATCAACATTCGCAGAAATGTCGGGAATCCTGTTAATAAAATACAGTGGAACTTTCATAACACGAATTCTCTTTCAGTCGAAGCATTCCCCTTAATTGCTCATCTATAACTCGAATTTCCATAACTTGAATTTCTCTATAACTCGAAAAAAAATAATGGCACAAACTTCGAACTTTTCGGAGAAATAAACCAAACAATAAAGGTTGACAATGAAGAAGTTCCATTCCAGAGAAATTCAAGTTATGGAAATTCGAGTTATAGATGAGCAATTAAGAGGAACGCTTCGACTGAAAGAAAATTCGTGTAATGGAAGTTCCACTGTATTTTATTAACAGGATTCCCGACCACTAATCCATGGAATCGGAAATTGGCAAATCCTCCAAACCCTTGCTTTAATCCTACGACAGAATATATTTTGATAAATGAATGAATTGTCTCACGATCGCCTTAAGGACCTGAATCATTAATGAATTCTTCGCTAACCCACAAAAAAAACGCCTAATGATGTTAATACACAGATCCGAGGTGATGACACGGTGAACGAAATTGATGGGTAGAAGATCGATTATGGCGTGTGTGACAGTGTGTCCTGAAAAGAGCGCCAGCCTTCTGAAAGCAAAGATCGTACAAATCGATGTCTTCCAACTACGGCCATTAGGCCCCTAGAAAAACCAACCCAAATCAAAAATGAAATTAGATCCCAAAAGAATATATTGATTTTTTGGGCCAAATTTCGTATTTTTACGCCAAACAATTAGACACCAAACAATTTTTGGGTCATAATTTCATAAAAATGGGACCTCTTTTCGCATTTTTGGGTCCAATTTCATTTCGATATATTTTAAGGCCACACCAAATATTTTTTGGGTCTATTTTCATTCGGCGAAGAAAAAAAGTGTTGGTTTTTTATTGAAAATTATTTGGGACTTATTTTCATTTCATGTTTGAGCCCTAAGAGTCATCATGAATAAGTGTTCGGATAGAACATCCAACCAGAAGCTCTTACTTCCCCGGGGAGGAGAGACAACTTGAGCATGAAAACGCTGTACGTGAAAAAGTTTTTCGTGTCTAATTAGCCATTAAACGCCAATTTCTGAACGCTTAAGTGGAATATAACTCCCATATATGGACAGGAGCTCCAAAGGCCTCTTTTTAGCTTCTGGGCCGTGGAGAGCGGCGGTGATGATAGGGAATTCTATTGTCTCCCTTTAGCATTGCGGGAATGTGGGCGGTGTAGATTCTTCAGATATCAGTCGTCTGGTGCCTGACTTTAGAACATTTAGCCGGAATAAGCGGCTATCCAGTGTCTCTCATCCGTTCATTGTCAAATGGCCGGTTGACCGGACGACTCACTATAGAGAAAATTCGTTCTACATTCGAACTGTTCGCATGTGGAATAATCTTCCAGCACCCGAAACCATTGCTCTTTAACGGGAAAAGTTTCCGGTGTTACCTCTCGAAGAGGCGATCACAATTGGCCACGGAGATCTTGTGATTTAACACCTTGCGACTTCTTCCTTTGGGGCCACGTGAAAGATAGGGTCTACGCCAACAGCCCAACATCAATTCAAGACCTCAAAAATAGAATTCGTGAGGCTATCGAGGACAAAGGTCAGCCACTTTGCGATTTGGTTATGGAAAATTTCATGAAAAGATATGTAAAGATATGGTCTTTATTTTTTTATCTGCTGAAATACATTTTGTAAATTCACATAAATTGTAATTACATCATAAAGAATAATAACAAAAAAAAACATTTATTTTGCGCTTTTTAAAAAAAAAATACTTTTTTTGCTGTTTTTTGTCTGCTCTGCTCATTACAAATAATCTTGGATCTAAGTGAAATGCAAAAGTAGACACCACTTGCAATTTACACCGACAGGCCATTGAAGGTAAGTACTTGGAGTGAGTGTGTGTGTGTGAGGGAGATAGAACTGGTATGAAAAAAAATCCAAGACTATTTACTAATGATTATATATTTCTACCCTTCCACCAAGCAGTTAGCTAATTAGTGGCATATCTAGCCAATCTGTACTAATCAAACGATAATTATTTAAATCGATAAGTCGACCCTTGGAAATTCTGTGATTTCTTAGCCCTCGAGATATAGAAATCATCTATAATGATTGAATGATCATGATAAATCTCATCTCACAAATGTCATAAGATATTTAATATTGTTAAATACTTATCAGATCGTGTAATCACGTAGTTTAACACACACACACACACAGACACAAAAACAAAGGCAAAGAAACAAAGAAAAAACCAACCAAGATCTTATGATAGATTTGGCCACATCAAATATTACCGGGCATAATATTCTTCATAACTATTTAATTTAACCAACTGTCACGGTGTTTTTTTTTCTTCTTCTAAAACAACAACAACAACGATGCGAGTGTTAACGATATTCCAAAAAAAAAAAAAAAATAGATGTGTTATCTAAAATAAACAATCTTTATTCAAATTTTGTATGAAAATTACTTCTTTATCCTCGGGCAGAGCATTTATTTTTGTTTCGGTTTCGGTGTGTCCCCCCTCCCGTTCCCCAGTGTCTGTGTGTTTTTGGGAATTCCACTACAACTATTGTTGTTTCTGCACGGTTCAGTTCAGTTGGGTTCTGGTGTTTGGTTGGTCGGTTGTTTGGTTTGAAACTGTTAACATGACCACTGGGCTCACATTCATTATTCACTGTCATTTTCTTCAGATGTTTGACAATTTTTATTTTACTCTCGACATCGTCGACGTTGTCGTTCAGAAATCCACATAGTTCTTTTTTTTTACCATAAAAATCGTTATGGCGTTCATACGCATACATACACACATACATACATATTTTCATATCTTTTTGATATCTCGGTTTTTGATCTCTTAAAAAATAAGACCTAATGACACACACAAGACAATGAAATACTCGGTACGCGTCGAGTCGACATTTGGTTAGTGAATTCATGTTTTTATTGAAATTTATACGCATTTTAGGTACATACAAAAAAAAACTTGTTGAAATTGTATTTCAGTCCTGTTTATGGTCAATTTTTGACATGGGATCAAACCTCACCAAGGAATGTGGCAACATGTTTCCAAATATGGATTTGGATTTGTGTAGTTGTTAGATGGTGGGATTGACTCGCATGTCCTTATAATGTGTAATAAGCAAACGATTTCGGTTTGATCCAAAACCACAGATAATCCATTAGTCTTTATTTTTACAAACGTTGCCACTGATATGCGGTCATTGGTACGAAGAGCAATGCATCCTAAAAAAAAAGGAAATATTTGATGTGGTTTGTGTACTTCATCAAAGACGCTGCTGGTCCCCGGGATACGGACAATGTATCACGGACTTTTTTCAACAACACTGTGCCACACTGCCCACGACACCATAAAACCTATTCAGAGCCAACTCGGAAAAATCCACCACTCATTCTAATTTCGTTTTTGGCTAAAAATAAAGAAAAGCTAAATAAATACAGTCACACATTTTTGAGGTGGAATGAAATTAAGCCAAAAGAAAATAATCCCCAAACTAAAAATGAAATTGAGCCCTAAAAATTATACATGGAACACGAATTTCTATGATTTTTTGGACTTTCTTTCATATTTCATTTCATTATGAAGTAAGAGATCAAGTGTGAATTTGAAATCAAGACCCATTCATTTTTCGGACGCTAGGAAGATGGTCCCCATGAAAATACATCCCAAAGCGGAAATTAAATATGGCCCTACATTTCTATAATGAAAATGAGCCCCAGGACATTGCGTTTAAAGTCTGAAATGAAAATAAGCCCCAAAAATTTTTATTGCGGCCCATTTTCATCGCCATATTTATGAAAAATTAAAATGCACCCCAAACGGATCTATGAAATATCCCAAATGCCCAAAAAAAAAGTGAAGGATGTCCGAAATGAAGAATTCCCCAAAATAAATGAAAAATCTCCCTAAAAAGCCCAAAATGGAAATTTCCTCAAAAATTCTGAAAAATCACCCAAACAATTTATGAAAAATTACCTAATGCAAAATCTCCCAAATATTATGAAAAATATCCCAATATCAATAGTTTTTTCGTAATTTGGAAAAAGTGTATTTTTTGTAACAAACAAAAAATCAAAAGTATGAGAAAAATATTAATTTTACATTTATACAGGGTTTTCCAACACGAGGTGTTACTTTGAATCACGCGGTATTTCGGTAGTAATTGGGGGCGAGAGGAGAATTCAACAGCTCTTGTTAAAGTGGAAACACATTGGGTCATGTTTCGATTAAGCTATCCTACTACACAGAAAAAAAGGAATTGGTGAAATCAAAGAATTACAATTCTTTGGGCAAAAATTCTTAATATGATATAAACTTTTCTCTGATATTTAGAATTAAAATAAAAAATCAAAGGACATCATTCTTTGATTTGAACAATTGAGATTATATGATTTTTCGAATTAGCAGTATCATTGATTCTGCAAAAGTTTTCTATGAAATGAGGAAAAAAATAGTTATTTCTTGAATACTTTAAAATATAGATAAAATTTGTTGTTTCAACAAATTAGTAAATGTACATGGAACTCAATATAGAAACACCTTTTTGTTATTTCTATGGAGACATTAGTAAATGTTACATTGGAAAATAAAAAAGAATAGTTTATGAAATTTAGTTTTACTTTTATTTGTATAATTTATTAATTTTAAGTTTTCAACCCAGATAAAATTGGTCTGTGATAGCTTAAATATGAGACATGAACATTTAGTACATACAAACAAATAAACAAACACACATTCGATTTTATATACATATATAGATACATATTGGGCACATAGAGAACATTAAATAAAAGGGAATAAATATGTAACTACGCTCTCGTCGTTTTGGAGCGTGAGTCACGCACAATTAGAAACACACAAGCGAACACACAAATTCAAAAAACTCTTTTTTCACACTCGCACAAAATGTAATGCATGTAATTGCATATAAAGAATTACTCAAATCAACAAATTCATTCTTTGATTTTTACAAATGTGATATTATTGTCCTGTTTGTTAGTGGAAAAAAAACTATATAGCAAAGAAACAATTCATTGATCTTCCTCATTGCATATAAAGAATTACTCAAATCAACAAATTCATTCTTTGATTTTTACAATTGTGATATTATTGTCCCGTTATTAAGCTTTTTGTAGTGGAACTGAATTGGCGTTGGCGTTCATATTCGTGTATGTAAATGATCAGTTGAAGTGAAGCATTTATCGAGTTCGGTCAAGTTAATTTTGTTTAAAGGTTTTTGAAAAAAAATTGTGTTTTAATTTGCTTAGTAAATTCGGTATAAAAAGTTATTAATACATACTACAATTGTGAAAAACAGTGATATTGTGCGATCCAAAAATATTGGAGAATCATTTTTTTGATGAGTTATACAATTGCCACATTATATGAGGAGCCGCAGAATAAAACGTATTTTTTTGCATTTTTTGACAAATTGATTTTTTTACATTTTTGTAATATTTGTGTTGAAATCTACTAAAAAAAATCTAATAAGCATATTTGATTTTTTATTTTAACCAAGAAAATGGATTCTTAAAAAATTGGTGCGGCTGTTCTTCTAATAAAAACTCCCGTATAGCAAAGAAACAATTCATTGATCTTCCTCATTGCATATAAAGAATTACTCAAATCAACAAATTCATTCTTTGATTTTTAGAATTGTGATATAGGCTAAAATTCTAAAAATCAAAGAAAAAATTAGTTAAAGTGAATAACTCCTTAGGTGCCATTAGAAAAATCAAAGAATTTTTTCTTCGTTATTACAAAATTAATATATCATTTAAATTAGTGATTTCTCTAAAATATAAATTTAAAAAAAATCGTTTAAAGCGAAAAAAAATGAGTTCGCAAGATATATTTACGCAGGATAACGACAACATCGAAATTATAACCTTACCAGGCAACCAGGTCGAGTCGATTGAAACCAATGTTGTATTAGTTCCTGAACAACAACAACTTTTAATTAACTGGGGATGTGAAGAACTTTTATCGGACTTTATAGAAAAAGGCATCGATGTAGAATGTTTCAAAGAAATGACTGAACTTGATATTCAAAATTTAATACCAATTGCAAAATACGGGCTTCGTATTAAATTTCGGAGTCGTCTTTTAAATTGGCGAAAAGAAAACGTAAGAAAATTTTTAATCTTGGTTTGTATAAGCGTGCTTTATATTAATAATCTGTAATGTATTTAGGGATTTCCCTTGTTTTCTCTAGCTGATACACTATCTATGGGTTCCAGTGTACCTACTTGGATATCTTCATCAAGTTTTACTGAAAATTTGGAGTCGTCACCAATATCTTCCCTCCAATGTTTATTTGAAATTCAGCCAACTGACATTTCTTTAACCGACAATAAATCTAAGGTGAGAATTTCAGAATAATTTTTGTATTTTAATAATTAGTACCTTTCATTTTTAAGACTTTGGAACAAATTTTGCAAACTACAATTGTTGGAAAATCTATATTGGATATTTCAAAGAAAAATGCAACATTGTCATTTAAATCTCGTAATGATTTATGCGAACTAATAGCTCATTTTTGGATCATCAATGACTTTCAACATGTGTTGTCTTCACAATATTGTCGTGAACTTGTGGACTCTATCTTGAAATTATTTCCAATAGAAGATAAGGTAAATTATATATGTTGTATAGAATATTTTTACTTCATTTAAGTTTTAATGATAATAGAATTTTTTTCCTATAATAATATATTCAAACAATTAATTCCTCTATTTATTAGGAATACTATATAAGCACAAATAAAAAGCGGAAGGGAAAACTGGCAGAAAAGTATTATAGTTTATTGAGGAAGTACAGGGAAAAAGGAGTTATTGAAAGTCGATATCAGTTGAAACGGCAAAAAAAAAATCACATTAACAACAGCGAAAATATTGAAAACCCGGAAAAAGACCAGGAAACTGAAGATACTGAAATTTTTCTCAATCAACTATGGCTTAAAAGTAATAAACAACCTGAAGCTCTTGTTGTAGAAAAGTGGCGAAGCACTTTTGATTTGCGTTTAAAACATATTCGAGACAAAAAGGATGTATTCTTCGAATGGCGAATACTAAAACAGCAAATTGGAATATCCCTGGTAAGATTTTATTTGTTTATATTATGTATTTATAATTATTTCAACTAAGAAGACAATTGCATAATTATATAATTTTGTAAATACTATATATATATATACTATACTATATAAAATACAACAATAACAATATCAAAATAGTAAGTGTTAACTCACTTTTGGGACCGACTGTATGTATAAATTTTTTTAAGTATATCATTTTATATTCTTACTATACACAAACACATATGTAATATAATAAAAAATATGACTATGTATATTATCTAAAATAAATGAAAATACTTACTTATAAGCAAATGATAAGATACAACTACTTGTAATTACTTATAGATTCAAATAAATAAATTTAAAAACGATATATAAAAAAATATTTTTTTTTTACTGGATTTTTTCAGTGGCAGTTTCTATTAAACACTGAATCAATTGGTTAAATTGAACAATATTTTCTATGATTTCAAGAATATAACTTTTGTATAATCAGAGAATAAATTATTTTAATCAAGGAATTTTCCAATCGTCGTTCATAGAATAAATTTTATAATTTTAAGAATTTTTTCTTCAATTTTACGAATTAAAAAGTGGTAAAACCAGAGAAACAATTATATAATATATCCAGTTTCAATTTAATTAATTATATGATATACCAAATCTTTTCTTTAAATTAACTAATGAATTTGGTATTTCAACCAATTTTAAATAGTTAAAATCAAAGAAAAAATTCTACAAACCAAAGAATCCCCTAAAAAAATTATATAAATCAACTAATTTTTTAGTTATTTATTGTATTCGTTTTATCATATTTTTTCTCTGAAACAAAGAAAACATTTGCAGGATCAACGAAAGTTTCTTTCTCATAAACAACGAATTATAATTAGTTATATCATATAATTTCACTCTATGACCAAAAATCATAGTAAAAATTCACTGAAATCAAGTCCAAAATTCAATGAAATCAACGAATCTGTTTTTTCAGTGTAAGACCTTTAATGATTTCAGATCCGGCCGCTGTGGAAACCACATCTGAGTTCTGATCTTGTTCACATTATTATTTGTCTTTAGAATACACGGTCCCTTTGACTTATCATACCTACTCATTAGGGTCTAAAAAAAAATATGTTTTTAGCTCAACCCGATTTTGATAGTCCATTATTTTTGAAACTTTTTTCAGATTTTTTGGAAAGGTTTAGAGGTACCACAAACCCGGTTGTTGGCGAAAAACTCGGGTTTTCTGAGTTTTTTCGTAGTTAAAGCACAAGTTGGTCAATTAAAAGCATTTCGATGGCTTAATTTAGAAAGGGCGTAACTCGACTTTTTTAAAATCGTGTTTTTTTATATATTTTGGTAGACTATTGTCAAATACACATCCCACAATAATTTCAGGGCTTTGTGATCAAAAATACCGGAATTATTGCCATTTTGCAAAAGGTCGTAAACCAAATCCAAAAAAAAATAGTTTCAGAATTAAATATGCTGCGCATTTTTATTTAAAATTGCCTTTAAAATTTGTGTATGTCTGAAGTTTTTCAAATGTTATAAAGTTTTTACCTTCTCCTGTAAAGTTAGTGCGAGTTACGCCCTTTCTAAATTAAGCCATCGATTTGCAATGTCCTTGAGTAATTAATTCGAAAGAAAAATGTTCGAGCTTTAAGTTGATGTGAATGGTTTTACAACAATAGGTGTAATTTTGAATCACCCGGTATTTCGGTAGCTGTCACCTTTGAGGCTTTTATTCTTTGACATTTGACAAGTAGAGACTACGCCATTACTAAAAATGGAACGATGGTGGGAAAATTCGAGCTGTTAGGACAAATTAGTGATGTGAAGAATAAAACCCGTGTACGTCGCTCAAGAACAACTGATAATATTGCTGAAGTAGCCCAAAGTGTTGTAGAAAACCAGGTTTGTCCATTTCTAGTCGTTCTTTGGAATTGGGCATTCCAAAAAAGTCATTACACCGTATTTTGCATATAGACTTATAAAGTTTAGTTAATACATGAACACAAGCCGACAGGATCATCAAATGCATGCAAATGATCCGGAATTCCATCGAAAAATCATATTGGCTGATGAGGCCCATTTCCACCTCGGTGGCTACGTGAACAAGCAAAATTGTAGCATGTGGTCGGAGTTGGATGATATTTATGTGGACGTTTTTTCATTTTTTTATTATTATTAATTACAATACAAAATAAATTTGTATTCTAATTTTGGGTGGAAGGGTAAACCGGGTGACACAGACCATATGGCTGACCAAAGCCTCTGGTGGGAATCGAACCCACAACCCCCACTCTGATAGGCAAGCACGCTACCAACTCGCCGTTTACCGTCACACAAGCAACGAAACCATTGCTCTTTTACGGGAAAAGTTTCCGGACCGTGTTACATCTCGAAGAGGTAATCAATTCCTTGTTTTTTGGGGTGTTTGGGTTAACGAAATTAGGGCCACTACAAATTTGTTGGGGCATATTTTATTTAATTTACTTACGGGAAAAGTTTCCGGACCGTGTTATCTCTCGAAGAGGTAATCAATTCCTTGTTTTTTGGGGTGTTTGGGTTAACGAAATTAGGGCCACTACAAATTTGTTGGGGTATATTTTCAATTTACTTTTTATGGCTTGTTGGGGTATAATTTCGTGGGGTCTATTTGCAAAATGCAGAGAGACCCCAAAATTGGGGCATAATTTAATTTTCAATTCGGGATGTATTTAAAGGGGCGTAATTTCCTGGCGCCCATTTCTGATGATCATTTTGGTGGGGTGTTATTTCCTTCCTAAAACATGACCGCATGGAAATTTACACCACCCCCACCCCACAAATCTCAAAGCGAAAATGGTCCTCAATTTAATGGAGAAAACCAAAACACGAATTAGGGAACACAGTTCCCTTCTCTATGAAATATTGCCATTAGAATGGTCCTCAGTAAACATGTTTGGACCCATTTTTATTAAGCACTTTCAGTGGATTGGGGTTAAATTTCCTAGGGCTCATTTTCATTACACAATACACCCCCAAATGTGAGGCTCTACTTCTTTTCACTTTGAGGAATATTTTCACAACCAGATAGCCGATTGAAATGGGACAGCGGAAAAGAAGTACACCTCTCTAAGGGGCCACCACTAGCAAGGAATACCTCTTTAAAGATCTTTTAGTTATTTTTTAGTAGGCACCTCACTACTCCTAAGGAAGCGAACCATATTTTTTCGCTTCAGACGGAGTTACAGCAATGGTGTTGCCTCGAAATTGTCTGCTTACTCATTAGAACAATTCTCTTCACCAGAATCATCAGGTAGCTGTAGAAACTCATGTCCAGCTGGAGTTTCCGGCATACTTTATATCTATTTGAACAATTTTGTAAATGAAATGCCGGAAATGTGAAATATAATTACACTGCCCCAATTATTCGCTTATTGCGGTCGCAATATTATCTCCACTGACTGACAAAACTTATTTTCAATGAAACTAAAAAAGTCGACACCAAAAAGTCGATGTTCTTGACTTTTTCGTAGTCAAAAGTCACTTCATTTCATTTAATTTTTTTTTGTATCACAAAGCCGATTAATCGACTTTTCATGTATCGACTTACACAACCCTAGTCCCGATACATATGAGGCAACTTTATGATTCCCTTTTGAACATGCGCTCTTGTGTTCCCACAAGGTAATTCGGTATCGGCAATTTTTTGTATTCTGAAAATAATCTGCAGCCAACTTCACACTAGAGAAATCACAGCATTGCCACAGCGAGCATGTTCTTTGCCTTTCCATTCCTCTTTCTCACAAACTGAAAATTAAGGCAATTAAAATTGCCTAGTGTGAATCGGGACTTACTATCGTAAAATTGACTTTCTACGATTGAGGTCTCATGGTCCTCATAATCGTCCATACCAATGGACAATTCCCTCTACCAATGAACAATTTCAGGGTTTACAAAATTGTATTTCCAATTTTTATTATTTTAAAAACCTCCCCCCCCCCCCTTGGGGGAACTCTTAAACCTGGACACTTAATCATAACGACAACAACAGCATTTGGATATTTTAATTTAATAAAATGCCAGCTAGCAACAAACAACAAAACGGATAGACGAAGAGGTAAGAGGAGAGACGAAGAACTGCAGACACTAAAATATTTACACCATAGAAAACTGTCAAAAAATAGCAACAACAGCATTAATCCAAAAGAGATATTTACGAGTGGAATGGAGTGGAGTCGAGTGGATCGGACTGTACAGCGTATCCGTATGAGTCTTCTTCCCCCTCCCATTCATCCATCCATCCAGCCATTCATTCATACCCATGTAATGGTTCGGATGGCTATGAGGTGAAATTTAAAACTTTTTTTTTTTTGTTGTTTTCCTTTTTGTTCGAAATTAACAAGGGGGATGTTGTAGTTGTTGTTGGCTGAAGGAGGAGAAAAAGAAAATGCATACCAACAAAAACTACCATCAGCTACCCAAGTATGTGTGTATGCATGTGTTTATATACGAGTACAGACATATGTATGTATGTATGTACGAATATGTACCTATGGCAAACATAAAATAAATGTTTGAAACCAAAACATATTTAACATTCAATATAAATTATGGCTCACAAATTGTGGTTCTCTTTGGTGCGGGGTGCGGTTTGTATTTTTATCGAACTGAAAAGAAAAAGAGGGTTACATGACCAAGTCCTCGCATGCCGCCATCCGCTGGCCCAAAAGTGAAATGACACTGAATAAGAGGCCGAGGTATTTCATATAAATTAAATGTTACCTCAAATAAATATAAACCGATGCAAATGCAGATAAAGTTTAGAAATACCGTGTACGATGAAATATGGATGTTAGGGTTGCCAACTTTGACCAAGTAATATTTTACAAATATAATTTTTTAAAAAACAATTTAACCCCCGTATTCATAACAATTTATACTCCTTTATATAGCTTTATAAACCTTTAATAAGAAAATGGTGTGAAATTTGTTTTTGTATTTTCAGACATTTTTCTTAACAAAGGTTACAAATTTTTATAAACATTGGGATTAAACTTGAAGGGCAGTAGTAATGTTGAGTTGACGATAAGAATAAGAATTTTGTAAGTGAAAATAAAACTTGTTGAAACATATTTCATAAAATGATCCAATGATAACACTAGTCAACAGTCAAAATGTACTCGGGATGCGATAATTTTTTCTGTGTAGATAACCTTGACATGAGCTCGAAAAACGCAATAAAAAATTTTTTTTTCGTTTGGTTTTTGTTTTATTTTTTTTTTTTTAAATTTTAAAAAAAATTTTTTGGTTAATTTGTTTCGTCCGCCATAACTCGGGAACCACTAGCCCGATTTAATTAAATTAAATTTTAAAAAATTTAAAATTACAATTCCCTTAATCTGTTCATATATTGTTTTCCTATACAAGCAACAGTTTCCAAGTTAAAAATGAATATATAAAGGAAAAAACTTATTTTTTGCCTAAAGATTTAAATTTTTTTTTTTTAAAAAATCCATAAAAAATCCAAAATGAAAAAAAATTTCAAATCTTATTACTTTTACGTAAAGTCACATAACCTATGAGCAAAATGAGACAAAGATCATGAAAATCGATGCACGCGTTTCGCTTTTATTCGCAATTGAGTAAAGGTATGAATTTCAAAAATTTGCTCGACATATGCACAAGTTTGTCTATGGTAAGGTTTTTTCTTTTTTATTACAAAAAAAATTAAAATTTGTTGGATGACAAAAATATATGAAAATTTGAAATTTATACCTTTACTCAATTGCGAATAAAAGCGAAACGCGTGCATCGATTTTCATGATCTTTGTCTTGGCCTATTTATTAACAGATTTAAAGATTCAGGAATGATACAAACTTGAAATGATTAATAAAACATTAACTAAAAATCCTACGCAATTAATTTTGAAACAAATATCCTGTATAATTTAAAGATCAACTAGTTCAGAAATATTTCAGAAAGTAAAAATCGTATATTTCCCGGGTAAAAACCACAATCACATTTGTAAAATCTTTGTTCCCGGGAATCGGGAAGTAAAAAATCGACAAAACTCCCAGGAAATACGTTCTGGGAATTCCCGGGTTTTAAAACCCATTCCTTTATAAAAACATGGATTAGTAAAGTTAAATGTTTCTAGATTTGCTACAAGACCTTCTTAATATTTTGTACTGGACTTGAGCAGGATTGGACATCCTTATCGAGAGCGCAAGTACACTAATTGGTGACGGAGTCATATTTAGCGACAGCGCCTCAAGTCAAGACAGACCTTTAAATGGAGTTTGCCCAAAATGAACTCAAATTAATTTCAACTTTGTCTCTGTTTATATTTGCGAGCGACACTTTGACTGACAGCACTAGATCAACTGTAAAAGACGATTCTAAGTCGCTCGGTGAACGTGGGGACTATTCATGTGTTCTATTTGGGATTTTCGAGCCTTCTACAGCCACTTTCTCTGCTCAAAATATTAGAAATTCCCATGAGGATTGTATTAATCACTCCTTTCTTTGAATTTTTGATGATCCAACCGTCTTTCAGTTCGTCTCAAAGCTCTGTATTGTTCCATACCCTTTGTACGATTTTATTCTGCAGCAAATTACTTGTTTTGGGAATTGTCTTTCGGTCGTGTCCTTCCATTTGGCGAGAATGCGTATGTGCCTTAACAATGTATGAGGGACCCAACAGAGAATTGGGGAGGTAATAGCAGGGGAAGTTGTAAGTGCAGGCGGGACCAAAAGTTACCATAAGGTTATTTATTTATTTTTTTTTGTTTTTTTATTAATTTTTTCAATTTAAATTTTTTTTAAGATTAAATTCAAGTTATTCAATTTTTAAGTATTCGGGGAATATTTTTGGAAAAGAAGAGAAAAGCGTCTGCTTGTCCTGTGAGAGGACTTTTTTATTTTCATTAACTTTTTTTTTATTGATTTTTGATTAATTTAACATTATTCAATATTTAAACCCCATGGTGACTTTCGGTCCACCCTGTACATAAGTATTCTCAGTGCGAGTACTACAATAGAATATTTCTGAAACAGGGGGAAACTAGGAAAAGAAAACCGTGTACACCCATGTCCTTTGTCTTTTGTAGGACTGGTGTACCGAGATATGAAACTGAGACGTTGGAAATAATAGCGTCAAATTTTTCCATAGCAGCAGTGGAAGTTGTAAGCACAGGCTGGGCCAAAAGTCACCATAGGGTTAATTATTTGTATTTTCATTAATTTTTTTATTTTCATTTTTTTTTTTAATTAAATTTTTGGATCAGAGTGGAAACTGTGAAGAGAAGAGGGGTGTTTACGCGCGTGTCCTTTGACAGTATGTTGTTGGACTGTTCAACCAAGATATGAAGCTGGGACTTTTTTCATTAGAAATTCAATTTTATGTAGCTGGCAAATTTTGTCTGCTTCGAGCTACAACTAGGTTTTCTATTCATTTGCGGTTTTTTTTACCAACACTCAGGGCATGCCCCCTATGAATGCAATGCACTGTGTTAGCGATAGGAAATTAAGGTATTGGAAGGAGGAAAGATGGTCTAGAGTCTGTTGACGCTGGCCTTGAATTTGATAATGTCATAGCAGGCAGGAGGGACAAATGGCAAATGAGATACCATGCGGAATTGACTTTTTCTACGAGACACACACTACGCTAGACGTGGTGACACCTAGAGTTGGCAGATGAACTACTTCTTCAGGAAGTAGCTTGTGTGTAGAGCGTTTAAACCTTAGGGTCTTTAAATGGCTGGACATGAGATTGGGTGTTGTACAGCAATTTCCTTTTTCACCGCTCCAATGCTAAGTCTGGTGATGTCATCGGACTAATTGATATCCCCTGGGGTAGAAACAGGACACCAATCGGAAGGGACCAATGTAAGAAGGATTGTATCGAAAAAATTCTAATAAACTTCAATAGTGTTTGCCGTTGATCGGATATCAGAATTTGTTTTAGGATTTTTTAGCTCTAAATCCAGACTGTTCGCTGTTGTTAGAAATGTATTGGGGAGGTAAAAAAACATCTTTTGGGAAATCAAAATTATCACACAGAAAATCGCCAAAATTCCTCAAACATTGGGAGTAAGATACGGATGCATGAACAAATACAGATGGACAAAACTAATACCGTTACACTATGCAATAGATGCAGCTACAAATACTGATAGCAACTACACATTGTAGGTATATATTCATATATGTATGTATGAATATCTATCAGATACACTTACGAACACAAACAAATGCCAGAGTATATAGCAAAAGTATCTATGAGTTTGGTATACTGCATGGGTGAGACAGAGACAGAGCAAGTGAAAATACACAAAGAAGTGTGTGTACGAATAACTGAAAAATGGGCGGAGCTTAAGGGGTGCGAAGAGAGAGTGCCTGTGTGTGAGTGTGTACAAACAAGTTGGCTCTCTCAGTTGTTTTTTTTTTTTTTTTTTTGTATTCATCTGTGTCCGAACACAAAAGTATCTGCATCTGTGTTTGTATCTGCTGTGGGTATCTGTATCTTTGCATAGGTGTTGCTGTGCTTGTTGTTGGTGCTATGCACGTTTATTTGTTTGGCGCTGACGATGATGATGTTGTTGGTGGTGTTTGGGAGATTCTGAGATAATTCTTACAAGTGAGAGATGTTATTTTCCAGATATTACTGGGATGGATGTGGAAAAGCCGCATAGTAGGATTATATTGTAAGAGGAGCACCATGTGTGGGGATATCATAAAAGTTATTACACATATAAACACAAGCCATAAGATACAGAATTTTAGTTTTGCAACAAAGAAAAGTATACACACACAAATTCCATTGTCGTTCTCACTCCTCTCGTTCAAAATAGTTTAAACCGTCGGCATTTTAACGGTACGACGACGATAGTTTCTTTTTGTTTTGTGTTCGTTTTGGGATTTGTAAATAACGGAATGCACGAATGCACAACGACAACAACATCTACATTTGCATCATCAGCTGGCTGAAAGAAGGGGGAGGTGGAGTTGGAGTTGGAGTTTGTCACAGACTCGGTTGGTGCTGTACGTTCGCACTGGATGGTGTTGGTCGATATTTGGTGGGGGTTTTTTTTTGTATTTTTTGCAAATACACTCGTTGACGTTGAAAGAGTCATTGGTGTGCTTAACGTCCTCATACAACACGCCTACTCCTCCGCCAAGGCAGTTGGCATTCAGCTCCCCCTCCATGTCTTCTATGAAACGTAGGGAGGACGAGCATGATCATCATCTGCAGCTGTTGCTGCTGCTGCTGGTTTTATGTTGGTATTGGTGGGGAACTGCTGTTGTTGCTTTGATTGTTGGCTGTTTGCTTTGGCTTGTTTGTTTGTTTGTTTTTCGGTGCTGTTAAACTTCTTTATCTGTTGGATAAAGCTGTAAATATCCGCGAGATTTACTACACGACGCGTGTCATTTCGTTACGTTTCGTAAGCCGTAACAATTGCATTGCAACAACATTGCCCATAATTCTCCTGCAACAACACACGGACCGAAATCCCGTGCGGCATTGGCAGCATCCACAACCAAACCGTCGAACATTTAGATCCAATTGTTGTCCGGCAGTCGGTTGAGTGGTCAGTTTGGCCTTTTAAACAACACGGGCCATATGCAAACACTACAAAGTACGCGTCCGTGAATGCATATCCTCCCTCTGTCTACCGCACCGCGTCGCACGCCGCGCTTTAGAGAGGACTGTTTGTTGTTTTTTTTTGTTTTAAGTGGCAAGTCATTGTTATTGTCTGGTTAATCACCAGCAGCAGCAGCAGCATCCGTTAAATATTGCCATAGTGACCGACGGACGATGTAACGGGGTCTTGCACCTTGTTCTTGTTGTTGTTGGTGTCGTCGTCGTCGTCGTTGTCTCACGTAATATCAGTGATTTGAAATCTGTTCGCTTTGTAAAATTCCCAAATGTGAAACGTCGTGGTTTTTTTTTTTGGCGGCTTTTTGTTTTTTGTCCACAGAATTGAATGGGAAAACGAAACCTTTTCAGTTGAAGTTACACACGTTACAAGCAGACACAATCAAAGAAGAAAAGCAGAAACAGTGAACGAACAATAGTAAAGGTGGTGGTGGTAGAAGAGGTGGCGTGAAATATTGCAATTGTTTTGCTTTCTTTTAAACGGTGTAAGAATTAGACCACAAAAAAAAACATAAACGGCCACGTTACATTTTTTTTTTTTTTTGGTTTGTTGAAATCTTCCAAACGTTTTCTTCAGACCACATCATAATTCGGCTGAACGTCCTTTGTAGGCTGACGACTTTAGAGTAACGGCCGTTGCCGCCGCTGCTTGTCATGTTGGTCCCGCCCGATATGATGGCCGCTCAGACGCGCATGATCTATCAGTTGAATCGCTATTGCGCCGAACGGGTCCAGGGCCGCATGTTCAAAACTGCCACCGCCATAAGGGAAATATGCAAAATCGTCCAGGACATACTGAAGGAGGTGGAGTTACAGGAACCCCGATTCATATCCAGTCTGGTGGAATGTAATGGCCGGTAAGTAGAAGTTGTTTGCCGTCGGTTTAGGCCAGGCCCTCTCTAAAAGACTCACTCTTTAAACTGATGAATTCTTAAATTGATTTTATGACAAATTTTATTACGGCATCAATTTTTTACCACACAAACAAAATTTCTTTCATTTGGTAGTTTTAGCCATATTCGTGCCAATCCAATTTGTAACGTAAAATAACGCCATGATTTAAAAAACAAAAATTAAAAAAAAAATCGAATGTGCTTTTTTTTGTTAAAGAAAACTATTTAAAGGAAGAAATCTTGATGGTTTGGCTGATAATGATTTATGTAAAAAAAAAAAATACATATACAGGGTTATTTTGGTATTCAAAGAAAAATGCAATTTTTTGAGATAAATGATCGGATGTTTATTTCATAATAAAGAGGAAGGTATGCCGTTAATAATGAAAAGCAACATCAGCCAAATGGCCAATACGACCACGCTTACAGGACCATATCCTTTTCATGAAATGTTCCCTAAGCAAATCGCAAAGTGGCTGCCCTATGTCCTCGATAGCCCCACGAATTCTATCTTTGAGGTCTTCAATCGAAACACTAGTGACAGCTACCGAAATACCGGGTGATTCAAAATAACACCTCTTGTTGTAAAAGACATTTTTCTGTATTTTACCTCAAAGACCATTTAATACACAGATGTCCCAAGTCATTTGCAAAATATTTCCAAATATTCTACCTTCCCATTTGTATAGCTTTTTAGCTGGAGAATGTTTACTTTGGATCTCACATACAATAATAAGTTGCTGGGATATGAAAAAAACATATGAAAAACACACTCTCACAAAAACTAAACATCTAGTTTTAAAACATTGTTTAAAAAAATTGTCATAATTTTTATAAATACTGCAACAATACAAATAATTTCCTATATTAGTTTCCTGTGTTGGCTATTGCTTCACGTATACTGTGTATAACCTACACAAAATGTAATTCTCATTCATGTTTGTGAGATTCTGAGATAAGTGTGTACGTTCTACCAGCTTCTGTATGAGACTCCAACGGAAAATGGTTCTAGACAGGGCTTCAAACTCATTGAGGCTTACGCCCCACAGTGTCGTGATTTCATACAAACGGTGGCCAAAAATAGAAGGAGTTAACATAGAAAGATGAAAATTGGTACACATTGCTTTTATACATAGGAAAGAAAAAAAACGAAGTTTTGTGGAAATCGGTCAAAGGACTCGCCTACCTCCCATATATCCTGAAACGAAAAAAGGTTATATTTTCCAAAATTGTTGTTGGAATTGAACTATATTTGACTCGATTTGTCTCTAATATATTATTGATAACTGTGTTAAGTTATATGCAATTATCTCAAAGGACACGCATACCTCCCATATATAATCCCATATATATAAGTTTATTATATTTAATTTAAAATTATATTGGTCTTTAAGCAAAATATTAAAAAAGCAGTACAAATTTTATATTAATAACAAAAAGATTTTATTAATAAAAACAATATCTTTATTTATAGTTCCAGACATGCGTATATCTTATTTACTATTATCATCGATTTCATCTTCAAATATTACAACATCAATACTATTGCATAAATCATCCTCGTATACTATGCTTTCATCTTCCACAGAAACAAAATCCTTTATTTCATTAAGATCGTATCTTTTTATTTTTATTTTATGACTGTTCATCGAAATATCAGGCTCTGACTGCAGAATTAAGTAATGTATTAGATCCTTATTGGAGTCAACTCTACTCGTCTTTCTTGTATGCCTCAATCTATTATTTCGAATTACTTTGTGACAGGACTCGATGGCTTCCTCTGATAACATTCCAATTGGTACATTGGAGTACTTGATGTAACTAATACCGTGAACTAAAACTTTGTGCACAGTAACAGGCATGTAGTACCAGGGGTATAGCTTAATATATAAAATAAATGTTTCCTTTAGTAGCTTTTCAAAGTTTGTCACATTTATGTGCAGTCCACTAGACAATGTTCTTAATATAACAGAAAAGTTGTTTATTAAAGTTTTATCAACACCTGTTATCTGAGCCGCCTGTTCAATATTTGAAAAGAAACATCTGGCCGTGTTTCCATCGTTCGAAGTGCCATATCCTGTTTTAATCATGTCTACAATAAGCCCCATTTCATCCTTGAATTTTTTTTGAATCTTCTCTTTATTTTCCGTTACTACTCGCGTATTTCGTTCATCCACTATACGCCATGACTTTATGGGTAGTTTATATGCAATGTGAATAATGCATTCAAAAAATTTTATCCACGCATGTAAAGTCGATAACCCATATTTATAGCAATTTTCGTTGACATTTCTTTCAAGAACTAATTCGGTATTCATTTGTGTAGGTTTAGCTCCACACAAAACACAAGTCGCACAACTCTTATGCCCATGTATAGCATTTAACACAGCCCCGTCGATCATCGTTAATTTTAGGCGATACTGAACTTTAATTTTCTTTTTATCATTATTATAGACATATGTTGTTAATTGTTCAATTTCACGATGAATGTTGTCTTTTACTTTCACTATAAGCTTAGAATTTTCTTTAGTAAATAAAATTTTCAGAGGTCTACATAGCCGAAGAGAAGAGTGTCTGTTGTTTTGCCACAACATTTTTTCATTTTTGTCTTCCATGATACGCAATGGTACGAAAGATGCAACAAACAAAAACTCGTCAGTAGCGTCTTGGCTTTCAAATTTTTGTTTGTATATGCTATGGCCGCTACTGCCATCAAATCCCCACTTGCACTCTAAAATAACATTATTTTCCGCACCAAATTCCAACTTATTTAAAATGCTATTTGCGGTTTTATCCAAAATTGCCTGTAATGGAACATGTGCTTCCGTTTCTGAAACTTTAATTCCATCTGGAATTAATTTTTTTTTTGCTTCTACGATAGAATAATAGGACGGAAAACAATTTTTATGCACAGCATTCACAACGTTTCTCATCATATTGTATTGCCTAAAAGAGAGATCCATATCCACGTACAATGCGAGGGCTTTTTCCACTGAAATAGTTCCACTGTTACTTGTTTCGGAAATTTTTTCTGCTGCTTTTGTAATAGCTTCTGCAGATGTTGACGCAACAAGTTCATCAACACGTCTTCGCTTAGTTCGATGTGATGCTTGGTCGAAAGACAAACGTGGCCTACCTTTAACAGAACTTGAACTTGGTTCCTAAAAAAACAATAGAGTTGTTTTATCTCTGATTGATGCCAAGAACTGATAATAACTTACAGCAGAAGTTGGATCCCCATGCAATATTTCACTATCCAACCAGCTACTAACGGCTTTTTCAAACGAAGCCTTTTTCCGTCCATATTTTTTCCAATTACTGCTAAATTTCCAAAGCGTAAAGTGAATTTGTTTTTTCTCAGAGTCGTCTAATTCTCGATCCAAATGATTTTCCACAAATTCTTTTATTTTACACTCGATTATGGTGTTTTTGTTGTGCTTCACCTCTAACCATATATTAAATATTTCGCGTATCTTCAATGGAGTAGACACTGAAAAATATTCATAAAAAATAAAAGAGCACTCTGGCGCAGCTGAAATTTAGATATGTTAAAATACACACTATTGTGAACTAAATATCCAAAAATTAGAGTAGTATTTTGATGTATTTCTTTTTTTAAGTCTTCACAACATGCGGTTCACATTCACTTTGACACATCTTTAGATATATGTTTCAGCTAACGGTACTTTCCATGTGATACATATTTATCAACAAAACCAGTGTTGCCATATTAAATGCAACTCAAATTTGACATTTATATGTAATTTATACCGACAGTTACATTATGTATTTGAAATAACAGCATTTCTAAAATATATAAAGTTCTACATTTGGCAATGATGTACCACTGGCTTAACAACTATCACAATTGAGCTTCTATAAAACAAAATCTAGTCCACATATCCAGAAAAAATTTTATATTTCATCTAATATAAGTGTTTACTTGTAAATAAAGAAAAAAAAATTATAAAATTTTAATGTTCACTTATATCATTTTTGGCCACTGCCGTGACACTGTGCGCCCCCCGGGAAGGCAACTGAAACATACCACGGACCCCTTCAGACCAACCAAACCAAATAAAATATTGTTTATAAATATTTATATTAATTTTTTTCGTTGGAAGGAACTTTGTGAGGGCAAAACACACTGTGATGATCGTTCTTCATCCTGGGGCTTAAGAGCCTCAAATCGGTTACAATCTTAACAATTAATAAAAACATACTCTGGAATGATCCGACATTAACACTGATGGGTATATTTCTCATAGCCGTAGGTGAATTTATCCGAGATGAAAGTCGATTATACTAAGACCCAATTTTCACGATGATTTTCCACGAATGTCGGCGAAGGGGTGGAAGAAGCAAGAGGGGTAGCATAATAGCTACGAAATTGGAAAGTGAACAAAATTTTACTTATTAATAAAAAAAATATTTTTTATTGTAAATTTTATATTGTTACACAAAGAAAAGACAATTTGTAACCAACGAACAAATTCGTTTTATTGAAACAGACAGTTAAAAAGTCATAGACCCGATTTATACGATGCCTCACCATCCAAGTTATACAGGAAAGGCGTTTGAAGGGGATAGAAACCAGGAGCAAAACAGTGACGAAATAGAAATTGGTGAAAAATTTACTTTTTAATTGGAAAATAAAAAAAAATTGCATTATCAATTTTATTTTGTTTATACAAAAGAAAAATTACTTTCTAATTGAAAATTTAAAAATAAAAAAAAAAATATTTTTTTTTGACATTATCAACTTTTTATTGTTTATAAATTTTTTTTTAAACAGTCATCTTGTGAATGCTTATGACTTTACAAAGGGCTTTCAAAAGCAAATGCTAAGAAAAGACCAGGGGAAAATAAGACTTTTAAGAATCCTAGATCCCCATATGCTAATAGGGCATATCCCCGACGAAGGTCTGGTAGAGTCCAAAGGTTTTTAGTTTCGTATTTGAGAGGCGAAAGATCATTAGGAGTTGTTAGTTAACTAACGCCCTGCTAAATTCGAAGTAAAACTAAAAAATATTAGGAATACAAATTAAAAAAATCGCACCGCCCTTTTTGTATTCTTCCATTTTTCGAAGGGAGTAACTTTAGTGTCTTCGCAGTACCTTCTGATATTTCTTGTTACAATATATAAAACTAGTAAGTTGTAATGCGCCTACAAATTTTTGTGGAAAAAAAAAATTTTATGAAAAAAAATATTTTGTGGAAAAATCAAATTTGTAAAAAAAATTTTGGAAAAAAAAAATTTTATGAAAAAAAATTTGGGGAAAATACAATTTCTGTACAAAAAAAAATATTATTTTTTTTTATTATTATTATTTATAGAAAAATTATAGAATGCCTATTTATATTCCTACGTACTGCGTGACAGAGTCAGTGAATCAGTGTCGAGGGTAAATGTATATTAAGAAGATAGAGGGTTATGGAGGAATACAACCGTGTAACATGGAGCCTACCCTTTGGAGATCACAAAAGGATTATTATAAATTGAAATTCACATAGCAAAAGGGGCACCACATTGATTACAAAGTAATGAACACGACACCACGATAGCCCACTTTGTCCACTGGCTTCTCGTTTTGTCGAAATATTCTTATGAGAGTCCCGAATTCGGAAATATTCTATATTCATTAATTTTTATTTCTTACAATTCGAACCTTCATAAATTGGAATTCACAAGGTAATAGCAAAGGGAGGCGCCAGATCGATTACAAAATACGTTTACGGAAATGTTCTTATAAGAAGTCCCGAATTCACCATTTATGTTTAACAATTCGAGATGAAACGAATGTTCCTATAGGACGGAATGAATCGCCATGTCTAAACGTGTTTCCGTTGGAACCCAAAAAAAAAAACCACAAGTAAAATTCCACTTTCAATTGATGGCGAAATTACCGGAGACATCCCCAACATGTATCGGCAACCAGTCATCATAAACTTTAACCTAAGAAATAAACAAGCACAAACATTTAAATTTAAATACGCATAAATTTGTCTGTCTAGCCTGTCACCCGATATATTTTATAGATGGCACCCCCCCCCACCCGTCTAAAGCCGTATCAACGGCTGTCTGCCACAAAATGAATACAACTTGGCTATCCAAATATCTTTACCTTTTATTGAAACTGAAAACATTTGGAAAAGTTCGCGATAAATGTGAATGTACTGGACATTCTAACTGAATAATTAAAAATGGCTTTTGACGCTTTTGGCAAATTAGTAATTCATACATGCGACGATTTATTGCGGTTTCGAAACAGAAGTACATGAGTATTCAAAGATCATTAATGAGGTGTAGCGAAATTTAATACGAGAGGATCGCCAAACTAATTTAAATTATATTCCAAACTAATCGGACTATTTTATATGTTAGTAATAGCGACACAAAGTCTGTAACTAGCTGTGTGTGTGTTAAAATTACAAGATTTGGTCACCTCTCCTTTTATCTCATCTTGAAATCACATATAAAATCATCAATCCACTTGTAGCACGGTTCACTTACCTTGCAGGCAACGCCTTTCACCTCGGAAATATTTCGTAACAAAATAAATAAATTAGTAATTAAAAACAATGGAGAAAAAGTTACACATGTGTGTCGACTGATGAAATATTTTATGCCGTTCAAGCAACAACAACTAACAAAAAGTAAATAAAAACCGCCAAGCAAAATATGACATTTTCACACGTCACTCGTTTGTTTTGTTGCGACGTTTTCTGCATTTGTATGTGAAATCAAAACTGTCAAAAAACAATTAACACCAATTAAGTGACATAAAAGGAGGAATCCAGCCAGACACAGAAATCTTGTTACAATCGAACGACGAACCGACAGATAAACCGAAACCGGGGGGAAAAAACGCGGAATGCGAAACAAAATGAATGTGAATCAAAAGAAAAAATAAGAGAGATCCAGAGATCTTCACGACCACATTCTATGGCCAATAGAAGCGAGCAATAAAAGTGGAAATAACTGAAGATGATCAAGAGGGGGGAAAAAACATTCACAATTACTTGACACCGACTTTGGCGTTACCTTACACATGGAAGATCACATTCTCTAATTTTATGATAAAGCCAGATTTATTTCTAAAAAAAATCAAATTCCTCCACATATGTGCTGTAGCCACTAACTGGCGCACTGGCCTAAACTCCCAGTGGTCTTAGCACCGAGTTAAACAAACAGAATGTTGCACATGCTTACCATATGAACCCGTGTATTTAGCATGGCTTCCTCCTTGCTTAAGAGCAGAGACTATCTACACTCCTAACGATGTTTGGGTCACGGCACTCGGTTGCAATGAAATTCGACATCCAGTGTGCTCTCATCCAAGAAACTTCAAAAAAAGCCACACCATAGTCAGGCTGGAGTTATAGGGACACCCGTGGTACCAGTCTTGCATCTCCGTTCAGACCTCGTAGCCGAAACTACCAACAGTTGAACTCCAAATAGCTTACGACAGTTGACCAATACAACCAAAAGGACAACGAGTGACTCCGAAGGAAGCTTAACCATTTAAACAGTCAAACACCGGGGATAAACGATGGCCAAAGTCTGACACCAACAAGGACAAACACGCAAGACACAGTCAACCTCACGAGTGACTCAGGAGGAAACACAACCATCACACAAAGAAGCAGCTCTACGACCAACAGTAACGGTGATATGTCCGGTCGTCCTCTAAGGACATACTGAAACGACAACCCACCCAAGCCCGAAATGGATACAAAAGAATATAAACCAAATGGCGGCTCTTCTGGGCCATCTAGCCTACGTATGTCTGTGTAGACAACTGCCTCCAATCTGAGTCGTCTTCTATTGGACACAACCTGGTCAAATTCGACCAACCTCCAATATGTCCGTTGGTTGTCTACGGTATCATTACTGCCCAATGCAAGCAGGACCTTTATATCAACATAGTTGAGACATTCCGTCGGTACATGCCCCCAGTCCTCAGTGTCCCTGACCTCTCTGATGCAAAAAAACATTAAGCGTATGAATCCCAGACGGGGGTCAACATCAAAATGGGTATGTTGTCGTTCGATAAGTGTGGGTTGCAGTTTATACTGGACAACAGACTCCGTCAGAAATATTCGATATACTTCGTTCTCTAATCAGAAAATTGTGGTTCTATGGAAATTTTAATAAAATATATTTTTTTTTCTATAAAATATAAATTTCGACGAAATTTCGTATAAAACATAAATTTCGACGAAATTCAGTATAAAACATAAAATTCGACGAAAGTTCGTATAAAACATAAAATTCGACTAAATTTTATATATAGAACAGCAATTATGACAAAATTCTTTATGAAATATAAATTTTGACGAAATTTTTTATTTAACCGAAAATTTAGTATAAAAGGCAATCTTAGTATAAAACAGAAATTTCGACGAAATTTAGTATAAAACAGAAATTTCGACGAAATTTAGTATAAAACATAAATTTCGACGAAATTTAGTATAAAACATAAATTTCGACGACATTTAGTAAAAAACATAAATTTCGTAAGCGCCCCGGTAGGCGAGTTGGTAGCGTGCTTGCCTATCAGCGTGGGAGTTGTGGGTTCGATTCCCACCAGAGGCTTTGGTCTGTCGCTGCAAAAATCTAAACGTATGGTCTGTGTCACCCGGTTTACCCTTGGACCCAAAAATTAGAATATAAATTTACTTTGTATTGTAATTAATAATAAATAAATAAATAAATAAAAAATAAATTTCGTCGAAATTTAGTATAAAACATAAATTTCGTCGAAATTTAGTATAAAACATAAATTTCGTTAAAATTTAGTATAAAACATAAATTTCGACGAAATTTAGTATAAAACATAACGTTCGACTAAATTTCTTATAAAACAGCAATTATGACAAAATTCTTTATGAAATATAAATTTTGACGAAATTTTTTATTTAACCGAAAATTTAGTATAAAAGGTAAATTTAGTATAAAACATAAATTTCGTCGAAATTTAGTATAAACCATAAATTTCGTCAAAGTTTAGTATAAAACATAAATTTCGTCGAATTTAGTATAAAACATAAATTTCGACGAAATTTAGTATAAAACGATGAAATTTTTTATAAAACATAAAATTCGACTAAATTTCTTAAAAAACAATATAAAGATTTAAAAACAATAAAACAGCAATTATGACGAAATGTCATATAAACTTCAAATTTCGACGAAATTTCCTATAAACTGAACATTTCGAAGAAATTTCCTTAAACCTAAATTCCTTATGAAATAAAAATTTTGACGAATATTCTATAAAGCTAAAATTTTGACGAATTTGTCTACAAACCAAATCCTTAGTTTCGACGAAATTTCCTATAAACTTAAAATTTCGACGAAATTTTTCTTTAAACTAAAAATTTTGACAAAATTTCTTTAAAACATAAATTTTTACGAAATTTCCTATAAACTTAAAATTTCGGCTACATTTCCCATAAACCTAAAATTTCAAAAAAAAAAATCCCTATAATCCTCACATTTCGCACCTTACCCAGCGTAGGGTAACACTGAAAAAGAGTAAATATTTAAAATGATATGAAGGAATTCTACCAACTATTAAGGCGTTGAAAGTCATTTCTATGGCACTTCTGTGCATTTCAAACACACAGCGATTGCAAACGTTCGCTGTACATATTAAATGGCCATAATAAAGATGAAGGAATCGCACAGTTAGCATAGAATTAACCGTAGTGGAGAATGTGAAAGAATCTTCAAGCTGGCATTTTTATTGAAATGCAATAAGACCACGACGTGCGAGTACATGATTGCTGAACACCGGTAGTTTATCATGCGAATACGAATGTGGTTTTAATGAACGTTCTTGGTTCGGATTCGAATGGTTCGAGATATTGACTGACACCTATGATAATTACACGTACAAACACTCAGTTGTGCCCGCGGTAGGAACATTGCATTATGTGGACGACAATCGGCAGTCAGCAGTGGTAATCAATTGAATGGCACGAATAGATGGGAGGTGGAGAGGTGGCAATCGATGGCATGATCGAGTGCTACCTGAAGATCTGTCAAAATGTTGCAACTAACACATCTTCAGGCAGCACCCGATCAATTTGTACCTGGACTTGTGTGTGATTATGTCTGTTTTTAGTTAATCTGTTCCAAGTCTGTTGACAACACCGGGAGGGGGAACGACAACCAAATGACTACTTGTCTTACGTGCTAATTGTAGGTATTTTTTTTTCTTGGTTTTTACTTCATTGTCATCAACTTCGGTTTAGGGGTTTTCTGGATGCGATATCACGATGATGATGATCGGAGCGGATTTGTTACAAACCACTTCTTACTTCATCGTGTGGGTTGCAGATTTCATGGATTGACAAACCGAGTAATGGATATTTTTCGCTCGTACGCCAGTTGCACCGAGTTGTGAAAGAAAGACTGCAGACGGGTTTTTTGTGGAAATTCTTGCTATTGCTGTTGTTGGCACAATGGGTTGTGGTTAAGATTGTTGTCGCAACACACATTTTGATTTAGTTGTTGTTTGGCTCGACGGCAAAAAATCGCTTAAATGGAACAAAATCATACAAATGCATATGACCACAAGGGTTTAGGTCAACGATTTGTGTCAGCAAGATGGATTTTTTTTTTTTGGTTTGGAACTAAAAAAGGGTGTGGTTCACCATGTTTGAGATTAAATGGGACTTTGGGTGAAATAAGTGAGGATACGGACTGTAATGGTCAGGGTTTGACGTTTTGAAGAAGTTTCATTGGAATTATGTTGGAAAGGATTTGAGATAATCGAAATAGCTTCTATTTGAGTTCCCAATATTGCCCTTAAACAAGTGAATACCAGTAAAATGTAACTAAAATTTAGGAAATAATTGCAGCATGACACTGAATTTTGTTCTAGAGCAATATTAATTTATTTAAGATTTGTTTTTTAAATGAATTGTCAAATTCCAGCCATGAAATAAACCTTAAACTGAGTTCAATTGAAATACATTTAAAATGAGAATTAGGCGAATCCCAACGAAAACTCTTTAAATTAAAAATTCTATTTATTTCCCTCTGAGCACCGTTTCACTTTCTACATTTCTTGCTTTTCAGATTCGAAGGCGTCGAGGTTATATCGCCCAACGAATTCGAAATCGTTCTCTATCTCAATCAAATGGGCGTTTTCAATTTTGTCGATGACGGAACTCTGCCCGGCTGTGCGGTCCTCAAACTTAGCGATGGCCGCAAACGATCCATGTCCTTATGGGTGGAATTTATAACCGCCTCTGGTTACCTATCGTCACGCAAGATACGTTCACGTTTCCAAACGTTGGTCGCCCAGGCATGCGACAAAAGCATATATCGCGATATGGTGAAGATGATTGGTGATACCACCGAGGTGAAATTGAGGATACGTGAACGATTTGTAGTGCAAATAACACCGGCTTTCAAATGTTCGGGTATATGGCCGCGTTCGGCGGCCCATTGGCCGCTGCCACATATACCATGGCCACATCCCAGTATTGTGGCTGAGGTGAAGACGGAAGGTTTCGATTTGCTGTCCAAGGAAAGTGTAATATTTCAGAATAAGAATAATAGTGCGGCCAGCATGGAGGGTGATGCGTGGGTGTTGAGTTTCTTTGAGGCCGAGAATCGTCTGTTGCAAGGTGAGTGGGCAGGGAAGGGGAAACAATTTCATTTACACAGAAGAATTATACAGGGTGGTTGAAAATAAATTTTTCATTAATAAAAATATGTATATTAACCAACCATTTCCACAACTTGTTGTCTTTTATTAATGAAATACAAAAAAAAAACTTTATGATTCTATTTCTAGGAGGCTGTCGCCGCCGTTGCCTGAGCATTCTGAAGACGTTACGTGACCGCCATTTGGAATTGCCCGGCAATCCCATTACCGCCTATCATTTGAAAACTCTACTGCTGTATGAATGCGAGAAACATCCGCGTGACTTTGAATGGGATGAGCCGTGCATTGCCGATCGCATTAACGGCATATTTCTGCAATTGATATCCTGTCTGCAATATCGACGATGTCCTCATTATTTTCTGCCCACATTGGATTTGTTCAAGGGTAAATCTCCGAGTGCTTTGGAACAGGCCGCCAAACAAGTATGGCGTCTGACGCGGGAAATGTTAACAAATGCCAGTGCATTTGAAAAATTGTAAAAAAAAAAAAACAACCGAACGAGAGTCATTTCGGAAGGATTAACTGGAGAATAAACCGAAAAGTCTGCTGCTCTAAGCATTATATAAGCCATGTATAGATCAATGATATGAAGATGATGATGAATGCCAGTTTCTATTTTCCGGGCCATTGAAATTTTTTGAAAAAAAAAATCATAGATTTTAACTTCAATGCCATGAAAGAAGAAGAAAAAACAAACAAAAAACTCTTTGTATTTCTAGCTAAACACAAAAAAAAACCCTCTATAACAACAACCACTAAAATTGTATCCATAATCTCTTGATCTTAGATAAGCCGACAGCTCTTAACAACACAGGGTGGTTGGTTCATATGTGAACACCACTCATACAACACGTCCATATACCGAACATCATTGGCAGGATTATCCTTTTCCTTTGCCGGTTGATAATGAGTACCCACTACATTGTTCTTTGGATGAACAGATCAAAATCAATTCGCACATGATAACATACGATCCATTTATTTCATATTCCTTCTATAACCGATAATAAAAAATACATGTTCTTTTTTTCATTCATTATAACCATTTCTAATTAAGTACTAAACTCTCCTCTCATCCTCTTCACACGTTTGCACACTCATACAGCGCACCTCTGTCACATAATGTATACGATCAAAACAAAAGAAAAAACTTTATATAGAATCAGAACAATCATCGTGATAACTTTGTGTATTGATAATTTATACAACTGAATACTTACCCCTGTATTTATACAAATTTACAACAGCTTTATAAACCGTTGTTGAGAAAAATGTGTTAAAGTTGTTTATGTGTTTTCATACATTTTTCTAAACAAAGGTTTACAAAGCTGTTTTACATTTTTATAAATACGGGGGTTAAGTAAGGATAATGAAAGAAAAATCCGAAGCAACAAAAAGTCAATATGTGCAATTTGATACAAAAAAAAGTAATACTTTTGTAAAAAAAAAAAAACATTAAGAGAAATTGTTAAAATACTTACTTAGCAACTAAGTTTAACACCCATTCTTAACCCTTTTGTGAAAACTTCATGTTAATTAATCTACTCAATTATTAATAAAACAAAACAAAAAAACAAGTCTTAATGAAATTTTGCAGCTGCATTTTATCTTTTGGAACAACCAGTGGCATTGCTGTCCAAACGGAAGAAACAGAGATTATACACGCTGAAATACGTCTTTTCAAAGTTAACACCCTAGTACAACGTGTGTTTGGTTTTTGTTGCAAGTAAATCTTATTTCTTTCTACACAAAGGTTATTGGGATGTATATTTCTGTATAAGCAATAGCGTGTTTGGGAAAAACAGACAACAAAGTTATTAAATTGACCAAAGTACAACATTTGAGTGCGAATAAGTGTGTATTTTTTGCCTCTACGCTCTCTCAGTTAATAACAATAATTTTTCCATACCACAAACATTAACTTGTTTGTAAGATATAAATATCAATTTTTGTTTTTTTTTCCATTTGTGAATCGCTGTATATCAATTCCTTATTCTCTCGATTATTGTTATTATCTTAACGAGCGTAGAGGCAAAAAAAAAAAACGAAAACAGTTGCAAAAACACACTTATTTGCACGGAAATGTTGTTCTTTGTTGAATTTAAGCAGTTTATTTCGTGTTTTTCCCAAACACGCTAATGCTTCTGCCCAAATACCTTATATTGATAGCAAATGAGTTATGTTTGCAGCCAAATAAACATTGTTTGAAGCAAAAGAGCTTTACTTGATACAACCTCCAAACACGCGTTTTTACTTGTGTGTAAATATTTAAAAAAGAAAGATTTTTCAGCGTGTATAAATTTTGCTAATTTTATGAAGAAACTATTTTCCTATGTACTTAACTGACTACTACTACAAACCCTCTAAAAAAATTTTAATTTGTGTAACAAAAATCGTCAAAAAAATTGAAATAAACCCCAAAAACCATAAAAATATTGAAAAATCTTCAAAGTTGTTGTTGTGGCCCACCACATATCTCTCAATAGAACCACCAGTCGCCATTAACTCTTCTTTTTTTTAGAAACTCCCTCGTAACAGTAAACAAATACTGACAACGTGGACTTTTTCACTTTTCTTTCGAAATATAAAAGAAGTTTTCTGTCGAATAATTAAACGCCAAAATGTCGCCATTAACTGTATCCCAATCCGAGTTCGGCTATACCCATATTTTTTGTTTTGTTTTTTTTTTGTAAAGAAATGCCGTCGACTTGTTCACTATCTTCCAAAATATAAAAGACGTTTTCCCTTTCAATAACCCAAAATTATTGCATGTCATACATTTCTATTTCAAGAAGAGTAAGAATTTCATTACCCGCCTCAGTGCAATATTTAATGCAACAGAAGTAAAGCGCCATAAACAATCAGTGAAAATTGAACTTACCTTATGTTTGGAGTTTCGTTTGCCAAATATTTTCTAAACCAACTTAAAATCGTGCTCCATGTATGTACACATGTGTTTTAATGTTTCCGATTATTCAATCACTCGCGAACGCGCACTCCCTCTAACAAAACAACAACTCCAGAGAACACTCTCACCGTTTATTGTCTTCACTTTGGTTACATACACACAATTTACTCGCCTGTGCTTCCTCTTCCTTCCTACTCAGACACACTGCGACACTGAGAATTGCAATAAAGAAAAATTGTTTTTTTTGCACAATTATCCCGAATTTCAACACAATTTTTATATTCACTTGATTTAAATATTATATAGTACTAATTTATCCAAAATCTGAATCGATTAATGGATTTTTTTGTGGAGATATTTGGAAATTAAAATACCGACAAAGGGTTTGCGTCCAATTAGTTTGATTTTCAAGTAACAACTAAATGACAGATCATAAATAAGAGAGTGTGACAGAGAGAGATAGAGATAGATAAACACATGCAAAAAAGTCAAAGAGATGACAGATCGCGATTTTGTTGTTGTTGACAATTAATCCTGTTATTATTGTATTATTTGATTACATTTATTTTGAGTGATGATTATGATGGAGTGATAGAGGCGAAATGTGAAGGGTACTGTAGAGTTGTTCATACAATAAGACAAAGACCATACAAAGGGCAGACGTCGCAAGTCGTTTTCTGAAAATTTCCAAGAGGGTATTTATTTGGTTTAAAAAAACATTATTTGCTTTGAAAATCTTTCAAATATTGCCATGCCAATTAGTGACATCTGGAGTGTGCTTCCAACCTAATGCATCAGTGTGGTCTTTGCAATAAGATTGGTTTGTTCATTTATCGGGTGTAACTAGAATGGAAAACGGCTACTTTGGTCTTTTTGAAATATTCCCAAAGTAGCCCAAAGTGTTGAAGAAAATCCAGGTTTGTCCATTCCTAGTCGTACTTTGGAATTGGCCATTCCACAAACGTCATTACACCGTTTTTTTTCATAAAGACTTGGGTCTTAGGGCTTATAAAGTTCAGTTAACACAAGAACTTAAGTCGGCCGATCATCAACAACGTCGTGTCTTTGCAGATTGGGTCCTTGAAATGTATGAAAATGATCCGGAAATCCATCGAAAAATCATCTTGACTGATGAAGCCCATTTTCAACTCCACAATAAACAAAATTGTCGCATCTGGTACTCGGAAAACCCAAGAGTTACTGATGAGACGCCTCTCCATCCTCAACTTGTGACTGTTTTGGTTCGGTTTATGGTATGGCGGTGTCATTGGACCTTACTTTTTCGAAAATGGGGTTGGTCAACAGTTACAGTGAATGGATTGCGCTATCGATAGATGATTTACGATTTTTATGGTCGAAGTTGGATGATATTGATCTGGACAACGTTTACTTTCAACAAGACGGCGCTACGTGCCACACAAGCTAGGAAACCATTGCCTTTTTACGGGAAAAGTTTTCGGACCGTGTTATCTCTCAAAGAGGTGATCACAATTGGCCACCGAGATCATGTGATTTAACACCTTGCGACTTCTTCCTTTGGGGCCATGTGAGAGATAAAGGCTACGCCAACAGTCCAGCGTCGATTCGAAACCTCAAAGATAGACTTCGTGACGCTATCGAGGACATAGGGCAGCCACTTTGCGATTTGGTTATGGAAAATTTCATGAAAAGGATATGGTCCTGTTAGCGTGGTCGTGGTGGCTATTTGGCTGATTTTGTTTTTCCTTATTAAAGGCATACCTTCCACTTTATTATGAAATAAACATTCGATCATTTATTTTTATTTATTTATCATGTGAAAAAATTTCGTGAGTTTATGTTTGTAAATAGATCATGAGCTAGTGGACAACGCTTACGGTCATCGTCGTCGTAGTCAATGCATCCTCAGAGTATGTGACATACTTTAGTGAAGATTTTGGATCTTTGAAAATGCTACCAAAATTTTTTTTTGGCCAAAGATAAAGGTTAATGACTTGGAAGATCTATAATTTCTGCAGAATGGCGCGCCATGACACAATTGATCTGTTGGATATGAAGTTCGGTAACTGTGTTATCAGCCGCCTCAGAGATCTCAATTGGCCACCTCAGAGCTGCGATTTAATGTCATTAGACTTTTTCTGAACAACACATTAATGATTCAGGCATTTAAGACGGAATTTGAGCAATTCATTCGTGTGATAGAGTAAGAAACCACCAACAGGGTATTGGAAATTTGGGTGGACAGGATGGGCACCAGTGAAGTTAGCTGAGACAGCCAAATAATTAAAATCGTATTATATTGGTAATGGGAATGTTATGTGTTTCAAAAAAAACTGAAAAGTGGATTTTGGAACTTATTGTATTTGGACGACCCTTTAGAACACAGTTTTTATTATACTCACCCGTTACCAACTATCGAAGGAAACATCCTTGGATAGCATTTAATATCAAATTTCTATATTTTATATCAAGCTGCTGTTTTCAACATCGCTGAAAGGATATACAGCTAATTAAGAGCACAATAAAACAATAAGAAAGCCCAGCGGAAATGAAACGCGGACATACGTCAAATCCCAAATAGGATTTCCATAAACAAAAAGAACCCCCTCAATTTCAAATAATGTCAAAATCTCAACACAAATTCTGTCATTTGCAATAAAAACAAAAAAACAACCTTTAATGTCATTAAAAATGTTGAAAAAATCCCCGTAAGCTAAACACGTTTGTTTGGGTATTCCAAAGAAAAATACTAAATAAATGCCAAACATTTTCAATGTTCAGACAATAACTTTCGGCTCCGGGGGCAGAAAACCCATAACAAAACCGTACCTATCAAAACATGTGGTGACACACATTCTCCTCATCATCACCATTGTGTCGGAGGATTTCAAGGGCTGGCTATCGAAAGTGAAGCTCTAACAAAACAAATCAACAGTAGAGATGACATAACAAGGAGGAGGGATGTTAGTTTGCTGGAAGGGGGAGTTTTTAATTTACTTTCACGACCATGGAAATGGTACAGCCGTAATTTGTCAAATGCTTTTCAAGTTAATCGTTAAGCCCTCAGCGTATGATAATCAGCATAACTTCAAGTCAGCATCTTTTGCCAGAAACCGTCACCGTCGTCACCAAAACAGGCGCAGGGTCGCTAGTCGGTGGAGCAAACAGAAAACGTGCCATATCTCGGTGGGTAAGTAACACCAGTCTGGTGCAGTAGTCTTCGCTCTCGTGGTGGTGGCGGTGGTCGTCGTACTCACTCGATTTGTGGTCACGTGCAGCAATACTTAATGTTATGTGATCTTTGCAGCACACGTTCGGTTTATGTTGCTTCTTGTGTTTTTTGTGTGTTAGTCTTTTGTGTTTTTTTGTTTGTGGTGGTGGTGTGAGTCATGCCCTCCCACCATAAAAGGTCCATTTGTGCCCGAGTACTTCACCTGATGTTTCCCATTGTAACACTGGTTGCTTCTGGTTGTGTCTCAATGTGTATGTGTGTTAAGGTTGGGAACAGTCACACTTGTGTTGCACAGTGGGAGACACAGGCAGTCATAGATTGCCAATTAAATGTACGATAATCTGTGGTGAGCTAATTTTAAATAATATGGAAAATTTGAAGAAAAAAATGGAAAAGAAAGTACTTAAAAAAATAAAAATAAACATGTTTTTTTTGGGATTGAAAAAAAAAATATTGATAGAGATTGCCCGTGATATATCTGTGTTTATCACAAGCAACCACTGAAGTCCATATTAGCCGATTTTGAGGTTTTCACACCAAAGTGCTGTATTTTTAATGCTGGTTTGATTTGCCGAAACTTTTATTGATAATAATGTACCGTTACTGATATTTTTTAAAAATTTTCTAAAATTTGTTTCATCTTTACAACATAAGAAGACATAAAGGGTGTTTTTTATTGGGGTATAGAACTTTAAGTTGGCATCACTTTTTTAACTGGCGGCCATTTTGTCAGCTGTCAAGTGATTAATATTTAGTTTGGTTTGCCATTTCATCATGAACAGGTTGACAAAAGAACAACGCTTGCAAATCGTGCAAATTTATTTCGAAAGTAATGGTTCAGTTCGCGAAGTTCACCGCAAGCTCCGTCCATTTTATGCCATTACATCCACAAAAACTGACTGTTTGGTGTGCTCTACGGGCTGGTGGAGTCATTGGGCCATACTTCTTCCGAAATAATGCTGGAGAGTCAGTTATTGTTAATGGAGACCGGTATAGAGCCATGATAACCGACTATTTTGTTCCCGAATTGGATGGCATGAATGTGGATGAGTTGTGGTTCAAACAAGTGGTTGAAAATTGGACCTGTACAATTGGCTTTATTCGAGCCAGCCGCGGCGGCCACATGCCCGAAATCATATTTAAACATTAATGGCATAAAATTATCCTTCCAATAAAGCCAAATTGATGGACATTAAAACGATTTTCTTGTGTTTTATTTCAATTCGAAGTTCTATACCTCAATAAAAAACACCCTTTAATTCATGTCACAGCTCAATTCCTTTTTTTTCTAAAAATAGTGAATGGATTTTAAAGTTGAATACCTTTTTTTAAAGGTATTTGAACCTTCTTTTTTATTTATTTTATTTTTTTGTGTTATTTTTTACTTAATTTCTGTTTTCCACCATTTTCGAACAAGACGAAAAGTCTTGAAAGCTCAAAGTGTTTTCAATTGCAGGGTTGCCAACAATAGTTCTTACGCTGTGTTTCAATCTGAAACTTGTCACTCGTTGTACAAGGTGGCGCAAAAGTAAACTTCCGATGTTTTTTGGCTGTAATTAAAAAAAAAATGAAAAACTTTGATTCTTCTTGTGGATTATTTTTCTTTGGTCTTTTAATTTTTTTTTACATCAAGTTAAGAATATGTAAATGGCCGCCGCCAGAGTTGCCACTGACATTAGGGGCCAATCGCAAAATTTATAGCATTTTCTGATAGGAGGATTACTTTTGCGCCACCCGTTACAAACAACTCTGGGTAGAAGAGTAATGTGACTGATTTATCGTGTTATTTATATGCGAGAAAAGCATGACCTCATACGATGTCTTCTCAGATAGATACAGGATATGCTTGCGCGCATTTTGCATTCATTTTAAATCAACACAAGGTTATTTGCCTCTCGAAATCTAGACAAAGAGTTTGTATCATATCTCTGTGGAACAAAATGATTAGCTTTACCATTGCACATCGTTGCCACCTAGTGATAACTTATTTGGCTGAGCCTGCCATGCTAGTGGATAACACTTAACCCTTTCGTCCCCTTCTGCCTACTGGGATCATATGTCCCAGCGAAGGTGCTTACATCATGTATCTCTAACATCTTAGATATTATCCTTGTAAGTATATTTGCCGTCAACATTTAAGGTTTAGCTCGAAAAAAATCTACTTTTCTGACAAAGACCATTTTTATGTCAGCGGCTATGTTAACAAACAAAACAGCTTCATCGATAACCATATAAACTCTAAATGCTGCGGCAGATAAAAAAAATTGCTGCACATTTTTATAATTTAATTTAAAAGTATAGCAAAATTTAATTTAAAATTTTAACAAAATTTAATTTAAAATTTTAACAAAATTTAATTTAAAATTTTAACAAAATTTAATTTAAAATTTTAACAAAATTTAATTTAAAATTTTAACAAAATTTAATTTAAAATTATAGCAAAATTTAATTTAAAATTTTAACAAAATTTAATTTAAAATTATAACAAGAGCATGACCGAATTATTTGAAATACAAAAGTGTAATTTCCTCCTAAAACAAAATTGCTGCACATTTTTATAATTTAATTTAAAATTATAGCAAAAAATTTTTAAAATTTTAACAAAATTTAATTTAAAATGAAAGCAAAATTTAATTTAAAATTTATAGCTAAATTTAATTTAAAAGTATAGCAAAATTTAATTTAAAATTTTAACAAAATTTAATTTAAAATTTTAACAAAATTTCATTTAAAATTTTAACAAAATTTAATTGAAAATTATAGCAAAATTTAATTTAAAATTTTAACAAAATTTAAATTAAATTAAAAACAAGAGCATGACCGAATTATTTGAAATACAAAAGTGTAATTTCCTCCACTGCACTGAGTGGCAGTTTTCATTACGACAACCTGGCATCAGTCTCGCCCACTGTGCCATGCTGGTGATGGTGATGCTTAAAACATCATCAACATACAATTCACAATTCATGTACGCCAGTCGGGAGGTTATCATTTTTATACGCCTTCATAATCAGCTGGTAAACGTCTCTTCTTTCTGGGTAATAAATACTTATTCATGGCATGGCTTGGCATGTCATGCCATGGATGGCATGTTGTGTCGTCTACTCCAACTAAGTAATGTGATATGTTTTTCATCTTGTGGCGAAGATTCCGCAGCCAACCCTGTTTGCTTTGCTGGTTGCGTAGGACTTGTGCTAATTCTTCTTTGTGGCTGTTTGCTTTGCGTTTATGTTTCGTGTTAAAGCATAATTTGTTATTATTTCTTGCATACTCCATTGTTTTACTTTACTAATGTCGTTCTGGCAGTTTTTGTGTGTTCCTCGTGAGCCGTGCAGCATATCCTTCCTTGTACGCGGTCCCTGTTCGTACTATCATTAGTTTTATGGTCGAGAGTGACGCGTAATGGATTGTTATTGAATTTTATTTTGGACATTAATAATATTTCATATTTCTAGGGCTTGTGTTACCTGTGCTCCTTGTTGGTGTAAATGGTAATTCAATAGTTTCATATTATTTGGAATTTCAGTTATAAATGGTAAAGTTTTGAGGATAACCAGAAGAACCATAGATGACGTCTGTCGAAAGAATGACGAGTATCGTTAATGCGAAGTATATCGGACGACTTAATAGGCCCGTAAAGAGATAGTATAAAAAGTGGACATAGAGGCTAATAAAATCGCAGACATTTTCAAAATATTCTACTGTTGTTTATAACTTATCAGTGTCATTCGCGAAAAAAATAAGGAACAGCAATGCAGATTCTTTAGTTGCAAGTTGATGCCAGTAATTCGGATGACTTTTTTGTCTCAGGATTCCTACACTTGGTATTTTCCCCTATAAATTCAATGCACTGTGTTAGCATAAGGGAATTTGGGTATCGGTAGGAGGAAAGAGGGAGTAGTTTGTTTTGAATATTCCACATGGCAACAGTACGGCTGAAAAACGAATTGTCTCTATAGTGCTTCGTCCGGTCTACCGGTCACTTTACAACAAACGGATGAGACTCCCTAAATAGCCGCGCATTCCGGCTAAATGTTCTAACATCAAGGATAGGACGACGAATATCTAAGGAGCAGATAGCGTTCAAATATCTGCGGAACAACGATAGACATCCCACATTCCGGCGATGCCGCAAGAAGACAATATAGTTGGATATCCTACTATTCCCCCATCATCACCCCCGCTCACCTCTGTACACGATCGAGAAGCTGCAAAGATGTACTTGGAGCTCCTGCACATATATGGGAGTTATACTCCATTTGTCTTGAATTTGATAATGTCATAGCAGGCAGGAAAAACACTGGCAGGAAGATTATTCCATATACACAGAAAAAAAAGACAACCAAAAAATTTCAATGAAAATATTTGTACAAGAATTTCTGATGAAATGTATCAACAAAACAATTCATAAAATATTTGGATATTTTGTAATGAATTTTTTTGTTGATCCCATTTATCAAATTTCGTTTTAATATTTGATACATTTTTAGCATATTTACGAAAAATGTTATCAAATGTTGAAAGAAATTTGATAAATTGAATCGAAAATGTTATATTTTTTATGATTTGTATTTTGGTTATCTAATTTATAAAATTTCTTTTAATATTACATAAATTTTTTCGTAAATATGATAAGCAATTTACCAAATATTAAACAAAATTTAAAAAGTTATAATATTTTTCGATCTATTTTATTAAATTTCGTATAATAAAATTTTTCACAAATATGCGAAAAAAACGAAATTTGATAATTGTTGATAAAAAAATTTATTGTTAATTTCAAAAATTGCCTAATTCTAATTGATTGAAGCGTTTTAACAATGAAATCATTTCTGACAAAAATGTTAGAATAAAAAAGTGACAACACAAATTGTAAAAAGACTTATTCATTTCTATTAAATTTACTCTTGGTTTGGTTTTCTTTGTTTTGATTTGGTTTTAGCATTCTGGTGATTAATTTTTAGTATCCTCATCGTTGAACGATGCCACCCTCTCCACTACTGTTGGACCTTCTTCGGAGTCTTCCAGGAGTCTATTTGTTGAATCCCTCAAGAGCTTTTCAACGGCGCCAAGATATTGGGGATGGGATGATAGCGTAACATTATCTCCGGTATGCAGGTCCATTAGTTCAACAACGAATGCTTTCGATGGTCCTTCTGACGGTCTTGACTCAGGTTTGGCTTCCTAGTCGCCCTTGTAGACCATAAGTTGCAGCGGACCAAAGACGTACGATAGTACGCCTCCAGTCTTGTCGAGAATTGGAAGGTGATCGGTGTTTATGACCTGAGGTCTAAGTCATTTCGCATTATCCCTTTAAAATGACACTTAAGAAGCCCCCTCACGTAAGTGTGGGTTAAATTGAAAATCAACGACAATCATTACAATTATTAATGAGTTTGTTTCACCACACACACACACACACACACACAGTCATTATTTATTGTGTCATCCATCCCAGTCCCTAACCATGCCATTCCAGTCTACTACACCAAACACCAGCAGGCCGACCAGCGGTGACTGGCAGACCGACATACATACATTCCTTGCCCCCCCCCCCAAAAAAAAAACCCGGTTAACATATGAAAATAACACAGAAAGACAATTTTTTTTTTTATCATTTCCAAGAATTGTTATACAGCCCATTCCAGTCGTCCGTCCATAACGTCTGTACGTTAAACGTAACCAAATATTGTCAACATGTCGATAATTTCTCTGAATGTACGTCTGAACGAGGAGTGTGCCTGTTCTGGTCTGTGTTTCATCGATCCAACGAAAAATTAACATAAAATTCTTGTGCTGGTGCTGGTGTTCCTTCTGGCAAAGCCATCAGGCCCTCGAACAGAGTTACGAAGTTATTGGCACAAGTACCTGTCCTGTCCGTTCGAGTGTGTGAGTGTGTGTGTTGTGATCTGAAGGTATATTTATGACCTTCAAAATAAACGCAAAGAATCTCCGAACGACATGTTGTTCGTCTTAAATCTAAATTAACCTTGTGCCATGGAGATAATATCAATTATGTAAAAAAATATTGTCTTAAGACGATTTAAGATTATTTAAAATGAAACACAGATTTCCTAGTTGTTGTGTTCGAATATTTTCATTGAAATGAGACATTTTCGGAAAGCTGTTTTTGTGGAATGTTGAATGTGTTCATTGGAGTTTACAAGTTATGTACAGCGGCACCATATATGTGCACCATGATTAAAATGTACTCTTGTTCCCAATCACTTTCTAGTAAGCGGCCTTCCCCTTGTGTCAGGCAAACATCATGTGGGAACTGAAACCTATTACAGCATAAGACATTTTTATAGTCATTAGTTTCCAACTAATCTACTTCCTAGGGGTACTACACAACAGTCTTCGGAGAGAGTTGTCTCAAATGATAACATGCCGAGGTAGGCGAGTTGGTAACGTGCTTGCCTATCAGAGTGGGAGTTGTGGGTTCGATTCCCACCAGAGACTTTGGTCTGTCGCTGCAAAAATCTAGCCATATGTTCTGTGTTACCCAATTAAAAGTTGGACCCAAAATTGGAATATAAATTTACTTAGTAATAAAATTAAAAAAAAAATAATAGACATAATTATTTTATGTCTATGCTTTTCTAGGGGCATTGTGAAATCTGCCAAATGAAATAATTTAAAAAAAAAAAGAAGTGCATTCTTAACTTGTTCGTATACAAAAAAAAAAAAAAACACCAGCTGCAGTTTAGATTTAAAAATCATAAAAATAAACAAAAATTAGGTCACAGCAATTACTAAACAATAAACCCATTTACCCACCTTAAAAGCTTTCAAAAAAGCTTTTTTTATATGTTCCAATTTTATAGAGTTTATTTTCAGATAAATTCACAGCAGCTACGTTAAGAGGCTCCTAAGACGTTTTTTATTTCATTCACTTTTTTTTCTTCACACTATAAGTATTTACTGTAGTAAAATCGACTGACTACCCTCCGACAATTAGCACTATGGGACCAAATAAAAGATGTATTAAATAACCATAAAATGCAAACAATTTCATTAAGATGTCATAAAACCAAAAAGCTAAGGGGTGTTGATGACGGTTGATGCCCGACGTAAGACAAAACCATTTGTCTTCTTTTTGAAATATTTCAAATATTTTGCCGCTCTTACAACAAATTGCCCTGTCACAACGGCCAAACTCTGCTCTACACTGTGCGGCGTTTTTGAATAACGAAATGACGGACTAATTTATATGCCCACCTTCTTTGCCGCGTAAAATCTTTAAAAGCCAATTTATGTTTTCGGAAATGACAAAAAATAATCCTTTCACGCACTAAAATTGACGCCAAACATCTGTTTGTCCAAACGCGCCAGCAGGCCGTGGGGATGTGCGACATTATTCAACGAACGGAAAATGTCGTCTTCTTTAACGGGTGCTCCAATAAATTACACACCAAATGAAACGGCCGCCAAACGATGGCCCTTTTAATTAGTCTCCAAACAACCGAAAGGGGAGAGACACCTCTTGTCCCCTGTTGCAGCGATGGTGTGGAGCTGCTTGGCAATGCACAAACACAGGCGCGGGCACACACTGGGGCACATACAAAAATAAATCACAATAAAACATCAAATAAAACTGTCATAATTTTAAATGCAACGCTGCTGACATGAATGACAATATGTCAATTTGACAGTGCGACAAGACATTGAAGTGATGCCGCTGCAACGTCCCTCATTTAATTAGTCTCTTACGAATGTGTACCACTCCTTTTCATTTTTCTCTCTCTCTCTCTCTGATGCTCTCTCCCCCCCTTTAACACCTTAAACTATTCATGTTTTAAATGCGTCGTTGTTGTCGGTCTGCTAAAAGTTATCAAAAACAAAAAAAAAACAATTATGATATCTTTCTTAGGGCCCTCTCGGTTGAGGCATAAAAATAAATCATAAAAATACGCTCGAGCAGTACAGCTACAGCTGACATCCAACTTAAGTTTTATAATTGAATGCAAATGTGTCGATGTTTTTTTTTTCTCCTCATGCGAGGTTGGTTGGAGCGGGTGTGGTAAAGTGTACGAATGCAGTGCTGACGAATGATTTCGGGCAGAAGCGAAGAATGCTGCCCATAACGCAACAAGATCTTCGTGAGGGATATATATGAAATTACGAAAGGATGTAACGCAATTGTTCAGGGGAAAGAAATGGAAAATAAAAAGTGTTCGGAAATTGAGTGGATAACAGTAGAGGTTAGGTTAGGTTAGGTCTCATGTCACCGACATACACCTAGACCAGCAATTCGGCCTGTTGTGCGCTCCTGGTTTTTCTACAACAGTAGAAATGCTACACGAACTTTCTTAATATCTTAATTAATCGGACTGACGACTCGAGCAGTGGTATGATTCTCTATGGATGGAAATGGAGAGTTCCTGTAACGGAGATGACGGTTGTATTCAGGTACTACAAAAAACCCAGATAAGGTACAGAGGTGTGGTACCAGCGTTTCCGTTGACTTTTTTCAAAAAGTATCACAAAAAGTATCATTTTCAAAAAAAAAGTTCCAAAAAAAGGTATCATTTTAAAAAAAAAGTATAAAACGTTTTAAAACGATTTTTTTATTTAAAAATTACTTCAAATTAGGTACAAAGTAAGTAGAACAATAAAACAAGGTAAAAAATACGAATTCATGTAAAGTAATGAAGTAATGCATTTTTTTTCGGAATTTGTCAATTAATTCCGGGTTTGGCTTCCAATCTTCTAAATCAGTATCTACCAAATTAAGAGCTGATAGTCTCTCATTACAGGTCTGAACTTTGAGTCTATTTGTTAGCATATTTTTCATAAGAGAAAGTTTTGAAAAAATTCGCTCAGCGCAAGCAATGCTGTGTGGCAGTTTAAAAATATATGACACAAAATTATTTAATGTAGGTAACAAGGGCTCGTTGTAGGAATTTTTCATTTCCCCCAAAACTCCTCAGCATCCCTAATTTGGAAAAGGCGCTCCCATGTTTTTTCTTTTGTTAAAGCCTCCAAAGATTGATAATCGCTAACAAATTCATCTGCATCTTTTATTTTATAATTAAATTCAGATATTAAATCGAAATAATCTATATCAACATTTGATTTGATCATAGAGGGATCTAAAAACAAAAAGTATCAAATTTAGTATCAAAAACAAAAAGTATCAAAAAAGTGGCAAGACCCAAAAAAAGTATCATTTTGATACTTTAGTATCATCAACGGCAACGCTGTGTGGTACTAGACATAATGGGGGCCATTAGAAGTAGATCACTGGCTGCACTGGATATTACACCTACTTCCCCACCAAAGAATTCATACACGTAGAAAAAAAAATATGTTAAAAATATTATTGCATGCAAACACATACATATTTGGAGACGGGCCCAAACATATATATGTTTGTGTGTAAACATATAATGTTTGCACATATGTTTGTCTGGGACCGGCTCCAAACATATTTATCGCTACTTAGAGTGCAATAGAGCTAAGTCCATTTTGAAACGGAATGTTTTTCTTTACTCAAAAATAACGAAAATATGATAATGCATCGTAAGCGCCCCGGTAGGCGAGTTGGTAGCGTCTTGCCTATCAGCGTGGGGGTTGTGGGTTCGATTCCCACCAGAGGCTTTGGTCTGTCGCTGCAAAAATCTAAAACATATGGTCTGTGTCACCCGGTTTACCCTTGGACCCAAAAATTAGAATATAAATTTACTTTGTATTGTAATTAATAATAATAAATAATAAATAAATAAAATAATGCATCGAATAGAAAATAAAAAAATACAGTCTTCCATTTTTCCCTGTTTACAGAGAGATGACCAAAAAATTCAAGTAGTTGTAGTAGTTGTAGTTGTTGTTGTTGTTGTTCTCTCATGTTGAATCTTGAAAAAAATTGACTTAGCACTTTTGTACTGTAACGTAGCGATATATGGCCAGCAAAATGTGTTTGGAACAGTATGTAAGAGAGGTCGATATTTTGTTCCTCCGTGCAGTGGATGAGCCAGCCAGAAACATCTGCAGACTCAATGAGTCATCCTTCCGCTGACATATGCAGGATTACCTCAGATTGTTATCGGAATTTTGTTTGCAAGAACAGTACAAGATTGGACTATAACACCGTGTTACATACATTCTGTCCTATGAACCAAATTTACTTTTTCGGAAAGGGGATAAAAAATAAAAATACACGTGTATCGGCGATTTTCATGTACACGTCAGAATTTTTTTTTTTAAGTTTGAAGTATGAAGCTGGCCTGTGTGAAAGCCTTTGGACCGATTTTTAACCCTTTTTCAGTGATCCAATCGAGCTGATTTTTTGCAGGCAGACTCGTGGAAATGTCAGTATCACGTCAAATTTTTTAAAAAATTGATTTTTTTATCAATTCTCAGATTTTCCTAAATTTCTGACGTGTACATGAAAATCGCCGATACACGTGTATTTTTATTTTTTCCCCTCTTTCCGAATATGTGCATTTGGTTCATAGGACAGAAAAAAAATCTATTTTTTGTAACACGGTGTAATGTAAAGAAAATAGGATTTCGAACTCTTTAATATACAAGCGGCCGTACACTGAAAAAATGGTTCATCAATTTGATGAATTCCCACATCAAGTTGATGAATTTGGACATCATTTTCCAAACTACTACACTTTTCTTCATTTCGATGTAGAACTTTTCATTAATTTGTCTTCAAGCCGTACATTTATTTGCCGAACAATGTACATCAATTTGTTGAAAATTGTACATCAATTATAATTTCGATAAAAATAAATAAAAAACATTTCTATGAGTTTTTTGTACTTTTTCTACTTTATTTCCCAAAAAATTTCTTAAAAAAATAAAACTTTTGATTTTGCAAATAAAAATGTTCCATTTCGGAAGTTAGCTCGCTTCTTCATGGGAACCCTTTGCTTTCCATTACAATTATTGGTATAATACAGGGTTTTCCAACAAGAGGTGATATTTTCGTATTCAAAGAAAAATATAAATTTTTGAGATAAATGATCGGATGTTTATCTTCTTAATATATATTTACCCTCGACACTGATTCACTGATACACTGATTCACTGATTCACCGACTCTGTCACGCAGTACGTAGGAATTTAAATAGGCATTCTATAATTTTCTATAAATAATAATAATAAAAAAAATAATATTTTTTTTTTTGGACAAAAATTGTATTTTCCCCAAATTTTTTTTTTACCAACAAATTTTTTTTTTCAAATTTTTTTTTTTTCAAATTTTTTTTTTTCTAATTTTTTTTTTCAACAAATTTTTTTTTTTCAACAAAATTTTTTTTTTTCCACAAAATGTTTTTTTTCAACGAAATTTTTTTTTCCACAAAATTTTTTTTTTTCAACAAAATTTTTTTTTCAAGAAAAATTTTTTTTTTCAACGAAATTTTTTTTTTCAACAAAATTTGTTTTTCAAGAAAATTTTTTTTTTTCAACAAAATTTTTTTTTTCAACAAATTTTTTTTCCATATTTCAACGGGCGCCATTGGCGCATTACAACTTACTAGTTTCATAATAAAGGGGAAGGTATGCCGTTAATAATGAAAAACAACATCAGTCAAATGGCCACCACGACCAAGCTTACAAGACCATATCCTTTTCAGGGAATTTTCCATAATAATCCTCGATAGCCTCACGATATCTTTGAGATTTTGAAGCTGGGCTGTTGGCGTAGACTTTATCTTTCACGTGACCCCAAAGGAAGAAGTCGCAAGTTGTTAAATCACAAGATCTCCGTGGCCAATTGTGATCACCTCTTCGAGAGATAACACGGTCGGGAAACTTATCCCGTAAAAGAGATGCCTTGTTGAAAATAAACGTTGTCCACATCAATATAATCGAACTCCGACCATAAAAATTAGTAATTAACTCTCGATAGCGCAATCCATTCAGTGTAACTCTTGATCCAACCACATTTTCGAAAAAGTAAGATCCAATGACCCCGCCGAACCATAAAGCGCACCCAACAGTCACACGTTTACGATGGAGAGGCTTCTCATCAATAACTCTTGGGTTTTCCGAGTACCAGATGCGACAATTTTGCTTGTTGACGTAGCCACCGAGGTGGAAGTGGGACTCATCAGTCAAGATGATTTTTCGATGGATTTCATGCATTTCAAAGACCCAATCAGCAAAGACACGACGTTGTTGATGATGTTTGTAATATTTCTCAAAAAGTATTTGCTACTTTCTCCTTGGGATCCTTTAAACCGAATCTGTATATTCACCAACTTATCATTTGCCTCTCGTGTGTTAGTTGTAATCAGTTTTCAGCATCGTCTCCGTCTATCTGCTCTAAATTATCACACGTGTAGGTGCCTAAAGATACTTTTCATTCAGTGGCAGGCAGGCGACCAACTGCTGCCGTTTGGTTGCACGTACTCGTACTCCGAACAATGAAGGCACTCCTTTACTCCATTCGTCGGTGTGACGTCTGGGCATTTGTTTGTTATGTGGGGCTGATGAGGTTGGTTATGCTCAATTGTGATTGCATCTGAGGCGTGGAAAACTAATTTTCATTTTCATAATACACAATCAGGCATGCATAATAAATATAATACACACATACATAGTCGAAGGAATTTATTTTTAAATCTCATGCTTAGCGGACCACGTGTTTTTGATAATGTCTCAATTACATATGAAATAGACAGGAGCGACACACACATTAACATATTTACCGAAATAGTTTCAATTGTTTAATGATTGCTCTGGGCAAGTTGCCACATCTGAGAGGGTAGCAGAGCGAGCATGTCGCCAGATTTCCGCTTCATGTGTGATTTGAATGAATATCCTTTAATAGGTTTGAAGGATTTGTTTAGGGACTTTCATTGAGTGGCGCCTATTGGAGACATTGCTCACATGAACTCATGATAGATAAAAACTTCCCCTACTCTGCGGTATACATATGTTCTGAGAGATAAAGGTGATGGACTAGAAGTTTTTCCATTAATCACGATTTTTTTAAATTGAGAAATGATATTAGGAGTCACAAGGTTTGTACGCACAGATCTCAGAAACTAATGAAACGATTGCAATAAAATGTGGGATTGGTTGGTAGAGTTCATGGAAGACACTTTCTGGTCAAATGGTGTTAACCACACTGGGAAAGCCATTTTGTGGACACCCTGTGCCGACGTCATCTCCAACAAGAGGTGTTATTTTGATATTCAAATCGCGAAGTGGTTGCCCCATGTTCTCGATAGCCTCACAAATTCTATCTTTGAGCTCTTGAATCGTCGCTGGGCTGTTGGCGTAGAACTTTTCCTTCACGTGGCCCCAAAGGAAGAAGTCGCAAGATGTTAAATCACAAGGTCACGGTGGTCAATTGGGATCACCTCTTCGAGAGATAACACGGTCTGGAAACTTTTTAGTTTTGCGATCTGTGACTGCAAGATTTTCACAATTTTTCTAGTGAGCTCTATGGGTTCGTCGTACTTCCCCGGAAAATTTACCGTTTTATTGGTCGGGATTCCCGGGAATGAAATACGGACAATTTTTTCAGCTGTGATTTTGGCTTGTAACCAGGAAATTATACGATCTTTTACTTCCTCAAACATTCCTAAACGCGTTGATCTAATTACATTTAAATTGTACATGAGGTTTTTAATATTTAATTTGTTCATTTATTTAATTTATTGTAATCCAGCAATCAAAGCAAACACAATGCTTAAAGTCTTTTTTGAACATTCATATTTTTGCAGAGAAATAGAAATAATCAGTGATGACTCGACAGAAAGAAACTTTAAAAATTAGTATATTTTATAAAGAATGTCCTGGGAATTCCCAAGGAGATGTGAGAAAAATTTCCGAATCACGGGAGTTAAAAATGTCGGTTAATTAAAAATTAATTAATTAATTATTTGAAGGCCAACACTCAGGTGATGCCCCCTATAAATGCATTGTGTTAGCGGAAGGAAATTAGGGTATCCGAAGGAGGAAAGAGGGAGTAGTGTTTGTTGACATTTGTTTTGAATTTCTGAATGTCACAACTGGCAGGAAACGCCTTTGCTGGAAGATTATTCCACAAACGAAGGGTTAGGCTAAAGAACGAATTTTCTCTATAGTGCGTCGTCCGGTCAACTGGCCATTTCACAATGAACGGATGAGAGACCCTGGATAGCTGTGTATTCCGACTAAATGTTCTAACTTCAGGGACCAGACGACGGATATCTGACGAACAGATACCGTTTAAAAAAATAACAGTATATAATACACTATTGTTGTATTGTGAGGACGATTTAATTAAATTTTTTTGGAAATATTTTACAACCGAGTTGGTCGTGTTTGGTACCCTGTATTTATGTCACCCAGTTTTTACACAGGGTGCCAACATAGTAAAAATTCGGAAAACCTCTTTCCTCTTCCACAAACTCACCATGCACGAATTGCCAGTCTCTTAAGGGGTGAATTTCAAACTATTCTCTTCACATTTCTTTAGGTTTGAATATCACTGCTTATTTATTTATTCACCACTACAAAAATCGCCTTTGAGCAAACTAACTTCGCGCCTTACTATATGCTTTAAAATAATACAAATCTATCGCAAGAGTTGTGTCTTCGCTAAACACACACAGGGCTGTTTCGACCCACACATAATGTACACTGGGTGATACGAAACATATTTTATTAAAGAATTGTCTCTCAGATGACATTGTAAAACACAAAATGCTGCTGTAAACGCCCATTCGGTTAAAGGTGAGCATTTTTTTAGCCCAATTTCGAAAACACTCGTCCAGATTTGCTGCAAAGGATCTCCTCAGAAGACAAATATAATTTCAAAAAACCGAAGCAAGTTCATGATAGTCCCATGTCAGTTCAATTTGATGTCTCGGAATCGCAATAATTCAATTTTTGTTATTTTCATTTTTTCAATAAGCATTAAATTTCACTCAAATAAATATACTGCATTCTACATGATTTTTAGGGGTTCTAATACAAAATCTACTGCATTTCACTCAGGTACAGTTGGCACCATTACACTAAACCCACGCCACAATCGATCTATTGCGCACAAAGTTTGGTAATCGTGTAAGCTGTCATGTGATCCATGTTTGCGAACAATCCATTAACCCTCTAACCGTTTTTTTCAAATAATGCTGTGAAGTTGACCAAAATTTTCTTTCCATAGGAATTTGAGTGTTCTGATTAATATTCCGAACATAGTTTCAGTTTACATTTAAAAATATAGGCGCAGGACGCAAAAATGTTTTGACCAAAAAAATCAGGTATTAGTTTTTCATGTTCAACAAAAGATATGTTTTATTTCTTTTCTATTATGACAAAAAAAGTACAATGGATAACAAAAAGTAAAAAATAAAAGGTATTCGATTCAGCAAAATTTTTCAATTATTCAATTAATTCAATTTATTTGGTATGAAAATTTAAAAAGCAGTTTTTATTTGGCGTCAAACACAAATTGATGTCGCATTTCATGCAATATATTTGTGTATCCGATATTTTGCAATGCTTGCATCTTTTCTTCCCCGATTTATCAAACATGCCTGGAATATGTCCAGTATTGTCAAATTTAACTTCGTCTGGTGGTCTGACACACTTTTTTCCTGGATTTTTTGATGGTTGATAGACAGCTGTTGATGGTCTTCCCACTTTTTTCTACAAACTACTCAAAAAGTCCATATATAAATCAAAGAAATTTCTCCACCTATGGTTAGGTAAAATTCGGCGTTAACCGTTATGACCGTCTACAGACGGTCATAGGGAAACAAGCCGAATATACATTTTTTTTTTGCTTTTTTTTCCTGAAAGAATATTTTATTAAAACGAATAATATTTTACACTTACAGTAAATTTTTGAAATCCTTTGAGAGATTACAAATTAATAAAATTTTTACAATAATTTATTACGCGTTTTGCACTGACCACGAACATTCAACAAGCGCATCTACACACCTACTGCAGTAAAATGATCATATTTGCTAAACGACAGAAACCATGTGCTTACTAAATACCGTTACAATGGTTTTTGTTGGTGTCTCCATATTTGAGTTGTAAAAAACAAGCAAAAAAGCATGACCGTCTACAGGCGGTCATAACGGTTAGAGGGTTAAATTCGAATATCGAGCCAACTATTCGTAAAATAGCCAGGTTGAATAATTTCAAATAATAATTGGCAGTTTTCAAAAATGGCAAGTTGACGCCACAGACATCAGCTGTAACAACAACAAAATAAATACAGTCGAATTCGGATAAGCGCACATCCTTGAATTGAAAATTTTGAATGATTTTTCATGCACTGTACTTCGCTTAAACGAAAATCCGTTTATGTGAAACACATAAATACAGGGTTCTCCAACAATAGGTGTTATTTTGAATCACCCGGTATTTCGGAAGCTGTCACTTTTGATTATTTTATTCTTTAACATTTGACCAGTAGAAACTACGCCAATGCTTCATCAACGCATTGAAATTACTAAAATTCAATTCAAAAATGGTGAAAATCTTGCAATCACACTTCGCAAAACTAAATAGATTCCGAACCGTGTTATCTCTCGAAGAGGTGATCACAATTGGCCACGGAGATCTTGTGATTTAACAACTTGCGACTTCTTCCTTTGGGGCCACGCCAAAGATAAGGTCTACGCCAACAGCCCAGCGTCGATTCGAGACCTCAAAGATAGAATTCGTGCGGGCAGCCACTTTGCGATTTGGTTATGGAAAATTTCATGAAAAGGATATGGTCCTGTAAGCGTGGTCGTGGTGGCCATTTGGCTAATGTTGTTTTTCACTACACCTTCCTCGTTATTATAAAATAATCATCTGATCATTAAACTCAAAGTCTTATTTTTCTTTGGATACCAAAATAACGCCTCTTGTTGAGAACCCTTTAGAAATATTTCGAAAAAATCCGTGTTATTTAAATATGGTCGAATTGTTCGTCCAATCAGAATTACATTTGCCCACCAACTAGTTCGAAGATCGCTTGTAAACATAATTTGTAGAAAATGTTCAGCGAGTAAACATGTCAGGGGATTGCGACATATCTCCTACTTTCAAATAATTTAACAGCCACTTCCCATGATTTGTTTCGCAATTTTTTGTTTCTATATGCCAAGTTCATTTTGCAGGCAATTAATAAATTCTATCAAAATTTTGAGCACGTGTTCACGCTCTGATGTTCGTGCCAACATTGCCATCCATTGTTGGAAATGTTCGATCGAACTCTGATGTTCGTGCCAACATTGCCATCCATTGTTGAACATATTCGATCGAACTCAGCCAAGATTCTCGAACATGAAATTTGGACACGAAAATTCCGTCGCACCTAACTCGTTCGTCGAACAAATTCGACTATGGATGGCCTGCTAGGTCGATAGAAATTGTTTTCTTCTTGTATTCCCCTCACCCACTCCAATTTCGGTCTTATCCAGAACTTACCCGCTTTCAGTCAAACCCCCCACAAACCAATTAAAATTGAAATGAATGCGTCCTTTTTAGATGATGTTCACTCACAGTTTGTTGGTTTTGTTGTTTGGTTTTACTTCAGAAGTTCTTCTTTATTTTCTTTTGGGGGGGTTTATTAAACGTTTTCATTTCACTTTGTTTTTTTTTGGTTTGTTTTATATTTAATTAAAGTTTCTATATTACTTTTTGTTCTTTTCTTTGTTAAATAATTCATTAAGAGAGAATAATAATTCAATATCATCAATAATAATTAATAATAGTAATAATAATAATAAATAACTGATTTGTTTTTCATTTTGTGGTAGATTTTCTTTCTTTTTTTGGATTTGGATGATTATAAATGTTTATTGTAGTTGTTTTTGGATTTTATGGTTTTTTAATTTTTTTGGATATCATGGTTGAGATTGTAGTTGAAAGATTTTTTTTTTTTATTTTATTTTCGGTTCAGTATACAGAGTTGTAGATTTTCCTTCGTTGAACTTTATAGAGAAAACATTCGGAAAGGGTTTTTGTTATTTTTTAAAAAAAAAAATGAAGGAGAAGGCTAATGTTGTTGTTTGACTTTTTGGTATTTATTTATTAAATTTGTCTTGTAATTGTTGTTGTTGTTATATCTTTAAGTATAAATATTCGTTACTATAATTTAATGGTTTTCCTTTTTTTAATATATAGTTTTTTTTTATGTGTTTTATTTAGAATTTTGTTTTTTATTTGTGTTTTTTTTTTCCGTTTGTTGGTTTTATATAATTAAAAATCTAAAACAAGCAACAGTTCTAGAGGTTACATTTGTTTGTGGTAATCCCGTGTAAAAAAGAAATTAGCTATGATTGGAAGCGGCAGCAGATCTAATATATGAAAATAATAGAATCTCCGATTGTCAATCAAAAAAAAAATCATATAAAAAATATCTACTTTATTTCTTGGCTGAAGAAAATAAGAAAGCCTTTGTGATTTTTAATCAAATAATTGTATGAAAGTAGATCCAAACTGAGTAATTGATTGGGGACCATATAAAACATATGTTATGGATCAGTAAGCCATGTCCGCTCCCTTAACATTCCATGAACAAACAGACGGGGAACTTCTTTCTAATCAGTGAACTGTGCTCCATATAATTGTGTTTACTCACTGACGAGGACCTACTGTTGCAAGCCGACTCTGAACGGCTAATTCTTAAACGCGAAAAAGAAGAAAATTTTACAGGAGAAGGTTTCTTTTTGGGGTCAAGCCAAAGGGCGTGTGTTGCTATAACTTTGTAAATATAAATTTTATTTTGGAATTAAGAGCGTTGAACAATTTTCTATTGAATTTCATTCAAATACGATCAAATAAATAAGTGTCTTTCACGCCATAAATGCTCGATACGTCCATCCTCTCTCCCATAGAAAAAAAATACTTGACTACACTCAGGGGGTGAGTCGGTCCACCATAAATGCAGATTATTGAGTTTTGTTCTGCCTTAAAAAAATCTTTTGCCAATCTGCTGCAGTTATTAGAAAAAGGTTAAGAGGAAGTTTAACTTGCAGTGTTTTTAGAAAAATACTGCAAATTAGAATTTTAGCATGTTCTTTATTTCTAACTAGTAAGTTGTAATGCGCCTATGGCGCCGTTGAAATATGGAAAAAAAAATTTGTTGAAAAAAAAAAAATTTTGTGGAAAAAAAAAATTTGTTGAAAAAAAAAATTTTTGTTGAAAAAAAAAAAATTTTGTGGAAAAAAAAAACTTTGTTCAAAAAAAATTTGGGGAAAACACAATTTCTGTACAAAAAAAAAAATATTATTTTTTTTATTATTATTATTTATAGAAAATTATAGAATGCCTATTTAAATTCCTACGTACTGCGTGACAGAGTCAGTGAATCAGTGTCGAGGGTAAATATATATTTAGAAGAAGATTCTAATTCCACTTCGAGTGCTATAGAAAATAAACCAAAAGCGAATATAACAAAGAAGAGCACCGAAACAGGAGTCAGATATCTTTAAATTACAAATTAAAAGTGAGTGGCAAAATCAGTCTGTTTTTTCATGTCTGCAGCCAACAACCTGTAACTGACGAACCAGGATACCAAGGACTTTGAATTTGTTGTCAGTTCATATTTGATTTAACACTAACACATATCTGGCCTAAACAAATGTTTTGACCCGCCTATTTGAAAACGGACATGAAAGGGTTAATAAAACAGACTTTATGCATGTGCTGGACACAATAACATCTTAATTGCAAATCGGAATCAACTTAATTGTCGGCAACATTGAGATATTTTCCCAGAAATTGTACCAGCTGATTAATGGAAACGTCTTTAACTTGGGACAGACACTGCTAGTTGTTTACCAGAAACGGTCTGAGACTCTGGATGTCTTAGAAAGGACAAATTATATTTTACAATGCGACACTTATAAATTTTCCATGTCGTTACCAAAAACCATGACGACCAAATACGGCGTCGTCTCAATACAGTAACAGTGTCACATGTCGTTGGAAATACCGACCATTGGCATAAAGTAATCGATAATCGTCAATATTGCAAACGGCAATGCGAAAACACGAGAGTCGACACCAGAGGACGTCGTTTGGTGTCTACGTTGACAACCACAATAGGGCTGATGGTATGTTTATGTCATCATATAAAAAAATACTTAGTCCTCGCAGTCCGTTGGGAAACCAAAATATAAGCCAGATCGTGTAGGTCCCTATAAAAAATACGAAAATAGAAACATTTGTGCCCACGAACTCAACAAATACAATCTAGCAGCCACCGCATTAATATAATGTTTTCATTTTTCCAAATCTCAAATTACCAATATGAGGAACCCGACTCAAGACCACAGAACACCAAAAAAAAAAAATTAAGGAGAGAATTGCAAAAATTTTTGCGACAATTAAATTATTCTTTGGCAAAAATGTATTATTTCAGAAGGTGCCTAGTTTGAGGGCGATACCATAAGATCTGAAATCCTTGAATTGCAACTGAAATTGAAGAATTTCGATAAATTGTAATAAGTTGCAGAACAAGCCCAATTGAAATGGGATTGTCAAAGTCTGAATACTGACTAGGTTCTGCTGTATAAAGGCCCAATTAGACTTGACGGTTGACGATCAGCTGTTTGAGTTGGGGTTGCATTTTGCTTGTGTTAGAGAGAGACAACTAAAATTGACGGTAGACGACGGTAGACTTCTGCAGGTTGCAGAATCAACCATCAACCGTCAAGACCGATCAGCTGTTTATTGTTATTGCTTTCACTTCGACATCTTGCGCGGAAATTGTTTATAAGTTGTAAATTAAATTTTATAGTTTAAAGTTATGAGTAATGTATTTATAAACGAAGTCAAGTTATATTTTGTAGAAATGCTCTTCAATTAGCTAATCGCACAATATTGAGCCTACCGTCAACCGTCAAGACTAATTGGACCTTAATACTGGTCCTGCTTATGTAGAACAGCTTTCACAAAATACAGAGCTCAGTTAAAACTTTACCGTTGATTGTCGTTGGTTACAAGATCATTTAACGCTTTGCGTGGAAAAATCAGAAATTATATGTGGAAAATACTTTCTAACTCCATCAAAGTTCTATGTTTTTTGCAACAATTTTTAATGTTTTATTGAATTGTTGAGTTTTTTGATAATTATTACTGAAAAGTTCAACAGATCAGTTCTGATTAGATCAAATCATTTTGATCTCCAGCCAAGACGTCCCAAGTCGTTTGCTGAAAATTTCCAAGAGGGTATTTAAACAGTTTTAAAAAAGTAGGTATTTGCTTTGAAAACCTTTCAAATATTGCCATGCCAATTACTGACATCTAGAGTGTGTAGCCGAACTAATGTGTCAAAAAACAACATGGAACGTCTGCCCTCTGTCTAGTCTTTGCTCCAGCTACATGTAGATTTACTGTGATCTAATTATATCTAATTCAGCTTTTGCACGGGATTGTTAATTTTTTTTTTTGTTTTGTTAAATATATTTTTTTTAAACTTGGTTTTCAAAAATTTAATAAATGATTTTCAGAGAGAGAGAGAAAGAGAAATATGGAGAGAGTTTTGAGAGCTTTTCATTATTTATTTATTTGTTGTTATTAATTCTTTTGTTTAAAAATCTTTGATTCATTTTTTGGAGTTTTGTTTTTAACTGTTCTCTTTTAGTTTTTGAGGGGGGGTTTTTTTTATAGAAAAAGTTTATTTTTTGTATTTTTTTAAAAAAGCTTTTATTTCTTGGAGTTTGTGACAGTTTTCGTGTATGAGTATTTGATGTTTGTGGTGAGTTGGTTGGTTGATTGGTGTATTTGGGAAATTGTTCAATGAAAATTGAACTATTTTTTCCTTCATTTCCCCATATTTGTTTTTTTTTTTTTGATATATATGTATATTGTGTGTGTGGTGAGTCGACTTAATTTTTATTTGTTTGTCTGTTTGTTTGATTTTCTTGTAAGTTTTATTTTTATTTTAAAATTATTTTATGTGTCATTTTATTACGTTGTAGCTTTCATTGACTGAGTGTGTGTTTGTTTATTTTATTTTATTTTGGTGTGATAGAGATTTTTATTTTTCTTTGCAAAGCATTTTTTTTATTGCGATTTTTTTTGTTTCGCTTTTTTCTTGTGTGTGTGTGAAGGAGTGTGTGTATTTGTTTATAATTTCTTGTCAAATTTTCATTTGTGTTTTTTATTTAGTTATTTTCTAATTTGTTGTCTTATAAATTAAATTAATTAATTTCTTTTGTTTTTCATTTTCAAAAAAGAGAAATATATTGCTTGCTTTGTTTCTAAAAGAAACCAAACTCATTTTGTTTTTGTTTTGTTATTAATTAGTATTTTTTTTAGCTTCACAATTCGTCTACAGGGACATGTTCACATTTTTTTTTTTTTTGTATTTATTGTGGACATGGTGGATGGATGACTTAGTCGAATGAGAAATTTGGCGTTTTTCGGGAAAGTCGTCAAAAAAAAAAATACCTGAGCCTGGTAAGCGCTGGAAGAAATGACCGAGACTCCGATGAGGTAATGAAAATCCTCTGGTATTGCGAACTAAAGAGTGTACAAACAATACCCAAGTTCCGGTTTTAAGAATAACTATTTCTTGGTAATATTTTTGAAAGTTTTCTTCAAACGAGAGTTATAAGACGTCAGAGAATTTTCTGTAAATTTCCAAAATTGTCTGTGTAATGAATGAAGATTAGGGTGGAGTGAAAACATGCTTTTTTTTTAATTTGAAAAAGTTAACCTCGGAAAGAGATGTAGCCTGGGGTCCTAATGAGGGGAAAAATAAAGAAAAAAATTTTAAAAACATTTTAGGGGTCGCGCCACTCCCTCGAAATTTGGAAATTATCGCTATGTTGGCGTTGATTTTAGAAAAATCCTAAAAATTAACGACTTAACTTATTCGAAATTTAAAAGTTTGAGCTTGTTCAGTGCCCAAACAAAAGTATTTGAGTCAAATATGAGGATAATCGACTAATATTTGTAGCTTTGGTGGCGATTTCATTGTTCAGTCAATTTTCTGAAGAAGGGACGATTTGACTTATTTTACTTTTTGAAATTTTTGAACAATGAGAAAATTTTTTTTAAATTTTTTCATGCCCTTATTTCATTGTTTACGCTATTGCAAACATTTATTGACATAAAACTTTTTAGGATTTTTCTAAAATCAACGCCAAAATAGCGATAATTTCCAAATTTCGAGGGAGTGGCGCGACCCCTAAAATTTTTTTAAAATTTTTTTCTTTATTTTTCCCCTCATTAGGACCCCAGACTGCATCTCTTTCCGAGGTTAACTTTTTTTTTTTGAATTTCACTCCACCCTAATGAAGATATCGTACCCTCAATAAAAACAATAGTGTGTACTGTATAGTGCATTATAGACTATTATTACGTTGAGGAGACGATATTACTCGTACACGTTCGACTTTTCGGCCGCCTAGATTTTTTTTTTTTTTGAAGGCCAACTCTCAGGGGATGCCCCCTACAAATGCAATGCATTGTGTTAGCGTAAGGAAATTAGGGTATCGGAAGGAGGAAAGAGGGGGTAGAGTAGTGGAAGATTATTCCACATACGAACGGTTCGGCTAAAGAACGAATTTTCTCTATAGTGCGTCGTCCGGTCAACCGGCCATTTCACAATGAACGGATGAGAGACCATGGATAGCCGTGTATTCCGACTAAATGTTCTAACGTCAGGGACCAGACGACGGATATCTTCTGAACAGATACCATTAAAATATCTATAGAACATCGAAGGCAACATTACAGGTGTCATTGGTTAGGTACCGTCCGAAATGTTGGACTTCCAAAATGGACCGTGGGTAACATTTACATGAACTAATCTTTAAATGGACGGCATTAATTTATCGATATACAGTCGAGTCCGGTTATAAAGCACTCCTAGGGACTCGAGAATTTGGTACGTTATAAGCGAAGTTCGTTATATCCAGGGTAAAATTTCTACCCTAAACTCTTGGAACTTAAAAAAGTGTTCGTTATAGACGAAAGTTCGTTATAACCATTGGACGTTATAACCGGACTCGACTGTATATAAATATTTAATTCACTTGTACACATTTTCTGCGATTTCCTCAATTTTTAAAAATCAAAAGTTTAAACTCATGTAAATACATGAAGTTTTAAAATGTTCAGTCGCCATCGTCGACGTCGCTGATGATCATTGTTGTGTTTACTCTCAAAGGTTTATTTATGGGAGACACTAATAATCTTTTTTAATTTTTTGTTGTGTTAGAAGAAGAAAGGGTGAATATTATTTGTTGAATCAAAATCGAGAGAGATGCTTTAATAAAATTTCCCCTCCATGTGGTGATCCTTAGCAAACGCCTATGATAATACTATTTTTATAGGAATTCAAATTTATAACATGATCCCCCATCCGACCCACAAACTAAAATGGGTCTATCGCGAGCTCACTACCTTGAGCCGAAAAAGAATTGCATTCTTCATCATTTCTTTGTTGTCTGCAATTTTTTATGTTTTTTTTTATCGAAATCAGCTGTCAGACCCTGTCGGCAAATAAATCTGCAGAACTATGTATTTCAAAGAATATTTGGTTATACACCAAAAAGTGAAACAGTTTATGTCAAATTGATAAATATGTTACGTCATGAATACTCCAATTTGTCAGCCATGGTTTCTCTTTTCAGCCACCTGAAATAGAAATCGATTTCAGTCGCGAAATCGATACGCCGAAATCCACCTAAACATCGATATCAAATACGGAGAGAAAAACAAAGATCAAATTCATTCGAATAAAAAGTTTCAGTTCCTTCGTTATAACATTTCGGTCTCCGCCTTTGACAAACAGTACGACTCGGAAAATATTACAAGTTATAGTTTTGTTTGTTTTTTGTCCTCGCGTCACAAATTATCAGCAAACAATATCAAAGATTAAGTAAAAACTGGCAAGCAATGAAGCACGGCCACTGGATCATGGCATGAATCTCGAGAGTTCATAGAAAATTCTACTGTGAACGGCATCATCATTCCAACCGAGTTACGTGGTAAGTGACCTGTTGATTGCGCTTTCTTTTCAATGTCAATTAGCCCTCAAAGGCGATGTAGTGGACAGACAACCTATGTGAGTTGCGAACTTCTCCAAAAGTGACCAACGAAAACTGAATTTCTAAAAAAAAAGACTTCTGTCGTGTCTGCCTCCTCTACCACAGAGTCTCTGTTAGCCATGAATATGTCCGCCGTGAATGAATAAGAACCCTAAATCCAAATTTAGCTGCGTAGTTAATAGAAAATTTTCCTAACCTATCACAGAGCATTGAGGATTACGACCAGATAATGTAGAACGACAACGAATGTCATATTTGCGTGAAACTGCAATGAGGAAGGGAAGGCCAATTTGAATTTCTTCATATTTATGTGGCTTTAGGCTTCAGGATCTTAATTGGCAACGGATTTCATACTCATCATCGAACACGAATCAATCCCCCTTTCGTTTAGCTACAATTTACAAGGTAAGGACCCAAATGACGCATAAGTGATCAGAATGTTTTTTTTTCTCGCAGATATGATCTTACGAGCGCTCAATTTTCTTAAGGTGCTTTGTACTCCATGACATTGTGGTGGATTGGACAACCATTAATGATTAAATTGTCCAATCATGACCAAGCTGATGCATTCAAGGCAAGTCACTGAATAGAATTTAACTGTCCATATATGGAAAAAATAATTTATTCTTTAGTCCACCGTATTTAACGTCGGAAGACCGTCACCAATGAACTTAATTCTCATTTTGGCGAATGTGACTCGTTAAGAAACACCCAGAGATGTCAAATGAAAAACCATTGCATGGATGGTACAATAAGTATAATTTGTTCATTCATCGAATTGGACCAAACTATTCGTTCAGTTCGCATCACATATATGGTCTTCCAAGCAGTGTATTCCCTGGTGGATTGACAATGGGGGACATGTTTGTTCCGGAAAATTGTCAAAAGCAAAATTTAGAGTTCCATGGGCAATTTCAGTCGCAGTAGATTACATTTAAGTCCTAAATTAATTCGAGATTAAACTGTCTTTCATTGAAGTGACAAATTGTACAAAAATCCCAGACGAAATAATAGGGAAATCTTAAATAGAATTGAAAGTTTAGTACGGTCCCATATTACGGGCATTGGACCACAACAACAATTTCCCTCAACTCTGCACTCGTGAGGGCATGAAGTTTCATTAATACAAGTTGCAATGTTAGCCAAATGGAAATTTCTCTTCATTTGATTGGCCTGTATTAATGGAGTACCTTCAAAATGTCCTTTCATTTGAGTATATTCATGCCGATTTCGACCTTTCAAATAATATGTGTACGTGCGAAATCTTAAAATGCGTGGATATTTGAAACATTTGGACATGTTACCATATTTGTAATAGGACGAGTTTGAGTCTCAATGGGCCAGATGACTATTGAGGAGTGTGTACGAAGCCACCGCACCACTTATCTCTTTCTTAAAATAATAATTTTTGGAGGAAATTACCACAAACAGCGCAGACAGGACACAGAAATTGATATTAATTTTCTTGGAATTTCGACTTGTAGAGTGCTCTGAAAGTTTCTGTAGAGTTGTTGGATTACATTTGATGATTAGGCCCAGATCAACTATTTCTTTAGCAGGTCATGATTCAAAGGCACTGTTCATAAAACTGAAATTCCTGCCCATTCTGATTCAAATTAGACCCTTGAATCAAGAGTTAGGATCGTAAGGGATAGAAATGATTCTTCCATCTATGACAGAAATTAAATTGAAATATGTCCACCGAAGTATGTATGCAGGACCTCAATCCGAAATACTTTTCAGTGCGCCAAATGTTTTTGTTTACCGAATACACATTAACCCTCTAACCCCCGAATTTCTAAAATCGATAAACGAATGTTACTCTTAAGGAGTGCCTTGAGGCACTCTTGCGGATTAAGCATCCTTATGCAAAACCCCAAAATCGCTATAAGACATCCTTTTCAACTTTGGTAGATATTTTGTTTTTCAAAAACATTAAATCTCCATCCCACACAAATAAAGGAAATTTTTTCTTAGAATAATGTTAAAGTTTCACTGCTCAAAAAAACGAGTCTTGATGCCGCTTGGACCGGGCCTTTTCGTGCGGACGGTTGGGATTTTATTTTATTTCATTTTTTTTTCTTTATTTGATTTTCTGAATAAAGAGTCTTTTGAGGATTTGTCTGAACATTAAAAATCGTAGCAAAACTAACGAAGCAACCTTTGAAAAAAATATTTCCACTAAGAAATAACGGACACCCTGACCACTACCACTGCCAGAATAATAGAAAGACAAATTTTGTGTAAAGGGAAAACTCAAATAAAAACTCGAAAATCGTTGTAAAACATACCGGGTTCAACGGTTTACATTTAAATTGTCTTATAACTTGCAAACATTGATAGATATTTTGTTTTTTCTTCTGGAAATCGTCCATCTCGACCATGGATAACCCGTCTTGTATTCTAGTTGTCTTCCATCACCTGTCCACTGTGTTTTTTTTTTTTCAAAGATATTCTCCAAATTCTTGTTGAAGTCATTTGGTAGTCTCCAACTAAGTTCATGGCCATCACCAGCATCCCATATTTCCCTGAAATGTCACCGTACTTTTGCTTTTTTTTCTATTTTATTATTATTGTAATAATTGTTGTATGTTTGTATGTCGCTGCTGCTGTATATTTTTATATTTATTTGTTGTTGTTGTTTGTTTGTTTTATCTTTAATAAGTTTTTTTTTTTTGGTTTTTTCAAATTTCTAATAACTAAACTAATCTAAGATTTCTTTAAACGATTTGAATTTGTCATTATTTTCTTTGTTTAATTTATGGTATTATTGATTTATTTGTTGTTGTTGTTTTTTGTTTTAATAATTTTAATAAACATTTTTGTTGTTGGTTTTCACATGTTAGCATTTTTTTCATTTTCAGAATATTTTAGAATGGATAAAATGCAGCTATGCTGGAAGTACTAGTAAAATTTAGTATCACAGTATTTTATATAAGATCAAATTTATAATTTTTTATTTCATAAACTTTTTATTATATAATCTTTTGTTGGTGTGTGTGTGTGTATGTTTGTATGGATGTCTTTTATGGGAGGTGTTTGGTTTGGAAGATGATTTCGTGTTGGAGATGTTGTTTCGTTTCAGATTCTTTGGAAAACTTTTTCATTTCATTTAATTTCTTTTTAAAGCTACTACGAGTATTATTTCTTTATTATTTTAATTATGAGTTTTGTTTTTTTGTTTGTTGGTTTAGAAAAAGTCTACTATTATTTGTTACATTTTCTTCCGGTTAAAGCCTTTTCTGTTAATATGTGAGAGTTCGTTTTGTTTTTTTATTCTTGACAGATGTGTAATGGAAATATTGTGTTAGAAATCGAAAAAATAAAAAAAATAGCATAATAAACAAATAGGAAGGGCATTCGTTGTATGTGATATTTGGTATTAAATTAGAATCCGTTATAAAAATCCAAAATTGTTTATAGGAATTGCATGCGTTTTGTTGTTCATACTACAGATACACTACAAAAAGAGAAGATGAAAATGAATTCAGAGTTATCGACTTTAAGTCCCAATGACATTTTAGCTGGACATTTTGTTAATTCTCTTTTGGATTTGCTTCCAAAAGTCATTGACTTTTTGCTTGCGACTCCATTGGATGTTTTTTTTTGACGTTTATACTTGAATCTTGTTGATTCATAAAATTGTCGAAAATCCTCAAAATGTGTAAAGTCAAAAAGAAATTTCGAAGAAAATTAAAATTTGTGATTTTTGACTTTTTTCTAACCCGCAGAGAAGAATCTCAATAACATCATGATTTTAAAATCAAGCAAAACAGTCATCGTGTAAATCGGGGTTTAAGAAAAATTAGAAATGTTGTTCTTTATTCTATTGTGGCCTACTTCAATTCTTGTAACCCTTAAATGCATGGTCTCTTCTTCTCTTATGATTTAATTTGCATTTAAGGGTTAATGTCACACATTCCTTTTTCTTTGTAGGTCCATCAGACGTTTTTCGTAAAACCCGGCTTACATTTCATAATGGATTCTAAAAGCGTTTCAACAAAGCTAAACGTCGCTAGAGTCGTCTTTACAACAGTGGATCTTGATCTGTGAGTAAATAAATGACAAAAATGCACGTTACCTGCGTAAGCCCCTCTCCCCCCCAAAAAAACTGAAAATACCACCCATTCAAAGTCAAGAAAATCGATCCAGTGGGTACTCAAACTTCAAAAAAAAACATGAGGAAGGAAAAATAAAAAGTTGTGGGCGTGGCTCCTCCTTAAATTCGATCCACCTCCCATAACATAAGTGTACCCATACAAACTTCTTGAATGAATGAATAAAATGCAAATTGTATTGCCATTACAAAACATATTTTTCTTTTTTAAAAAATTGAAATCTTAAAATAAAAAAAATATTTTTTTTTTGAAAAAAATTAACTTTTGCTACTTATGTTAATGCATCTCATATATATATATTTTTAATATTGTGTCATTTTTATTCTATAACCTACAGTTTCAGATAATTTTTTTTTTTGATTTTGAGTCCTTTTTTTTCGATCCCTTCTCATATAGATTTGTGTAATCATTGGACAATTCTAAGGGGGTGGCATTTTCAGTTTTTCTGGTGGTATTCAGGCAAATAAATCATATCGTTTACATTTTACTATTCTAGAGGTCATGCAACCTAAGTCGTTTATGTAGGGCAGCAGCTAGAGCCTTTTCCATAAAAGAGCCACACATTTGCTATGAGAGACTTAGTGAAATCTAGTGTTTACTAATGTACAACTACTTCTGCAAAGACACTCAGGTCACCCGCCCTGTAAATTGCCTTTGATTTCTTAATTCACTTCAATTAACCAATGAAATAAATTAAAATTAAAGAATATGTCCCAATTTACACGATGAACTTTGAAATTGTCTTTTGAAACCACTTCCTACAGTCACGATGACTGCTTAAAAACAAACACGCGTGCCCGTTTCTGAAGTGTATTTTTCTTTGTAATAAACAATATATTGACAATTTCCATTTCATGTCAGTTTTGTTTACCCCCTTCACCATGAATCGCCACAAGTCTTGCCTGCTCATCTAGGGTTGAATGTCATTCAGCGCGATTATGAAAACTCCCAGGGAGATAATACCCGAGAATAATATCCTCTATTTCGAAACGGATCGGGAGAATAGGGATAAGGGTAAGACATATTGTGTAAATCGGATCTAAGGATTCTTGATTTCAATAAAATGTTCATACGCCCTTATGCGTCCCTGTTTGTACCATGTTCACAATAAGTGTCGACAGGGGACATACTACCTAACATTCCACGGTCATATCTCCGAATACCTAGTGAATTCAGTGGCCCTATTAGATCAATTGTGTTATATCGAATGTAGTTTTCAATATGATTCAATCAACAGAGTTTCAATCTCAATAAAAACATAGTAAATGTCATCAATATTAATTTTGATACGGAAGGAATACCGTGATTTGACAACTGCATCCACCAGAAAACTGCTTACAACTTGGAAATAAAAAAAAATCGTTACTCGTACTTTTATTTTTCAATTGTCCAATTTAAAATCAACATAAAGCCCTCGTCAAAATGGACTTGAATGCAATGAAAATCCCAACTAATTTAAGAAACCAAACAAGTGTTCCTTCATATCCTATAATATTTCGGGGACTTGTTGCAGCCACTGCAATTTCTTTTTTAATCATTATATCAACATGTCCTGATAATTACGGATGATGGACGAATCTCGAATACTAGTTTTGAATGTTAATCAAAGAGAAATTTCTTTTTTAACCTAGTGCTGAGATGTTAAGTGTAGAAGCCTCAATAGGTATGCTCAGATATTTTATGGTCTGTTGACATTTTTATGTTGAAGGAGCTGGAAATCATGCAACAACATTAGGAATTTTACGATTTTTTACAGCTTGTTCAGAAGTACTAACTTGTTCCCTATGACATATCGTATTCTTATTGTTGCCAAGTTTCAAATTCTTTGAATGATATTGAAATTGTTGGAAAGAATTGAATGCAATTACAAAACAATTGTATGTATGTGTGTGTTACAATTTACAGGTAGTTTAACAGCCATCAACATTTAACAATTGTTAATCGAGAATTCAAAATTAAAAACACATTTAAGAAAACAAACACCGGGAAAGTTAATGGATCGCTCAAAAACAAGTTTATTTTTCACAGAATATATACGTACGCACTACTATATGTCAGATAAAAAAAAACAACAAAAATAATAAAAAGTACCTTTAAAAAAACTTAAAACTTAAGACATGTGTGAGGAGGAGTTCTTTGTTAAAAAAAATATGCACTTAAAATTAACAAAACGTTTAGAGAAACATATTTATAAAAGAACATTTATGAAATACGAAGCAGTCTTTTTTACAGATTGCTTGGATGAAAATTAAACATTAAATTAATACATTAAAAAAAAATGTACATATTAAAAAAAAAAACAAAAAAAAATTAAACTGAGAAAATCAAATGGAACAAAATCAAAACACATAAAAACATATATATAAATATATTTAAAGTTAAAAAGAGGTAAAACAAGGTTATAAAATATAGTAAAATACCACTAAATAAATGAATACGAATTCACAATGGAAACGTGTTCTGGACATGGATCTTTGATGTTATGCCTTAATCATGATTTGACGGCAGTCGCCCTTTTGACAATGAAATCGAATTTAAACAGAAATGTTTAAAGGTTGTTGAAGAACATTTTAATAGTATTCGCTAGCTTAGAGTGCAAAAGCATTAGGACTAGTTTTTCAGATTTAACAGGAAAGGACAAATACGTTCTTTGTTTCTATTGGTCATCACTCCGTAAACAAGAAACAAAATAAAATAACTGAATTTTTTTTATTTTCTATTACTCTGACTTATGTTCCAAATCTAATTTGGAGTTTGTGACAATTGGTCGTGTCTGTAATATACAAACATTTCGCCAGTGTATTTATATTTTTTTATTTTCCCCAGTAAAAAAAACAAACGTTGTCCTTTTCCTAAAAATTGTAGCAATTACGGTTTAACAGAAATTCATACTGCCTGTTTCTGGAGTCGAACATTTTCGACTTGTCGTTCGACATTCAGAAACAGGCAGATAGTATTTCAAAAACTGTTAATGATCTAAATAGTTCTTAGAGTCACTTTAAGATTCGTCTTCGAATCGAAGTAGGAATTTTTCTACAAATTTCCAAAATACATTATCAGTTATCAATTCGTCAAGGCCAAAAATCGTACAGATATGAACAGTTTTTCCATAACAAATATACATATTCACTCATCACAGAAGTGGTATTCTACTCTTGTTACACAGTAAATTAATAATAATAAAAATAAAGGAAATCAATCAATTAAAACGATATTAAATGACACTCACTTATGCTGATAAAGTCTTAAATTCGTAATGGGACTATTACTACGAGGATCGGTAAAGAGGTAATAATAATATATCATGTGTGTGTGTGTGTGTCTGTCGTCTGTGTGGTTTTTGCCATAAGTATGGGATGTCTTGCTTGATGTATGTGTATATATGAAATTGACTGTGTGTGTGTGTGTGATTTTGTTTTTTTTTCTTGTATTTTTATGTGTTTTGGTTGTTTTAGACTAAAACGCCATAATACTTGCTTTACTTAGTTCCAGCATCTTAGCTACATTCTATTCTAGAAATATTCTAGAGCTCAATTTATTATATAACATAATAAAATTTGCTTTTGTTTTTTGATAAGATTTCTTCTTCTCGTCTTCTACTAATTGTTGTTGTTGTTGTTCTAACACATTATGCCACCATGATGGCGAAGGTCTATGATGACAACCATCCATCATCAAGTTTTGAATGGATTTCAAGAAATGTTCAATGTTCTTCACAACACTGCCTTTCCATACAATATCGCTGAGATATTGTAATTTGTAGAAGCGTTGGATCCAGGGGGCACCAGTCTTGGAGACTTGCACATAAACGATCTGAAGAAGATCGAGCAAACATATTAAAGTTGTTGATATTGCGGTAATGATTGTTGCTCTTGATGTCTTTTCGAAAATGAAAGATTTGCTCCAGACTTGGGAATCGATGAAACGATCAGTGCCCCCAGACGAGGGGACCATAGTTGAGAGAGAAGAAGAAGTGGGAGAAGGAGGAGTAAGAAGAGGAAGATTGGACGAAGGTGACGACTGCTGGTGGTGCTGTCGTCGGTCTTCTTTGTAATGGGCAACAACTACAAAAGCCATTTTGTTTTGTTGTAATACTACGAATACAAGTGAGAATAGTAATTGTTGTAGTAATAAATGTTTGTCAAATTGAAATATTTCTAATAATAATATTTCTGATAATTCTTGTTGTTGTTCTTGTTGTTGTAATAATAAAGTTATTATCATAAGTACTAATTGAATTTGTAATAATAATAATAATAATATTATTAATAATAAATATGGTTGTTTTTCTTTTTCTTGTTGTTGTTGCTGCTGCGGTTGTTTTGTTTGTTGTTGTTGTTTTGGTAATATTAATATATATATGTTGTTTTGTATTGTTTGGAAAAGAAGTTGATTTAAATAAAAGATTATCATCATTGCCATTGCCACCATCATCGTTGTCATCATCATCCTCGAGGCTTCGAAGTTCTGACACTGATTCATCTGTTGACTTTGGAAAACAACAATCATCATTGTCATCATGGTAAAATTTTCGATTTTATGCAGTCATTCCGGAAGCGCGAATTCGTCCTGTTCTTGTGGTTTCTTTAGCCAGTTGCCCAGATCTTCTCGTCGAAAAGCGGCAAACAGTTCACGTTTGGCAATCTGTAATACAACGAATTATAAAAAAAATATATAATTAATAAATTTCTGTAGAATATGACCTCGAAGAGCAGTGTTTGAAGAGCAACAAGTGCATAATATCAAAGGGAATAAAAAGGGGGTAAAAAGTAGCCTCAACTAAAGTATTGTCGTATCCAAAGTACATGTTTAGCCTAATCTTCATTGGAAATGAATGGACCATGTATGCGGCACAATTCTCTCAAATAGTTAATGGACACATGACATTTGAATGAATGGAAAAAGACAGAATGGAACAGAACGTTTACAACAGGATAGCTGGGAAGCCAATTTATTTAACATCCACTTAATCTGGCTTATGGGTTCGAATAAATATTAAAAATTGTATGTTGGGCTCTCTCCCAAATGAATTTTGTAAATTCTATTATTGATGTCTTTTGTCTCTATTAATGAACAAAGACAAGACCAATGCAGAGAATTTCTGAGAATTGTTTTGTATTGTGGAAACGAAGAATCTCCAACAAAAAAATAATAAACTTTCTTTTTTACGCTGAGCTGAGATCACTCTACAAATAGAGATTTTAAAAATAGATGGGTTTTTTCCAATCTGTTTAGAGTCTTGGTCCACAAGACCGTTGGAAAATGGAATCGAACTTGGTCAATAACTTTTGTTTGATTGAGTTAAACATTTAGAAACATTTTTATCATCCGCTTAGCATCTCAGACATCTGTAAATTTGTTATCCCATTTACTTTGCTTTTCAAACATTTGCTCTTCACATTGCAAAATACTCTCAACGGAATATATGAATAAATACATGTGGTTGTTAAATTAATAAATCATTGTCAATAAAATAAGTTCTCCACCTGATAATCTTTAACTTTCGACTTGGTCTGTCCATAATCTGTGCTGATCTTTCTTTCTGGCAATCCGGGCAGACTCTTCACCAAGCTGCCGTATTTGCCAAAGAACATCTGTTTTGTTATACGTGATATTTGATTATTGACCGTTTTCCCAGTCAATGAATTAACCACTTCGACTTCGGTATCGCCCACAGTCCAATTAATACCGAAGTTGGGCGCCTTCGCCTGATTGCGTGGCTCCGACGATGTGAGCTGGGCCAGGCGTGGCTTATTCAAATGATAGGGTGGTGGAAGACCTTGTATGGATTTTTCGATGCGTCCACAGACAGCACGATACATGTGCTCGGGATGCAGTAGACTGCCCAATACTATGGAATGCAAATAGATTGGCTCAATAATAGAGGACAGTAGAGATCCTTGAATGCCGACAATGTTCCAACGGGCAATTTTATCCGAACAGGACATGGTGAGAAGTCGGTGACCCTGTAGAATTACAAAAAAAAAAGAGAGGAATTAGTAATGATTATAAATAAATTGTTTAAATATATATGAAATAATTAATACATGTACGGAAATCAAAATGTGATTATAATTCAGATTTCTTCTTGTGATTATGCAAAAGATGTATCCCGCTATATTCTTGTTGCCTCGCAACTGCTATTTTTTAAATGTTCCTGAACTGTAGATTTTTCAACAAATATTGCGAACTGTCAACATTCGTGTATTCTAGAAATTGTTTAAGCCAGAAAATGTGAATATTGAAAATATTCAAGAAATCAATACAGTCCTTCTGAAATTGAATTATGACCGGAATTAGTACATCAGTAGCAAAGAGAAAAGTTACTCCTTTAATAATAAATACACTTCATCTGAAATTGTGACCGGAATTAGTAAATTACTAACAAAGTCACAAGTTACGAAACAAGGTATTACTGTGATTAGAATTACAATTTGAGATTTCTTGAATAGCTTTAAACCATGCTGAAGCTTTAAGTTACGTGGAGAATTTCACTCCTTTAATCGAAATATAATTCAAAACTCATATCGCCACCAGAAATCCAAAATGACTTAAAAGGCATTTGCATAACTTCACAGGAGAAGCCAAACACTGTTGTAGAATCTAAACACTCGTCTTGTCAGGTCGTTTAGGAATTTGTCTATAAAAGTGTAAATATTGTTAAAGGCACGTATTTTACAAGAATCGATCGAAAACACGATTTTGGGTTTTTTGATGATTGTTCATTTTGAATTTCAGGTGACTATATATAGACTCGATATAGTCATAGATTTCATTCGATTTAGGGAATCTGAACCTTTTCTTGTGGCTAGTTAAGATGTGGAAGAGTTAGAAATGTTTCCGTGGCCTTGTTGACCTAGTAAGTAGTCGTGCTTCACGAATAAGGTATTCCGTAAATCCATAAGAAACTACTCTAGCAAAGTAATTAGCCCAGAGTTCATTCGGTTGCGGCTCTAGACGGCTCCTCCTTTGGAAAGTCATGTCTAATCTGGAGTATATTTTTCGAGTCAGGGAAATGTAATATGATTCTGATCAGAAAATTTATTACATTTTGAGAAACAGTCGAAGATTTTAGACCTGAGAAGAAATATAACATTTTGAAAGTTAAAGCCCACTAACAATCTGATAAAAACAATCGCTTAGAAATCAGATGTTGGATTCCAGAAATGTTTAAAGATACTGATCGGTCGTAGAACGTTGTTTTTAGAACATAGAACGTGAAACTTGATCAATTTCCGCCTAGGTGGGCGATTGGTCAATCATAATATATCAAACCAAACTTGATCAAATTGGAATTGCGACTTATGAAAATTCCATTCTATTTGAAAAGTGTTTAGTTGTGTGCGAATTTCAGGCAGATATTGAGACTGTTTCAATTTAGTAAACGATTGTTAGATTTGGACGAAATATGAATGTTATAATTGTATTTGATGGAATAACTATCCGCTTACCATCTCCTAACTGCTAATGTCAGAAGTCGTAACGATTACTATCCTACTCCTACAGTCGTCAATATTTAAGCTGTGAAACTCCAGCTGAACATATGCATCTTTAGAAGGTTTTAAGTTCGTATATGCGGATTCACTTTCGGAATGCCGTATATGGAAAAGAGAAGGGGGCGTGATAATTAACACAAATACAATTTAAGTTTATACTCCATTAAGTACAAAATGGCTAAATGGAGCCGATCTGTTTCGGTTATTTGTGTTTTTTTTTCTTATTAGCTTATATGGGTAATGATTATGAATAAGACAACCCGTACGACAATCTACAATTAACATACATCCTCATAGGAAATTTTAAATGTTGAGCTTTACTTTCTTTCTAGAAGTCGGACATGATAAGATTATCAAGTTGTTATGGAGGTATTTAAAGGAAATTGATTACGGTGATGTAAAAACTGTAATCTCTAAACCATGTAAAGAGTACAAAAACAAATAGTTGGTCCCATTCCTAGATATGCCAATGGTCTTTGAAGTTTAATAAATTTAATGAAATAATAATGATTCGAGATTCCATCATGGAATGTGAAGAGAAATGCAAATGTACGTATTTATTTTTTTGGGTCGGCATTCGTTAATTCCTAAAAAGTAAATAGAACTATAATTCGATGTTGTTGAAAGGCCTACTTCAGATGGTTAAGCTATTAACTATAAATGTATTTGAGGTATATCACGAAGTAGGATTTCAAAATGTTTTTTTATTTATTACGACATACCAGGTATTTGTAAACCTCATTTATGCTCCAATAAACACCATATAACCACTTTGTGGATGTTACAAACCATTTAGGATATTCCTTACTAAATAAATTCTTTCCCAACTATGTAAATGGACAAGAAACAGTGGAAAATGGACATGGGACTACGTTCTCATGGGAAATGACTATCTGAACATAAAGAAGATAATTTACTTTGCATAATAACCATGCATATTATCTGTCGTCATTACTTAAAAACTTTCAAACGTTTACAACAAATGAAAGTTTTTCTGAGAATATTTAGTTTCCAATTTGACAAAACAGTTTAAATAAATCCTATGAGTTGGTCTGAGAATTGTATCTCCCAGATATCTGGTAAATCACATTAAATTTGCCACTGTGATTTGAAATCGCAAAATTGGTGTCACAGAGATCGCAATCGCATAATATTTGGCGATTGTCGATCGCATGCATTGCTTCGAATTTATTTTAAAACAATAAAAAAAACAATGCACTTATACAATTTAATATGTTTTCTCCCATATGATCGAAAAGAAATAATTTTTTTTTTATTAAAAACGTGTATTTAAAATATGTTTAATGTTTTCATTAGGACCGTTCTTCTTTTTTAAAAATTTGGTAAAGGGGTAAAACTCGTAGAGTGCATGACAGGTAGAACATTTATTAGCGATTCGCAAGTCGCCTGTGATTTCACGATTGTCAGGACATGGGCGTATGAATGTTTTTAGTTTCCAATTTGGCAACCGTTTAAATAAATCCTATGAGTTGGTCTGGTAGTTGTATCTTCCAGATATCTGATTTGATTTTACTTTTAGACAACATCATGATTACCAACAGAATGAAATTAATGCAAAATCTAAATAACTAACTTGTAGAGGTATGATCAAGCGACTTTGATCAAAACATTTGTTTTTAAACTAATCGTTTCGCAGCCCACAACATTCACAACATTATAAAATTGCCATTACAAGTTTCTCATGTTGGCGATGTTGAACATTTTTTGAAACTCCCTAATCATTAACTCGAATTCAAAATAAATATTTAGTTTTCCTAAGTGGATAACGACTTTCAATGGCTCCGCAGTTTTTGAGCGGTCTATACATCCAGCACAGATTAGTCCTTGAATATAACGCCTTTATAACTAAAAAAAATGACAATCCGACACAATCGAAATCGAATTAAAGAACATTCTCGAATATAATATAACAATAATTTTGGACTGTTTCTACGAGATACTCTATAGAAGGCCCAGCCATCATATTGAACTTACCTCCAAAACGCCGTCCCACGTCTGTATGCCATCGCTGCTCTTCACGGGTATAGTGCCTTCACCCGACTCAATCTTTGTACGCAATTGACCACGCGCTTTTCTATATTATGTGTGTTGGTAGTTTTCAAAGATTTGTTTTGATTTTTGGTTTGGGGTTCGATATTTTGGTGATTGATTTCGAATTTCGTTTTTCGTTTGTTTTCGTTCGAAATAATCAGGGATTTTGAGAAAATTTTGTGTGTTAGAAAACAAAAATAGACATTTTTACAGCAACATAAGTAATCATCGATCAAAATAAATTTGGTATTTAAAAAAAATTCCACAATGTTTCAGACGTAGACATAAGTAGAGAGAGAAAGAGAGGAGAGCAAAGGAGGAGAGAGAGCGTTGTTAGAAAAAAAGAGACAATAAATATTAATATCGATATTAATCAAAAATTCAATTGAAATTTGTAATTCAAATTTTATTTTGAAAACAATAATCAGAAACAATAACGGAATTTACGCAAATAGTTAAGAAAAAGAAGACGGTTTTGAAAAGAAACGAGAAGAAGAAAAAAGAACGAAAGAAGAAGAAAAAGAAACACGTCAAAAATGAGATCATCTTGATTCGAACGAGAGGAGGAGGTTCTGTGTTTTTTTTTTTAATTAAAAAAAGAATGAAGAAACACTTGAAAATTTAGAGTATCAAAAATAAATTGAAATCCAAAAATTTGATTTTTTTTTGCAAGAATTTCCGAATGAAAAGTATTTAAAAATAGAAATTCAAATGAAACATTTGTGAGACGACCACTACTAACCTCCCATATGGTCTAGTGGCTAGGATATCTGGCTTTCACCCAGAAGGCCCGGGTTCGATTCCCGGTATGGGAAGGAGACTTATTTTCGTGTTTAGCGCGTTGTTTTTGGTTGTCTTTTTATGCTATTTTTAAATACTTTTTCTTCAGAAATTTTCGTTCTTTAAAAGAGTGTCTTTTTTTCCAAAAAATCTTTACTCTACTTGGTCTACAAAAGAAATATTTTGTAAATTTTTTTTTGGCTTTGCTTTTCGAGAATTTACTTTAAAAGACTTTAAAACGAAAATATATAGTAGTATATATAGAGTATATAGGAATAATATTTGTAAAGATATTTTTACCTATTTGGGTGTTTATCAACACTCGAGTCATTTTCGTGGGGACTAAAAATGCGAGCATCCCCACAAGGCGCTGTATTTATGTACAGATGAAAATGTACACCGGTTTTCAAATTGTACGGGTATTGCGCATTTTCTTGGTTCCTCACGAAAATTGACTGATTTGCTGTTGCTATAAAAATAAATAAAATAAATTTTTGTTTTTATTATTAATAATTTCGTTTTGTTTTCGTTATGAAGTTTCTTGGTATAGGAACTTATAGGTTTTAGTATAGAAACTAAAAGAAAATTAAATATAGTTCAGTACTTTTTGGTGGTGTTAATTATTTGGTTTTATTTTTTTAAAAAAAAAAAAAAAGAAAAACGATTTATTTTTTTTTCTTTTCTTTTGGCTTTAAATGTACGTGTGTTAAGTAGGTTTTGAAAAAAAAAAATCTACTAAATGATAAATAATGATAAAAAAACGAAGAAAAGAAAATATGTTTAAAAAATTAGTGAAACAAAATGAGAAATGGAACTCAGTCAAATTTCTTGAGCGACGTTATATATCATCCAAACACTTACGAGATGAGAATTCAAAACAAACTTGAAATTCTAAGAAAAAAAAAGGTTTCAGATTAAAAGATCTAATAAAATTCTCCAATAAAAAAGATGTCAATACAAATGATAGGAGTTTTTTTTTTGTCGGCATTAGCTCTTCTATATCCCATATGGTCTAGTGGCTAGGATATCTGGCTTTCACCCAGAAGGCCCGGGTTCGATTCCCGGTATGGGAAATACTTTTTTATTGGCAAACAGATTATGTACAATCGTATATGACCAGAACACAGAGGAGAGTGAAAACATTCAAACATGCATAAACTAATTTACAATTAAACAATCATTTTCTTTGTTTAAATACAACATCGATTTGATAAAAGAAAACAAAGCGTTTAAGCTTGTCTGTAAGCCCTATACCCCTTCATGGTGTAGTGACTGGGGTACATGGTCTTCAGCCATAAGGAATGGGAAATATTTGTGATAGATATATTATTCAATACACAACATTCAAAGATGCACGAACAACATAATGGTAAAGGAATGTTTAAGTAGAGATAAAACTACACAAAAATTCTAGACATATTTCCATCGAATAGTAAACAGCTCTTAAGCGGGGCTCTGTTCTATATCCCATATGGTCTAGTGGCTAGGATATCTGGCTTTCACCCAGAAGGCCCGGGTTCGATTCCCGGTATGGGAAATATATATTTTTTTTTACTGATTATAAAATACTAACGTTTCTTCAGTCGAGTTTAGTCTGACTTTGTTCTAGTATGTCCCATAATGTCTAGTGACAAGGGTATTTGGCTTTCCACATGTTGGTAAAAGTTTTTCATTACATTTGACTACTTTTTACTATTTTTTTTACAAATATAACAATATCATTACACAACATTAAATCAAGCACAAACATGAGCATAATTGAATATTCAAGTAGATGATAAGTACTACACGAATTGTACACATATTTCTGGTTACTTCATATTACATACTGTCTAGTGGTTTTCCTTTTTAAAGAATGTCAGAAGTGGGGAAAGGTTGGGTCAAGCCTTAGGATATCAGACATTTGGTTTCGATCCCAGATAGTAAAGATTGAAAAAAGCTATCAATAAATGAACCATCCGATACCATATATCCCATATGGTCTAGTGGCTAGGATATCTGGCTTTCACCCAGAAGGCCCGGGTTCGATTCCCGGTATGGGAAAGATATTTTTTAAATATTTCTATCCCTTTCGTTATACAGCCAAATTTAGTATAACACTCGAAATTATTTCTAATCGAGGAAAATTTGCAAATTTCCAGCGAAATTATTACAAAATTCTTGAATTCTGACAAAGCTTAATTGTGTAGGCTTGAATATGGCCAATGAAGAAAATAAACATTGTGTAATTGTTTTGAGTTTTTTTTGATGATTATTCTATAAATTATTCGTATCACCAACATCGTGTATAGCTCTCCTAACTTATCAATTTACATGTTGATATATTTTTTTTCCTAATTTCAATATCAATTTAAACCACTGTACGTACACTCATGCAAAAATCGGAAACATCGACATATTTATAATTGACCAGCCAGTTTTTCATATCCCATATGGTCTAGTGGCTAGGATATCTGGCTTTCACCCAGAAGGCCCGGGTTCGATTCCCGGTATGGGAAATATTTTTTTTATATTTTTATTTAATTTCTTTTTCATGTTGTTTCAGCTTTTATTCGTCTAAAACATCTAATGAATAATTCTGTCATTCACCAAATCTGGCATGCAGAAGCTAAGTTGTTAGAACAGAATATACCAATTAAATTGACACGATCTGCACTCATATATCCCATATGGTCTAGTGGCTAGGATATCTGGCTTTCACCCAGAAGGCCCGGGTTCGATTCCCGGTATGGGAAATTTTTTGATCGTAAGCGAACATTGCCCAGACCAGCTCTTAGGATGAAACTAACAATAAATAAGTGATCCTATACTTATACAATTTGAAAGTACCCAAAAATTATATACTGCGACCTGAAGATTCTAATTTAAATCTTCTCCAGCTACATTTCATCTTGACTGTAATGAATTATTTTATGTTTTCGCTCTCATTCTTCTTAGTTTGTCCATTACACACAAATGACTCACTCAATGACAAGCAATTTTAAACAGGTGTTCAAGATGTGTGCTATGAATAGAGTTTGTAGTCTATAAATAGAATTGTAATTTCCACAGATAGTGCGTGTGTATGCTGGCATAGTTATGTCGACTAAACAAACATATCCCATATGGTCTAGTGGCTAGGATATCTGGCTTTCACCCAGAAGGCCCGGGTTCGATTCCCGGTATGGGAAGTTTTTTTTTTTAAATATTTTTTTGTTATCGAACATTTTTGAGTGTTTAGGAAATTTGAAAATATCAATTTCTTAAACGATCTAGTGCCTTAGAAAATCTGACAAGAAAAATATATCTTACGATCTAGTTTTGTCTTCCTGGCCGACGATTTTTGAGAGATTCATAAAGCTGATGAGATCTGTATCCCATATGGTCTAGTGGCTAGGATATCTGGCTTTCACCCAGAAGGCCCGGGTTCGATTCCCGGTATGGGAAGATTTTTTAATTATAAATTGCTTCTTTCGGCTCTTTGTGAGATCTTTGTCACATATGAGATTTTTGCGAGGACATCTGCCTGCTACCCAGAAAGACCCGGGTTCGTTACATATGTGTTCACAGCTAGTATATATGACACTTATATTACAAAACAATAAGAACACATTTAAAAACGAAAAGTAAAATATAATAAACACCAAACACAAAATAAAAAATATACTAAATAAGTTATTGATGATCACAGGCCAACAAGCAGGCAGAGGTAGAAAATGATAATGAGGTGAGTTTTTTGTATTGTTAGCAAAATGTACAAATGACAAACATGCGAAATACCATCGACGATTATTTTAGTTTCTACAGTATTTTTGGTTTTGTTCGATATTGAAAAGAGCCAATTTTGTCGAATGGTTTCAAGAAGAACAGGATAAGCCAACTTACCTTGATTAAAATGAAGTTCCAATTGTGCATACAAATATTTCATGAAACAACGACGCGAAACAATTTCAGCGTGTGAATCATTAAGGACCGAACCATTAATGCTCATATGTTCACCACTGACACATTTGGTGCCAGTCGATACTGAAATGACCTAGAAAAAGACACCAGAGATATATACATTTGAGGTACGAAAGGTAATGGGGAAAAAGGTAAACAAAAACACAAATGATGCCGGAAAAAGGAGAATTTGAAATCCGTTTGTTTGCAAAGTGATATAAATCAAAAACTGAATATTTTTGTTCCATACGTCTATTGTATTTCATTGGATTTTTGAAGGTACTCAGGAAAGAAAGCCATAAATCTCAACAGGAAACGGACATTTCGTATAAAAGGCAAACTGAAAAAAAAAGACGTCGCAAAACATAAAACTTCTGAGCAATTTACGTTGTGTTTTTGTTTTTGCAAAACCACATGACCGTGACATTTTAATAACACCTCTGCTAGTCGGTTAACGAAAAAAAAAAAAACGAAATGGAGAAAGTACAAACTTTATCGACCCACCGACCGACCAACTAAAGATGATGATTTTCTGCAGTCCTTTTTTTTTTATTCGTTGTGGTCTCCTTAAAAGGCAAAATAATTTTACCGCAGTATTTGCTGTTATGGACTTGTCCGGTTTCATTAACATATGAATGAGCGAGCCGAGTATGGACGACGGGCGACGACGTACGGATGAATAAATGATATGGCAATATTTTCCACTTACTTGAGCTTCATTGAAATTCATATTATCTGTCATGACAATGCCGGCCAAAACTTTGCGACGTGAGTATGATTCTTGACCTTTGATAACTTCCATGAACTTCTCCAGAACCAGACGACCAATGGTGTCGGCATGTATTTGTGGTAATTCCATAGAGGATGACTTATCGTCCATGGGCAGGGGGAGATTCTTTTGGGGATGCATCATGGGACTATAGGAAATGTTACAAAGTGATGCTAAAGCCGCCTTGGCAGCAGCATTTTTGGCTAATTTCTTTGAGGGGCCTGTAAAACGATAGAAAAAAAAACATGTTAATGAATTACATTTAAAGATTGCCGTAATACCAGAAAGACCACATACCAGTTCCATCAAATTTACTATTATTAACAGTCACAGTCATTTTAAAACGGCAATTGTTTTGAGCTCCATCTACGGTTGAGCAATCGAAATGTACATCGGTGAACAGCTCGTACAGCAACATCACAGGTCCCTTGTCGGGCACTTTCTTTTGACCATCGACACTTAGTGGACTTTTATTGGAATCTGCGTGATGTTGAAATGAAGGAAATAATTAAAATCAATCAATGTATCTGTATATATCGGTGGTGATTATATTCTGTGATTCGCTTATATCTACATCTAGAGTATTTCAATATCTGTATCGTAAAACGGGTAGGGGCAGTCAACGGGATACACTACCATCACAATGAAAGAGGGGGGGAAATATGAACAGACAATTATGTAACAAAATAATATATACACATAAAACTCAAACAGAAATAATACAACAAACAAAAAACTCAAGTTCCCAAAAAAAAGTACACGAACAAAGGAAGAAGAAAAAACAGAAAAGAGTTTTTACCTGTATTATCCATTTGTCAACTGAAAGTGTTATAGAATCTCGACAAGAACTGAAGAGTATTGACAAAACGATACTTGGGGACATATTTTTTTTTACTAGGATAAGACCAAGAGGTACTATCGCAGTTGAACTCTCCTGGTAGCAGTGCATAACAATATATCTCGAATATTAGGTGGTCAGCCAAGACAAACACTGCAGGTAGGAGTCATCGAAAACCTTTTACAGGCTCTATCATCCACCATGTTAGCTCTTGAACTGCCCTGCGCATATACAGCGTTACATAGTCTATATTTAAATAATTTCTGCATACCCACAAGAAAATACGACAGATCAGTACATAGACTTTACATATCAGAGTCTAACTCCTAGAGCCAGTGGCATTTAAAAGAAAAATATGTACGTTACTGGTCCTAGTGTGACATGTAATGTGATAATAGACAGCGTTGTGTCAAAATCTCTAGTGAGTTAGGATGCCATCAATGATCTGCAATATATGACTTTGATGTTTCGAACGTTACATGAATGCAAAATAGATCTGACCTATGCAATGTGTATTTCCAATCGATTAAAGATAAACTTACAACAAAAATGGGTGGAATCTACCTTGGCGAAATAACTCCGGGCTAGCCAGTTAAAAATAATACAGAAAAAAGCTGACAAATCTGAGCTAAGTAAAAACTTCGGCTTCCAATTAAAACTACACTACGATCATTTTAACGGGATTTATTGTGTATTCAATAGTTTGGTAGAAATTGGATCTTGAAATTAGAGATTCAAAAGTCCCTTGGAACTATTAACGGACAATTTAAACCAAGCCTTTAGGGCTATTATTCACCACGATCATTTTCACTGGATTTATTGTGAATTAAATGTATTATTTGGTCATTAATCTGTAATGGCTAATGTTATATAACTACATGTGGTTATAAATACATGATTTTGAAGGCAAAACAAGAGTAAAAGGTTTGAAAATACGAAAAAAAAAATTAGACCAACAAATTTTTTAATTTTTTTTGAGAAAATTGATTTCGTTGGAATTTTGCCCATGCATAGCAGAACTTAATCTGAATAAGACGATGTTTTCATTTTTTAGATTGAACAAAGTTTGGTAGAAATCGGGTTCACAAAATGAGTTTTCTCAGAATTAGAGATTAGACTTGAAACTATTTGTTCAATTTGTTAGCAATGGTCTAAGGTATCAAAACGAGTGTGATATGAAATGAAAGCTAGGATTTATAACTATTATTAACCCACTGAGGGTTGTATGCTAACATAATTTTCACATGATTTCTGGAACATCCGATGGTGGACTCTTAAAATGTATTTTTGGAGCATAAATCTGTAATGGCTAATGTTAAACAAAGTATATGCTTAAATAATTACATCTTTTTGAATGCATAACACGTTCAAGAGAAAAAGGTTTAAAATTCAAAAAAAAAAAAAAAAAAAAATGTAGGGGTTATCAACATTCAACATTTTTAGATTTTTTCGAAAAAAAATAGATCTCGTGGAAATTTTGTTCATGCATAGTGGACCTTATTCTAAACACGACGATGTTTTAATTTTTTAGATTGAAAAAATAGTTTGGTAGAAATCGGGTTCAGAAAATGAGTTTTCTCAGAATTAGAGATTCAAAAGTCCCTTGAAACTATTTGTTCAATTTTTCAACAATGGTCTAAGGTATCGAAACGAGTGTGGTATCAAATTAAGGCTAGACTTTAGAGATGTTACTAAATCACAGCGATATTCCTAATTGCCGAACTTATAGATTCGCAAAAAATTAAAATTTAGTTTGTGTCTGAGTTTCAGTAACTCTCATTAAAAGGATACTCAAGTAAACGAAAGATGTGAAGTATTTCTAAAAATAAAAATGTAATTTATTTAATTAAAGTTCTTCTATAAGACCGTATTCGCATAAGTGTTATACCCGGATAATTACTCGAAAAGTGTGAGTTTTTGAATAAAATAATTAAGACGGCTTTACAGTAAGTGGTTGCAAGATTTGCTTGTGCATTTTGTGATTTTTTTGGAAAATACGGTCAGGGATTCTGGTTTAACGAATATCGGTTTCCAATAATTCTATGTTTTGTTGAAAAGTATATCTTGTATGCTGAACGTATGAATGAAGAACTGTCTGAGTGGTATCTACAAAACATTTCAAAATAGATTGTTATTAAGAAATATCTGAACTATTCTAAAAAAAACAGATGTTAAAAGTGTTTCTAGTTTTTTTTAAAAATATAAATTTTTGGACGATTTCGTTTTTTACTCTCGACTGGGGCTGTGATTCGAACCCCGTCCTTTCCAAATATATTTTGTATAAACACAATACCAACAGTTTAAGTGACACGTATTAATAACACCCTTCTTGCTTGCTGACATGCAGTATCCCATATGGTCTAGTGGCTAGGATATCTGGCTTTCACCCAGAAGGCCCGGGTTCGATTCCCGGTATGGGAAGATTTTTTTTGCATAAGTTTTCAATTGTCACTTTAGGTGTTTTTGAATAGAAACACAAGTTGTAATTAACCTTTCAATCAGAATGTTCGGAATTACTTTTTATCAAATTAGATTAATATAGAAAAGTAATCTACAATCCAGATACATTGAAGATATCTCCATAGAATAAAATTTTTAAATTCATTTGACCCAACGTTTCCGTCACTATTTTCTCTATAATATTCAACATATCACCTAGGGAATAGTTGCTAGTAAGTCAATTATACAGGGTCCGCCGAATAACTTTTATTTTCTGAAAATTCTATAAAAAAAACTACTGGATATTTTCTGAAATTTCTTTTTTTATTTGAAAGTACAATCCTTCCGGGTCATAATGGAAAATAATTTCATTCAAATGGCTGCCACGGCTGGCCATGCAGTAGCCTAACGACATCAGCTCTGCGGCTTATAGTGCGATCTCCAAAAACAGGGCGTAGTGCCGTCCTGTTGAAACCAAATGTTGCCAATATACTCTTAAATTTTTGTAAACGAAAATTCGTTCAACATGGCCCGATCAGCGTTGCCGTTGATGATACTAAAGTATCAAAATGATACTTTTTTTGGGTCTTGCCACTTTTTTGATACTTTTTGTTTTTGATACTAAATTTGATACTTTTTGTTTTTAGATCCCTCTATGATCAAATCAAATGTTGATATAGATTATTTCGATTTAATATCTGAATTTAATTATAAAATTAAAGATGCAGATGAATTTGTGAGCGAATATCAATCTTTGGAGGCTTTAACAAAAGAAAAAATATGGCAGCGCCTTTTCCAAATTAGGGATGCTGAGGAGTTTTGGGGGAAAGTAGGAAAAATGAAAAATTCCTACAACGAGCCCTTCTTCCCTACATTAAATAAATTTGTGTCATATATTTTTAAACTGCCACACAGCAGTGCTTGCGCTGAGCGTATTTTTTCAAAACTTTCTCTTATGAAAAATATGCTATCAAATAGACTCAAAGTTCAGACCTGTAATGAGAGACTATCAGCTCTTAATTTGGTAGATACTGATTTAGAAGATTGGAAGCCAAACCCGGAATTAATTGACAAATTCCGAAAAAAAATTATTCATTACTTCATTACTTTACATGAATTCGTATTTTTTACCTTGTTTTATTGTTCTGCTTACTTTGTACCTAATTTGAAGTAATTTTTAAATAAACAAGTGGACAAATAGTAAGTTCGGCCGGGCCGAATCTTATATACCCTCCATCATGGATCCTTAAAAAGTCAATAAATAAGAAAACTAACTGAGTTTTTGGGCCGCTCGTGACCCGATAGTCCCAGGAACCCGTTCGCAAATTTTATCCAAATCATGAAAATAAATGCATATTTGGGTTCGCGAGAAAATTTCGTTGCATTTCGATACCCATATGTCCATGTTTGTCATGGGCCCTTTTTTGGGCCCCAAGGGTCCACGGAACCCATGAGCACGCCCATTTTTGGGATTTTTTTTCCCATCTATAAATTATATAAACTTAGAACTTAGATGTAGTGAAAAAAAATATTTCAAAAATTTGATTATGGCCGGAATATATTTAGTCCCGTAAAGGGGAACTTTTTCCCCTTTGGTCCGATATGGTCCATTCTCGAACTTAACCTGCTTATGGGCAAAAAACATCTTCCGACACAATTTTTTAGCGTTGGTCGTTCGCACTCTATCGTGATTTCAACAGACGGACATCGCTAGAATGTTACACTGACCAATAATATACATATATACTTTATAGGGTCGCAGATCACTCTTTCGAGGTGTTGCAAACGGAATGACAAACTTAGTATATACTCCATCCTATGATGGAGTGTATAAAAAATCGTTTTAAAACGTTTTATACTTTTTTTTTTTAAAATTATACCTTTTTTTGGTACTTTTTTTTTAAAATGATATTTTTTGTGATACTTTTTGAAAAAAGTCATCGGCAACGCTGGGCCCGATAACGAAAATAACGATATAAGCACTAGTTGAAAAAAAAAAGTTAGATTCTTCAAAAACAGGGCGCAAAACATCGAGTGTAGCTTCGGCTGTGTGGCACGTAGTTCCGTCCTGTTGAAACCAAATGTTGCCAATTTTTGTAAACAAAAATTCGTTCAACATGACCCGATAACGAAATAAGCACTACTTGACAAACAAAAAAAACCGTTAGATGGCGGATCCTTTATTAAATTGATTCTGCAGTACGCGACTAGTCCACCTGCGATTTTTTCAGTTTTCCAAACCTAACGAACGGGCTGACGAAAATAATTTACCATCAAAGACTAAAATGATCGCTGAAACAAAAATCAATTTTGAAGGGCTTGAGAAATCGTATTTTCTAAACGGGAATGAATCGAGCTAAAGTATTACTGTGTTGGAAAGTCTACATTCAAGTTAACGCAAAATATTGCATTACACTATCATCTACTAAATATTAAAAAAAATTAGTTTGCTACCTCAGAAGATATTTTTACAAATTGGATTCTGCAAAAGAATAAATGAGCTGAACATCTGAGTAGTTCAAGGCAGAATTCTATTTTTAAAGTAAATTTATTTCCCTTGAATCTACTTCCTAAACTCCAATACAAGAGCTATAGGGATATTTTCTATACAAATTCAGTCTTTCGGGAATTTTTTCCATTTTACTTTCGTATAACACCCTAGGGGCTGAGATTTAGACTTTCAGTTTGCAAGGAAACTGGAAAACCCAAATCAGGGCTATGGGGGACAACCGGTCAACAAGTTGTTCTGAAATAAAATTATCGTCGAAATAAATAATAATAACAACAATAATAATAATAAAAGTATAAAATAAAAAGTAATGAAATGAACATAAAGACAAAAAACAACAAACTTAAAAAGGGAATACTTGCTTTGCATGCTCAACTTAATGTTCTCAAGCAAGAGGTCTGTGGAGGAAGTCGTGGATGTAGTAGAAGTAGTAGTTCTAAGTTTAGCTTGAAGTTTTGCTTTCTTCATATAGTTCGCAACAAACTGAACCAAATCAGTTGGTGTGAATTTTTCAATATCTATACCAGTACCATTGTCCAAATGTTCATCGCTTGTGAAATCTAAATTACAAGCCGGCTTCAATGGTGTCAAGACAGCGCCATCTTTGAACTGTATAAAACTACGTAGTGCCGTGGCGGCCGCCTCAATGCGTGCGATCTTTTTACTGCGTCCTTGTCCCAGATATTTTTGGCCATCAACCTGAAATGGAGAAGATTAAAAATAGTTTATTAAAATATTTTATTTTCTTAGTGTGACAGACGAAAAAAAGTATATGGGCATTTGTTTACAATCCTTGGAGTCTACTTTGCAATAGAACCACTGATATACATATCACTCAGCACAAACAATAAAGAGAAATCCTTGCAAAACATACAAATCAGCAGACTTTAAGAAATTTTCCCTAATAAAAAAAAAACACAAGTCAAACTTGTTGAGATCCCGCTGTGAGGGAGAGCTCACATGTGCGCCATCATACCAAGACGGGAAGACGATGGTAAATTGTTGAAATTTGTCTTTAAAAGTTTTGCAAACCATAGCGTCTTCTCACTATTGTTTACTATTTTCATTCAGCACTAATTTTTGTTTATGAATGTTTTTGAGATGGATTTTTTTACGGAACTACAATCCATTCCAACATAATACAGCACAAGTGCCTTGCAAGTAAATATCCTTTTCCTTCGTCTACAGTCTTTTCAGCCAGCCCAAGAAGACACCGACCGACGACGACAGTCACTCGTTTGCTAAAGTTCCTAAAACAAGAACGAAAAAAACAACTCCAAAGACACAAACTGTGCTGAAGGAACAACTTTTTCACTCGACTCATTTTGTTGTTGCTTGGAGCGCAAACAAATGATGAAGAAAATGAAAATTTAACAACTTTCAAGCAACTGAATATGTTTGTTGTTTTTTTTCTCTCTCTGTCTCTGAAGTGTGCCTTATAACGAAAGAAAGGATACGACGACAAGGAGTGGATGCATCGTATCACCATCAGAGCATCATCAGGCATATGTGACATGCATACCAAAGATTGTATTTCAATAAGCTAAAAAGAAGAAAAGAAAAAAAAAAGTACGACTTCTTAATTTATTAGCTACAGGAGGAGTTTTCCCGAATACTTCACATAGCCAAGGAGTTGTGTTCTCTCATGCTTGTGAATGTCTTCATTAGAAAGTCGCTGGCATACATAAGAAATGTTTTAGGAATTTATTGTAACCATATCGAAGTATACGAAATGATTTGGCTTCGCAAACTCTTATCCGGTAAAGATTTCGTATGCATGGAGTTGAAGGGGGAACACGAAGTTAAATAAATGTTGTCGATTTAAAGATAATATGCATTTTAGTAATGCACAGCGGTTGCGTAATAACAATAAATTTAGCTCGAAAGAAATCTGAAAACAATAATAACGAGTGCACTGAAGGAAAAAACACTTTGAAAACATCATCAACGTTCGTGAACAATTGTAACGTGTTGGGTTCTCGAATTATACGTGAACGCTCGTTGACAAAATTATGGAAATTCAAGCACAAATGTTCTTAAAAAGGCCACATTTCCATACAATGGCGCATTTTTTTAGAAAGCTGTACGTTTTGATAGTGTTCTATAAAAAAAGGCACAAAAACATTAATGTGTTCGCAGATAATATAAACAAATCGTTATATAACTATTTATGGATTGAAATTTAAATTATAAATCGATAATAATAGCCGTCGTCTACAATATAAGGCCGGCGGCTTCATTGCCGTCAACATTACTCGGCATTGGTTTTCAATGTTATTGTTTTGTTTGCGACAATAATTAAAAAAAAAATGGAAAATTGCGGAAGTAACGCTCTTGGCGGAGAGAAAACATTCTTGCCGAATTTGTTGAAATCGCTAATAACGTGGAGGTCAATGAATATTTCGAGCCATCAGGAAATTCGGAATTTCCTGAAGAAGAAAGAGATGAACAATTTTCGACTGCTTAAAGGGTAAGTAAATCGTTTGAAATATTCAATTGCTCATACATATTCAATTTTTGCCATATCTGAATGAGCAGAACGTAAAGGAAGCCGTGTCTCCATTAGGTCTTCGAGCAGACTTTCGCAATATACTTTTTTCCTGGCAAAATTCTCAGGTAGTATGATGTTATAATTAAATGTGCATACCACTAACATCCAACTACTAAAACCGAAGCAATTAAGTCGCTGCCAACATTAAACTTAATTGCATCCAGAATTTTATCGAAGTTAATTTTCATTTCATTTATATCCCATGAACAAAGGAAAAAAATGGTTTAGAATTAAGTATATATCATTTTTTTTGTCTATGTAATTATAAATTGTTTAAACTGATTTAAATCGTTTATATTTATTGGGGTGCCAAATTGAATGGGATTTTGCGTTGCACAACAAGAATAAATGGTGGAAATATGACAACGTACAGTTGCCATATCATCAACAACACGTTGACAGTATAGTACCCCAATTGTGAACACCTTGTTGTCAATTTTTACACAAATCGTTGACAAAACCGCGTTGACAAAATTGGAACATCGTTGACGATTTGGTCACATACGTGTAACGATAGACTTTCGTAATTTTGTTATTTTTTTTGGGTCAACATTTTTTTTTTTTTCTTATTTTCAAATCTTTTGTTTTGCATTCAAAAAGATGTAATTATATAAACATATAAAGGGTGTTTTTTATTGAGGTATAGAACTTCGAATTGAAATAAAACACAAGAAAATCGTTTTAATGTCCATCAATTTGTCTTTATTGGAAGGATAATTTTATGCCATTAATGTTTAAATATGATTTTGGGCATGTGGCCGCCGCGGCTGGCTCGAATAAAGCCAATTCTACAGGTCCAATTTTCAACCACTTGTTGGAACCACAACTCATCCACATTCATGCCATCCAATTCGGGAACAAAATAGTCGGTTATCATGGCTCTGTACCGGTCTCCATTAACGGTAACTGACTCTCCAGCATTATTTCGGCAGAAGTATGGCCCAATGACTCCACCAGCCCATAGAGCACACCAAACAGTCAGTTTTTGTGGATGTAATGGCATAAAATGGACGGAGCTTGCGGTGAACTTCGCGAACTGAACCATTAGTTTCGAAATAAATTTGCACGATTTGCAAGCGTTGTTCTTTTGTCAACCTGTTCATGATGAAATGGCAAACCAAACTAAATATTAATCACTTGACAGCTGACAAAATGGCCGCCAGTTAAAAAAGTGATGCCAACTTAAAGTTCTATACCCCAATAAAAAACACCCTTTACTTTGTTTAATATTAGCCCTTACAGATTTATGCTCCAAAAATACATTTTAAGAGTCCACCATCGGATGTTCCGCAAATCATGTGAAAATTATGTTAGCATACAACCCTCAGTGGGTTAATAATAGTTGTAAAGCCTAGTTTTAATTCCTTTATGAACCCAACCTATTTGTTCAATCTAAAAAATGGAAATATTGTCTTATTTAGATTAAGGTCGACTATGCATGAACAAAATTTCAACAAAATCTAATTTTTCAAAAAAAATTTCAAATTTTGATGGGTTAACCCCTTTGTTAATTTTTTGGTCAACATTTTTTTTTTGTATTTTCAAACATTTTGCTCTTGAACGTGTTCTGCATTCAAAAAGATGTAATTATATATACATATGTATACTTTGTTTAACATTAGCCATTACAGAATTATGATCCAAAAAATACATTTTAAGAGTGAACCATCGGATGTTCCGCAAATCATGTACAAATAATCATAGCATAGGGTTAATAATAGTTCTAAAGCGTAGTTTTAATATCATATAACACTCGTTTCGTTGCTGAAAAATTGGCGAAATAGTTTCAAGAGACTTTCGAATATCTAATTCTGAAAAAAATCTTATTTTAGTTAACATAATCGTTGGCGCTATGAATGAAGACATTAAAGTAAGCAAGTCCTAAGTCCGGAGCTAACTTTATCTCGGTTTGAATTTGTGTATGGGCTGCTAAAAAGTAAATGATTGCCTATAGAGCTCGCTTCGTATGAACTCCAATGACATAATCTCCATAAACCTCTGAATTAATTTCACACTACAGACAAAATCCAAACACCACTTAAATCCACAAAAACGTATGAAAGAAAAAACCTATTAAACGGAGCTAATACCACACACCATTCGTTTGAATAGATCCCAATTAATATGGGCAAATAAAATTTCAATATGTAATCAATAAATATAAAAGCAACAACAAACAGAATCGAAAACAGCACCATAAAACTGAAACAATGCCAATGTTGAGGGGCAGTCTATAAAGGGGGACTAAATATCAAGCTGCCCACGTAGGAGTGGAAAACAAAACAAAACAAAAAAAATCAGCATACGTATCAATGATATGGTTAACCATTTCAGGCCAAAGGGAAACTTCAACAATGCCACAACTGACAATGGGAGCGGAGAGATTGCATTGGCCTAAAATTTAAACTAGAAGCCAGAATGAAGCGAACCGCCCTCACCACGAAGCCACACTGTAGGCTGTGTAAATAAAGAATGAATGGCTACTGCTGTTGGCTCTGCACTGATTGAGGTACAAAAAGCACGTGACCAAAACAAATACATTGAAGGATATCGTTTATTTGTAAAAAATTCAACATATATTAGTCAGAGATGAACGTGTTAAAATTACAAGGCCTGTAAGACTTTAGTTTTACATTACAAAAAAAAAAAACCCACTTGAAAATAATAAAAAAAATGTTGCCTAATCTAGGGCGTTGTGACCATTGGCACTTCTTAATAGCATCTACTTTTTCTCAGGTTTTACTCCAGGCTTTATGTTATTCTGTTTACTTATGATTAGATTAAATTTGAGTGCCTCTTACGCTGTCGATGCTCCTTTACGTTTTTTTTTTTTGTTTCATTGCCTTACATCATCACCTTCAGCTGCAGCATGTCCATGAATGGAGAAGCCAGCACTGAGGGCTGTGTATGCATTTCGCATGGATACACCAAAGAGAGTTTGTCAATAGCCCCAAAAAATGTAGTTGAATTTTTAACACATAACCCCCACCTCCTTCCCCTTCAGCAGTATGTGTGTGAGACAATTCGGTGCAAATTTTTTGTATTTACTAATTTATTTTGAGATTTTGCAAAAAAAAAAATTGCTTTAAAGGCTCAGCCTAAAATTTATTATTCACTGTTTTTTTTTTAAAGGACTTAATTTAAAATAAGATAATGTACACACCTGCTAAAATTGTGCGTTCAAAAGGAAAAGTTCGGCAGGAAATCATAAAAGGCGATGAAAGTCTTAGGCATGTCACAGAAACCCAAATCGTAAAATTTTGAAACCAAAACGTTTTTAGCTTCTCCAGAAAAAGGAAAACGAAAAAAATTTTCGATTTGAAACCCATGACAAAATCTGAAGTGAAATTGATATTTTAAGTAACTTAAACTCCAAATTGAAATGAAATTCTGTTCAAAATTAATTATGGATATTGCTTTTATTAAAAAATATACTAAATACGTTGAGTATGATAATTTTAACATCTTTTTTAACGTATAAAGTATCAGGCATGTCAAAGACATAAAATTGTCACATATAAAATTGGCAGCCTCAACCAAAAACAACCCTTAAACCCCAAAAAAAAAAAATATCTGAAGGAAACTCCGCAAAGAAATGTAAGTATTTGTTTTAATATTAAAATGAATAGCTAATTTTTACATATTTAAAGGGGCAAGCACAAGAACATCGCTCAGGCAAATTTTTTTTATAAATTTTATGGAATGCCACCAAGATATTGCGAGAGGTTACGTGAAAGGAGACAAGGTGGTCGGACAAAGGATCCGATGCATTCCTTAGACGTCGGCGATCTAATTTCATTTGAGAATGTGCCTTTCTCTCTTCTTCCATCACAGCAACAATCGAAACACCAGGCATATTTTTTGATTTGTTTACTTTTTTTTTTAAATAAAATTACAGTCAAAGTGTGGAGACGTATCGAAATTGTTGACGGCGCGGTGGGTAAACCAGCTGTTTCTAATTTCAATGCTACCATATTTTTAATAGAAATATTCGGTTTCCATTTTTTTCGATTTCATCAAACCCAGGAATTTTTGAAGAAGCAAAATTAAAATTTTACGGTTTGGAAACACGAATTCAAATCGTTTTCGTAAAATTTCTGTGATATGCCTGATTGTGATTTTTACCGGAAAACCACCACCGAACCAGGGAAGAGATATTATTAAGTTCTACAATCACTAAAAACCATCAATTCATGTCGGTCAACATAGTTTACAGAATCTCATGGTGATAGTACCAGAAATCGTCGATCAAATCCATGAAATGCAATCTATTATCCAAAGCTATTAAAATCTCAAAACGTAATCGAACTAATTTTCTTAGACTTCTGGGCGGTGTCATTGCCCGCATCAGAAACAATTGTCCTGAAATTCAATATAATGGAAATTACACCGATTCTTGGACTGCACAAAAAAAATGCGAAATTTCATTAAATTCGGCCAACAATGCATCGGAAAATCTGGTTCAATTTGGCTGAGAATTTTTTTTTTAATTTTCTGTTAACTTTGCATTGAGATCCATCGATTCAGCAGCTATTAATTAAAACCACACATTAAAATTATTCCCAATTTAAAAGCATACTTTTCGGCTGGCATACGATTGCCGCCATGGCATACTAACCGGGGCTTTTGGTCTCTAGAGTCATATAAATTACACACACACACAATACAACTAAAAGGCATACCAACACCAACAAATTAAAAGAATGTTGTTTCTTCCTCTACTCCGTTTTGTTTCCGAACTTCATACACTTGTACAAATAATTGCAATTATAAAAAATTAAAATAACATTTAAAGCAGCCCAACAAGCCAGAGAGACGGGGAGGGAAATAACATTTAAATGCAGAAAATAAGGAAACAACGAAATGAATTGAACGAACATAAACAAAAACCCCGAAAAACAATTTATAGCCAACTCTTTGTGAAAGACTGGCAAGTTGTTGGATATACTTATAAAAACCGAAGGTTGTATTATAAGTGCAGGAAACATGAATGAAGTAGGTAACTTTTATTAAGATTTTTTTTTGTTAAAGGTATTTTTAACATCATCCGACTGATGAGAGTACTTTATTAGAGTAGAGATTTGTTTGTGTGGTCCTCTCGAAGGACCATATTTAGCCAAGCCCAAGCTGATCTGATAATGATGGCAACTGCTAGCCAATCTATACAAGAACCTGTTAGTTTGAAGAAGTTTTTTGTTGTTGTTATATACAGGGTTCTCCAACAAGAGGTGTTCATTTGAATCACCCGGTATTTCGGTAGCTGTCACCTTTGAAGCTTGTATTCTCTGACATTCGACAAGTAGAGACTGTGCCATTACTTAAAATAGAACGATACACGCTTTAAGAGCGCATTGTAAATTTGAAAATATTGTAGTCACAGTTCGCAAAACTAAAAAGTTTCTGGACCGTGTTATCTCTCGAAGAGGTGATCACAAGGTGATCTTGTGATTTAACACCTTGCGACTTCTTTCATCCGATCATTTATCTCAAAAAAATTCCATTTTTCTTTGAATACCAAAATAACACCTCTTGTTGGAGAACCCTGTACATATCATTTCGTCTCATTATAACTTAATAATCAATGCGATGTTTTTATATTTTTCGACCTGTCTACCCAATTTATAATGAGTTATTGTTCGCCTCGAAGGACCAAATTTAGGCAATCTGGTACTAAGCTGTTAATAATTAAGGGTGCTATGAAAATTACGATTTAAAAATGCATCAATTTGAATTAGATGGTCGTTCATCAAAGTTCACATGTTTTTGGCCGTCTCGAAGGACCATTTTAGCCAAGCTCTCCTTATAATGTATAAAGTCGATATGATCGTATCAGATCAGAAGGTTGATGCCATTTATTCAACTGTCATTAAATTTTTACATGCGCAGTTTGTAAGTATTTGTTGAGATGTTTTAAGGCCATCTCGAAGGACCATTTATAATGATTATGTTAAGTTTGTTAGAAGACGGGAGTTAATTAGAAAACGGGCGTTAATTAAAGGACGGGCGTCTTTTCGAAGATGGGGGATCATTAGAAGACGGGCGTTTATTATAAGACGAGCGTCTCTTCGAAGACGGGCATTTATTAGCAGTCAGTAAGTATGATTTTTGGACATCTTGAAGGACCATTTATAATGATTATGTTAAGTCTATATAGGGCGTCTATGAGAAGACGGGCGTTTATTAGAAGACGGGAGTTAATTAGAAAACGGTCGTTTATTAGAAGACGGGCGTTAATTAAAGGACGGGCGTCTTTTCGAAGATGGGGGATCATTAGAAGACGGGCGTTTATTATAAGACGAGCGTCTCTTCGAAGACGGGCATTTATTAGCAGTCAGTAAGTATGATTTTTGGACATCTCGAAGGACCATTTATAATGATTATGTTAAGTCTATATAGGGCGTCTATGAGAAGACGGGCGTTTATTAGAAGACGGGAGTTAATTAGAAAACGGTCGTTTATTAGAAGACGGGCGTTAATTAAAGAACGGGCGTCTTTTCGAAGATGGGGGGATCATTAGAAGACGGGCGTTTATTATAAGACGAGCGTCTCTTCGAAGACGGGCGTTTATTAGCAGTCCGTAAGTATGATTTTTGGACATCTTGAAGGACCATTACCATGATTACTGTAAGCAAGTATAGGGCGTCTATTAGGAGACGGGCGTTAATTGGAAGACGTGATCTATTCGAAGAAGGGGGTTTATTGGAAGACTGGCGCCTACTGTAAAGACACTTTAAATTATAAATCATTTTTGGAGACTGATCCGTATAATGTAAAAGAATCTTTGGTGAGTTCTGGTATTTCCCATTCATGTTTATACATATCTGCGGTTATGTTTGATAACAGCAGTGATATGTAAATGTAAATATCATACACATCTCCATGGAAGAGTGTGAACGTACGAACACACGTCATCCTTTCTCGGTTGTATTTAAGGACATACTTAAATGTATACACACACACACATATGACCATCTGTACAAGTTGATGCACACACCACAAAAGCAGAGCAAAAAGAAATGGGCATTACTTGAAGTGTATATTTATGCAGAACCTCCCCTACCCAGAAACAAAATACCAAAGGAAATGTGGCGCAGAGAAATCCAATAAAATATCCTTAACAAATAACATCAGTACATTTAAACACTAGAAACACTTTTATGTGAAACGTCTCAACATTTGAAAGGAGAAAACAAACAAAAAAAGTGAAATGTGCAGGCGGTACATTAAAATCTAAAACAGAAATGCACTTTTGTAACTAAAAAAAAAAATATAAAAGAAAACTGAAATAACTGATCGAAATAGCAAAGAGTTCTGCTATAAACGGCCGAGAAAGAGAGAAGGGTATTTAGGATGCCCTATCGTCCCATCTAAGAAAAAAAAAGAGTCATCCTTTTTCCCAAGAAAATTTCATAGCGAACAAATGACCCTCCTTGGTTTATAATGGTATTTTTCTTAAAGAAACAATGATTCTATTCTCATCCTTTTACAAAATAATTTCCAACTCCTTTGTCCACCAATGGCAACTGTGGGTGTGTTCGACGACAACTTTACTCTACTTCTTCGTAATGGCTATACTTCACCTAATTTACATACATACGTATACAAACCAGCTGACCGCACCATACTGCCATTGTCGCCCAACCGCCCATCCATCTCTTCACTGGGTCAACTAACACTGATGCACCGAATTGAATGTTGGGACTGACATTAAACAAGCAGAAGGATCACATGATGACTGACTGCCTGCCAGTCTGCCTGAATGAATGTTGTTTGGTTTGACTCGGGTAATAGTTTTAGGACTTTGCATCACAGCATCACAAACCAGCCACCAGATGGACACCAACAGTGGCAGCATCAACAACGACCCAACCGAAATTGGAAAAAAGTGAACTATTATCGAGAATACTCGTACATGTAATGGAGCAGCAGCAGCAGCAGCAACCAACACGGACGGTTACTACAGCCATGTATTTCCCCCCCCGACAACCCACTGAGAACTGAAATGCTGTAACAACTACAGCAACAAATAATACCGGAAATGTATGCAACGAAAATAGTAAAGGAAGCAGCACCGCGCATACAAGCGAAACGAAACAAAATGGGATCCAGACGACGTACAAGTGGCCAAGCGCCATCAGGCAACCAACCGAACATTACACGACGTTCGAGGAGCCACTGCTATAAATCAAAGCGGAAAAATGCTGGGCCTCTGCATGTGTTTGTCGAGTGTGGCCGATTGTGGTGGCTGTAGCGGTGATGGTGGAAGTGGGAACATTGAAGGACTAAACTATAAATCAAAATGAATATTTGTTGGCATTAAGCCTCCATTAAGGTTGAACGGTGGCATGAGTTTGGAATAATGATTAGAGTAGTATCGATTTCGTATGTTCCATGCTTGATGTGCTTGTAGTGGTGCCGGTGGAGATGAAGCATAAATATTTCCCTCTAATTTGTTCATACTTCGGGTTTATCTTTAAAGGGATATTGGGTATTTTCAACCAAAGAAAAAAAAGGACCTTTGGGTGGAATTTAATAGGAATGATAGTAAAGTATCTGGGCTATGCAGAAATGAAGGGGGACAAATTAAAGAAGTTTTAAAGCATTCGACTGGAAGAAAGTATACCAGGAAATTAAAGTATATAACAGGTGGGGCAAAAGAAAACTTTTTTTTGCTGTAATTAAAATGAAAAACTTTGATTCTTCTTGTGGATTATTTTTATTTGGTCTTTTAAATTTTTTTTACATCAAGTCGAGAATATGATGTCATGTAAATGGCCGCCGCCACAGTTGCCACTGACATTAGGGGCCAATCGCAAAATGTATTGCATTTTCTGATAGGAGGATTACTTTTGCGCCACCCTTTATGTGTACATAGGCTAGCTCCATTTGGATAAACTGGACAGGGTATAACCCACTGCTTATAGTCAGCTTATAAATAAGTATTTGGTGATACAGACCTAAAACGGTCGGTGAGAATCTTGGATAGTCCAAATAATGCCCAAAATAACTTGGAAAATAATTATGAAAGAATGATTACAACATCCTTTGGTCTTTGGGCAATAGAGAAATATGCTGTTTAGTGTAATCACTTGTTAAAATAATTAACTCTATCTCCAGAAGAGGCTGGAAAGTTCATTGGATCTTTAAAAATAAAAACATCTATACCATAATGAAAGTATGAATATTTTAAGGAGACCTACTCGAAGAAGTCATTAAGAAGGTGGAGGTGGGGTTTGAAAAACTTGAAGACAAGGAAAGGCTTAGTGGCGTTCCGAGTTCGGATCGGAAAGGACATTTTGTAATAATGTATCCTAGAAGAATTTTCGGAGAAGAATGTATAGAGGGTTCTAGCAGATCTTTGACAAGAATGCCTTCCTTTATGTCTATCAAGAGAAGTACATCCAGAAAATCAATTATAAGAAAGATTTCTGGATGGTCTTTCATGAAAAGGGATTCTACAATGTCTGGAAGGTTTTTTGTGAGAAAACCTTCTAGTCTTTTGAACGAAGGCCCTCTAAAAGATATTGTTATTAAGAATGTTTTTTTTGTAAGAATGTACCCTAGAAAGATTTATCGATGGTCCTTCAGGAAAAAGAATGCATTCTAGAAGGTATTTTGGGAGAAGACGATCTAGTGGAAGATTGATGTTCGACTTGAAGGTGTTTCATGAGAAGAACTTACATAAGGTCTATATGGTGAGAAGGCCTTTTTGAAGCTTTTGATGAAGATATTTAATAAGACGGTGGACGGTGTTTCATGAGAAGGACTTACGTAAGGTCTATATGGTGAGAAGGCCTTTTTGAAGCTTTTGATGATTCTTAAAGGTGAGAAGGGATTCTACAACGTCTGGAAGGCATTTGATAAGAACGCATTTGAGATGGTCTTTTGTGAGAGGATATTTTTGTCTTTCAAAAAAAGCCCTACAAGAAGATGTTCGATCAGAAGACCTTCTTTAAGGTAGATTAATAGAAGGCTTTCAAAAAGAAAGACTTCTAAGGTGAGAAGGCCTTCTTGAAGGTTTTGATGAGTCTTAAGGATGGACTGTCATTTTATTTGACAGCTGTCATTTTATTTGACAGCTGTCATTTTATTTGACAGCTGTCATTTTATTTGACAGCTGTCATTTTATTTGACAGCTGTCATTTTATTTGACAGATGTCATTTTATTTGACAGCTGTCATTTTATTTGACAGCTGTCATTTTATTTGACAGCTGTCATTTTATTTGACAGCTGTCATTTTATTTGACAGCTGTCATTTTATTTGACAGCTGTCATTTTATTTGACAGTTGTCATTTTATTTGACAGCTGTCATTTTATTTGACAGTTGTCATTTTATTTGACAGTTGTCATGTTATTTGGGAAGGAAAAGGTCTTCTACAAGACCTTCTTCTGCAACGTTTTTAGCTGGCCTTTTTTCAGAAGGAATTATAGAAGGTTTTTTTTTGTCAATGCTTAACAGAAAGAGTAGGCTTTTTCGAAGGTTTTCAGGAGAAGTCTTTCTTACGGAAAATTTATGACGATGCCTTCCAAAAGACCGTATATGAGGTCGTTGCCGGGAAGGTTTTCGGGAATAAGTTTTTATATGGCAATACCTTTAGAATGTCCTGTATGTGAATAGCTTGCTAATTGTTTTGACGGGAATTTCCTACAGTGTAAAGTCGGAAAAAATAATGCGTTTTATTTAAGACTGTGTTGGTACTCGCATGATAATATAATTAGATAATATGATCAGGGTTTGTTGTTCTCAAATGTACTCTTATTGTTGCTCTCTTTGTGCCGACCACTGTTCAAGAGACATTTGCATACTAGCTGAGCTCGACATATCCATAGCGAAAGGATGCATAATTAGGGTACTCTGTGCTTGAACATGTTCATAAAAACCACACTGCACTAGTATGATCCACCAAGCCCGCCCTCACCCTGCTGCCAAAGTCTCCAAACTCTCTGCATGCGGAAATTTCCGGTTTTAATGGCCAACATGGCAAATATTGTGGTAGGTTGCCGTCATGTTACCGTATGGTTTTTGTGGAATAGAAAGAAGAACCTGTTTTCACCATCCACCACCGGTCACAGTAAGTGAAGCATTCGCCCAAAAAAAATAAAATAAAAGAAACCCGAAATAAAGCCGATTGTTTTAATTGCCCCGAAGAAAATGCCACCATACATTAGTTTAAACTGCGAATGAATGCATTTTATGTTGGCATGTGGCCGAACTTAGATGGGAGCTGATGCCGAAATTTAGCCACCCATCCATTAACATGTCACTGAACACTTTGGTGAATGCGAGGAGGAGGACTAGGAGCATAATAATTTAAAGGGGACCTGTGGTCTGATCCTTTTAAAGCCTTTTAATTACACACACACACACACACAGCACAGACGGCTACTTTCAAACATTGCCATCACCAACGTCACACTCTGCATTTATAGCTGCGTAAGTTGTGCCAGTAAATGCAATTGCAATTTGAAAACGTGCCGTGACGTGACGTGATATAATGTCGGACATTCGCATGCCCTGGCGGACGGCGGTGTTATGGGGGGGCTTTGTCCGGAGAGCGGGGGCTTCTACAACATTTTGTTTGCAAATTTTATTTATTGGATTTTGAAATTGTAGCAATTACGACAGCTCGTTCGTCGTTGCTAAGATAATGAACGGCTATGGCTATGGTGCTGGTGATGATGATGGGATGGAATGGAATGGCGGCGATAGGTTTGACTGCGGCAATGGCCATATCGGATGATTTGCATAAACGTTTCTATTTGCACATGAACGGTTTTGAAAGAGAGTGAACGCAACAACAACCAAAATAAAAAAAAAGCCAAACTAAATATGGAAATTATATGCGGTGAAATGGATTTCTACAGAATTGTTTTCCTAATGCGCATATATACATATATGAGGATATTATTGAAAACCAAAAAAAAAAAAAAATTTATGTTAAACCGAATCAAACTGAGACGCCTGGCAATAGAATGCAACATAAAATTATTTTAAATATCGATTACAATTCGGACCGAGAGTAATCAGAGGAGTGGAAAAAATATTGATTCACAAAAGGGCACTGGAGATTTAAGTTGGCCGGGAAGAACTCTTATAAAAAACAAGGCGGAAAGTCAAATACTATTCCCTCTTTCCTCCATTCAATACCCTCATTTTCAATCGCTAACACAGTGCATTGCATTAATAAGGGGAATCCCCTGAATGTTAATAAAAAAAAAACAACAATTGCTGATCTCAGACATATTTCAAAAATGCCACGATTAATCAACGCACTTCCCACGAAAATATATTTTTCACTCACTGAAAATATCCATAAATGTAGCCAAATAAGCAAAAAATGCTGCCCATAACACAACAATATAGGGTGTATCGAAAAGAATTACGTGGGAGAGAGAGAGAGATTAAGTTGTAGGAAGTCCGAAAGAAGGAAGGTCAAACATTGACGAGCAGGTCTTCTAGATGATCAGTAATGAGATGGTCTTTTAGAAAGTCGTTAACCCTCAAACCGGCAAGACCGCCATAAATGTAGCCAAATAAGCAAAAAAAAATGCTGCCCATAACACAACAATATAGGGTGTATCGAAAAGAATTACGTGGGAGAGAGAGAGAGATTAAGTTGTAGGAAATCCGAAAGAAGGAAAGTCAAACATTGATGATCAGGTCTTCTAGATGATCAGTAATGAGATGGTCTTTTAGAAAGTCGTTAACCCTCAAACCGGCAAGACCGCCATAAATGTAGCCAAATAAGCAAAAAAAAATGCTGCCCATAACACAACAATATAGGGTGTATCGAAAAGAATTACGTGGGAGAGAGAGAGAGATTAAGTTGTAGGAAGTCCGAAAGAAGGAAGGTCAAACATTGACGAGCAGGTCTTCTAGATGATCAGTAATGAGAAGGTCTTTTAGAAAGTCGTTAAACCTCAAACCGGCAATAATTGTGTTTAATTTTATAAAAATAGTTCATAAAAAATATTATCTGTCTAACCGGCCACACAGAAATACAGGAAAGTCCTTGCAACCTGTCTTTTGTTTTACCAGTTGTGCACAAACAAATATTTTCTACGAAATTAAATACAATTAATGAAGCCATCCTCAGATTGGCATTGCCGGTTACGACCTTCTAGAAGGACTCTGATGAACAGGCATTTGTTGAAGCTCCAAAATCCTACCACCAGCAATGACGAAGGGTACAGCAAGTGTTGGGTGAATATGGAGAGTACTCTTCTAAAACCTACTGACGACAAACTAAAGAACATCAGCCTGTACTTATCGCAGACCACAGCGCCAGATTTAAAATCTCTAGCATTTTTAAGGCGAATTTGCTTTTCATTCAATATAAATTTGAGAAGGCCTGCACTACAAAGGACTTCCAGAAGGACAAAAATGTACAAGGTCATGTACAAGAGCCATTACAAATACAAAAACCCCTCAGGCTTCCATCACTCGCCTGACATGGTAGCATTCCTATCAAGAATGCTACCATTATGGCTCGACTCCACAGCCATGGGAAAAGTCAAGTATCAATCTAGTGTATATTTCCAGAGCACAAGAAAAAACGCACTAGTCCCGCCAATTCCCGTTTTACTTTACTGGTTTCCCAAAGAATAAGCCCCGATAGATTTTTTTTGTAATAGGAAATTGTCTTACCTCGGGTTCAATAGTAGATGATATTAAGAAAGTGTTGGGGATCAAAAAAGAAGGCCTCCTGGTAGTAGTTTCTTCTCCAAAAATACCTTGGTCTTTTATGAGAAGCTCATCTACAAGACGGTCTTTTGTGAGAAGGCCTTCTGCCAAGTCTTTTATGAGGTTATCTACCATAAGGCCATTTATGAGAAGGACTTCTGCTGGGTCTTTTATGAGAAGCTCATCTACAAGGTCTTTTATGAAAAGACCTTCTGCTAGGTGTTTTATGAGGTTATCTACCATAAGGCCATTTATGAGAAGGCCTTCTGCTGGGTCTTTTATGAGAAGGACTTCTGCTGGGTCTTTAATGAGAAGGACTTCTGCCAAGTCTTTTATGAGGTTATCTACCAAAAGGCCATTTATGAGAAGGCCTTCTGCTGGGTCTTTTATGAGAAGGACTTCTGCTAGGTCTTTTATGAGAAGCTCATCTACAAGAAGGTCTTTTATGAAAAGTCCTTCTGCTAGGTGTTTCACCTACTACACAGAGAGAAAAATTAACCTCATATAAGGTTAACTTCACCATAAATAAACATGATTTGGAGTCTACGTTATATATGATTAATTAGAACATCTTCTTGTTGACTGGTATTTAACAATAATAATAGTTACTTTAACTACTCCCTGGTTGAATTTTTTAACCATGAAACTTGTTGATATAAAACTAATTATTGTTGTTTTAACAATGCATTGTTGAATTTTTTAACCATGAAAATTGTTAATATAAAAATGTCATTGTTAATTTATTGAAACAATGCATGCTCAATTTAACAATTTTATATTTCTTTGCAGAAATATAAATTTTCCAAAAAAGCAATTGTGTTTGCTTTGATTGCAGGCAAGGTTTCGGAAGCTGTTACAGTTCTTCATCGTTACCCATTTGCAATGATTTCTGCAGCAAATATTGGTGTAATAAGTGTCCTAGCTCGAAGCGATTGAACGAGAACTACTGTTTAGTAGCGCATATCCCAGAAAAAGCAAGCAGTAAAGCATTGAAAACCAACAGCTCAACAAGCAGTGACGATAGCATTTGGTGGTGGGTTTTTGAAAGAGCGAGATAACGTTCTCACATGTTAAGAGAAAAGTAAGAGGGGAAAAAGTCTGGGAGGCGGGGAAACACAATCGCATTCGTTGCAACTTCGTGTAACATAATACTGAACTTCGTCTAACACAAAGCAGTTCAAGAACTTCGACACAACAGAGCCGAATGCTCTTTGAATTGTTGTTTATTTCTCACATTTTTCAGACTCTCTCTCGAAAAAATCAACCTTATATAATGTTAACTCAACTATTTTTCATGTAAATTTGACCTTATATAACGTTATTTTGACTTTGTAATCAAATATTTACCATGAAAAATTAACCAGACACATGGTTAAAAAAATCGTTGTACTTTTGGCTCGGTGTAGAAGGTTTTTTATGAGAAGGCCTTCTATAGGATAAGTTCTAGTACACGTTTGTTACATCTTCTATGGAATCGACTAGGTCTTTCATCAGAAGGCCTTCTGTGAGGAGGAATTTTATGAAAACGGGTTTCTAGTAGGTATCTTATGAAAAGGCCTAAAGTCAGGTGTTCGCCAGTTTGACCGCTTATTTCAGCTTCAATAAATACAAATTCCACTTAAGGTTGGACGGCCGTGGTGTGGTAGGTAGTGTGTGCGACTATCACACCGCAGAACCCCAGTTCAAAGCCGGGTAAGACCATCAAACATTTTTCAGCGGTTGCCTCGTACATTTTGGCGATTTTACGAGTAAGAGATTCATCTCTAAGCCATGTACAACTTCTCGAGAAAAGCATTAGCCGTTCGAAGTCGGCTTTAAACAGTAGGTCCCAGTCAGTGAGTATATAAATTACATCGTAGACAGCTCTCTGATTCTGTTCCTTCATGAAATGTTTAGGGGAAACAAGTAAGTTATTTCAATTAATAAATACTAATAATGTATTGCAAGTACTTTGATGATCTGCTAATCATTCTTGTTAAGCTCTTTAGTCTTTACTATGACTAGAACTTTTTTGGGTTTCTTTACCAACTATTGTATGAAATGGCTATAATAAAATAGGGCTATTGGAAAAACAATAACAAAACGATCTCGCCATTATTCCTCATCTTAAGGATTTGGCTGTAGCCTTGCTCTCGCTCTCGCCTCCCACCCTCTCTTTCTCTCTTTTGTATACTTTTTCACTTCACCAAACTTTAACAATTTCATCATACATTTGGGTGTCATTATAGCCAAGAAACGGCAGCATAATTTGAATTTTGAATTTGAATTTGAATTTTATTTCCATTTTGTAATTTAATTTAATTTACAAAAAATTAAACAAGTTTCAGGTGTCAAATCTCTCTCAATCGCACGCTCTCTAAGCTTATGTTATGTTACGTTCCACAATTTGTTGTTGACAGAATTGTACGAGCGCAGTCACATAACAAACTTTTCCTTTGCACACATAGAGACACAGTAAGCCAGTTCTGTCCAGCTGTCCATCCTGGCCAACACAAAACTTATTTCTCGCCCGAAAAACTACTTAATACTAAATAAATATGGACCATGAGGTGGCGGCATGGTGCGGACGAAGAGAGGACAACACAAAACCCTAAACCCCTTTGAGCTTAACGCATAATCTCATGACAAATAACTACAAAACATATATATATGTATGTATACTCTAATGGAACAAACCACAAAACCACTATATGAATGCCATGAAGGCATCACAGGGTGGTAGGGGTTGGATAACCAACCTACCCAACCTTCCCAGATTACCTGTCGTCCAATACAACTGCAAGACATAATTTAGCATTAGGACAAACAATAAGGCTCTCTCGTCGTTAGACGGAATGTTGGTTCTTTCATTAACACAAATGCAATGCAATGTTTTGTCTGGGTGCGGAGAGAGAGAGAAAGGGTTTAGGTATGTGGGGGGCTGCTGCTGTACATGAAACTTTGGAGTCAACTCCTGCTTTAGTGTACCAAAATTATACAATTTCCAAGTTTATTTCGTTCAAGGGGCTTTGCAACCCCAAATATGTGCCACACAAGTTGTGGCGTTGCTCTTTTAAGGAGGGAATTTCCTTCCTTTCTTTAGGTACGGTTAGTGTGGTATAAATTACTCGTTAGCGTAAGCAAAATAATAGCAGTCAGCAAAAAATTTCTAAATGTTGTATACCTTAAGGGATATTTTTTGATTCCAAAACCATTGCATACTTTAAGATGTACATCTGATTTGAGTTACAGTCGTAAACCCCGATTATTCGTAACAAAATCCCGGTCCCTTGAAAAAATCGCGATAATTCGTAAAAATCCCATACATTTCGGTCCCCTCGATAAATCGTAAATTTTTTCCAGCGAAATGCCTAAAAACCTCTTATAATTCGTAATTTTTCGTTGAAAATCTCGATAATTTTATTAGATGGTGATTTTACTCCGTAAAAATGTGTGCGGTTTGTCCGAAGGCCATTAAAATGTCACAAAAACGGTCGCTTTAAGAACTTTATGAATTAAGTTTTTGTTTTTTTGTTGAAAATGAATTGATTTTAAGTTGCTTTGTTTTTAAAAAATAAAACTATACATACATATAAATATTTATGTATGTACATATATTCATTATTGAATAAAAACCTCGGTAATTCGTATTTTTTCTTTCTCCCCCCAGCTAATTCGAAACCCCGCTAATTCGAAAACCCCGCTAATTCGTAGAAAACGGTCGGTCCCTTGACATTACGAATTATCGGGATTTTACTGTATATGGATAGTTACGATAGCTATCTAATGTTTGCCAATCTAGCTAGAACTTTCTTCGAAAAAATGAGGGAACAGAGAGGGATCTTCTCTGAAATCGGTGAGTTGTGCCCGCTACAATTTTGTGTACGCACAGGCCGATACCTCGAACTTAAAGTATTTTCCAGAGAAGATTTTACATAGCTTAGAGATTACTCGCTTACTCGTTAAGTTTTCCGATCGTAAATGCTGGCGACTGTACGAGCAAGAGAGTAATCTCTAAGCCATGTAAAACTTCTCCAGAAAAACATTAGCCGTTCTGAGCCGGCTTTAAACAGTAGGTTCCGGTCAGTAAGTCTACAAATTATATCGAGTACAGCTCACTGATTCGAGAGAAGTTCCCCGTCTGCTCCTTCATGGAATGTTAAGGGAAATAAGTAAGTAAGTTGAAACCGCCGCTTAACAATATTTTCTCCTCTTACCAAGAAACGAACTGCATAGACTATCTACAGGACCATGACCGTCCCCATGTTATATGTATACTTTTAGGAATATTTGTTGCATGAGAAGTCGGCTGACTATTTGTGGATGTTCTCATCAGGATTCGAACCACACACTACCTACGACACCACATTCGCTCACATTCCACAAGTATATTTTTAGGAATATTTTCTTTTCATAATTATTGCGGCATACTTTATGGCGCAATGCCGTCTGCTCGCAAACGGTATATTTCCCTGTATTTGATTTCGACATGAACAGTCTATGACATCGACAGACTAAATTCAGAAACAAGTATGAAGATGAAATAGCAGACTGCGTATCTCTACCTTCAAGAAACCACAAGACTTAGACGCAATAATTGAGGAGATTTCCCATACGTTCGATAACACCTTTTAATAGCGAACATCACCATTTCATACAACATGAGGGGATTACGAATATCGGTCTCCTTCCAGGACATACCTAGAAACGGTGGACTCCCGCAAATTCCAATGATACCTTTGAGGTTTCCTCAAAGAGATTTTTCTAAAAGAAAATGATCTTACCTCAGTTGGACAAATTATGACTTTCCTTATCGGAATGGATTTCTCTTGGTTTGACAACACTTTATACAGGAATGTACTGGTATAGTGGAGTGCCCCGCAACTTCTACAAATTCCCGTGAGACCTTTCCGGTTTCAAGAAGATTTTGCCCACTACTACTGGGGCCGAATCAGGGCATCCGTAATCGACAACATTTCCGTGTCGACATAATTGTGGATGATACGACTTCTTTGGATTACGGCTTCCGATCGAAATTTGTCTTATTTTTTTGTTATCATTTTTAGTCTCATAGCAGCTGATCTGTCATTAGATTTGTCGATAACGGATGCCGTGATTAGGCCCATGCAGTATACAGAACCTGTGAAACAGAACCTTGGCCAGGATGTTGAGGTATTTGGTGCAGTCCGCAAAGGAAATATCACGGTTTCCTTAATGGGATAGGATTTACAGATGGAGTCTAGTTATGTTTTCCGCCTGGTAAACGGTCTCCTTAATGAGATTGGATCTACAGATGGAATCTGGTTCTGTTTTACCCCTGGGAAACAGTACCATTTTGATTTTTATACACTCCAACATAGGATGGAGTATATACTAAGTTTGTCATTCCGTTTGCAACACCTCGAAAGAGTGATCTGCGACCCTATAAAGTATATATATTATCGGTCAGTGTAACATTCTAAGACATTCTAGCGATGTCCGTCTGTCCGTCTGTTGAAATCACGATAGAGTGCGAACGACCAACGCTAAGAAGCTGTAGGAAGATGTTTTTTGCCCATAAGCAGGTTAAGTTCGAGAATGGGCAATATCGGACCAAAGGGGAAAAAGTTCCCCTTTACGGGACTAAATATATCCCGGCCATAATCAAATTTTTCAAATATTTTTATTCACTACATCTGATTTTTTTTGGTAAAATTGTTCTAAGTTTATATAATTTATAGATGGGGAAAAAAATCCCAAAAATGGGCGTGCTCATGGGTTCCGTGGACCCTTGGGGCCCAAAAAAGGGCCAATGACAAACATTCGCATATGGGTATCGAAGTGCAACGAAATTTACTCACGAACCCAAATATGCCTTTATTTTCATGATTTGCCTTAATTTTTTGATCCGGTTTCTGGGACTATCGGGTCACCAGCGGCCCAAAAACCGTCCCTTGACAAACATGGACATATGGGTATCGAAATGCGAACCCAAATATGCATTTATTTTCATGATTTGGATAAAATTTGTGATCGGGTTCCTGGGACTATCGGGTCACGAGCGGCCCAAAAACTCAGTTAGTTTTCTTATTTATTGACTTTTTAAGGATCCATGATGGAGGGTATATAAGATTCGGCCCGGCCGAACTTACTATTTGTCCACTTGTTTTTGTTTGAATTTACTCCAGAAACATGAACGACCGCCCTCTTCGACATCGTTCTCCACTTCCAGGGTAATCACATCAAGGCATTTTCAGTAGAAATGTAACGTCCCCAATGAAACCCATACCTCGTAGCAACCAAAACCGGTTCGTTATAAATAAAATTATGCATAATTTCGCCCCTGCTTAATTAGATTTACAGCCTTAATCACCCAAAAAAAAAAAAAAAAAAAAAAAAAACGCAACAGCAAAAACACGAATACTACAATAGAGAACACATGTACACACATACATAAGCACATAAACATATGCATACATACATAGCCGTGTTTATATGTACACAATACACACTTTGATAATAATGAAGCTGATGATAATGACGTTATGCTTAATAACATCAGCTGGCATGGAAAACCAACAGACACATAAACTAAAACATATCGGTGTGAATGGGAAATATGAGATTTTGGGCAGAACAAGGCTTTTTTTTTTTGCACTACAGCATACAAGCACATTAAGAAACGCACACACACACATACATACACAATGACATCTACATATGTAGTAGTGATACTTGCATGTGTAGTAGACCGGCTTATTAATGTCAACATCTGTAAAGCTCTGAATGTCTGAGATACAAATTACTCTTGCACGTAACATTTCCCAACGATTGTGTATGTGTGTGTGTGTGTCTATTCAAAAGGGTAGTTATTGTGAAGGTATCCGTATGTGTGTGTGTGTGCGACTTGAAGAAGCTCTTTGCAGCCTTAATGTCTTTTGGATGGGGGGTTGTGGGGGTAACACAAGTGTTGTTTTGCTAAATTACTTGTGAATTCATTTGTTTTCTCAGCTCTAATTAAGGAAATGGAAATAATTGTTGAATGTCGTTAATGGGCCAACGCTCAATTATTGGATTAGGTCCGAATTTGGCCTTCGGTGTGAAATTGCCGGGCAAATCAAATAGCTGTGGTATCTTAATATATATTTACCCTCGACACTGATTCACTGACTCTGTCACGCAATACGTAGGAATTTAAATAGGCATTCTATAATTCTATATAAATTCTATAAATAATAATAATAAAAAAAACAATATTTTTTTTTTGTACAGAAATTGTGTTTTCCCCAAAATTTTTTTTTTCCAAAATTTTTGTCTACAAATTTTTTTTTTACAAAATTTTTTTTCCAAATTTTTTTTTTTCGAAATTTTTTTTTTTAACGAAATTTTTTTTTTCAACAAATTTTTTTTTTCAACAAATTTTTTTTTTCCACAAATTTTTTTTTTTTTGTACAAAAATAATTTTTTTTTGAACAAAAATAATTTTTTTTTTCAACAAAATTTTTTTTCCTGTCTGTTGATGTCGTAGCGAATTTGGAATGTGTCCGATATGACATACGTTGGGAGCCATTTTGACTGAATAATTGCATTCACATAAAGATACGGGTGTTATGCTGACATTTTTGAAAATTCCACAAGGACTGTAAATGTCGTAGCGAATTTTGAATGTGTCCGACATGACACACGTTGGGCGCCATTTTGACTGAATAATTGCATTCACATGGATGTTATGCTGAAATTTTTAAAAACTTTTGGCACCACATTTACTTATTAATTTTAAACATTAATAGATGCTTGTGAACTTGTGAACATTTTATTTACACAATTGCCATGAATTGTACAGTGAAACAAATTTCCAATGAAAAATAGCACAATAGGACGTGGGTGCCACTCGGACAGAAACCATGGTGTAATAAGAAATTTCTAATTATATATTTTATAGAGAATGTAGGTCTTATACAAATTCCAGAGACTCAATGACTCATAATATTTAAAATTAATTCGATATCATCATTTCATACCATATTTATAAAAGATTTCTGTGTAATTGTGAAATTGCATATCGACGGAAAATGGCGATCATATGAAATGCCCAGGGATAAATTGTATCTCAACATGTTGGGCGCCACTTAGACGCAGTAATTTGAACTATTTAAACCCATCCAAATATATTTGACAATTCATATGATTAAAATTTATTTGCCACGAAAGGGGTTAAAGACGACGTCAAGGTATTTTTAAAATTTTTTTTTCCACATTTGTCAAGAACTGGGCAACTATAGGAGAATTTATAACAAATCGTTGGGCGCCACTTTGACAATTATTTTAAAAATTTTAATTATTGTCAGGATATGTGGAACTGTCGGAATTGCATAGACAAAATGTGTATTAAAAATACGTTTCAGAGTGACACTGATGACATTGACTCATTTTAATATTTTTTTCGTAATTGTAAAATTTTTGTTTTATAATTAAAAGTCCGTGACATTTAAGTCTAGTAAAATTTTTCCTTTAAAGTACAATGTGTCGAAACCAATACCTGTCAGTTTGATGTTGTAGGCAACCTCAAAATAGTTGTCTCCCCCCAAAAAGTTTCCTCTCTAAACTATGAACCTCAGCAAGTATTTCTTCTACAAAAGATTCGTCTCCTTTTTGCCTTTTCTGTGTTTGTTGCTCACAATCAAAGGCGAACATAAATGAAAATCAAAGCGCCCCGGTAGGCGAGTTGGTAGCGTGCTTGCCTATCAGCGTGGGGGTTGTGGGTTCGATTCCCACCAGAGGCTTTGATCTGTCGCTGCAAAAATCAAGCCAAATAGTCTTTGTCACTCGGTTTATCCTTGGACCCAAAAATTAGAATATAAATTTACTTTGTATTGTAATTAATAAATAAATAAATAAATGAAAATCATCATACAATGTTTGCCAGTTTTTGCGGGCACATAAATCTACCGCCCCCAAAGTAATAACACATATAAAATATTTGGCATACATTCTCTGTAACATACTTTGAGGCTCTATTGATGTCAACTTTCTGGTGAGGTCACCAAATAATTGTGCACAACGCTCCGAAGGTCAATAGACCCTTTTTAAATGTCGGACAAGCACAAGACCACCCACACCCTGACGAGAGAATCAAAAAAAAAAGAGAAATAACATACTTTAAGTGTTAAACAGATATGTATAGCCTCGAAATGGTATAGCATACCTTAAGGGTGGTCTGTTTAGGGTGAGATGGTGTTGGCGGCGTAGACACTTTTTCAGCGGTTGTTACATTTGTAAGTAGAATGACCCAAATGTAAAACGAAATAAAAATGCGTGACAACAAAAAAAGAAAATGATTTCAATTGGGGTTGGTTTGCCTTTGGGAGAAATGTATAAAACCATAAAGTAGTACATCAGTTTCACGGTGTGAGCGAGATTTTATTTCGTCTGTTATAAATTGCTAGAATTAAGTATTTCAAATTGCATTATAAATCTGAGGTTACTTTTGAATTTAAGCGAAGCCAGCAAAAGTGTGGCCACATGACACGAGTCGTCCTGACGTAACTTGGCCTTGAAATCTAATCCCCTTTTGCAAGTGCATCCTTATTTATCTCTCACTTGGCATACAAAACGAAGGTTTTGAGGTTTTCCAAGTATTCTTGCGCAACCTTGTTCTCTTTTTTCGTCTTCTTCCATTGTATGGCATTTAAATGCCACCGGAATTGCCATCAGTAATTTACTTATTAGAAATAGTATAGCATACTTAGACGGCGGGGGTGGGGGGGAGGTGGAGGAAAGACATCTAAGCGAACAACGGTACACGTGTTTCAGTCGATACGAACAAGTTAAATGTTTGGCAGCCGACACAATCTAAAGCAGACCTCCGGCAAATAATGGTCACTTAAAATTGTTTCCAAGTGGCCGACAGAATACAATGCAAACCTGGGGCCAATAATGTTAACTACTATTATTGTTCCAAATGTTATGTTAGATTAAAAGTGTTTTAGAAAAAATAAAAAACAAAAATATTGATTGGGTAAAAGAATATACGCACAAATAATAAGGTCAAACAAGTGATGAACAACATCATAAAAAACAAATCGGGGACAGAGGAAGAAACAAAAAAAAAATACAAAAAATGTGTTGTGATTCAGAGTTCATTTGGCGCCACTTTGCTGTCAAATTGAAACCAGTGTCACCGGCGTCTATTTTGCAGTGGCAAAAAATAGAAAACAAATAATTGTGGAGCATGCACCACAAAAAAAAAAAAAAACTTGAATTGAAATGTGTGTTGGGCGCCATTTTGTCTCAACACCTGACAAAAATGAGATTTTGGCTCAAACTGAGTCGGAGATCATTGGGGTTGCCCCACTTAGTTTTAGTTCAGTGAAACACACATTTCTTTTTTGTTGCATTGTCAGATTTAACTGTATATAGATTGGATTGGGCTTACCCGAAATCTTTTTCGCCTATAGTACATTGTATATGTTAACTTCTCTGTCACTAACAAAATTTTTTTTTTTTTAAAGCGACTATTCGACTGCACTTTTTGACTTCGTTTGAAAATAAAATAAACATTATGTTATGTTTTCATGCATTATTTTTTTCGTTCGCCTAAATAAGGGAGTAAATATCACCCTCTCGCATAAAACTCCCTACAAGAAATATCCAACACAAATGGTGGTTGTTTCTGGCACATGAGAGACTAGAAAAAGAAAACGTGGAGGATAAACCACATTTAAAACTAAATAGACAAAAAAACAAATGGATTTTAGAATGACATGAAACGATATTATTTTGGGTGGTTTGAAATGCCTCAGTAAAACGGACCTTCGAAAGAGCATCAGTTCTCTGGCTAAGATCTAAATGTTGCTGAGAGCTCGGCCGACAGAAAATGTGTGAGGGTCATAAGGGTTGATTTGTGGAGTCCCAATGATATTCATGGGATGTCTGAAATCTCAAATTCTATCTACTAAAGGTCGTTGTCGATGTTATGTATTTGATCGTAGGACAAATATAATTCATATACAGCGTAGGAAATTTTGTGACGCCAATGACAAAATTTTGTTGCCTTAAAAGAGTCTCCGAGAAACGAAGTAGACAATGTTAAAGCTCAACAATTCTATATAGGGCGTACATGCAGCAACCGGTAGTCTATTTCATTGGACATCTCATCGCTGGCTATCATTCATTCGCATTCTTCAAACTCAGGATCATCCAATACATCAAATCCTTGGCAAGTCATTGACAAATGATCAACTACAGAGTAAGATAGATCAACTGGCCCTTAAAGTATGGGGCAGGGACATCAGTGAGCGTGCAGTTTGATAAGAGAAACTCGACAAATTGACAAGCCAGACAAACAAACAATAGTTTTAAATTAGTAGATACAAATAACACATATTGTTCGTCGCGGATAGGACATCATCCTCATCATGAATTAAATTCTCCCTAAATTTGCTTATCATATTTTATTAGCAAACATTAACATTTGTAAGTGGCGCTATAAATGACAGGCTATGTTGAGAGAAGCCCAAAAACTACCTGATTCTCTGACTGGCCTTGCTGGCCACGAAAATATCTCTGAGCGTATGACTTCACTTAATTTGGGGCCCTGTGATTTTCTTTCAGCGAGAGACTAGAAAGGCAACACGAATTTCAGACGAATTTTTTTTTTGACTTTTATATATTTGGACAAAACAAAGTTCATATATTTTGGTAGCAAATAATTCTCACAGAATTCTCTAGGACGTTGGCTTAAGACCATAGTTCTTTAAACGAGCAATAAGCACACTGTTCGAATTTGTTGGATCGGGCTATAGTTTCATCTTTTTTTTTCTCCAAATATTATGAGATAAAAATATTTATTATTTTTATTTCATCTTCTTAATATATATTTACCCTCGACACTGATTCACTGACTCTGTCACGCAGTACGTAGGAACTTAAATAGGCATTCTATAATTTTCTATAAATAATAATAATAAAAAAAATAATATTTTTTTTTGTACAGAAATTGTGTTTTCCCCAAAATTTTTTTTTACAAAAATTTTTTCGAATTTTTTTTTTTTCAACAAAATTTTTTTTTCCACAATATTTTTTTCCCACAATATTTTTTTTTTCACAAACATTTTTTTTTTCAACAAAATTTTTTTTTCAACAAAAATTTTTTTTTTAATAAAATTTTTTTTTTAACCAAATTTTTTTTTTCAGCAAAAATTTTTTTTTTCCACCAAATTTTTTTTTTCAGCAAAAATGTTTTCCCATATTTCAACGGGCGCCATAGGCGCATTACAACTTACTAGTTAAAAATAACGAAACAACCCCCAAATAACATACAAATGTACCATTCCGACCATTTTGTAAAACGTTTAATAAAATATTTTTGGTATAAAATTCGGTATTTTGAGGTTGCTATTATGACATTTCATAAGATGTTACAATCAATGGTGCAAGTCACTCTAACTTCTGACATCTTTCTTCATTCGACAATAGTATGTCTCGCATCTAACTCTGCAATTTTTCTAATACACACTTTCTAATTGCGACTGATTATCTCTTATATAAAATCGTCATTACAAATCATGGGACAAAGTAGAGTTTAAAATGAAAATATATCTCTGATCAAATTTCGTTACTGATTTTCCCGTTTCCCGTTCTTTTTAAAGAACGGTGTCGCCAACTGGCTTAACAATCCTCGGAAGAGATATTCCGACTTGTCACAGTCATAACATAAACATAATTTGAGATTTCAATAATCCCGTCTATACGGGATTAACCTATTGGAAATCATGTTGGCATCTTCAGTCACCGAGGTTAAAAGATTTCGCCACATACAATTCGGATATCGAACAATCACAGGTGAACTCTAACATTTTAGTTGCAAATCTATCACTAATTAATAGTTGATGACAATCGGGGATAAAAGTAATAACATAAGATAATAAGATAAGACGAAATTGAAATCAATCATACGCACCGCGGAATGTGTGTATTAAAATCAATCATACGCCCCACGAAATGTTTGCATTAAAATAAATCATACGCACCGCATAACATTGTTCATTAAAATCAATCATTCAACAGATCATTCAACACTGGACATCTGAGTCACTGTGCATTTTATGTTCAGCCACACACAGGTAGCATTCTAGCTGATTTGTATCCGCCTGATTAAAAGTTCTCCGTAAATTAATGTCATAGAAAACTAAAGTCTAGAGCTATTTTATCGTACACTTTTATTGAAATTAAATACTTTTAAACAATTATAAATAACCCATTACACTTTCTTTACTTGTCCGCTTGTTCTCTATTTCCGCCACCATTCGTCATTGTGTTAGTATTAAAATAAATCTGACCTTTTTTTTTACATACAACGAATGTATTCGTTTAACCGTCCTCGGCAAATTCTTTTGCGTTTTTAAATAATTTCGTACATTTTCATTGTCATGGTATGTCATATATTTTATCAAGACTTTCATTATTTCTTCACTTATACTTTGGAGCAAGGTCATATAGCAATGCCATATTTCCATGCAACCGATCATCTCATCAACACTCGCCAGAAGAACAATACAGGACGGCAGGGGGGTTCAGGATATGTTTATGTTTATGTCACAAATGGTCCTTAAAATGGGTAATAAAATAAATATATTTGTTTGGTTGTCGTTGTGTTCGCTTGTTCTCACTGTGCCAGCCACTGGTGTTTTCGTTCGTTCTCTCTTACTTATTAACTTATTCTTCGTCTTGTATGAAAAATAAGTTTACATTGGCATACGAATAATTTAATATTCTTGAAGAGTTTTTGAAGAGCGTTGTTCGTCCTGTTATCATTTCTTTTGCACACATTACGATTGTGATGATTATATTTGTTAATGTGTATGTGAAAGAATGCCTGCGTATGTACGTACATGTGTACGATGACAATGACTCGGCTGATGATGATGGGGACGAGAACGAGGATGACGAGGCTGTTGATGTTGGCGGCGACGATAACCACCCGGACATGTTATCATCAGCAGTGCTCCGGGTCTGTCACGCATTAAATTGATGTTCAAATTATGCTGAATTTGTGTGAATGAATTAGCATTTGAAATTGTTGCGGGAAAACTTAATATGTACATACTTTGCCCCCTCAAGGTATGCTCACAAAATGTTTAGCGTTGTCAGCGCAAAAGTGTGCTCTTTTAAAAGTTTACCAATTTAATACAATCACAAAGTTTGGGTTTTATAATAATGGAAATAATAAGGCTGGGCAAGTTCTTTGTGAGCAGGTGCTACAGTAAATAAAATTGCATCTGAGGACCAGGCAAGCGGATGGCTCCTTAAAATCGACCTTAATTCAAAATCTAAGATAGACTTTACCTAAAGTATTTCCCCGCAACACATATTTATTATTTGACCAAAAGTCAGTAGATGCCTCTCTAAAAATGATATGCCCTGTGTAAGCTGTAGTAAAGAAGGGTATTGGAAGAAGTATAGAAATAGGAAGTAGAGCTTGCTGACAGATGTCTAGAATTTGAGAACGCCAGAGCTGGCTGGGAAGCGCACCTTTTTCGCGTTGAGGACTCGATGCAGTATCTTCAAATTGCCCGAAGCTCCATTGAAATGTGTATTTCGGTTGTGTCATTGCGACCGATAGGATTAAATCGTTTTCGATGTAACTGTCGGTATATAAAGGGCGGTCGTCGTTGTGTATTTCTCATACAAACCCAGTGCGTATGATTTATTTTAATTACAGGGTTACATGGTACGTATGATTGTTTTTAACTCGTACGCACCAGTAGGCGTATGATTGTTAACAATTAGCATATGGTATTATGGAAACGACTCCATGTTTGTCTCCCAGAAAGATAAAATAATTGTTTTTGAATCGAAATCTTTGGAAATCCGTTGATTAGATAAGGGCTTAGGCGTCATTGATTCCCATTTAGACACAATTTAAGAATCTTCATTACATAATCCGTATGATTAATTTTAATTTAACATATATGTATGTGTGATTAGTTCGTATTCAAGCATCGTCAAATGCCAGTTCTTGGCGTACGATTGTTAACAATTGTCCTGCGACAAATTATAAAACATTTAACGAGACCACGCAAAAAGTTTAAAAATGTTTTAATTGAATCGGTATAATCGGAATGTGACACGAGTAATGTTTGAAAAACCTTCCGTTGTCGTAATGCCAACGGCTGCAGCATTTCTTGTTTGAACTGACGTGGTGCGTATGATTAATTTTAATTGAAGCGTTGATTGTTGTGAACTCTACAGCCACTGGAGACGCATCAGTGTTAAACATTTAAAAAGGCATTTCATATGAGTGTTGTTTTTTTTCATTACTCATGTACCAGTTTAAGGAGGATTGATTTCTGGTTAAATACACTTTGTGACAGTTAGTTAAGGTCAAAATTTGTGTGTGGCTAATTTGTGTGTGGCTAATGTGTATAGGGTGCGTATGAGTGTTGTTTTTATATCTGTTGCAAAATGGTTTTAATTCCACAGAGGTAAAAGCAACGGTCAACAAAAACATCATTACTGTAACATAAGAGGAAGTGGGCTTAAATGACAAAATAAAATCATGGCCGACCAAAAGGTGGATACATAAACTATATTTAACATAGGATGAAAATCCTTCGCTGGGTGGAAATCGAAGACATCTCAGACTTTCCCACAGAGGATTCAGTGGATTAAAGTTAAGAATTCACAAATTTACCACTATAGAGAACGCAACCACTATTATTAGTAATTCCTTGGGAATACTTATGAAACTTATCACCAAAAAAAAATTACGAAGACCCAGAGGAATCACCCGTTTTAAAATATTAAAAAATTATCCACAGTTGACTGATTTTACTATGTAGTAGTCAGGCACTTCCACTACAATACCAATCATCACTGTCGCAATGAAGTGCGTATGATTGATTTTAATTACCGGTAACATGGTGCGTATGATTGTTTTCAATATTACTGCCCCGGGTGGCGCATGATAATTTAAAATGTTGAAACGGCATCAACATATTAACAATTGTTTTAAATAGTTAAGAGTGAAAAATGTTTTTAATGTCGTAGGTCAAAGTAAGGGCGCCAACATTCCTGGCAATGTATGAGGGGTATAAGGGAAAATCTAGAGCTAATATAATAGTCCGCAAAAGACGAGTGAAGTCGGTGCGGAGAAGCTTTACATGGATATAGCCGATTGAAAAAGAAGTTATGCAGTTCACAAAAATAACTGATAACATGACTTGATCTTAATTACCCATAATGTGTTTCCATTTGACGTATGATTATTTAGCGATTAAATTATGACAGGGTACGTAATGTTATAGGAACCACGTGTGGATTAGCTATCGATTAGGTGTTTGCGTTGTCAATAGGGTTTTTACTTAACGATTCCCGGGGTTATTGGTCGAGTTTTTACGGCCTTTTTACATCTTTTAACCAGGAAATTATACGATTGTTTACTTGCAGAAACATTACTGAACTAGTTGATCTTATTACATTTATATTTTTCACGATTAATTTCGTATAATTTTTATTTAAAGTTTTATTAAGTTTTGAAACATGCTTGAATTATTTATGTTTAATATTTGCTTAAAAAACAATAAAACTTGAGTTTTTTTTAATAAAACTTTTTTATAAAGAACATCAAGTCCCGGGAAGACGTCGAAGGAATTCCGGATTCCCGGGAGTTGAAAAAGTCGGGAAACTAAAAACCCTAGTAGTCATGTAACTGAGCAGTAGAATTTCACAAAAAAAAATAAAATAAGAACAGACGACACATTTTTATTGAGAATGGATAATTTTTCACCTGTAAGTTGTCGAAGTCATTGGCTTAGATATTCTCGGTGAGACAATTACAACTTTGTCTATGCGAAATACAAGCTGGAGCGATAGACGACCATAGGACTCTGTTAACACCCTACTCACTTGGAGACTGCAGCCTTTTGTGACAAGAACTAAATAGGGCTTAGACTTAGAGCTCTTTTTACATGTCTGAGGTCATCTCATTTCGTTGCGATTGCAGATTTCTTTGATTACGTCCAGCGCAGGGTATATAGTGAAGATTCAAATGATTCATCACGACCAGCGACAGGGATGAGGGGAATCTGTAATTTTATTTTGCTGAGATGTCTTACAAGGATTCCCGAGGATATCCGAAATTTGTTCCCCTCTTTTAAATAAAATGTCCCCGGGAATTTGTTCCCTTTTCTCTGTTCCCCTTTTCTAAACGAACTTCAAAAATGGGAATCTTTTCCCCGGAAAAAAATAGGCATTATAAATGTCAATAAAAGGGAGAATGTGATGTGATTTTATTGGGAATTACTCCGTCAATAATTGAACTTCGAAAATGGCAATCTTTTCCCCGGAAAAAAAATGTCAATAAAAGGGAGAATGTGATGTGATTTTATTGGGAATTATTTCGCCAATTAATTGCAAGTGTTCGATTTTTGCAGTTCTCTTTTGGTTTATTCCTATTTTTTTTTTTAGTAAAATGTCTGAATATACAGAAAAAAGTTTAGTCTGAAATTGATTACAAGTTGTTTTCAATAATATTCCAAATATTCCCAATGGATGAGTCGTGACACGCACCGGAATGCGTTCTGAATCCTCAGCTCATGATCAGAGACCTATAAATTTATTTTTTATTTTTGGTTAAAAATTAATTATTGTACATTCCGTCATGGCATTTCGTTACCTTTTCCTCATCTTTCACCTGCATTAAAAATGGTTATTCTAAAAACGACATCCAATCGGTTTCGATTGATTTTTTTTAGCAAATATTGCAATTTAATTCCTCGACGGCCATTCAATAGTTGCAGGTTGTGCTATGCCTTTACTCATTAGTCATTTGGGGTTTTCACTAACCAAATCACTTAGCATTCTCCACTTGAAACACTTGATGGAACTACAAATCCACTGTCAATACACCCCCGCCTAAAACAAAACGTGGCTGGTAATGGATGGCTGAGTTGAGGGAAGCCGTTGATAGTTTCTGGCAGGACAACGAACGCTTTTTTTCGCCGTACACACAATAAAGGTTTTTCTGTCACTCAGCTGCCGCATCAGGCTATGATTAACATGAATTCGGTTATCACAACAGTCGTATCAGTGTAGGCAATGTCTGTGGCAGACGCATGGTGAATTTGAACTAGGGATGTAACGAAGTTCGTTTTCACCTATCGCATCATTTTGAACATTATATTTCGCCAAACCCCCATTCCTTACATCCCATAGTTAAACTCAGTCAGCACATTACTCGTATGAGTATTGGCAATTCCCATGTAATCATATGCCGTTCTGAAATCACATTGGATGATAAGTCTTTTCTACCTACATGATAACAAACTATCGAAATGGAAACTCAATCACATCCCACACAAATAGCCACAAGTCATGGCAGACCTTAACAAACATCGATTTCAACACCTGATATCCACAGATTACACACTAACAAATTGAGTTCTTCAAAGAATATCAACCGCAAAAGAGAACAAACAAAGAGGAATATCAAACGCCAAGAAATGAAACGGTTGTTTCTTTTTCTGGGTCGCAACGGTCCAGTAACCAACTAAACCTGTCGAGTAGTACTCCGATTGAATGTCTGTTAGCTAAACACAGTTTCCGTTTCCTGTTGTGCTGATGCAGCAGCCAACATTCTCCAGCCACCAATGGTCGATTTTATGTCCCTTCCCCTTTTCTATCCCTCCCTCAGTGTCCTCCTGTGTTGGCTTTGCTTTCCATCACAGTTAGAGTACATTGAATTGCCTCATTGGCTGCGGATACTTAGGAGGCTGGGAAGGGGAAATTGCATAAACATGTTACAAAATCAAAAGTGTTTTTCCCATCAATACAAAGGGTGGGGGGTGCGGCAACAACTTGTCCAATGAATCCGGACAGTAATAACAAAGTCAGCGAGTGCAAGAGAAACACAGTTAATTGCACTACTGATTGTCCGTTAATGGTAATGATATTTTAATTTGTAAGTCAATAATAGTCGACAGAAATGAAATTCAAGTGAATGAAGTCTTTAATGAAGTGGCAATTTTAAGTTGACAAAACAGGAGAACGGGGAGAAATCATTGTAATGAGATTTAATAATTTGTGGTAATTACATTTCATTTGATTAATTAGAAATTCGTCTATTGTGTTCGTTCGGGAGTGTATTTTGTTAGCGATTATCAGTCTACATTAAAAAAAAGAGACTTTTCGGTTTATTATTCCTGTAGAATGTAACGTTTCACTAGTCAGTGTAAAAGTCAGGCACACAAAAGACCATCAGGAGGGGTTTATTTTCAGATCACTAGAAAGTCTTATTATCAGATCAAAGGCACTTGGCTCAAGCAGAGATACCTGGAAGGCTTATTTTTATGTGAACAATTGAATATCTGTACGAGACAGAATTAAAAATGCACTCGCACGAATGTATGTTTGTAAGACACTGATTTTTTATTTTTAATATTTTCTTAAACTACCATAAATTTTTCTTAACCTAAACTAATCCTAAAGAAGGAACGAGAACGCGATAGCCGCATGCGTGGGGTTGTTTTGTCAACCCACACACGCGTAACATCTTGTGGAAAATTCCACTCGTTATCACCATGCTCGTCCCTTTTCCTAAAAATAACCCGCCGTTCGATCCCACACACGCATATTTTATTGCTTGCTTATCCTAAAAAACCCAAGAAGTATTGAATGCATACAAATTACTGAATCTAGTACAGTTTTATACATGATTTGAATACATTCAAATACCGAATCCAGTAGAGTTTTATACCATCAACAAAAAGGGATAAACACCATGTGAGGATTTACAGAAATCTGAACATATCAATCGTATCATAATGTTTTTTTCCTCTTTAGAATATATTTTGTTAAAAATTAGCAAATGGAAACTATTATTCGATAATCCACATTTCTTAAGTATCGCCAAGACTTAGCTCAAGTGTTTTTGAGCTTAAGTATAGACGGTGCACCGAGTGGTTTACTTTTATTGTCGGTAACATGGTGCGTATGACTAACTTTAATTGTTGGCAATAAGGGGCGTATGATTGTTTTCAACTGTTCTGCCCCAGGTGGCGAATTATAATTTACTAGTAAGTTGTAATGCGCCTATGGCGCCCGTTGAAATATGGGAAAAAAAATTTTGTGGACAAAAAAATTTTTTTGTAAAAAAAAAAAAAAATTGTTGAAAAAAAATTTTTTGTAAAAAAAAAAATTTTTTTGAAAAAAAAAATTTTGTTGAAAAAAAAAAATTGTAGAAAAAAAAAATTTTGGTAAAAAAAAATTTGGGGAAAACACAATTTCTGTACAAAAAAAAAATATTATTTTTTTTATTATTATTATTTATAGAAAATTATAGAATGCCTATTTAAATTCCTACGTACTGCGTGACAGAGTCGGTGAATCAGTGTCGAGGGTAAATATATAAAGGGTGTTTTTTTATTGAGGTATAGAACTTCGAATTGAAATAAAACACAAGAAAATCGTTTTAATGTCCATCAATTTGGCTTTATTGGAAGGATAATTTTATGCCATTAATGTTTAAATATGATTTCGGGCATGTGGCCGCCGCGGCTGGCTCGAATAAAGCCAATTCTACAGGTCCAATTTTCAACCACTTGTTGGAACCACAACTCATCCACATTCATGCCATCCAATTCGGGAACAAACTAGTCGGTTATCATGGCTCTATACCGGTCTCCATTAACGGTAACTGACTCTCCAGCATTATTTCGGAAGAAGTATGGCCCAATGACTCCACCAGCCCATAGAGCACACCAAACAGTCAGTTTTTGTGGATGTAATGGCATAAAATGGACGGAGCTTGCGGTGAACTTCGCGAACTGAACCATTACTTTCGAAATAAATTTGCACGATTTGCAAGCGTTGTTCTTTTGTCAACCTGTTCATGATGAAATGGCAAACCAAACTAAATATTAATCACTTGACAGCTGACAAAATGGCCGCCAGTTAAAAAAGTGATGCCAACTTAAAGTTCTATACCCCAATAAAAAACACCCTTTATTAAGATAATGCTGATATGATATTAAACAATTGTTTAATATTCTTTAGAAGTGATAAACGTTTTCCATAGAGAGCTACGATATCCTTTCAACAAAATATAAAAAATATACAGGCATTTCTAAATGACTAAGCTGATTTTAATAAAATTGCAGGCTTGGTGATCATTAGTTTGGATGGTGGACCCAGAGAGACTAACCAGAGGTGATATATGAGGACCTAAAACTGGAGTATCCGTCAGATTGTTTATTCCATCTTAGTAGGTACCTATCAAAACATACGTTTCTTAACCGAGTCTGCCCATAAAGACTGGCCACAAGATAAACGCCACGATTTTTACAACCGAAATTCGAAGTTATTTTTGTTCTTGTCGGGACGACTCTAGGAACGAGCAGCACAGTTTGTCCACTGTACTGCCGGCACCGGTCCCATTTTAATGACAGCTTCTGAGGTAGGATGTCTCAGAATGAGTTGGGGGACCTTGGAAACGTGTAATGCGCCAACATCCAACTTCAATGACAATCATTTTTTTCTAATCTGCATTAGGCGGGCAGCAACCTCACTTGGGGTGAGATTGTTACCCGCCAGCTCAGCCTCATGGGGAACTTCCGCCCCTGACGATAGGGTAGACGCCAACGGCTTGTTTAAGTTCGGAGATGGTTGAGGGCCAGAACTCAATGAGGGATAAGTGTTCGGATGCGTTCTCGCCCTTTTAATTCGTTGGGGTTTGGGCAGAGGATTAAGTGGAACCGGGCTAGAATTGTCGACAACGACATCTGTCGGCCGTGTAACTCTTCTGAATTGTTCGATTTGTGTGGATCTTTTGCTTTCGGTTCGTCTTCTCTCAGCAATTACTATTGCAAATGCCGCTTCGGCACCTCTACGCAAAGCTGCTTTTCGTCTTGCCCTTCGTTTTTGATTTTTAGTCGGAGTCGGAGTCTTAGTCTTATCTTCTTTCAACAATTGCTGCGTCTTCGGCAATGCATTGGATGGGGCCCCCAGACCTAATGCCCCGACCGTCGAAACGGATGGATTACGACCTTTGGCCGTGCCACCACCTGGGGTAGTTATATTCGTTTTGTTGTCCATTGCATTGTAAGGTGAGCCGCTGTGCCCGGGCTCGGGGCTGATTGCTTTATACCTACGGCAAGGTAACTAAGGGTCCGCGGGTTCGTCACACCCTTCATCATTCTGGCAGGAATAAATGCAGCCCGTTTAGTGCGCCAAAATAGGGCGGCAACACACCGCAATTGCTCCTACAAGAATAATGCCCTTGCGGGCGCGTGACAAAGGTGGCGAGTTGGTACCATTTGTATGGAATGCATGAATTAACTAATAGGTCGAACAGGAAACTGTAGATGGCTTTACTTAACTAGTTAGAGTATTTACAGTTAAACTAATTTGCCATTGATAAGCAGGCATCGTCTAATAAAAAACTGTAGTAGGGACTTACGTTATCAAGATTATCTTTGTCTGTAGGTTACTACAGAAAACATTCTTACCTGCAAATAGACAACAAAATATAGCAGACACATATTAGACAGTTTTATAGTTGAAATATATAAGAGACTTTAAATTAGTTTTAATGTGTTTTTATAGTCTTCCCAACCCCTACAAAAAATTAAATATTCTTTATAAATATTTATTTTTATCGTTTGATCTTTGGTAGCCCGATTTTGTTTTTTTGATGTCATTTTTATTAAAACTCAAACTAAAAATGATTTAAAACAAACAACAGATGATCAATGACAGTGCTGGTACTCCTGAGCAGGGATGAGAAAGCAGTACAAAACCATAAAAGTACTAAGATAAAAATCTTAATATATATTTACCGTCGACACTGATTCACTGACTCTGTCACGCAGTACGTAGGAATTTAAATAGGCATTCTATAATTTTCTATAAATAATAATAATAAAAAATAATATTTTTTTTTCAACAAAATTTTTTTTTTTACAAAATTTTTTTTCCAAATTTTTTTTTTCAACAAAATTTTTTTTTTTTAACAAAATTTTTTTTTTCAACAGAATTTTTTTTTTTTCAACAAAATTTATTTTTTCAACAAAAATTTTTTTTTTCCACTAAAATATTTTTTTTCAATAACATTTTTTTTTTCCACTAAAAATTTTTTTTTTCACTAAAATTTTTTTTTTTCAACAAAATTTTTTTTCCATATTTCAACGGGCGCCATAGGCGCATTACAACTTACTAGTTCATACATAATCAACATGTTAAATAACTAACGCTTTCAATAAATTTACTTGAAACAAAATTAAATATATTTTTATGGGAGGTACGAGAAGGAAAAAATGCCATAGTTATGCGGTGCGGTCCCACTGGAGTCTGTAATCTAGTGATGCGGTTGAACAGGAACTCCGTTCGACCACGTAAAAACGTAAGTTAATACAACAAGAACAAAGACCGCATTCCCCATGAATACACAAACGGCACTGACATCATCCTCATCATCATATCTGATGATTTTTCGAAAATCAAGCACTCGAAAATAGGGGTTTAATGGTGAATGAGGACTAGAGTTTTTCATTTCGTATTCTCGACAATCCCACAGTTTCCTAATGCCGCAAAAAGTGGCGGGAATTCCCGGGAAGAATAACCCATTCTGGCAACAGTTTTGTGTGGCAATAACAGGTGTTTTACGAACAGCTGTGCCATTGCAACAAGAGAGTTTATTTGAACATATTTCTTCTTCAACTTCCAAGGGAATTTATGACCTTTTTTGTTTTGTTAGTTTTGAAACGTATAAATGATTTCTCATTAGATGGAATTCGTCTGCAATATTTGCTCTAAAATTATTTCTTGCTAATGAAAAAAAAGCCCAAGCGGCCTTATACCACATTTGCAACATGGGAAATTAAATTTGTTCATTTAAACATGTTTTGTTATTGTTCTTGTTTTTGTTACATTAAAAAAGTCTTAAGAATTTTTTAATAAAAATGGATTAATTGAAATATACATTTTTTTAAGTTGTATTTAGTGGGCGGGAATTCCCAGTATTAAAAAAAATCGATTTCCCGGGATATGAACAAGCGCGGGAAAAGAAAAACCCTAATGAGGACAAGACAAATGTTATGCTTAAAACAGCACGAGAAACGTCGCCGACAGAAAGGCGGCCGTGTGTGTTGAAGCGTCGATGTAGTGAAAGAATTGTTCGACCTCGGAACCGGCATCAATGGAAAGAATTATGTGCCACTTTGAGCTAAACAAAAACTCAGGAAGAGAGCCCAATGTACAACACGCTTTTTTTTACCAATGGAAAGAACTATGTGCCACTTTGGGCTTAACAAAAACTCAGGAAGAGATTCCACTGTACAACACGCTTTTTTACCCGAGGTGCTGTGCGAGGTGAGGCAGTGATGTGTGTTTTTAGAAGAAAAAAAAAACAGGCATCTACAGAACCTAGAACTGCATGAGCTGCTTCATCACGACATTAATGTAGTTAACCGGGCACCTAATATGCCAAAAATTAAGAGTTCCCAAAAAAAAATTAAGAAAATCATAATGAAAAATTCAACAAACAAATTGTGAAGTTTTACCCTTAATTTCTAGGTAGTATTTCATTTTTAGGAAAAATTTTCATATAAAACCCAATTTGGTGCGATTCTTCATTTTTGAATTGGGACCATTTTTCATAGGGCCATTGCACCCCATTTGGATAAAATGAAATGTCCATATTGCCGGAAAGACGATGAAGGTATTTTGACATTTTATGTGTGAAAGCAAAGTACATATAATTACTATTAATGTATAAATGTAAAATTAAAGTGTTTCTAGTACTTTTTTTATTTTGTTAATAAATCCAAATTACGAAAATCTTTTCTTGTTTTGTTTAGGGGTATTTTTCATAATATTTGGAGGATTTGGCATTAAATAACACCGTGTTACACACATTCTGTCCTATGAACCAAATTTACTTTTTCGGAAAGGGGATAAAAAATAAAAATACACGTGTATCGGCGATTTTCGTGTACACGTCAGAATGTCTGTATCACGTCAAATTTTTTAAAAAATAGATTTCTATCAATTCTCAGATTTTCCTAATTTTTTTTTTTTAAATGGTTATCGTTTTTTTTAAGGTTTTAGTTCAAAAAACATTTTTTTTTCGTAAGGCTAAGTTGTTTAAAAATTTGGAGTCTCTTCAAGTTATGCTAAGAAAAGTGAAAAAAATATTTTTTTTTTCAAAAATAATAAAAATTGGGGAAAATCTGAGAATTGATAAAAATTGTTTTTAAAAAAATTTGACGTGATACAGACATTTCCACGAGTCTGCCTGCCAAAAATCAGCTCGATTGGATCACTGAAAAAGGGTTAAAAATCGGTCGAAAGGCTTTCACACAGGCCACTACGAGCTTCATACTTCAAACTTAAAAAAAAAAAAAATTCTGACGTGTACATGAAAATCGCCGATACACGTGTATTTTTATTTTTTCCCCTCTTTCCGAATATGTGCATTTGGTTCATAGGACAGAAAAAAATATATTTTTTGTAACACGGTGTAATTTTTCGTCAATTTGTGTGTGAATTTTTCAAAATTTTTGGAGAATTTGTCACAATATAGCGATTGCGCTGTCTGTGTGACATGTGTGTAAGGTGTTCGAAAATAACTATCACAGAAGGCTTAGACAGAGAACATCGAGACTTTGGTAGAGGGACCCATTGGTATCATGAACTGGAGAAAGCACAGACAAGATCTTAGTGCTTGTTAATTGGTTAATAAGGTCGACATAATGGAAATGGAATGACAGGTAGAAACTATGTCATTACTAAAAAAGGAACGATAAACGTTCAACAACGCATTGATATTATTAAAATTCACTACAAAAATGGTGAAAATCTTGCAGTCGCAGTTTGCAAAACTAAAAATTTTCCGGACCGTGTTATCTCTCGAAAAGTTCATCACAATTGTCCACCGCGATCTTGTGATTTAACACCTTGCGACTTCTTCCTTTGGGGCCACGTTAAAGATAAGATCCTCGCCAACAGCCTCGAGCGTCGATTCAAGTCCTCAAAGATAGAATTCGTGAGGACATTGGGCTTGGCCCTTTGCGATTTGGTTATGGAGAATTTCATGAAAAGGATATGGCCCTGTATGCGTGATCGTGTTGGCCATTTGGTTGCTGTTGTTTTTCAGTCTTTATTATGAAATAAACATCCGATCATTTATATCGACAAATTCAACGAAAAATGGAAATGAAAAAAAATATTTTATTGGCCTTGATGGTTTTATACAGTAAAACCATCAAGGCCAATAAAATATTTTGTTTTGTAAAAAAAAATTAATCAAAACGTAAAATTAAGAGCAACAAAAACTTAATAGCAACCCTACATAAATTACAGGACAAGTGCGGCTAAGCGTGGAGTTGCCATATCCACCAGGTACTTTGACCGAATAGCAGCAGGACTACTACGTGTTTCATCTCTTTCTTTTCATACTTCATGTTTCCGGATTTATTATTATTTGCATGTATTGGGCTTTGTTATTTCATTCATTATGAATTTATTTTTATTGAATGAATGCCTGTAATTGATAAATTTGTTGCTACCCAAAATAAGTGAAATCCTTAAGGTTTTGTCTATGTTGACATGTCAGCCATAATAAAATCCAAACTTACCAGCGAGCGAATCCACCTTTTCAACATATTTGACCTGATTTGCTTGCATTTGAATTTACAAGGGGGGCAGAGTGGGAGGTGGATGGCAACATGTGCAAGAAATGAGTACTGCTATGGAATCTCCATAAAATATGTGTGTAATGTTAATAATAAATAATAAACAAATTGACAATTGACAAAAACCATGTCTAATATGGCAATAAACAATAAAAAAAATAGTCAACAAAAAAAAAAGAAGGTAGTGCTGCTTCTGTGGTACAATTCATATCAAGTCAATCGATATGCTAATGGAACTATCGTTGGCTGTACGATGATGGCTTTGTAATAAACAAAATGTAATTCCCAGAGCAAAGTCAAGATGATGATGACATGGCGGGCCGTCACACCGCGTTCACATTCAGTCGGCGATGGTACACAATCATAAATAACCAAATTGATATTCGATTGATTGCTCGTTTTGGTTTTGTTTATACAATTCATTCATTAGCCATAAACCTCAACAGCATTTGCCCAAATCAAGTGAATTGAAGGAAGGCATGCATGTTCCAAATGTTGAAAACAATTTCGACAAAACAACTCAATCTATTGTTGTTGTTATTTCACCCCTTGCCTCAGAAGCAATAGATTGAGTAGCTCAAATCACTAAACTCTAATAAAAACAAATCACAAATCATTAGAAATGAAATGATTGTTTAAAGAAAACAGAACAAATTCTAAATTCTGAAGGTGTGTATACAAAAAAAAAAAAAAGGAAAATAATCAAATGAACAGTTTACTGACCAAAAACAAAAGCACATTTCGAGGGAGGACTAAAGTAATTTTGGAGGTTTATTCCCCTCTTCCATTTCACAGAAATGTTTTTTTTTTGTTATTATCGTTTTAACCCTCATTCTGACTTTCGGCCCCGACCCCCACCCTGAAGAAACAATTTAACCAAAAAACAAAAAGGCAACTAGCAAATTATGACAAGTAATAACGACCGTCTCACATTTTTTATTTCCCAGGTTTGATTCCAGGTTTGGGGGGGTTCCTTTCCTTATTCGCTTTCTTCATAGCTCCCCATACTTTACGCTTCCTCTAAACTTCCTTTGAATAATAAAATGAGCACACGATATTTATCGTTCCATTACTTTCGTTATTTTTCGGTTACGCTGTTTCTATGTTTTATTGTTGACGTTTTCTCTTTTTATTTTGTGCATGGGGGTGGTGGTACAACCCGAAAATGTAATCAGTGATACTAACTCGAATTTGTCACGCTATTCTTGTTAATGTTTGAATTTGCTGAACAGGGTTCGTTGCCATTGTTAAGAAGAAACCACAGCAAAACGTACGTTTTTTTTTTATTTACTTTTGTTATGATTTCGTTTCGCCATTGAAAATGCCCACATTATTTTTTGGAAATATTCCCCCTTAGATTTAGAACAGAAATGTGAATATATTTCAAATGCTTAATGCTTAACACAACATAGGTTTAGCATAGGACAATCCTTAGCCCATTCAAAAGGATTTCCCACAGTTAAAAATGTCAAGGGATTCGAAATCGGGACCCTGTTTTTTTAAAATATAAAACTTTTTTTTTTAAAAAAATGTCTTGGTAATGAAAGGGTTAAGAATGAGGCGAGAAATGGTAAACGGCCTGGTCTTAAGTGCCTGAGAGATGAGAAACACAACTCTCCTGATCTGTTTCAAATATTTGGAAATATTCAAATTTACAATTAATTTGTGGCAAGAAAAAGTTATAGTTATGAGAGCTATCAAGACTAATTACCGCTGACTGTAAATGTGGATTTGAAGGCACTTCTTCAAAGAACGCGTCGCACAAAATTCATCGGTCAAACAAGGGGTTTTTGTAATTAACAATTTACAGCTGATGATTTTTCGTTGAAATTGTTATAGCATTTTGCCTTCCAGAATGAAGGAACTCCTGAGGAACATGTTCTAGAATGCGTTTCGGAATTTTAGATATGGAAGCGGGACAAATGTTACGACAATTTCGCCTATTCACCACAAGGAAACTAGAAAATGTAAACTTATTCCACAATTATGCTTGGTCGTCTATTAACAACTCTATTCTGTATTATTAGAACCATTGTGAGGTTGTAGTGTTTTCTATGGGGGATAATGAACAACATAAATTCATGGGAATGTCCACATCTATCGAAGATAATGAGCTAAAAGGTTTCATAGTTACTCCCCTATTCCAAAAAAACAAACACTTTAATAGAGGATTTCAACACGAACACAATTCCCCTCAGAAAAATACCCACAACATTGTTGGCGATAATCCATGCGGCGTTTTTTTTTTGTGATGTTAACTCCTGTTTAAAAAAGTGAAGTACAGGGATTATAATGTCCCTTACTGGCAGAGCGTATTAATGATCTTTAGTGGATGTTTTATTTAAATACAAACAAAAAGGTGTAGGGAAGAAAAACATCAAAACTCTCTTCTGTCCTTCAAAAATACAAAAAGTATGAAAAATGATATAAAAAGCGAAACTGCGAACACGAATAATCCATAACTTGTCCATATGGACACGTACTTTATTTTCTCGTGTTGTTGTTGTTGTTAAGCGTTAAACCCTGGCGACGTTATTAACGAGAAACAGGGAATATGGACACATATATACAATCACTGAATATCGGACAGACGTTTGGAGAACAAGGACAACGAGCGGACGGACGTTGATGCGGCAATGTGCCGGCTTATTCTCTGCTGTCATAATTCAAACGTTGTTTGAGTTTGAATTATGACTGCAAACAGAACAAAAACCAAAATTTAACTGAGAGCGGCAGAATATCAGAATATAAATGCTGAGGACTGTCAAATTTTCTATATTTGTGGTTTATTTTCTTTTGTCTCTAAGGAAACAATAAGGAAATATTTTTGTTAAAAAAAAAAAACAAAAATAAACATAAATTCTTGTCTGTATGTATGATATCATTGCAGATATATGAAAGAATATGTTCATAGTGAAGGTCTACGTATTCGACATTCAACGACAATGGGAGATCATCGAAATATTTTTAGAAAGCTGCCGTCAGCTCAAGGTAGAGCCTAAATTGGCTTTATGTCCTAGTTTCTGTGTGACCCCACTTTTCCAAAACTAACCTACGGAGATTTTCTCCATTCTATTGAATTAGTCGTAATTAACATAGATTTCATCCTTGTGTTATATTTAACCTTTAATAGAGATAGATCGCCTATGGAGACCATATCGCTCATTTACTTCAATAGTGTCACAACTCGAAATGTGATTTTTTCAAGAGAGCCGTTTAAAGTTTGCCATTGCGTCTTCCTTAGCAAATATAGGACACAATTAATAGATTTCCTGAATACAGTCAAGCCCTGTATTATACACGCAGAACAAAAGTCAACTGAAATAAGAGATTTACATAGATTTTCTTGAGGAGAACATTAAAAAGTAAATTTTGAATTGTGACACTATTGAAGTATTTATTTATTTATTAATTACAATACAAAGTAAATTTATATTCTAATTTTAGATCCAAGGGTAAACCAGGTGACACAGACCATTTGGCTAAATCTTTTGCAGCGACAGACCAAAGCCTCTGGTGAGAATCGAACCCACAACCCCCACTCTGATGCTATTTAAGTAAATGAGCGATATGTTGTGTGTTTCTTCTTTCTGTTTTTCGCCTAGCAAATTGTACATCTCATTACTGCTAGCATTACCCAGTAATTACATTATCCTTGTCATTACCAGGTAATGACATCTAATTACCTTTCGCACTACCCAGTATGACATATTATTACTGTATTGCCCAGTAATGACATCTCATTACCCCGTAATGACATATAATTACCTTTAGCATTACCTTTTTTATTGCCCAGTAATGTAATGACATCTCATTACCACAATCATTAACCGATAATGACACCTGATTACCGTGAGCATTACCCGGCGATGGCATCTCATTAACTATAGCATTACCCAGTAATAACATGTTATTACCGTTATTATTGCCCAGTAATGACATCTCATTACCGTTATCGTTATCCGGTAATAGCATCTCATTACTAGAATCATTAACCGGCAATGACGTTTATTACTGTTAGCATTACCTGGTAATGGCATCTCACTAGCCTTAGTATTACCCGGTAATGATATCCTATTACCCGGTAATGATATCCCATTACCCGGTAATGATATCACATTACCCTGTAATGGTATCCCATTACATGGTAATGACATCTTATTTCTACAAGCATTACCCAGTAATGACATCTCATTTCTACAAGCATTACCCAGTAATGACATCTCTTGCTACGTTCATTACCCGGTAATGACATCTCATTACTGCGATCATTACCCGTTAATGACATATTATTACCATTACAATTACCCGGTAATGACATCTCATTACCGTTAGTATTACCCAGTAATGATATCTCATTACAGTCACCATTAATTCTATGTAATGATATACCAGAATGGCACGAATTTAGTTTTTTTTAATCGGACCTTAACAGTTTCCTACAAAAGAAAACCTAACGACGTCAAATCGCAGCTCCAAGACGGTCAATTGACATCGCCGAGACGGCTCATAACAGGTGGGCTTTGCCGTGATGCGCACCACTTTCCTGAAACCAAACATCTCTAAGTCCACGGGCACAAACTATTCTTTGTCATGTCTCTGCACCGCCCACCGTAAAGCGGTAGAAGAATGCGCTAATCATACCTTCGGCCACAAATAAAAACTCAAGGGTGACCAAAAGTTCGGAGTAGCTTTTAGTTGAAAGGTCTGACCGAAGACTAAAATCCGGTCCCCAAGAGCTGTTTCGTTAATCTCTTCGGCGAATAACCATGCTAGACAGGCCTCAAATCATCACCAAGAGGAAATTATGATTAATATGAAATTCTTGAAATTGTTGCTGTCAGTTTTGATCCCAAAGGGTCTCTACATTGGTGATCCCAAAGGTCAGCGGGCCGACGCGTTTTAAAGTATTCTGCTACCGCGACGTAGCCCCTGAGACTCAAGTAAAACACATGGATGGCTCGAAAAAAAAGTCTCTGCATCAACTGAAAAATATCTATGGAATATCATCAATAGGAAGTAAATATTCTTACACTTCAAAAATACTTTCGCTGTCCACTATTTTGTAGTCACAAACTAAACATAATCGTTCTTCTTCCCCATTCTCGCAATAAATGTATGGCCTTTCGGCCAGGATCCCCCAACGGTATTTGCGGCCTGCACAAGCCCACCCAACCGCCAAAAAGACGCCAGACGACGACACCACAAACCGCCGGAAGTAATTCATCTTGCGATAATTCATTTTGCGTTACGATATTTGTCCTTTAGCTTTCGCTGTGAGTTGACACAAAACTATCGTATCCGACATTAGCAATCAAATATAAACCGCAATCATTTAAGCTGCACACACACACACACGCACGCACACTAACACTAACAGTCAAGCGGTCATTTCAACTTCAAATGACATTTCCATGCCCCTTCGAACTCTGTCCGTTAGCCGGTCAGCAAGAAGGACCTCCTGCAGTAGGAGGTCCTCGAAAAACAAAATATCATGTGGCACAATCAGTCATTTGTTGGTTGCCAAGAGATACATATGTATGCATGGACACCGGACTGCCATTGTCACCGTCATCGACTCGAAACACTTAGACGACGACGTCACAGTTGGAGAACTAAACAGAAAACAACAAAAAAAAACAGGAAAATGTTCAAACTTTTTGACGTTGCTGTGCTGGTGGTCAATAGTTGCAGCTCCACTTGTATGTTGCAAGTGCAATGCCAGCAATTGCTATGTTTGTCTGTCTGTCTGTCTGTCATCCCTATTGTTTGTCCAACTTTACGAATGTGGTGGGTTTGGTTTGGTTGGTGCTTGCAAGGGGTCCAAATAAAAATATTTCAGTTGGAATTTTTGCTGTCGATTCTTTTGATTATGGACAATTGTTCATGCGGCCTTTTCTCTCTCCGCATCTCTCTCTCTGTATGTTTAACAATTCATTTGCTGCGCAAATACATGCAACAATCAATCGTGTTTGAAATTGCAGTTGTCTTAAAGGACATTAAGCAGGGACGGGCAAATGGACGGACAATTTTGAAACCCAATTGATGGGTCATTGGTTTGATTTTGTTTTCGGTTTGGTTTGCTTTGCTACTGCAGCAATTTCTATTGTCGCCATCGTGCAGTCAGATTGATTGTTGTTGTTACCTTCGTTTTGTCCTTTTCCGTTCACACACACACACACACCGAAACACACATGCGGTTGCAATTTTAAAGAGGACATTTGTCTTCGAAACTTTACTGACGTGTGTGGATTAAATGTTAGTTTTGTTCGGGGTGTTTTTCCCCCCCGGCGTTTTCTTTCATGTTTCAATATTTGCGTGTCAAATACGAGTAAATTATAACAGTTGAGCATGAGGAATAGAGAGAGTTCTCCTGGGAATGATGGAAACTGGGATGGAAGAAAATTAAAAAAAAAAAAATGTTTTAGGAAACCCATAAAATTTTCTCGGAGCCACTATTTAGCTTTAGCTGTCATTAAATTCATAAAACTCCATCGCCACAGCCTTCCGATCCACTTCAAACTCCTAGCCACTCCTGCTGATCTTGAATTTCTTCCTTCTGATCATCTTTAACCACCTAGCCAATTTCCTGATCAGTCAGGCTTTGCTGAAAAAATCCTTGGTCCTCTACTACGATGGGATCGTGTGGCCAACACAATTTCCAGTTTGAAGTCCGTAAACGCAAGACTGATCTTCCAAACTGTAGGCATCACATTTACATTCCGGGAAAGTTTTAAATATGGTCATGACTTTCTCACCGCTCTCAGCAATGTAGGTCGTCTGACCTCAAGATTGTCGTTGCGTCAATCATCAAATTGCATTAAGAACCTCCAGTTTCAAATATGTTTAAAAAAAAAATTAAAAAACGAACATAGCGCAGAACGTCTGTTTATTATATTCGGAAGTTGGCTATCTGTATTTACCAGTAACCAGTCAGTATAATTTAATACCCGTTTGGAGTTCAGGGCTGATAACTCCGGTCTCCAGCTAGATTCTTTTATTGTGGTTTCCCAGAATTTTCGGATACAGTGAAAATTTATTGTCTCGAAGGACCAGTGGACGACTAGTCCGATTTGGTACGGGATTGGTCAGCCCAGTGCTAAAATTGGTAACAGCTTTATGGTTACGACTTCCATCTGCTACCAGGGATAGCCAGGAGTCTCTGACCTGTCGACATGGTACAGCCCATAGTGTAGTAAGTTATTGACAACGGTTGAATTCCTAATCGCACCTTTCCCAATTTGCAATGGTTTAAACGTCTGGCTTGTCGTGGACTTGATGTGATCCATATTGTCGGTTTAACTTCCACTCCTTTAAAGGTCATGCGTCAAAATTGAGGGTTGCTGTGTTTTGTATCCTCGCTCCGCCTTAGGGAAATCTGGCTGTCACGTAAAGTGTCCTAGCACTATAGCTTATCATGGATGCAGTGAAAATTTATTGTCTCGAAGGACCAGTGGACGACTAGTCCCATTTGGTATGGGATTGGTCACCCCAGTGCTAAAATTGGTAACAGCTTTATGGTCACGACTTGCATCTGGTACCAGGGATAGCCAGGAGTCTCTGGCCTGCCCATAGTGTAGTAAGTTATTGCCAACGGTTGAATTCCTAATCTCACCATTCCGGTTTAAACCTCTGGCTTGTCGTGGACTTGATGTGATCCATAGATAAGGAGAATTTTCAGTTTAACTTCCACTCCATTAAAGGTCAAAATTGAGGGTTGCTGTGTTTTGAGTCCTTCTTGCTCCGCCTTAGGGAAATCTGGCTGTCACGTAACGTGTCCTTGTACGATAGCTTATCATGGTTCCGGCCTTCAAGGCGTTAAAAATGTGAAACTTAAGTGTCATCTCTTTTAGAAGTACCCCGCAGGTTATAAATGGGGCTTGGAAAAAAGAGACTCCAGCTGGAAATAGTAATGCTAAGGGGCTTCACAACAGTTCAGTCCTATCCGGACAAACTGATAACGAACTGACGGATGTGAATGTGAGTTTTAGTCTAAATCGCGGGAAGATAACCTCTATATTTCCAATTGGAAACACCCTATATATTGATTGTTTCTTTTTTTTCTGTGGTCATACCAATTTGTAAAACCAAATTTAACCCAATTTTGCATTAGAATGCGGTCTATTTATTCTACAAAATGGAATGGATTAACGAGAACTGTATGATATGTTGGGAAATAACTACAGACTAACATTAAATAGACAATTGTGTAGGCAGCATGTCTGGACCAACTTCCATCGTACTTCCGCTTATTATTAGTCAACCCGTATAACAATTTTTGCAAACGTTATTTATTTTTAAAACATTCAAACATAACCTCCGGAAATTATCTCAATAATCTTGTTTCCCCTGTAGCGATATTTCAAATATGAAATTCCAGCTAAAAACAAAATGTGTACACATAAAAAAAATGACAACACCATTTCATTTTTTGTTTCGTAACAAAAAAAAAACTAAATTCCTTGAAGCGGCTTCGGAGAAAATTAGTGAAGCAAATAGAGAAAAATCTGCACAGAATGAATAAGAAAGAAAAAAACACCAGCAAACGAAGAAGAAAATAAACGAAATTATGAATTCTGTAGTGGAAAATGTACGTAAAATACAACAACAACAAATTACAAAGAAAACGTGTAAAATGTGACTTGAGGCACAAAAGAGCATAAAATGGAACAACGGAAAAAAAGGACGAAAAACAAGAAGGACCTCGTCTAAGTGAAACCCGGCAGATGCAGCAGCAGCCAAACAACGTTAAGAAAATGAAATAATAAAATCAACTTTGCTTTGAGGGGCAACAAAAAGCAGAAGAAGAAGAAACTACCGAACATCTGATGGAGTCGTCTAACTGCATTTACAAATGCAGTGCAGTACAGTAGTACAGACAGTTTGAGAAGATGTGTGATAGGTTTTAAATGTGTACCCCCAAAGGCTCTCTAGACACGAACATAAAGCTCGTAGAATCTCATAAAATATTAACAAAATGTAATTTTGATTTTTAGTAAATTAAAGTATTAGAAAAAGGAGATACGATACGAACTGACAGCTGAGCTAATCGGGAGAAGTCCAATTATTTTTTGTATTCTATTCTCCTGGCCGTCAAGGCACATTCCCATGGAACACACTGTCAAAGGCAGTTGGAAGAAAGTCAGGTTCTATTTGTGTAGATCCTCCGAAAGAATGAAACCTTGGTGCACAAAGAAATTGGAAACAAAAAGACCTACCAACCGCCCTGTACTAACCCACCTAAGGAGTGATATACCTACATATTTGGAAGACTCTTACGTGCTTACGCAAAGCACCACCGAATGGAAATGCAATAACGCACGTTTTTCCGTAATTTGTTTTTTTTTTTTTATACAAATGCAGCGTATGGCGTGTGTAGTGCCACTCCATAAAAGGCTGAGTGTTGTACTGCCTTAAGGTAGCTCTGGATATACGTTAGGCAACATAGCATCGAAGGCGGCTATGGCATCCATCAAAACGTTGGGCGGCATAAGGAGATCTTGCGTAGGCGAAGGATTGACAGTTTCACATTTGATCGACTACTGTTGGGTGGTGTACGTGGACTATGTGACACATACAAAGTCTCGTTATTTCTCCATACTGGAGGCGTTGATGAGCTGTCGTTGCTGCTCTGCAGGCCATGTTGGCTGGCTATGGCTTATGAAATAGTTGCCACGTTAGGACTCACATGTTAAACACCAACAGGGTTTGCCTTATGTCATCAGAGACGACAGCAAATACTGCGTGTTTTGCCATAAATCAATTGAAATTCATATCTTTGTGATTGTGTGTGTGTGTAAAAGTTGTCACAAAAACTTAACGCTTGAATAATATTTGCTAAACATTTTACACATGACTAAACTAAAAATGTATTAGAAAAGCCGACAAGAGGATATTGAGAGTGGTGGATGTAGTCCTGATAGTATAGTTGAAGATTAAATACTCCCCACATATTGGAGATGAAATGAAATGGTAAAATTTAAGTTTATAACTTCCGGAAATGAATGAACACGACATGAGTCCCTAGAAACAATACATGTGTTTCATAGGAACAGAGCTTGTCTCCCATGGAAACAGGGCTTGTCTTCCATAGGAACACGGCTTGTATTCCATAGGAACACGGCTTGTGTTTCATTGGAACATGGCTTGTCTTCCATATGAGCAGGGCTTGTCTTCCATGGGAACAGGGATTGTGTTTCATAGGGACACGGCTTGTGTTCCATAGGAACACGGCTTGTGTTCCATAGGAACACGGCTTGTGTTCCATAGGAACACGGCTTGTTGCATAGGAACACGGCTTGTGTTCCATAGGAAACGGGCTTGTCGTACATAGGAACAAGGCTAGTATTTCATAGGAACACGGCTTGGCTTCCATAGGAGCAGGGATTGGCTTCCATGGGAACAGGGCTTGTGTTTCATAGGGACACGGCTTGTATTTCATAGGAACATAGCTTGTATGTTATAGGAACATGGCTTGTGTTTCATTGGAACATGGCTTGTCTTCCATAGGAACAGGGCTTGTGTTTAAAAGGGACAGGGCTTGTCTTCCATACAGGGCTTGTGTTCTTAAGGAACAGGGCTTGTATTTCATAGGAACATAGCTTGTATTTTATAGGAACATGGCTTGTGTTTCATTGGAACATGGCTTGTCTTCCATAGGAACAGGGCTTGTGTTTAAAAGGGACAGGGCTTGTCTTCCATACAGGGCTTGTGTTCTTAAGGAACAGGGCTTGTGTTTCATAGGAACATGGCTAGAGTTCCATCTCGCTCTCTTCTCTTTTTCAGTACCATAGGGAATTGTAGTGTTCCATGGGTCTAGGTATGTGGGGAAACGTCGTGTGTTTCAACAAAGGCACGGCTTGTGTTTCATTAGAGCCTGTCTTGCTTCATCGGAGCACTGCTTGTGTTCCGGAAAGGAAGATCATGGCTTGTGTTCCTGGGATCACCGTATGCGATGTATTGCAATAACTTGAAAATTCTATAAAAAAAACTACTGGATATTTTCTCAAATTTCTTTTTTTATTTGAAAGTACAATCCTTCCGGTTAATAATGAAAAATAATTTCATTCAAATGGCTGCCACGGCTGGCCATGCAGTAGCCTAACGATATCAGCTCTGCAGCTGATAATGCGATCTTCAAAAACAGGGCGCAAAACATCGAGTGTAGCTTCGGCTGTGTGGCACGTAGCGCCGTCCTGTTGAAACCAAATGTTGCCAATATCCTCCTCTTAAATTTTTGTAAACAAAAATTAGTTCAACATGGCCCGATAATGAAAACGAAATAAGCACTACTTGAAAAAAAAAACGTTAGATGGCGGACCCTCTGTAATATTAAGACCCTTTGAATCGCCAATTTTGGTATAGCCAATCATTTTAATAACATCCCTCGTCACTACACCAGCCTCAGCTCAACAATATACACTCGCAACGGAAGTTCCTCTTTAATCCTGTTTCCCATTCATTGCTGCCGCTACACGATTTTTTGTTTCTAGTTTTTTGCACCAAGGATTTGTTTTGATTTTCAGGAAATTGATTTGAAATTGAACTGAAAATCACCTACTACTGCAATTTAGATTTTTATTTTTAGCCAGCTCTGGTGTTATTTATTCTACTCTCTCGCTCTCTCTCTCTGTGAGTTCAATAACAGGACTTTGAAAATCAATGATTTCCCTTTTTTCGTTAATTTAAGTACAACTACGATAAATTTCTTGTTTCTATAGTTTCGCAACAACAATTTGGAGTACTTCATGATGATGAGATTGAAAACAAAAAAACATGAGGAAAATCTAAAGTTACGAGAAAAAAAACTTACTCTTCAGTTAAACGTTTAGGTTTGTGTGGGAGGTATATGCCTCCATTTCTGTTCTGTTTTTTTTTCTTTAGCAATGTTTATCAAAGCGTAATTGATTACGTGCCGTTAAAACTTACCTGAAAATAGAAGGAAATGGGAAAGGAAAAATTAGAGCAGGAAGAAAATTAGTTTTACAAAAAGTTTAGAGAATGAAACTAGGTTCTTATGAAGTTGCAAAAAGAAATTGATTAATTTTACGCTACAGTGGTGAGCGAGCGCCAGCGGAATCCTAACAGTCGCCTCCTGAAAGTACTCCTTTAATGTTTTGAGGTTTTAATTGGAGGCAACTTGAAATGGAGGAGGTCGTTCAAAAAGGAAGTGGATGGAAATCGAGAGCATCAGAAGACCTTAAAAGAATCTGCTACCCAACTGAGAAACGATAATGAAGTGGATGGTCTTGTGCAGTAAATTGCAGTGCGATGGGTGAGTTAATTCGGACACAAGCTTTTTTGCTTGTCGGGCGCCATTTATGGCAGTGCGTTTTGCCATTTATTATCAGTAGGATATTCTTATCCTTAACATTATCATTCGCCTGAAGATGCTCCCTATGGCAGCGTTGGGCGCCATTTTGATGGAATATCGCAGCTGTCAACGAACACATTAGATTCGGCACTCAGGCTGTCTATTTATTAAAATCTGTCTGCATTGCCATACAGTGTGAAGTATTGTCTTGGGTCCAACGATATAATCGAAGGCTATGAGTTCAGCTATTGCAGATTCAAATCCAGCTAAGAACAATTGTCATTTATTGGGCGTCGGTATCACCTCGAATACATGTAAAGCTGCTCTGGAATAATCCGTTTAGTAGCTGAGTTGAAAAAATAACTTCCGCTCGGAGAATATAAATCCAATAAGAAATCCAATGAGAAGAGACAAACAGAATTCTTCCCTAATGGAATATTTAGGGAAATAAATACGCCATCTCTGTAAAATACATTAGCATCGGAATTGTAACAATACTTCACTGAAGAAACAAACAACCATTTATATGCAGCATCAGATCTCGACAACATAGTTGTCTTTTCTCCACCATTAACATCTTCCCATCATTAAAACCAAATTTATGTTGGCAAACAAACTCATGTAATTACAACTCCTAATTTATTACAAATTCATTAACCTCTTCGTCCTTCTATACATTTCTATTAATTACACCATTTTCCTTTCCAGGACCGCAAGAGAAAAAACACAACACCTTGAACGGCTTTTTGTAGTTCAGAAACAATCTACCATACATAGTTTGGGCACCAGAAGTTAGTATAGGAAAAAAACCAACGTAGCATACTTTGCGGATGAGTGTGAAAAGAACCTGGGAAGCAAAGGTGTAAATAATCTGCGGCAATTAATCACAAAATAAAAAAAAAACTAAGATATCATCCGCAACAAAATTGACAACAATAATTTCAATTTTGCTTTAGAAAAGTTTCCAAAGAATCTTCACCAAAGAAAATAGATAGCAGGAGATTATGATAAAAAAAAAACGCGTGTGACCACAGAGATAAAAAAAACCCGTGGAATTAGTCTGGCTCCCCGAAGAGGGGGGAGAAAGTAAAGAAAAATTCGTTATTATGTTTTTGTAGTAAATATAATCCTCGATATTTATTCTACACCTTTTTTTTTTTGGGTGGTGGAGGGTTGAGTTATTATGCAAATTAATGTATTATAATTTCCTTAAATGCTAAATTCCCTTTGGCTATTTTAGTTAATATTAGTTTAATCATATCATGTATATTTAATAGGATATGTATGTCGACTTATGTTTACGTTGCGTGTATACAATTTCAAGGCTTAGGGGACTTACAAAATTAAAGCATACTTTGGGGATTTGTAAAACGCCATTATTATTTACGTATTTGTGTAGAATTGAATAATTTCTCATTGCACTAAAGAATTTGATTAAAAAATGTCTACCGATATGTTAATCTGTAACTCATAATGTAAATTAATTATAAAGTGTATATTAGACCGGTCGTTAAAAATAAATTTTGAAGTGCCGGGCAGATTCTGTTTCCTTTTGGTCTAAAACCATTAAATTTAAAATTTGGGGCTGATCGGATAATATTTAGTGGCCGCGCCCATCAACCAAAAATTTAAATATACACGCATCAAGACTGAATGAAAATAAAAAATAAAGACTCAAAATACATATATTTTGTGTACTGAGCTATTCGCAACGGTACTTTTTTGTTTTGCTTTGCAACAGCAAGGGAAATATTTCAAAACGATATATATAGCCTTTTCATAAGTGTTTAAAATAAATAATTATGTTACTTGCTTCAACTTTCTTATTAACCAATTTTGGAAATTGATGACTTATTAGAAAGATATTTTCATTGCTAATCGTAATCAATTAGATTTTGTAGAAAATATTCTCTTTTGTGCACTTAATTTGAAGAATATTGGGTAAATATAAATTTTTTCCATATATTTCATGTGTTTAAATTTTTGGTTGATGGGCGCGGCCACTAAATATTATCCGATCAGCCCCAAATTTTAAATTTAATGGTTTTAGACCAAAAGGAAATAAAATCTGCCCGGCACTTCAAAATCAGACACTTTTTTGGAAAATAACGACCGGTCTAGTGTATATATTATTATTAGTTTTCTTTTAGAGAACTCTAATCAGTTCTTCTGTGACTCGTTTATCCAAATAGCCGTCTGTATCGATTTTTCCACTGTCGAATTTAGTTTTCAAAAGAATTTGGCATTTTATTTTAGTCAATAGCGCCGAAAGTGGTCACTAGACAAATTTTATGCACACATCTTAATATATCTTCTTAATATATATTTACCCTCGACACTGATTCACTGATACACTGATTCACTGACTCTGTCACGCAGTACGTAGGAATTTAAGTAGGCATTCTATAATTCTATAAATAATAATAATAAAAAAAATAATATTTTTTTTTTTGTACAGAAATTGTGTTTTCCCCAAATTTTTTTTTTACCAAAAATTTTTTTTCCAAAATTTTTTTTACAAATTTTTTTTGTTACAAAATTTTTTTTTCAACAATAATTTAGTTTTTTACAAATTTAGTTTTTTTCAACAAAATTTTTTTTTCCACAAATTTTTTTTTTTCAACAAAAAATTTTTTTTTTCACAAAAATTTTTTTTTCAACCAAATTTTTTTTTCAACAAAAATTTTTTTATGAACAAAATTTTTTTTCCACAAATTTTTTTTTTTAAATTTTATTTTTTTTCGAAATTTTTTTTTACAAAATAGTTTTCTCAATATATTTTTTACAAAAATTTTAAAATTAAGTAACAAATACTTTCTCAAGCAAATTAACGGGCGCCATAGGCGCATTACAACGTACTAGTTTTAAATATTGTGCCGTTCTTAGCCTATTTTCAAATGTTTTACATACGATTGCTTGAGTTAAATGACACCCAACGACGTCCCGGAGAAACGTCGGTTTCTTCCACATAAATCTAATGAGTTATTCTTTTAATTTTCTTTCAATAAATGTGTCTGTATCATTTTTTTCATTTCTGGCATATTATTTAATTATAGTCAATTGGCGCCCATATTATTTGTCAGTTAATCAAAAGTTCATAATACTTTTGATGACTGGAGGAAATAGTTTTTACAAAAAAAGTAAATTTTTAAAAATTGTTTTAAATGTCACTAGCCCATTTTTAATCAGACCGTTGATTAATACAGTATGCTCTCTCCTTGCGGACGCCTCTCTTAAGCGGATACCTCTCATAACCGGACACTTCACTTTCAGCACCATTCCGCTTCAGTCCTTTGGGGTACTTCTCTAATCAGCGGAAAAAGTTGTCAGTCCCTTAGGTGTCCACTTAGCTGTTTCTAATAATTTTTTTAAGTTATTTCTATTCGATTTGAATTAATTTTGCTTTGTCTACGACCGCCATCGAAGTCATCACGTTGGGCGCCATATTATTTGAAGGGCTAACCACTTCGATTGGGTCCTGCTCGTGATGTATTAGCCATCTCATAGTTGATAGATTTCTTTCGTAGAATTAATCAAACTTAAGAAAAGAACATTTTGAAGTAATTCGTGTGGTTTTTAAAGAAACCACAAGGGCTCTGTATGTGATGTCCTCATATATATTTAAAATACATTATCTGTACCCCCATAATCTTTTGTGCACACTTCTCTACGATCCCAACTAGCTTTTTGCACACAAAACACACATTTCTTGCTGAAAAATTGACACACATACAAACTACATCATTGTCGCAAACAGACATTTGTGTAATTAATTTATGGCCTTATGGCTGCCCGCCTATTAGCCCAGCACCGCACCGCACCGCACCGCACAGCTCTATCTATTGATTGCCTTACTTCTGGTAGTGCTCTGCCGATTCGGCCGGTATTGTTTTAATTTTCATTAAATGTTGGCAGCCTACTTAAAATGTAAAATTTTATCGATGCCAACGTCTGACGCTGCCGCTTGTGCAAACAATGAAATTTATTGCATTTAATTTAAATTAATTTCCACACAAACCGAACGACCAGCAGCACACCACACCGCACCGCATCGCACACAACTTTTATGGACTCCGCTCGTTGCGGGGTATCCATACGAGTATCGTATGTTCCATATAAAGTACTCAATCCACTACCGCTACGGACTTCGAAACTTGATTTATTATAGTAATATTGTAAACTACTCACACACGCACAACGACATGCGTGTAATGGTGAGCACACCATTACAGTTGGATTCCCCACAGAAATGTTTGCGTGAAGATTCTGCTCCCACCTACCCGGTATTAGCCAACTACCCCATTGTCCTGCTGCCCCTCCGGTGCAGTTAAGTTGTTGTTACACTTTCCGGAAATGTTTAAATTATCCGGGCTCTCAAAGTTATTACAGTAGTCGAATAGTGTTGGAATATATCTCTCGCTCTGTATGTGTGTGTGTGTGATGTAAAGCCAAAGGCAATTGTGTAATGGTTTATTTAAAGCCCTGCTAATAAATGACATTGTGATTGTAGCACGGCTCCATGGTACGTGTGTGTAAACACTTTCAAACATTGCCAATACTTTGCATTCCTTCCAACCAACCAACCATGCGACCGCCTAAAGGTATGCTGTTGTTTTTGAAAGTACTTTGCATTTATTATCACCGCTTTTGAGAGAGGCATCGCAAAACAATGCTGAGTTACGCATAGGGATTTAGTGCTGCTCCGGCGTTTGTTGTTAGTTATTGACTCTAAACCTAATTATGTCAACGATATCAGTGTTTACAAGTCATAAAAGCCTAAGTCTGTTTTAAATTTAAAAACAACAAAAATTTCAAATGTCTGATGAACGGTTTAAGTTTACTGACATTTTTTTTTTATTTTCTTCACGATGATACAAAAAATTAAATTTGTTCCTTACTCGAGTTAGGGCGTTATGAATGCTGACTGCTGATATGTTCAGTAAGTGCTGGTAAACCTAAAGAGTTTGTACGTTGAATTTGGCGCAAATTTCCACAACAATTAGCGATTCGGTGATAACATTTTAAAACCAACACCCAACGTTGGGCGCCATTTATCACGATTTTACATTTTCTGGTTGCAATTTGTAGTTTACTCCGCGAAGCCTAATAAAAATCCACGTCTTTAAATGTCTACAAAATGACATATAAGACGACTGTCGAGATTCGGGGTAAAAAAAAAACACGGAAAATAGAAATGTGTAACCTACACCCAACGATGGACGCCACGATTTTAAATTTTTTGATTTCAAATTTTATTTTACTCCGCGAAGCCTAATAGAAATCTACATCGTGAAATGTCTACAAAATGACATTGACCAAAATAAAAAAAAAAATGTATCCCAAAAATTAATGAAAAATCATCCAAACCAAATGTTAAAAATCGACCAACAAATTTGGGAAGCAAGTAAAGCCTAATAAAAATCTACGTCGTTAAATGTCTACAAAATGACATATAAGACGACGGTCGAGATTCAAGGAAAAAAAGATTATGGAAAGTAGAAATTTGTAGATAACTTTTTCAAACACACACCCAATGTTGGGCGCCATTTATCAGGATTTTACTTTTTCTGATTTCAAATTTTAGTCTACTCTGCGAAGCCTAATAAAAATCTACGTCTTGAAATGCCTACAAAATGACATAAAGCCGACTATCGAGATTAGCTTCAATTTATTCTTCCAAAAAGGCCGTACAAAATCGCCCTCTAAAAATAAACGAAAAATGGCTCAAAATAATAATCACCCAAAAAATATGAAAAACGGACCAAAATGAAAAAGAAATTTATCCCAAAAATGAATGAAAAATCATCCAAACCAAATGTTAAAAATCGACCAACAAATTTGGGAAGCAATTAAAGCCTAATAACAATTTGAGTCTTGAAGTGTCAAATTCCATACAAGCCGACTATCGAGATTACGGAAAATAGAAATTTGTAGATAACATTTTCAAACCTATACCCAACGTTGGGCGCCATCTATCACGATTTCACATTTGTTTATATTATAAGCCGACTATCGAGATACCGTACAATTGTTCTTCGAAAATGGTGGCATAAAAAATGGCCCACTGAAAATACGAAAAATCGCTCCAAATAAAAAAAAAAAACCAAAAAATATGAAAAATTTACCAAAATACAAAATAAATGTATCCCAAAAAAAAATGAACAAGCGCCCAAAAAACTTGTGGAAGAATACTTAATAATTTTTCGTAATTATGAAAAATCGACAAAAAAAAAATAAAAATTGCCCAAAAAAAAAAGTTTACCCAAATTTACATGCAACATTTTTTAGTGAATTTTTCATTTTCGAAAATGTTAACTGTTCTGTGAAATCCAGAGGGCTACCGAGCCTACGCCAGATTTTTCTAATAATGCAGAATCTTTAATTTTTTTTGAGTATAATTTACTTCTCCCAGACCATAGAATCTGTAAATTAATGCTGTATCACCCTCCAACAGTGTGTTGTTGCCTAGTTTTAGGCGTATTTAAATCTTGCACTATTTCCCTAACTACTTTGAGTCACTCACACATTGTGCTTCGCCGCTTCGCTTTGCTTTTTTTTTGCCTGATTTGTGCGTGTGTTTGCTTAACTTTTGACATAATTTTCCAACATTATTTCAAGTCACATGTCTTCTGTCTTTGTTTGATGATCCCACTTCAACGACTGCTACCCAACCGACCCCCATCCATCCTCACCAAAATAAACCCCGTAGCGTTTTGTTTTACTGCATGTGTGACACGTTCTTGTATTTAGGTTGTCTGGTCTCGTCTGGTGTGGCGGTGTCGGTGAACCCCAGAGCTTTTTCTAATGACTGGTAATATAAGAAGAGACTACAACAACAACAAGGAAGAGATCCGATAGCGAACAACAGCTCCATTTTGGTTTTGCCAGATTTTCCACTTCGAGACAATGGAACTCATTGTTTAGGAAATATATTACTAAAACATTTCTTTATCACAGCCCTTGTTGTGTGTTGAGGTTTGAACTTTATTGTGCTGTTGTCTGAGTTGATGTACGGCAGTACAGATTACGGCGGAAATAGAAAAATGCTATCTACTTTTAGGAGTTATAACATGACAGACAGAGTAGAAATAGGCGACAGCTCGCTGACGACATAATGGCAAAAATAGACAGTAGGACAGAAAATTAAACCACTGTGAGATTTTATTTTTGTGTGTGTTTCCATGGAGGTAATTATTATTTAGTTGGGGAATATCTCTATAACTCCTTGGTTCACCGCACCGTGTTCCACAATCGATTTACAGCCGTCACCCATATCTCCGTAGCTGACAGATTGGTACATGAACTACTTGTGTAGTGAACCACCAGTGATCTACGGTTTAGCATCTGCCTTTGGATGGAGATATGGCGACCAACGTGGGTTCCTTGAGTTTACCGCCTTTCACGAGAGGAATACGCATAATATTTTACTAAGTTACTGACAGGTCAATGGTAAAGCTACTGTCAGATTATATTTGTTTGATACCGATTCTAATGAGATAAATGGCGCCCAACTAATTGGACAATTCCAAGACAAGCCAAATGTTAGGATATCGAAAAGAAGGCGATGCTACTTTCAGAGGATATTTGTCAAATATGATGCGTCGTTGAGGGAATCAAATGGCGACCAACGTTTGAAAAAGTTGGATAATACAAAGAAGGCAAATGAGATGGATATTCCCGAGTGTGTGACGAGTACGAAAGGAAACGTTGTGCATTTAACTATGGTAGGCTGCTTCATAGGGGACGAATTTGATGAGAAAAAATTTATAGAATTTAGTTTGAAAAATTAAAGTACTGGGTGACTCAAATGGGGCCAACTTTTATAAAAAACATTTTTATATTGTCTAACTATTTTTTTCATTTTGCAGATTAAACTCAACTATTAAAATGAATACGCACAGTACACAACATTAAAACTACCGAATTTTTTTTTTCATTCTTCTGAGTGATCAATTGCTCTTACGGATCGAAATTATCACCGATTTTTAACTCAAGATCAGCGCCCACATAATCCGTGATTTAGTCCGCCGTTGTAAGGAGTGACTGGTTAACGATGGAGCTAAATTCGAATAGAATATTTAACTGATGTCACGTATATTTAAGTAAGTGGAATGGCGCCCAACGTATAAATAATTCAATAATGAGAATGACCAAAAAATTGCGAAGCAAACAATGATGGAATATTACTGCAGGAAATGCATCTGAAAATTTCAACTCCAAACTTCTCTACCAAAAAGAAAAAACACATTATCTTAATATATATTTACCCTCGACACTGATTCACTGATACACTGATTCCCTGATTCACTGACTCTGTCACGCAGTACGTAGGAATTTAAATAGGCATTCTATAATAATTCTATAAATAATAATAATAAAACAAATAATATTTTTTTTGTACAGAAATTGTGTTTTCCCCAAATTTTTTTTTTACCAAATTTTTTTTTTCCAAAATTTTTTTTTCTTACAAATTTTTTTTTTACAAAAATTTTTTTTTTCCAAATTTTTTTTTTCAAGAAATTTTTTTTTTCCAAATTTTTTTTTTTCAAGAAAATTTTTTTTTTCCACAAAATTTTTTTTTTTCAACAAAATTTTTTTTTTCAGCAAAAATTTTTTTTTTCAACAAAAATTTTTTTTTTCAGCTACAATTTTGTTTCCACAAATTTTATTTTTTTTTCGAAATTTTTTTTTACAAAATAGTTTTCTCAAAATATTTTTTACAAAATTTTTAAAATTAAGTAACAAATACTTTCTCAAGCAAATTAACGGGCGCCATAGGCGCATTACAACTTACTAGTCTTATATATCATGAAGGAGGGTTCTCGCAAAAATCGGACTGCTCAACGATGGATAAGTCACATGAAGAATGAACTGTAAGGAGTGACTGGTGAACGATGGATATAATTTAAGAAAATATTTAACTGATATCGTGTGTATTTAAGTAAGCGGAATGGCGCCCAACGTATAAATAATTGAATAATGAGGAAACGCATCTGAAAATTGAAACTCCAAACTTCTCTACCAAAAAAACAAAAGGCATTATTTTATTTCTCATGAATGTGGCATCCAAAATTTTCCCATAAACCTTTATTAGTTACAATTGTCTGCATACCTTTGGGCATCACCGAAATCCAACAATATACCATTGTCAACTTTTAAGCGCTCTTAATCGCTCAAAGGATTAATCACTCACAGTAGCCTTTGTCGGCATTTAGAAACAACTCAGGCTCAGGTTTGTATGCCTTTAATCTTTTCAAACATTGAACAGCAATAAAAAAAAATAAAAAAAAACGTCCAGTGTTCAAAGAGCTTAACAAACAATTAGAGCAGATTCACATTTTCCGGTTACCGCAAGCAAAGACCCGAATCCATAAATCCATTTATTGATTGAATAATTGAAATGTTAACACTGTTTAAAAATTGATTCACTGCAGAGCCAATAATATTGCAGAGAACAAGAACACAGGCAAAAAAAAAAAAGGGAAACGAAACGAAACAATGTTAAACACTCTGGGAATGTTGATAAATGAATTCATTGGCAGCTGCAGCAACAACAACAGCAATCGAAGGACCAAAACATTACATTACCAGCATCATCATCATCAACAACAACACAGCATTACATTACCATATTTCGACAGACAACTCAGAACATATATGATGAATTCCATCATCTTCATCTATATGTAACTTCATCATCATAATCGATGGATTGCTTTGTTGCAATACAGAGACAATGGGAATATCATTCATACATTAATAACGTATTTGAGTGAATATTCAGCTTCGAATTCAATTGTAATTCATAACATTTCATCAATATTGAGCAACGGCAGCCGTAACAACAAACATCAACAATGGAATGCCAAAAACATGCAAAGAATATGTAATGCCGTGTACCCGGAGTTTGTGGGTTGGTTGCTCCAGAACGCCTTTCCATCATTGATTACCGCATCACACGAGTACACGTGGCAGGCGTTGGCGCGGCTGGTCGATTATAAACCGTCCTGGCTTGGACGAATATCTTATTCATACAGCATCGGGTGTAGATATACGATCATTTACATGGAATTCGGTCTAACCCCACACATCAACAAATAGACAAGAAAAAATATATTTCGAATACGCTGTAAACAACGTTTGCAGTTTATATTTGTTATTTGGTTAGACGACGGACAGGCGAAAACAAAACCACGCGGTCACATGAATATGAACTAATTTTTGAGCTGATACACTCGCAAGTAATACGATAGGTGATGGTAGGCCCAATAATAATGTTCATAAAATGGCGCACAACGTATGCTTAGAGAAGTTATCAACTACACTGCTAGAAAGTAAATGGAACTGATAATGTGGCTGAAATGGCGCCCAATAGGCGCTGAAAGACATTAGCTGAACTGCTGGAAGAAATATGCGGTTAATAATGTAAATTAAATAGCGTTCAACGTCCGCTTAAGGAAAAAGTGAGCTGCGAAGGTAAATGAAATGGCGGCCAACGAGGGATGGCTTGGCTTCCACAAAGGAGGAAGCCACGGTTAAATTGGAAAGATGTGCTAGGCAATGTGCACACAACGGATAGACATTCTATACTTCGAGAATAATAGCCGATTAGGTAACATGGTTACATGTCTGGGTCCGTTAGGTTTCTAAACTGGCGCCCGACATTGGATGTGGTGGCATCCATTAATTTGCTACAAAAAAAGTAGCGAATTATCGGTTGATAAATTAGTTGCTAAATGAGCAGTATGTGTTTAAAAGATCGACTTTTACTGCAAGATACAGAGTCGCATAGGTAAGACAATTGGCGCCCAACGTTGGATGCCAATAAATGCGCAAATGATAGGCTAGATTGTGAAGGAATGTTTGCCAAAAAATCGGAGGCCAGAGTTAATTGGAGTACTAGGAAAAGAGAAGGACAACTGGCGCCCAACGTTGGATGGCATAGCTGCCAGGGGATTGCCAATAAATGCGCAAATGATCGGCTAGATTGTGAAGGAATGTTTGTCAAAAAATCGGAGGCCAACAGGAGAGTTAATTGGAGTACCAGGAAAAGAGAAGGACAACTGGCGCCCAACGTTGGATGGCATAGCTGCCAGGGGATTGCCAATAAATGCGCAAATGGTCGGCTAGATTGTGAAGGAATGTTTGCCAAAAAATCGGAGGCCAACAGGAGAGTTAATTGGAATACTAGGAAAAGAGAAGGACAACTGGCGCCCAACGATGGATGGCATAGCAGCCAGGGAATTGTCAATAAATGCGCAAATGGTCGGCTAGATTGTGAATCAATGTTTGCCAAGAAATCGGAGGCCAACAGCGGAGTTGATTGGAGTCCTAGGCAAAGAGAAGGATCAAAGAAAACTAAGGAGATGACTTTCAGGATTTAGCCAGTAAGGGAATAATGACGAAGGCAAGAAATGGGGTCTTAGAAAGTTTATAAACACTGAAAAATAACTAAATTTTCTTTGAGCGTGCCCTAGGCTGATGTGGCAACACTTCCAGTGTACACGACCAACATGCATAACATTTATTTTCTATTGTATGTGTTGCCTGAACCGACAACGGCCGACCGATTGTCTGACAGAGCAAACAGTACATATATGTACATGTATATTGTAAGTATTTACGGTTGTTGTTGTTGTTGTTACTGCTGATTGTGTATGTGGTGGCTTGTCGGAACATTTTGTTGGCAAAAATGTTGCATAACGAAACTGCTGCATACTTTATGGCGTTAAAACATAAACAACAAACGGGTTTATAACGAAATCAGCCACACACACACATTTGTTCGAAAACACGCATAGCCTGGCGAAACATTGGGAGCGACGGTACAGGAGTGGGGGAATTGGATGGGCGGCTACCACAGCCATCTGGCAGCAAGGCCCCTTCCATAAGCGCTTCTTTTAAAAGCCCCATATGAAATGTATTGGATTACAAAGGTGATGAGAACAAGCCGTTTGGCATCTCAGAGAAGTGGCAGAGGAATGTGTGTACACAAAAGGCTTAAAACTCTTTAATGGCCAAAGGAAGGGCAACAAGTAGAACGATACAGCTCGATCGTTTCATAGGGGCAATGGGAGTATGGAAAACATAATTTCCAGCCCTACAGGCACTGGACGGCAACATCCATCGAAGGTTTAGATAATGACGACTGGAAGCAGTCCCCTTTGTATTACGAACTGGTCACTGCTCGCACAAGACCAAAGTTCTCGAAAATCATTTATTCGGTAATCAAAGAGCCAACTGTAGATTCTTGGACTGTGTGTGGATTTTTTTTTGTTCATGTACAATGAGTATCTTTCCGTCTTTGTGGAGAAAAAACGGCCCTGCTCCTAAGCCGGCCTTACTAGACTTTTTCCCGCCACTGCTTCGTGCCAACAAGACTTCATAGTTATTTTTCCGAGTTTATTGTGGCCGGGCGTGGTTTCGGTAGGGATTAAGAGCATGAGTTTTTCACATGTACCGCGTGTTGGGCCCACAAAAATAGGAAATGAAACTTTTGACTAAGGCTTTGACAGCCCTGCCGCCGTCACCACCATCTTCCTGCTTGGTGCCAGGCCATTGTTCCCTACCGCATTGGTGAACGGTGGAAAATCAAATGCATAAATCAACCGAAATGAAGCATGTAACAAAAAAAACCCACACACACACCCCGTATCGCCGGCCTCCCCATATACAACTATTTGGCGGCGATGCCAGGCTAGGGGAGAAGCCGATTGGTATTCCCTGTTTGTTGTGTTGTTTCGGTGGTTGCATTTTTCTTTATGGTGAAACTTTCTCGCCTAGTGCCTATATGGAGTTCAGGGACAACAGCCAAGTTTTTTTTTGTTTTCGATGGATACCAATGTTGTTGTTCTCTATATGTGTGTAAATAAATATATACATGTGTTATATTTGACACACACATGCATCCGCACTTAAAGAGGAAATGCAAATGATAGCAAAGTGGAATCTATGGATGGCACTACCATGCGAATGAATACCCCGCCACATTTTACTGCATGCCTGCATGCATGTGTTCCGTCGTCCCTCGGCGGATGTAAGTTGTGCTCGAATGCAGCAGTTTAGCGGAAACGAGAAAATGTCAGTGTACAAGTGCACGCGCGCGTGTGTGTGTAGGTATTGGTGTTGCTACTGGTGCGGCTGATAGATGGATTTAATAGTGTTCGGCGCAATGGTGGTAGTGGTGGTGGTGCTGGTGTTGTGACCCCAAATGCATGTTCTCCTGCGGTTTTATTCATGAAAATTGACACTTTTTCGGCAGAACGCATACATACATTCACACACACACAACACATGTTTAATTAAAGCCTTTCTCCTCACGCTTCACCGTACACTTTTTGTTTAAATATTTAAATACAAATCTTGCAGGGCTAAGGACACGAGAGAGAAGCGCTTGTTGGGATTTCGCTGCAGCTGTGTCATAACATGTCGACACCAATTAAACCGCAACAGAAATCTATACAAGATGTGTATGACAGCAAATGAGTTCAAAAAAATATTTCACCATCGTCCTCTTTTTTTTTTTGTCGAAACAGACTATTTTAATGCATCCTTACTCCCTTAGGAGGTAACCCAGGACGGATAATCTTATTAAAAGCTTTAAAATATGAACATTATGTAATAAGCAGCCTTAAAGGTTCGTATGTCACATGACAAGGAGAGTTGTGTACTGCGAGGGTAGGAGATAACATAGAGCAACAAGGAAGAAATTACCGAGCAAAGAAAAAGAGTACCGGGATTCCGACACCACTACCATCTCTGACGAAATATTTTACAAATATTCAATGAGCACATTTTGAGGTGTGCGAGAACATTCTTCACTTCGGAGTATGAGTTCCAAATGAAAGCGAACTTGTCTCACAGGTAATGGGTATATCTTGCCAAAGAAGGTATTTAGTAATGAGTTGGGGATTTTTTTTTTAAATTTAAGCGAAATATCTGCAGCCTTAGGACAACATCTTAATATATATATATTTACCCTCTTCTTCTTATATATATTTACCCTTCTAAATATATATTTACCCTCGACACTGATTCACTGACTCTGTCACGCAGTACGTAGGAATTTAAATAGGCATTCTATAATTTTCTATAAATAATAATAAAAAAAAATAATATATTTTTTTTTTACAGAAATTGTGTTTTCCCCAAATTTGTTTTTCCAAAATTTTTTTTTTACAAAAAAAATTTTTTTTACAAATTTTTTTTTCAGCAAACATTTTTGTTTTCCACAACATCTTAATATATATATATTTACCCTCTTCTTCTTATATATATTTACCCTTCTAAATATATATTTACCCTCGACACTGATTCACTGACTCTGTCACGCAGTACGTAGGAATTTAAATAGGCATTCTATAATTTTCTATAAATAATAATAAAAAAAAATAATATATTTTTTTTTTACAGAAATTGTGTTTTCCCCAAATTTGTTTTTCCAAAATTTTTTTTTTACAAAAAAAATTTTTTTTACAAATTTTTTTTTCAGCAAACATTTTTGTTTTCCACCAAATTTTTTTTTCAACAAAATTTTTTTTTTCCACAAAATTTTTTTTTTAACAAAATTTTTTTTTCCACAAAATTTTTTTTTCAACAAAATTTTTTTTTTCAACAAAATTTTTTTTTTCAAGAAAAAATTTTTTTTGCAACAAAAATTTTTTTTTTTTTCAGGAAATTTTTTTTTTTTCCATATTTCAACGGGCGCCATAGGCGCATTACAACTTACTAGTATAAAATACTTGCTTGTATTTCTAATTTCCATGTGAGGGTTTTTGGATTTTGTTTACACATAATGAACAATACCTTCTCAAAGAAGGCATTGGGTAATGAGCATGAGATGTTGCAAGGGATTTTTAAGTTCTGCTAGTAGGTCTTCCAAAATAATCAAAGAAGGAATGTCGATTAGATTTTTACCTACAGATATGGAGTATGCCTTCCAGAACGGCATACTTAGTAATGAGCTGGGGATCTTTTAAAGGATATGGTTACACTTAATGAGCAATGCCTTGCCGAAGAAGGCATTGGGTAATGAGCATGCGAGGTTGCAAGGGTATGGAGATGGGATTTCGGCAGCCTACCCTAAATAAACGACATTAAAGAGAGTGCGAGGCCTTCTCGAGGAAGGCATTTGGTAATGGCTATTACAGTTGTGAACGGTTAGGACAAAACATTTTGATACACCTTACTAAACGAAATTACAATCTGTACGAATACTGCATTCGGATCTAAGAACATGACTTTCAGAAGAAGGGAATCCCAGCAGATTTCTCTTGCAGGTAATGAGTAGGACTTCACCGATAAGGTACTAAGTAATGAGATATAGATTCTATAAAGACTACGCGAAATATCTGTGCGGTGATTCTAACCCAATCTCTCGAATATTGTTGCACGGTGTAGCTAACACAGTCCCAAAATGACTACGGACATCACCATCTCCCATGTTCCCTTATGCAAAGAAAATGGGTTTTAAAAAAAAAGCAGAAAATGTTCATATTTTCTTACTTTTTTTTTATATAAGTCATTAATTATGTAAAATTGAAGTATTGTGTATTAATTTTACTTAAAAGAAATCTTCTCCGCTGAGGGCAGAGAGCGGGGAATTAATGTGCACTTAAAAGAAAACTTTTCGGTGAATATAAAATGATGCACTTGACGCATGTAACGTATAGATTTTAACAAGGAGCAGCAAAGGCAAAGCGTAAAGTACAAACCGGCGCAGAGTAGGAAGACGAACAAGGAAAAGTGCAACCAGAACAGAAAGGAGAATAATTGAATTAAACTTGATGCGAAGAAAAAGAGAGAGAATGAAATAAAATGTAATTTAATCGCCAGATTAACTGCAACTAACAAAGCCAATACAAGGTCATAGGAAAATGGCGGAGATGGGGGATGTTCTTAAAATTAGAAAGAACTTGTCAGTGAGAAAGTTTGTTAGTAGTCCGTTTGTTAGTAAATAGACCAGCCAATAACAAGTTTATGAGGAAGTTAGTCAGTAAGGAAACTAGTAAGCAAGTCAATAGGTCAGTCAGTTAGTGAGGCAGTAAGTAGAGAAGCTAGTAAGTAAATCAGTTGGTAAGGCTGTAAGGAAGCTAATCTGTAAGTGATCGAGCAAGGAAATAAGCTAGTCAATATGTAAGTCAGATGGTCAGAACGTATGTGAATTAATCATTCGATTACATCGAGCCCTGATCACGAAAAAGACAGGACAGAGGTGCGATACAATTTGAATTTGTAAATATAAATTTTAAAATTTTTAATATTTTTGAATTAAGAGTGTTGGACAATTTTCTATCGATTTTCATCAGGATTTTTCTAAAATCAACGCCAAAATAGCGATAATTTCCAAATTTCGAGGGAGTGGCGCGACCCCCACAAATTTTTTAAAATTTTTTTCTTTATTTTTCCCCTCATTAGGACCCCAGACTACATCTCTTTCCGAGGTTAACTTTTTCAAATTAAAAAAAAAGCATGTTTTCACTCCACCCTATTGTACATGGCTTAGAGAACCAAGTCATTTAGAATAGAAAGCTTCAACAGGAAGAGTATGAGCTATACGGAGCGGGCATTAGGTTTTGGATTCTCAAAAAGGAAAACTATCTTTAAACAAAAACATTTACGATATAAAAGTGTTGCTGTAACGGAACCACAACGCGTGACTTCTGCCAGTTCAGAGTTATCAAAATAAATTTCAAATGACACGCAACTGTCAGCATCGGAAAAAAAATGGCGCCAAACGCAAAAATATGCGTGAATTTTTGTTCTTGTGAAATCCTTCATCCTTCATAGTCTCTTCCTGCCATTTGTTCACACAAAAATCACACATGACAGTGTGCCTCATTATCTGTGGCAGCATTTATGGCTACCGCAAATTGAAGCCACTTTATGCGGCTATAAAACTTTTGTTACAAATATAATTTACGACATGTTCTAATTACAAATAATTACAATTATAAATTGAGGCACAGGCGAAAGAGTGCAACAAGGCAAGCGAGAGCAAGAGAGAGGGAGGCAGAAACTACACATGTTGACCGCTAAAAATTGGCAAAATCACATTTATTAAAAAGAAAAACTAACTTGGCAAAGATTAGGTAGAAAAAAATGACTGGAAAAGATTTCATAAATTTATATTTCAACACAATAAACGTGATTTGTAGCCACTAATTTAATAGCTGTGTATAAGACTTTATAGGAAAGAGGGCCAAGTAAAGGATTTATTTCTCACACCCAGAAAACGTTGCCTATATTTAGGCTTCTCAATAATTTTCTAATTCTTTTACACATATCCCATACTGCAGTGAAGTATCGTATGGTCTATAACGAACTGACTGTCAAAAAAGCTGTAAAAAATTATATTTTTGAAAAACGGCAATTCAATTTGGCACAAATTTTTAAACACCACAGATGTGTCATAAATTATATATTTATGGTAAATACAATAATACGTTTTATAGTTTTATTCAACCCAAACAAAAAAAACTCCCCATTAAAAAAAGTGCTTAAAATGCAGGCAGCCTAAGTTGTTTGTCTAACCCCCCTTTATGTGTATTCGTAGTAAAGGGACACAAACTTGGCAAAGAAGAGAGAAAACGAGTAGAAAAGAACCATAATAAAAATACCAAGAAACTTCATTTAAATGGATATGACAACAATTTAATTTTTTTTTTCAAAAATTCTCCAAGAAACTTTGCCGGGAAAACTGAATTTGCCAAGATTGGGTTTTTTTTAAAAACACCAGCAAAGGTTGCCAATTCTTATGTTTTCTCCAGCTATGACACTTTAGAAACTTAAAAAAAAAACACTTAGTGCAGCCTGCTTTTAGGAGCTTTAAGTGCTATGCAACAAACAGAATGAATCGAAAATGTTTTTATTTTGCATATTTTTATGATGTTTGTAATCAGTAGATATTGCAGCACACTTTTAGGGGCAGACTATGCTAAAAGTTGAAACCAAGTAATGGGCTTTTTAGAAAAGCTGTATGCAGCAGCAAACTTTGAAGGTATCAGGTTGATGTTCTTCCAGAAGATATGTATTTGCTGAGTCAGCAGCTTAATCCAAATTAAAAATTCTAAAGCTCTTGTTCACCATTCACCATTTTACGTTCACAGTCTATTTTAATTAAGAAAATATGAAAACCGTAGCACACTTTTAGGGTTTGCAAAAAAAAAATGCAAATGGTCGACGAAGATAAATAGAGGAGGGAGCTTTTTTCCGTTTTTAATTTCCAGGAAATTAATATTTTAAGAAGAAAATGTAGATAATGAGCCGTTCTCTGCAAACACCTCTGACATTTCAAAATAGATAACCCAAAATTCACCATTCCATTCCTCGACTAATTCACAATTCTTTGTCTCTGTCCTTTGTGACACCCCCATTGTTATCTCATCACCCGAAAATTGCAAAGGACAAATTGCCATTTTTTTATTTTGGCATAACACAAATGTCAAATGTTGTAAACAACCACCTAAAAGTAGGTAAAACATTTTACATCACATAACATCCCAAAAACTTTTGTTCTGTTACAAGTTTAATCAATCAGACATCACACATCCGTGCATCCTTGCCAGTCGCGTCCTTCTTGAAAAGGGAGAGAGAAAAACCAAAAAGTCTTGCCAAATATTTTAAAATTAAAATGTGAACATACTTTTGGGGGGAGGGGCTTCGTTTCGTGAGAAAAAAGCCCTTTGGCCACATTTTAATCAGTCAAAATAATCATAAATAATAGAAAACTAAACATTAGTGAACAGAAGACGAAATCGTTGTGGAGCCTAAGTAAATGACCCTTTTGGTATTGCCTAGTTTTAGGTGTTTGTGGTAAACATTTATGTTTGCTAAATATTATGAGAGGCGGAAGGTGGTCTATTGTTATGATAGAAGGTCAATATTAAGTAAAAAGGACCTTTTTAAAAGAAATATGAAATGAAAGGTTTGTGGATTGTTTAAAAGACACAACAAAAACGTCTCAGACAAAAGACCAGCTATACACTCGGTAATCTTAAATTTTCTCTTGAAATTCCATGAACGAATAGACGATGAGAACGAACTTCTCTCAAATCAGAATACGGAAAATGATATTATTTTTGGCATATTCTTAGCATAAAAAAGTAGTCTCTGATCTGAGAGACAAAAAACTCAGGGTATTCCTTACCACCAGGCATGTCTGTGTGTTTATGGCCTTCCTAATAATCGCACCAACTTTTTATGCACATTAAATTTTGATAAATTAACACAAAATTAAAATCACTATTATTTGTCAAATTTGTCTATGCCCCTACGAATCTCTGTCACATTAATGCTACCGTACAGTGCTAATGGCGTAGCATAATTCAGAGCAAAGGAACTAACTGGCAATTTATTATAAATAATTGATGTTCATTAAGTGAGATTGAAAAACTGGAAATGTTGCCAAATTTGAAAGGCATAAATTTCAAATCTAAAAACAGGAAACACCAAAAAAAATTTTAAATCTAAAATGAGACTCATAGTCATGCACGCACGCTTGAGTAAAATATGTTGTCAGGGTGAATATTTGCAGTGTTCCCTGGTGTCTGTTTGGATTGGCGCCCAATGATGGCGTTTAACAAATGAATGGGACTGGATTTAATTACGAAGAAACGAACAATTTCTTTGGGTGATTTAAAAAATTGCCATTCAATTGCCATGGACGAGCATTGACAAGGGGTAAGAACCCTCAAAAATGATAAACAGAGCCACTCGATGGACCATATTTACGAGTTGTCATTCAGTCCTCCATCTAAACGACTTTCGCTCAAAAACTGTTTAAGATTTCTTCCCTTTTGGATCTCCTCGAAGGACCATATTTATGGCACACCATTCAATCCAATATTCAAGTCAATTTTTCGAAACTGTAATATTTATTCAAATGTCGTCCAATACGTATTGAAAATTAAGTACAGAGAAATCATGGGTTCTTCGAAGGGCCATATTTACAAATAAATTGAGAAATCGAAAATCTTCTCGAAGGACCATATGTATGGGTCCAATACGTATTGAAATTTAAGTACAGAGAAATCATGGGTACTTCGAAGGACCATATTTACAAATAAATTGAGAAATCGTAAATCTCCTCGAAGGACCATATTTATGGCACACCATTCAATCCAATATTCAAGTCAATTTTTCGAAACTCTAATATTTATTCAAATGTCGTCCAATACGCATTGAAAATTAAGTACAGAGAAATCATGGCTTCTTCGAAGGACCATATTTACAAATAAATTGAGAAATCGTGAATCTTCTCGAAGGACCATATGTATGGGTCCAATACGTGTTGAAATTTAAGTACAGAGAAATCATGGGTTCTTCGAAGGACCATATTTACAAATAAATTGAGAAATCGTGAATCTTCTCGAAGGACCATATGTATGGGTCCAATACGTATTGAAAATTAAGTACAGAGAAATCATGGGTTCCTCGAAGGACCATATTTACAAATAAATTGAGAAATCGTGAATCATCTCGAAGGACCATATTTATGGGCCCAATACGTATTGAAAATTAAGTACAGAGAAATCATGGGTTCCTCGAAGGACCATATTTACAAATAAATTGAGAAATCGTAAATCTCCTCGAAGGACCATATGTATGGGTCCAATACGTATTGAAAATTAAGTACAGAGAAATCATGGCTTCTTCGAAGGACCATATTTACAAATAAATTGAGAAATCGTAAATCTCCTCGAAGGACCATATGTATGGGTCCAATACGTATTGAAAATTAAGTACAGAGAAATCATGGCTTCTTCGAAGGACCATATTTACAAATAAATTGAGAAATTGTGAATCTTCTCGAAGGACCATATTTATGGGTCCTAGGCCTCTATATCATTTACCAGGTGGTCCAAGTAATTGTTTCTTTTTGAATCACATGTTATTGTGACAATGTCAGTTCTATACCTCTCAAAATCCTGACAAAATCTTGGAAGAAAATGATCGATCCAAAATAATGCAAAATTATTTCAAATAGTACGCAATAGGTTGGGCTAAAAAATCTACGGTCCTTGTACTCGTACGGTGCGTACTGACGACAATGTCGCTCAGACATGCAACAGCGATCTGAACATTTCACGCACCAGCCTTATCAGCATTATTCGCTTACAACTTCTAATTAACCCAGCAATGGAAGACACATGTCCATCTGCTTGTCTATCGTTTCTCAGTTTGGTCCATGGAGCAGCACGAAATAAAAAGCTAACATATTTATTGCTTTCGCTACTCCTTCAAAACAACTCCAACATTATTACTTCCGGGTCTTGCCATTTGTTTGGCTCCTGCTTCCCGTATTCCCATGAAACTCGGACCAACGTTTTTAAACAGAGTTATCACTTTACTTAGCACATATTTTTAGCACAAATTTTAATTAATTTCTTCTTATGTTTACTTTAACCATTCCAGGGTCGGTGGTTTCCGTCTCCCGTTTTTTGTTTTGTTTGTTTTTCTTCTGGTCCGAATACATTTCAATGGGTAAACACAAGAACCCTGTAATTTTATGCTCAATTTCAGTAAGAGTGTCCTGCTCCCCCCTCTACGCCCACCAACTCTTCCGTTGTCTGCATGGGAGCAGAGAATGTTATGCGTTATGGCGAAACGTCCATCACACATTTGGTTTGGTTGGTGGGTTTGGTGGCTGCGGCCTGGCTGCTCTTTCAACGTCGTTGCAAAATGGCCATTAAATTGTTAGTCTCACTTAGACTTTAATTAGTGGCTAATTAAGAAAGCATTACGTTAAATGAAGAGAAGACATTATATCAAAAACAAAAAAAGCAAGCAGAATCAAGCAAAGATACGTTTGAGAAATTGCCTTCGCGTCTTAAGGAATCATCAACACCGCAAAACAAGCGAGCAGCAAAATGAAAAGCTGGCGGTGTGCGCTTGGGAAATTAGGGGCCATTAAAAAACCGATATTAAAAACAAAAACAACAAAGGTTAACCTTCATAAAAATTCACACAGATTGCTTTTTCATGTGGTGGCTATTATTTTTTAAATTCTATTCTTCAAAAAAAAAATCATGCTGCATACTCTTAGTCGAGGCTTTATAATTTATGGCTTTTTATGGAAGTTTAAGTTGATTGGTGGTATCTGCACGTTTTCGTTTGTTGTTCCGTTCATTGACTTTGTCTGCCCACCTCCTCCAATCCACTGGCTGATCCTTCTCTTTTCAAATTACTGTCGTTCTGTCGCTGCTTGTTGTGCAATCTGCCATTTTGTTCCACTTTTGTGTGAAGTGTTCATGGGATTTTCCAACAACAACGATAACAAAAAAGAAAGAAAAAAAATCCGGATTCAATAGAGAATCGTTCAAATTGAGACTGCTGTGTGTAATTAAAATATGTCAACTTAACACTTTAAAGTTGTCAGTTTGTTTGACACTTCGATCAGCATGACACTAAAAGCAAACAGACCCCATTGGAAAAGAATGGGCAGTCAATCCGCCAACCAGACAAGTTGCATGTTGCATGCACTTGCACTTGGTTAAACGTAAATTAAAGAGACCTTCTTAGTGTAGCAATAGGAGAATGAGATTTGTGTAGCATTTTCGAAAATTTATACATTGCTAGAAAATGTATTTGATTAGTTGGATTTCTCAATACCGAGTTTGTTCTCAGCTGATCTTGATACGTGTCATTCACCGCATGACTTCTTTCCAAACCGAGTTGCTCTTGTACGGTCTACTAGCTCAGAAAAATTCCACATCTCCGTGTTTTTTTCTTTTAATTTTTGACGCCATCTCCCGAGGTGGGAGATTAATTTTATGTATACAAATGTATTAGATTACACCTCAGCGCCAGCATGGCATTATTTTTCAGTGATCCAATTTTTGGCAGGCAGACTCGTGGAAATGTCTGTATCATGTAAAATTTTTTAAAAACAATTTTTATCAATTCTCAGGTTTTCCCCAATTTTTATTATTTTTGAAAAAAAAAAATATTTTTTTCACTTTTCTTAGCATAACTTGAAGAGACTCCAATTTTTAAACTACTTAAGCGTTACGGGAAAAAAATGTTTTTTGAACTGAAACCTTAAAAAAAAACGATAACCATTTAAAAAAAAAAATTAGGAAAATATAAGAATTGATAAAAATCTATTTTTTAAAAAATTTTACGTGATACAAACATTTCCACGAGTCTGCCTGCAAAAAAATCAGCTCGATTGGATCACTGAAAAAGGGTTAAAAATCGGTCCAAAGGCTTTCACACAGGCCACTATGAGCTTCATAAAATTAAAAAAAATTAAAAAATTAAAAAAAAAAAAATTAAAATCGCCGATACACGTGTATTTTTATTTTTTCCCCTCTTTCCGAATATGTGCATTTGGTTCATAGGACACAAAAAAATCTATTTTTTGTAAAAAATTCTGACGTGTACATGAAAATCGCCGATACATGTGTATTTTTATTTTTTACCCCCTTTCCGAAAAAGTAAATTTGGTTCATAGGACGGAATGTGTGTAACACGGTGTAATAATTACAAATTATCTCAATATGCTAGAAGTATTTCCACATTATCAATCAAATATTTCTTCAACTCAATTAAACATCTGTATGATAAGGTCCTTAAACAACTAAGATATGGAAAATATGTCCAGCTCACAAAGAGTGTAGCATTTTTGGCGCCCTGTATCCCAGCTTCGATCTTGGTCTAACACAGAATCGATATTCTGAACACTTGGATTCCTTTGCCGGTATCGCAGTTTGGGAGACCTCTAGTTATGGCTAGTTTTACTCATACAAAAGATTTTGATTTCTAATTGTTATCCACCTCTTCATACTCTCAGCCCACATCAGCAGAACATTTCCACAACTGAAGAGTAACGTATTGTCCTCAATTTCAACAAATATCAACCAAAAAAAAAATACGTGCAAATGATACACAAATAACTCGAGTTCTTTTCCAACTGGCTCAGGGGCTCGCCGCGTACCAGTCATCAGCAGCATCAGCTCAGTGAGATGTCATACAGCTACACACACGCACAATACGATGTGTATGCACAAATCGTTACAAATAATAACAAGAACAACATGGAAACTGCAGTTGCAGCGACAGCGGCAGCTGTTGATGCATGACAACCCCAACAGCCTCACCATAGTTGTTGTAGTTGTGGTGGTTGTGTCATGTGAAAAAAAAAACAACTACAGGCAGACAGACAGCAAGAGACAGACAGACATACAAACGATAACAACCGTCAAGACATCAGCAGCAGCAATAACAACAACAATGACACTTCATCAGTGTCACTCAATCTTGAAGTCCTTGCTTTTTTCTCTCCTCTCACTGGCTCTCTCGGCTCATCCATTTTTTTTTTTGTATTCACAGAGAATAGTCATGCAAATTCAGCCAGTGGATTTGGGTGGTGCCATCGTAGATGGAGAGTGTGGGTGGGAGAGCGAGTATAACAAACAATAGCCACTCAATGCAAACAATATGCAAACGTATAATTTTGCTCTAGCGTGTGTGTAGGTGTGTGTGTATACTGAATGTAGCAGAGAAAAAGGACAAAGAAAAACTGAACTGCTGCAACTGAATAAAAATACTCTGTATTTGTTATTGCATAAAAGAAAAGTATTTTAAAATGCACATGTTTGTAGTGCATATTTCTAAGCTTAAAACTTGATTTAGTTCGCTGTTATGCTTGACTGCATTTGTCCACTTATGAAATATGTGGCAAAATGACGAGGGCGGTATGATAAAGGAATGGTGTTATAATAAACTATACAGAAATTGTGTAGTTTTGTTTTAGTTAATTTATGTACAGGGTTTTCCAACAAGAGGTGTTATTTTTGTATTCAAAGAAAAATGGAATTTTTGTGAGATAAATCAACGGTTGTTTATTTCATAACAAAGAGGAAGGAGGTATGCCGTTAACAAAGAAAAACCAAAAGACCACCACGATCACGCTTACAGGACCATGGCCTCTTCATGAGATTTTCCATAACCAAATCGCAAAGTGGCTGCCATAAGTACTCGATAGCCTGACGATCTTTGAGGTCTTGAATCGACGCTGGGCTGTTGGTGTAGACCCTATCGTTCACGTGACCCCAAGGGAAGAAGTCGCAAGGTGTTAAATCACAAGATTTTGGTGGCCAATTGTGATCACCTCTTCGAGATATAACACGATTCGGAATCTTTTTAGTTAACTGTGAGCAAGATTTTCACCAATTTGTAGTGAATTTTAATAAATTGAATGCGTTGTTGACGCGTGTATCGATTTATGGCGTAGTTGTCAAAGAATAAAAGCTTCAAAAGTGACAGCTACCGAAATACCGGCTTATTCAAAATAACACCTCTTGTTGGAGAACCCTGTACAATTCCTTACAAACTAGTGCTTAATAATAAATTAGTTCTAAACATTGTTTAAATTAATTTATGTTTGCAGTGATTATATTAACCTCATTTTCCCAACCACCCTTGCACACACTTATTGCCCTCTCCCCCACCCCCCCCCCCCCCCCCCCTACAAAAAGGTATACAATGTTTTTGAAACAATGGGCGACAAAATATTGCCATGATGATTTTCATCGTCGACGACGAATTGCAATGACTAGGTCTAAAGGACCGGGTCCTAGTCTGACGTTGATATTTAATATGTGTGCGTGTGTGTGTGTGTGTATGTTGGGGAATGTGTGCCAACAACAGCCAGAGCGCACAAAAACAACGACAATAAATATGCAGGTAAAGAACAACAGCAAGTGAAACGCTTGCAGGTGAAAGACAGTACAATCTCCTAGCCACCCACTTGAACGCACACAGACTCACACACTCTCGTGCAATATGAATAACAGATAACCTTGATTTAAAGTGATTTTGTATTTCTTTTTTTTTTATTTGTGCAGGAGTAAATGTGTGTGTGTGTGTGTGCGTATTTTCTCTACAACGGATGTTAATATTTGCATATGTAAGCAAAGGAACACAAAAAAAAGCAAATTTAACAAAAAAAAAAAGGACTAAAAAAGAAATGAATCTCTTAAATACACACATAGCGAACAGCACGCACACATCCCCAAACAAATGTATGAATAAAGAGCTTTCATATGCAACAACAAGGAAATACTAAAAAAAAACCCAACAAACACTCACAACAGCAAATCATCTCCACCCCACAACACCCCCCTCCCACTCACACACACACAACATCTATGAACTGATTGAAAGAAGAGCATTAGGAGGACACGACCCGACCATGTGTGCACCGACCGCAGCACTGTGGTTCACACAGAGCACATCGATAATAATTTCAGTTAAAAGATAATTATGCGAAAAGAGACAATAGTTTTTTCATTCTGATTAAAATTAAATAATTTAATTGAAATGGTCAAAAACACCTTTTGTTAATGCGGGGTGTGAGTCAGGGTGTCACAAAATCTGATAAATGAAACACATTTTCAACTAATGCAGGGTGTGATACAGGGTGTCACAAAATCTGATAACTGAAAAAAAATTTCAACTAACAACAGTTTCGCCCATGGTGTCACAAAATCTGATAACTGAAACACATTTTCAACTAACTGCAGTTTTTTTAAAAAAAAAAAATAGTTCATCGCCCATATCCTGGGCGATTTCCGAATCGCCAATAAATGTTCTTCCTGTCATACTCTACACGTGTTTCACACAAATTTTAGAAGTAGAAGATGTTTTGCACTCTATACCTTCATTAGGTAGGTATAGAGTGCAAAGCATTAAACATTTTTTAAATACACGCTTTTAATAAAAATTGTTTAGAGAAATATATTTTTTGTAATCATATAGGGTGAAAACATAAAGGGTGTTTTTTATTGAGGTATAGAACTTCGAATTGAAATAAAACACAAGAAAATCGTTTTAATGTCCATCAATTTGGCTTTATTGGAAGGATAATTTTATGCCATTAATGTTTAAATATGATTTCGGGCATGTGGCCGCCGCGGCTGGCTCGAATAAAGCCAATTCTACAGGTCCAATTTTCAACCACTTGTTGGAACCACAACTCATCCACATTCATGCCATCCAATTCGGGAACAAAATAGTCGGTTATCATGGCTCTATACCGGTCTCCATTAACGGTAACTGACTCTCCAGCATTATTTCGGAAGAAGTATGGCCCAATGACTCCACCAGCCCATAGAGCACACCAAACAGTCAGTTTTTGTGGATGTAATGGCATAAAATGGACGGAGCTTGCGGTGAACTGCGCGAACTGAACCATTACTTTCGAAATAAATTTGCACGATTTGCAAGCGTTGTTCTTTTGTCAACCTGTTCATGATGAAATGGCAAACCAAACTAAATATTAATCACTTGACAGCTGACAAAATGGCCGCCAGTTAAAAAAGTGATGCCAACTTAAAGTTCTATACCCCAATAAAAAACACCCTTTATTAAACTGTTTAAGTGCATCGTTTTTTTGATGCTTTTAAAATAAATTCGAAGCAAAAAATATGAGTTCACCAGGTAGAATGCATGCGATCGCCAATTGCCAAATATTATGCGATTGCGATCTCTCTGATAGCAATTTGGCGATTTCAAATCACAATCGCAAATTTTCACAAAATGTGATTGTCAGAACATGGTCGTATGTTCGTTTGTTGAGCACTACAAAAATTCGTTGTAAGGGTTTGTCCATGCGGATTTGGGGGCGTATGAGCTATTTTTTGCGTACACCCAAAGATGTTACAAATAACTTATACGCCCCGCGATTCAAGAAGTCCACACAAATGTTCATAAATATTTGTTGTTAGATCATCATAATAAATTCTATTAAACCTACTACGACGGAGACAGTAGAATCAATTTATGTTATGAAAACATTTGTTGGAGACAATTCTAAAGCCTTGGCCAAAAACAAATGATCTCAAAAATGTATTTGTCAAACAGAAATCAAATGTAAATAAGTGTTTATTTTCGTCCAAGCCACAAGTTTCAATCTTCGTTTCATAGAACAATTTCAAAAGTACATACTCAGTTCGTTTAAATGAAGAAAAATGGAATTATCCGAACTCCTACTTATTAAAAAAATCATGCATTCATTTGATTTCCACTTAACCGAATTCGACTGTATTAACTTAACTGTTTCTTTCACGATGTCCATCGAATGGGACTCGACGTTTGAATTGTCGTTTTCGATATACAGAAAACAAAATTGGTATTGAGGATTTCGTTCGGCAAGTCGATCGACATCGTAAAACAGGCATTGGAAATCAAAAAAAAAATGCGAAGAACATAACACTCCGTTGATCCTGTTTCCGTATATGAATGAACTATGAAATGAATCCCTCCCCCTCATCTGTGGTCAAGGGTATTTTTTCTAAACTTTAATTCCAAGACAGCCTACATGGCGTCAACCCCCTCTTCAGTAGCTCTGAACGCGAGAAGTTATGTTTTTAATCTGTCACATATACTGTGCAACCGATAGACGGGCCCCACATATGCATATATTCATGCGAGAACCCCAGCAGTCAGCCATTTCACCAGCAACACACACAGCTTCCACAAATATATGCACACGAGTACAGAGCAAAAAAAAAAAAGGAGGCGGAAAGGTTTCTTGTGACACGACAAGGAAACAAATTGCATTTGCAGAAAAAAAAAAAAACAAAACCGAAAGAAAAAAACACTAAACGAAACGAAATGAAGATCCAGCACACGCCAAAATAGGCGACATTATGACTAACTTTACAACTGTGTGACCATCACACCGCCGTCCGTACACTCACAAAAGGCATAAATTGTCAGTGTGCTCCTCCCCACCCTCACATGGCCCCGACAGACAACATAGCATTTGGTTTTTTTTTCCTTCTTCTTCTTCTTTTCTTTATTAGATGAGCCAAATGTGCAGCAACGTGCAATGGTTTTTCACTTAAGGTGGGCGCACTTTATGCCGCTCGAGAGCAACCGAGTGTGCATACACGCGGTGTTCTGTCAACCATGGAAAAGATTAAAATAAAAATCCAAGTCAAAGCTTAGAGAGTTACAAAAAAAAAAAAAAAAACCAACCTAGAGAAATTTATGTATCTGTGCTAGCAGGAAGCGATTATGTAAAAATCCGTCTCTTGCTGCCGTTTCCTTACCCCGCCAACATTCACTCGACGAAGAACTGCGTATACAAATTGCCACCGAGTATGAAATATGTATTTTGTGTTCTTCAATATGATCCACATTTCTTCTTTTTTGTTGTTGTAATAGTGGAAATTAATGGCTGGGTGGGTGGCGGCTCATATTATGTGGCAAACAAAAGGCATTCTTATGGAAAATTAACCACGTTCTGTAAAGTTCATTCTGGCGTGTTGAATGACCATAATCGTCTCTAGGATAATTCAATTTAACGGGTGTACAATGTGATTTGAATGTCTGCAACAAAACTACTTAACAATTTCCTTGGCAAGTACATGTTATGGCGGGCTAAAAATCATATGAATTGTGAAATATATTTGAGAAATCCACGGAAAGTGTTAGTCCAATGCCTGAGACATGAGCGAGTTAGCAAGTAAAGGGTCGGACCGCAATACAGAAATTGGTGCTGTTGGGACAAGTTAGTGATGTGAAGAATAAAACCCGTGCACTTCACTCAAGTATAACTGAGAATATTGCTGCTGTAGCCCAAAGTGTTCAAGAAAACCCAGGTTTGTCCATTAGGGCGTACCTCAAAAAAAAATTTTTTTTTTTTATGCCGAACGTAGGGTTCGCGCTTTTACATTTTTCTATATAACTTCTGCATTTATAAACGGATTTTAAAGTGTGATACATCGATGTTTTTGACTCGACGAGGCCGATTTTTTTGTCTTTGAAGTCATTGAGCTCAAGCACCCCCTTCTGGTACTTACCCATCATATCTCAGTTGCTACTACCCTAATGTACCACTCTAATATCAGAAAATTAAAGCTCGCATAAAATCATGAAAATCTTCCTAAGGAAGTATGTCGATTTTCCCGATGTATCGATGTATCACACTTTAAAATCCGTTTACAAATGCAGAAGTTATATAGATAAATGTAAAAGCGCGAACTCTACGTTCGGCATAAAAAAATAAAAAAAAATTTTTTGAAACTACCTTTCAATAATACTTCATATTCGAAGGTGTACGGCGAACTTTTTTTTTACTTGTAACCTGGTACCCTCTATTGTCCATTCCTTGTCGTTCTTTGGAATTGGGCATTTCACAAACGTCATTACACCGCTTTTTGCATAAAGACTTGGGTCTTAAGGCTTATAAAGTTCAGTTAACACAAGAACACAAGCCGGCCGATCATCAACAACGCGTCGTGTCTTTGCTGATTGGATCCTTGAAATGCATGAAAATGATCCCGAAATCCATAGAAAAATCATCTTGACTGATGAGGCCCACATCCACCTCGGTGCTACGTCAACAAGAAAAAATTTTGCATCTGGGGCTCGGAAAACCCAAGAGTTATTGTTGAGAAGCCTCTCCATCCTCAACGTGTGACTGTTGGGTGCGGTTTATTGTCCAGCTGGGTCATTGGACCTTACTTTTTGCGAAAATGAGATTGGATCAACAGTTACGGTGAATGGATTGGGCAATCGAGAGATGATTAATGAATTGTTATGGTCGAAGTTGGATGATATTGATCTGGACAACGTTTACTTTCAACAAGACGGGGCTATGTGCCACACTAGCAACGAAACCATTGATCTGTTACGTGAAAAGTTAAAAACTATTTTGTAAAAAAAAATTTCGAAAAAAAATAAAATTTGTGGAAAAAAAAATGTTTGTTGTAAAAATAAAGTTTTTGTTGAAAAAAAAAATTATTGTTGAAAAAAAAAATGTTTGTTGAAAAAAAATTTTTGTTGAAAAAAAAATTTTGTTGAAAAAAAACAAAATTTGTTGAAAAAAAAGTTTTTGTGAAAAAAAAATTTTGTTGAAAAAAAAAATTTTAAAAAAAAAATTCTGGAAAAAAAAATTTTTGGTAAAAAAAATTTGGGGAAAACACAATTTCTGTACAAAAAAAAAATATTATTTTTTTTATTATTATTATTTATAGAATTATTATAGAACTAGTAAGTTGTAATGCGCCTATGGCGCCCGTTAATTTGCTTGAGAAAGTATTTGTTACTTAATTTTAAATATTTTGTAAAAAAAAAATTCGAAAAAAAATAAAATTGAAAAAAAAAAAATTATTGCTGAAAAAAAAATTTTTGTTGAAAAAAAAATTTTTGTAAAAAAAAAATTTTGTGGAAAAAAAAATGTAGGAAAAAAAAAATTTTGTAAAAAAAATTTTGGTAAAACAAAAATTTGGGGAAAACACAATTTCTGTACAAAAAAAAAATAATATTTTTTTTATTATTATTATTTATAGAATTATTATAGAATGCCTATTTAAATTCCTACGTACTGCGTGACAGAGTCAGTGAATCAGTGTCGAGGGTAAATATATATTAAGATAAGATAAACATCCGATGATTTATCTAAAAAAATTCCGTTTTTCTTTGAATACCAAATTAACACCTCTTGTTGGAAAAACCATATTATTTTTTTTATTTTTTTAATTGAAACCCGGTTTCCCATTTTCTCTGTTTTAGGGACGATGATTTCCACAGGTAAGACAACACTTGTTTCTTGTTCTCAATATCTATTGAAATTTATGGCGTCCCTTTAATATTACAAAAAAAATATAACTCAATCAAAGAAAATTCAGAATGAATTTAAAAATGAGCCAAGAAATCCTTTGAGAAACCCCACCAACAATCTGAAAAATGCCTATCTCGAAAATCAAAAGTGCCGTCTTCTCGGCAATGGTCTTACAAAAACATCACACCACTCTTCAATACTTTCGCACAATATAGCGCGCGCACACATACAACCATCAAGATATGAATAAAAACGAGATCTTCCGACAATTTAGTTCAACCGAGACAATCAAGGGAACCGCACAAATCGACAAAAAAAAAAACTTTGCCTAAATTGTGGCAATTCATCACATTTTCTTTTGTGAATATGCCAATGAGGCGATTCATGTTGGCAATCGCCAGCCCCCTGCCCCTCGGTCACTGAATCGTGGTTCAAGAAACTGTTGAAGTAGACAAAAGTTGCAGCGCCAGGCCAGTGGGGAAAACGCACTTGAGAATTGATGTAGTGATGCACATCACTTCCCCCCCCCATCAGCCCCAACCAATTCATACAATCATCAATTGATTCCGTTTTCACTGTTCATCGGTTTCATTTAATTTGCCATAATTTGTGGCCGGAGGAATGCCAAAGCGTAGTGTGTGTGTGTGTGTTTCAACGAGTATCAGCGTGTAATGGCTTTTATCGTTCAGATATTTGACCGGCTAATGAATGGATTAAACGATATATAAGAAAAACAACAACAAACACAATTGCATGTAATAAAGTTTGCATTTTGTGAATTCAATTAAAAACTTTTACCGTCCGCCTTCTGTGTTACAATAAATCTTGTGTTTCTATCAATCGCTCTTATCGAAATGTTAATCGACGCTGCGCATTTTCAATCTCAATTTGGCAAACGGACAAAATGTTCATGTTTTTCTGTTAGGATTTTTCTGACTCGTGTTATTTGTTGGTCGTTTTCGTTGCTGATTTTATGTTGTAATATGTCAAACATCAGTTAGGCGATACATTTATTAGTATACCCATTGATGGGACACAGATACGAAACTTGGGTGGGGGGTATTACCGGAGGTGATAGGAATTTTTGTTTTACAATAGTGTTGCCAGAATCATAAGGAAGACAATGTATGTAGGCTAGTTTGTTAGGGCGCTATGAGATTCTTCTGCTAAAAGACTTCTAAAGGCCGACAAAAAGACTTCAAAACACAAGAAGATATATATGTGTATTAGGGTGGAGTGAAAACATGCTTTTTTCTTAATTTGAAAAAGTTAACCTCGGAAAGAGATGTAGTCTGGGGTCCTAATGAGGGGAAAAATAAAGAAAAAAATTTTAAAACATTTTTAGGGGTCGCGCCACTCCCTCGAAATTTGGAAATTATCGCTATTTTGGCGTTGATTTTAGAAAAATCCTAAAAATTAACGACTTAACTTATTCGAAATTTAAAAGTTTGAGCTTGTTCAGTGCCCAAACAAAAGTATTTGAGGCAAATATGAGGATAATCGACTAATATTTGTAGCTTTGTTCAGTCAATTTTCTGAAGAAGGGACGATTTGACTTATTTTACTTTTTGAAATTTTTGAACAATGAGAAAATTTTTTTTAAATTTTTTCATGCCCTTATTTCATTGTTTACGCTATTGCAAACATTTATTGACATAAAACTTTTTAGGATTTTTCTAAAATCAACGCCAAAATAGCGATAATTTCCAAATTTCGAGGGAGTGGCGCGACCCCTAAAAATTTTTTAAAAATGTTTTCTTTATTTTTCCCCTCATTAGGACCCCAGACTACATCTCTTTCCGAGGTTAACTTTTTTTTTTTGAATTTCACTCCACCCTAATGTGTATATAATGGCGAAAATTACGAGGTCAGCTTGAATAAAATGATCTGAAGACCTTCTCTAAAAGCTTCCGTAACACCAAGACACATTACTTCATGCTTTACCGCGGAAGACCATCCAACAACACATCCATTGCACATTACAACGCCACTTCTTTGGGAAGGTCTTTTTCTGGAACTTCATATGGACCAAAGACAGCCAATTAAAATTAACACAGACCGTCATTTTGAATTAACATTGGACGGCAAGTGTATAACTCCTTCTAGAAGGCCGAGAGAAATCTTCAGCCAAAAGGAATGCTGTCAAACGACGAAATTATAGAAGTCTGAAGAATCTTCCAAAAGAAGATTCCTTCCTTAAGAAGGTCTGAGAAGAGCCCTTCCTATAACACAGAGTTGCCTTGAAAGGTGATACCTTTCACTATCCCTTTTAAAAGGGGTTCAGGTGTCTCCCACCCATCCCTTCTAGAAGGCCTTTCAGTAGTAGTCAATAAAAAAAGAATGGAAACAAATTGAGTAAATTAATCCAAAGGCATAATTGTCATGGTCTGCACAAATAATCGTTCCACAAGGTATTTTTCTTTCAACAGTAGACCGGTAAGACGATTCCCGAAAAGGTCTGAAAAAATGTTTACTTACGGATGAACATTTCATCCGAAAAAAGACCCGACATTTCAACTTCCCTTCTTTGAGCAAATCTTACAGCGTGTTTGCTTTTAAATCGGGGCTAAGCACTTCCAAATTCTATCCATTGATCCTTAAAGGTATGTGTGCCTGAGACTTGACAGTAGTTTGTTGGTTCTGCCAGATGCACATTACTCTGTTCAATTTAAAAGTAGAACATTGAAGATAGTTAAGACAGCGGTGAGCTGAGATTCGTTTAGGATGCGCACTACAACATATTGGCTTACAAACTCACACACTACTAAAGATGGACATGTAAGGAGATTAAGACGACCGTCAATCAAATCAGCAGATCATCATCAGCAAAACCAGTCAGTGAGTACATATTTCACTTATCAATCCATTAGATTGATTGATGGCATTAGAGCGTTGTGGAAATATATTGCTGTCCGAATGTCGACTGTAGTAAAAGAAAATGCAGGATTTCGAACATGAGACCCACGAATCTAAAACAAAAACGGAAAACGCTGCCCATAACGCAACGCTGTATTGGCATGGTTAATACAGTGTTGCGTTATGGGCAGCGTTTTCCGCTTTTTTTTTCGTTACTGTGAACGACTTTTGGACAACGTACAATAAATATGAAGTTTTGATTGACGATTGGCCAGCGAAGATGTTATATATTTTCCTGTGGGTGTTCGAAGTACATTTTCAAAATTTTGTCATTCCAATGTAGTTACCCTACAGTTCGTGTCTACAAATACAATTGGCGTTCAACCGCACATTTCAAATAAATCAATTGCTGTGATTGAGGCTTCCATAGCAGCCACATAAGATCATGTTGGGGAACTGCAAAACAGCGAGAGCTGTGCAACCTTCTCCTTATTTCCAATAGATGTTCTTCACATTCCCCAACGAATAAAGACGCAGAACAATTACTTAGGTTGGGGGGTAAAGTTTACCAAGAAAGAAATGCTTGAGTTTTTACAATAAACTAACATTTTTATAAAATTTCAAAGTTCGGTAAAAAACTTTTGGTGCTGAAAACAAAAATATCAAATTTTATGGCCAAGCTTGAAAAGCGAATTGCAGTGCTTTATTAAATGCTCAGGTAAAATGTTGGCATATAGATTGAGTTTGAAAGAGATGCACAACTACTTTTGGAGCCTTAAACTAGGCAAGGCATAAATTAAACGTGTAAGCCCTAAAGTATGCCACACATTGTGACGAGTTTCCATAAAATGTTACATAAAAGTTTTTAAATTAAATTTAAAAATCGCAAATATATTTCACAAATAACAAAAACAAAGAAAAGTTTTCACTCAGCAGATGAAAGGCATACAGAAAAAAAAGAAACTTAACAATACTGCATTTAATTATACGAATATCCACGCAGAAACTAATTGCATTTTCACACTTGAATTCCCTCACACACACACGCACACACAGTGAAATATCTACCACTACAGAGACATTAAATGTATATGCCGCCTTGTATACGCCAGTATGACTGACATTTTAAAATGTAAATTTAACCACAAAACATTTACACTTCAACACACATTAATGGCTGCTGCTCGGGTTAGGCGCTGTTGGTATGGGCTACACTTAAGCCCCCCAACTGGTCAGTCAGTCCAACCATATGATACCCACAGCGTCGGATACGGCTAGAAACAAGCGGAAGGAAATTTTACAACAATAATTGAGAGGATTTATAACCAGAAAAGGGAAAGAAGTAGGAAGTTGGGTTTCTAAATGGATTCACAATTGCAAGTGTTGACCATAAAAATGTCATAAATAGTATTGTTAATAATTCATGACACATGACTAACTGACAAAACGGCCTCAGAGCATAGTTTGTGTGAAACTCCGAAAAGTATGCAATTTCAAAATACACGACAGAGAAATGTGGAAGTACAGATTACTCTACAAAACTGTCTCAAATGGGGATGCACCGAAAGAAAAATGTAATGTTGAGGAGAAAAGGATTACAGGCCATGCCACCATTCCAGAAACGTTGATGTTAAACTTATTGGAATGGTAGATCAGCTACATAAGTTCCTCAAAAATTCCGAGTTCCCCGTTCCCAAAGAAGTACTGTGATATATAAACGGCTTAAAATGGGTGCCGCGTTTGCTTGCAGAAGAAAGGTGCTTCCATTTGTTTGCACTTTTTAATGGTTTAATTAACAATTTCAAGAATCATTTGGATTCATGACAATCGCCTACAGAAAAATACAGTGTACTCTCTCCTTGCGGACATCTCTCTTAAGAGGACACTTCTTTCAGTACCATTCCGCTTCAGTCCTCTGGTGTACTTCTCTCATAAGCGGACAAAATGCTCAGTCCCTTAGGTATCCGCTTATGAGAGCGTATACTGTAACATAAAATTTTGAGGTACGATTGACCACTGAAGAAGACGAATTCGGATAAGCGTACGCCTTTTAATTGCAAAAATCAATTAATGGAAAATAAATATAAGTAACGATTGTTCTGGATGATTTTCCATGGACTGTAGTTCGCTTTATTGAAAAACCCGCTTTTTTGAAATCAAGGCAAAGAATTTCAAACTAACATACTCAGTTCGTTCAAATGAAAGATAGTTCAATTATCCGAAGTTCTTTCCAATAAAAATCTCGCATAGGTTAGGTTATGTTAGGTTAGGTTGAATGGAGGAGCCTCATGTCACTGACATACACCTAGGCCAACAATTCGGCCTCGCAATCTCGCATAAGTGAAATAAAAAATTCTTGATTTTTTTTCATTTCCGCTTAAACGAATCCGACTGCATTTGAAGGGAACGAAGTCCCAACCATTTCCGATCAGTTCAATCACAATAAGCAGGATTTTCTAAGCCGCTTCCTATCTAAGCGAGCCCTTACTGCGGAAAAAGACGTAAACGATTTGATTTTTAATGAAATTTGATAGAACATTGACCAACGCTCTTAATACCAAAATATTGAAAATTAAAATTTCATATTTACAAAGAAGTAGCAAATTCAATTGTATTGTAAGTGAAAAAAAAAAAATTAAACTGAGATTTTTTGAGGTGGGTTGCCGCGGTTGCTTAGACTCAACTAGACACACTGAAAGAACGTTCCATGAAGAAACGGAGAGGGAACCTCTCTCGAATCAGTGAGCTGTGCTCGATATAATTTGTATAGTCCCTGAACCTAATTTTTAAAGCCAGCTCCAAACGGCTAATGTTTTGCTAGAGAAGTTTTACATGACTCCGATATTAATCTCTTACTCGCAAAGTCGCCACAAGATGAAAGCAGCCGCTTTTGATGGTCTTACCTGGGTTTCGAACCTGGGTTATGCTCTATGTTAGTCGTATACACTTCACAATAAACCTATCTGTGGATAAAATTTAGATCAATTACATTTTCGTAAAAAAAAAACTGTCTAATATTTCTTCTTTTCCGGTCCAGGACATGAACACAAATAAAATCAAGACTTAATGCGCATTGAAATTTCTTACAGACAACAAGAGACTTGATTTAGGAGCGTCCAGTGAAGAAAAATATTTGGATGGAATGAAGTTCACATTCACATGGGTACCGCAATTGCTTACAGACAAGGGGAGTCCAGTGAAGAAAAATATTTGGATGGAATGAAGTTCACATTCACATGGGTACCGCAATTGCTTACAGACAAGGGGAGTCCAGAGAAGAAAAGTATCACATTCAGATGGGCACTTAAATTGCTTACAGACAACTAGAGACTTGATTGAGGAGCGTCCGGTGAAGAAGAGTATTTGGAATGAAGTTCACATTCAGATGGGTACCGCAATTGCTTACAGACAAGGGGAGTCCAGTGAATAAAAGTATTTGGAGTCCAGTGAAGAAAAGTATCACATTCACATGGGTACCGCAATTGCTTACAGACAACTAGAGACTTGATTGAGGAGCGTCCAGTGAAGATGAGTATTTGGATGGAATGAAGTTCACATTCAGATGGGTACCGCAATTGATTACAGACAAGGGGAGTCCAGTGAATAAAAGTATTTGGAGTCCTGTGAAGAAAAGTATCACATTCACATGGGTACCGCAATTGCTTACAGACAACTAGAGACTTGATTGAGGAGCGTCCAGTGAAGATGAGTATTTGGATGGAATGAAGTTCACATTCAGATGGGTACCGCAATTGCTTACAGACAAGGGGAGTCCAGTGAAGAAAAGTATCACATTCAGATGGGTACCGCAATTTCTTACAGACAACTAGAGACTTGAGTGATGAGCGTCCGGTGAAGATGAGTATTTGGAGGGAATGAAGTTCATATTCAGATGGGTAACGCGGTTGCTTACTTCCTTATTTCCCTTAACGTTCCATGAAGGAACAGACGGGAAACATCTCTCGAATCAGTGAGCTGTGTACGATATAGTTGTGTATACTCACTGTTTAAAGCCGGCTCCGAAGGGCTAATGCTTTTCTAGAGAAGTTTTACATGGCTTAGAGATTGCTCTCTTACTCGTAAAGTCGCCAACATTTACGAGGTGAAAACAGCCGCTGAAAAAATGTTTGATGGTCTTAACCGGTTTCGAACTCGAACCATTTTGATAGAGTTCATGGCGATGTTTTGTCCCAATAAGCAGGTCTGTCTTTCTAAGGCATTTTCTTTATGAATTATGAACTTGGAATATTTTTCTAAACTGGAAACTAAAGTAAATGTTTTAACAAAAGTTAATCTTTTTTTTTTGTAATTTAAATTATAATTATAAAAAGTATTGCAGCAAACACAAATATTTGTAATTCTTCAAATAATTTTTTGTTTTAATTTGTGAAAATCTATACATCAATTCATCTTATTCTCTCGGTTATTGTATTTATTCTAAAAGAGCGTAGAGGAAAAAATCGAAAACTGCTGCAAATACAAACTTATTCGCTCTCAAATATTGTACTTTGTTAAATTTAAAATGTTTGTTGTATGTTTTTCCCAAACACGCTATTGCTTAAACACAAATACGTTACATTAATAGCAAATTTGTTTTATTTACATCCAAATAAACTTTGTGTAGAAAGAAATAAGCTTTGCTTGCTACAAAGACCAAACACGCGTTTTATTTGTGTGTAAACATTTAAAAAATAAGACGTATTTTTCAGCGTGTAGTTATCTCATCTGTTATGGCAACCTACCAAGACACATTTTTTGGTGAACCTACTTTAGCATTCGAATTATTTACAGCCGCTCTAAACAATTCGTTTGCGTGTGTATTTCCTTAAATAATGAATAATATGTAGTAGCACACCAAAATTACAATGGCAAAACTATTTAAATGCCTAATAAATAAATTAAATTATGGTTATTACATAGCATCGGTGAAAATGACACGTCATTAATTAATTATTGTCGTGGTCGTTGTCGTCCGGTATGTACTCGACTCGTATGTATGCATGTCATGTGGGAAAACAACAAATGTATAAATAAACAACTATTTTGTAGTCATAACTTTTTCCTCTTCTTCTGTTTTTTTTTTTCTGGTTGGGATTTATTTACCTGAACTTTGAAAACCTCCCGTTGAGTTTGTTTACATTGTTTAATTGAAAAATTATACAAAAACAAACAATTGCAGTGCGACATAATTAGGGGGGGGGGGATCCCAACAGCGGTCGGCTGAAATACCAGAACCTTTCAGAGAGCCCAAACACATTTGCAGGATTTGTAGCCTCACCATTTTTCGTGGGACACGCTCTAAAATAACATCCGTTATTATCCGTTATTGGTTATTACTAATTTTAATTTTAATTCTAATTCTTAGTGTTTTGAGAGTTACAAGTGGTGTAAGTGTTATCATGTCATGTACATCAAAACTAAAATTAGCCAAGGCCTAAACCGGGTGCTGGACTTGGCTGCAATTAAAATGTGCTTTGTTATAATGACTATTAATTGTGATTAGTTTTTTCTCCAAGTGTATTTACATATTGTGTGTTAATTGTTAAGGTCGGGCCCTGCACACAATAGTCGGACACTAGAATATACACTGACTAACTCGAGTCCTAGCGGATCACCTGTGCCGATCTATTGCATATGAATAGGGCCACGACTGTAAGGGTGTGTGAGTTTCAAACTACGAAATACAATTGATTATTCCTCCAATGTTAATTTATTATCTGCATGATAGCGAGCTAAATGCGACAGATTTAATCTGCCTACAGTCCGTGAAGTAACGATAATATCATTCATAATTTCTTCTCCGCTTGCTGTCCTCGTTTACAGATTTCCGATGTTTCCGATTTCCGATAGATGTTCCACTTCACGCTCAGACTGTAGGTAATGTCAGTTAATCGAATGTGATTTATGGCGGCTCTTTCTCCTCTTTGGCTCTGTCGCATGCTGGAACATTTTTAGTCTTTGTCTTTTGCGGTATGTGACATTTCACATCTAACATTTTCAGATAGATCTGTCAGAGAGTTAAAGTAAAGCGAACTACACTTAAGGCGTTTTGGGACTGGGCTACGAGATCATGGTGGCTCCCCTCCATAAATCAGCCTCTGCTTTTGTTTAGTAAAATAATAGAAGATTATGAATTTAGCTGGGGAGGAGGCATACGATTTATTAGAATAGTGCACCAGATCAAGCTATACAATTATGTGCACGGGGGGGTCCAACAAGCGAACATAAATGTCGCCATTTAGTAGATTAGTAATTTAATATCATGATTTGGTATTCTCTGACAAGGAAAAGTTCTACACTGAAGATAAATTCAATTCGCCGTCACGAGACGAGGGTTTAAATAAATTCCTTAAACGAGAGTCCTCTTTGTATAAAAAAGCTACAGAAGCGGAGTATGCTGCCCATAACGCCACACAGCAGAGTGCATCAACGAGATCTCGAAAGGTGAGAAACGAGGAAAAGAGAATATTATGGGAAAGGAATTGTCGGAGGAAAAATCCAGCGCAGTCAAAATTAGACTTTGCCAAGCTATTGGACGTTTTAGTTAACCCCATTCGTATCAGGCAATGACTTCGAGTCACTATTGAAATTAATACTTGTATATTTATTTTATTTTACATTAGTCATTGTCGTCCCCTATGTCTGAATTTAGTTTAGACATATGGTTGATTTTAAAAAAAATTTAGAGATGAAAATGGAGATCTGGTAATGGATACTCCAAATGAAAGATAAGAAAAGGGAAGTATTTATATTCCATCCCATTGAGTCAGGTATCAAATGTCGATGAGATGATCTGCTATATCTGATAACTAACGAAAATCAATATATGATATAGGAAAGAATCTCCATGTTGACAGTCATTCATGCAAACCTTTCAATATTCTGTCACAAAGAATCATAGAAAAAAGACACCAAACGTAGGATTCGGAGGAGATTAAAAACAGTTAAACTTCCATAACTCGAACCATCATTATCCAGTAGAAAATTTCGACTTGCAGAGACTTTGAGATATGGAATTATTTATCATACTAGTAAGTTGTAATGCGCCTATGGCGCCCGTTGAAATATGGAAAAAAAAAAATTTTGTTGAAAAAAAAAATTTTTGTTGAAAAAAAAAATTTTTGTTCCAAAAAAAATTTTTGTTGAAAAAAAAAATTTTGTTGAAAAAAAAAAATTTGGAAAAAAAAAATTTGGAAAAAAAAAATTTGGAAAAAAAAAATTTTGTAATAAAAAAAATATTTGTTGAAAAAAAAAAATTTGGAAAAAAAAATGTTGGAAAAAAAAATTTTGGTAAAAAAAAATTTGGGGAAAATACAATTTCTGTAAAAAAAAAATATTATATTTTTTATTATTATTATTTATAGAAAATTCCTACGTACTGCGTGACATAGTCAGTGAATCAGTGTCGAGGTTAAGATTTATCATATTATTTAAGGGAACTTGTCTCCTTAACAGCCACTAGAAGCGCTTCGACTTATGGAAGTTCCACTGTACATATATTGATAATCTGCATTGTAAACACCCTAAATGTTATCCTTGTTGAAACATGATTAGTATTTCTTGCCTCTGTGTGTCATGCGTCGCACACTGATGGTCGGTCTGGGTTTGGTTGCATACAACGGACACGAATTACCAGTAAAAGTAAAGCTACTTCAGATTTAATGAGGTTTCTTACAAGCTGAGGCAGAGATCCTAACATACGAAGACTGCTGGATAGAACCAGACAATGTAGGCACACATGTTGATATACAACACACACACATGAAAATATTTATTTCATATATATTTTTAATTAAGTGAATTCTGTAACAGTTTAATAAATTTATTACTAAATGGAAACTCATTTGTAAAAGTGAATCTTAGAATTTAGGAAAATATAAAAACAGAGCTCTGCCAAAAGAGTGAGTGTTTTAATCTCGTGTATTATTCGGTAATAATATTAACCATTTGGTCCTTCGAACCGGATGCATATATCAATTTTGGTCCTTCGAAACGGATCAATATTTACCAATCCTCGTTAAGGTTTGGAAATTCTTTTCTGAAGGCCTACTTCCTTCTATTAACGAACGAACGCAATAAAAACTATGGTAAACAAAAACGCAACCATAATAAGAATGTTGCACCCGTTTTGAGAATCGAACAGCAATAAAAAAATATTGAAAATAATTTATGTTCGAAAGTGTTTGTCCCATGGAGAAAAATTTAAGAACAAAATCCAAAAAATAGTTTAATTCAAAATGAAATGACAACAAGAGTAATAAATTCTTCAAAATCATTTACTAAAACACCTCCGTCTAAAAGACTTTCTTTAGCAGTCCACTTCTTGCCGGAGACCCTTCTCTAAAAGCAATTGCGGGAAGGTCTTGTCTGACATAGCTATGGGACAGTTTAAAGACGTAAATAATAAATAATGGAAGTGAATTCAATAGAAAGTTTTAAGTAACTCCTTAAATCATTTAAATTCCTTGCTAATACTAAAAGAGGTACGCCCTTCTCCCCTCCCGTTCCCCGTGAAATTATTAGGGCAGTAGATCATTGTGTCGAACCGGGTGCCACAAAAAACAAAGCATACAATTTTCATCTCCTCTCCCTTCAACTATTTTGAACATCCAGTCGTCCTCAATGTTCTACTGAGGTGATCCTTTTGTGTTCGACTTAAGGTGGGTGCAGAGGGGAAGGAAGCAATACACACCCACCCACCCACATGCCAACAGTCACAACTGTCATCGCAACAATTAATCAAGTGATTATGTGTGCGTGTGTACGGGAACGACGACAGTGGTGATGATTATGTTCATTTTCTTCGGGTGTTTTTCTGTTTCTTTTACGCATTTTGCCTCCGCTTCGCAGGATAAGTGTCTGCAACTGTCATTTTGCGTGTTTTCCTTACACACGTTGTACGAATATGTGCATGCATGGGTATGCCGCGCCGCCGCCACCATCCTCTGATGCATTTAATGGTTTTTGGTGGTTTACTTGGGGTTTTTTTCATTTGGTTGTTTGCTCAACTTTTTGGTCCTGCTGTTTCTCCCGGTCACAGAAAAAAAACAACTAAATTTGTTTGTGGGGCAAGAGAACAGTCAGCAAGGTCTCATTGCTTTAAGAGTGCAGGAGAAGGAGGAGGAGTAATCGTCACCAACATGGAAATGAGCACATGACAGTCAGGTATTATAAACATTAATCTGCCTGCTTCGCATACTTAGACACACACGTGTACATGCTCACATACATTCATATGTTGGTGAATACATGTATTTGCATGCGAGCTCGCCAATGTTTATTCGTTACACGTGTACGTGTGTGTGTGTGTGATTAGTGGTTGGCTTGTATAAAAATGTATTTTCGAAAGGCAAGAGCGCATTAAAGCAAACACATATCATTAAAGTCGCATAAATATTAATTTAATGGCATCAATTAATACTAATTTCATTTGAAATTGTTTCAGCCCCCAGAAGCACAAACAAGCGTGAGCGCTTACATAGCTTTTAATTTAAAATTTATGCTTACGATTTGATAACCGCCTACAGGTAGGCACCGGAAAATATTGTAAACATTTGATATGTGATTTCCGCAATGAGTTGTGTGGCAAACAATTGAAATTGCTCCTAAAGAATATTCTTCATATTTCGAAGCCTTGACGTAGGCAGCATTCGAATAAGGGAAAATCAAAATATGGGTGGAAACCAAAATCCTCCTGAAGGTATGCAATATGCTTAGTTAACATTAAGAAGTCGTAAACATAAATAAAGGTACTATTTTCCGTTTGCGTTTATCAGTGTTAAGTTTTCGCCAGTTCACGCCTGATTTGCAATACGTGTCAAAGCCAAAAATTTGCTATTTTCCTTGTCATTTTATCATAAAATCGAATTGCAAATCATTGAGTTTTATAATGAAAATTCGTGCTATATGAAAAATGTGTTAATGGTGTTGGCAATCGAACCACCGAGCTGGCTATTCAAGTCATTGTTAACATATTTTGCACCAGTTCGACTATTGAACGTCAATCCACATATCCGTGTCGCTAGAGGGCGTATTAAGGAAAATTTTGCTGCTGTCAGTGAAGATCGCATGGCCGATCGCCGCAATTTGGTTTGTGGTACCGTTCGATGATCACATTTTTGATATTTTGGGCGAAACTGAAAGAATCTTATAATATATATTTACCCTCGACACTGATTCACTGACTCTGTCACGCAGTACGTAGGAATTTAAATAGGCATTCTATAATTTTCTATAAATAATAATAATAAAAAAAATAATATTTTTTTTTGTACAGAAATTGTGTTTCCCCAAAATTTTTTTTACCAAAATTTTTTTGTTTTGAAAAATTTTTTTTTAAATTTTTTTTTTTTACAAATTTTTTTTTTTACAAAAAATTTTTTTTTTACAAAATTTTTTTTTTTTACACAATTTTTTTTCCAAATTTTTTTTTTCAACAAATTTTTTTGTTTCAACAGAAATTTTTTGTTTCAACAGAAATTTTTTTTTTAACAAAAATTTTTTTTTTCTAGAAAAATTTTTTTTTTCAAAAATTTTTTTTTTTTTTCCAACAAATTTTTTTTTTTTTCAACAACATTTTTTTTCCATATTTCAACGGGCGCCATAGGCTCATTACAACTTACTAGTTGGACATGATTTGCCTGTGCACGCTATACCTTCTATCAATCAAGAGGCGACTTTGATGAGCAATTTATCTCACTTGTTGGCACTGTCTGTCAACTGGCCGCCTTGTTCGTGCGATTTGACCCCAAGAGACACCACAATTGGATTTCTCCGAGGATAATTAAATTTCAAACTAATCAAATATCTCACAGCAACAATAACCAGATTTTTTGCCAAGAAATCTTAAACATTAGCAGTCCCAAAAAGAGATGGATAATCACAAACCCCACCCATGCTCACAACAAAAAATGGGCTTCAATTTGAAAGTTCCTCACTCAGGCAAATGCTAATATCAACGACCTAACAACTCTGTCATAAGCTATTAAATATGAATATTTAATTAAGAATACTTGAGATAGAGAGAGAGAGAGGGAGAGAAACCCCGAACCAAGTACTTGTGTACTTTAAAATTCTACAACCAAATCCAGCCGTGACCTCCTCCCACCTCTCCCGTAGCTGCCTTTGTTTTGCAAACAATTCAATGGGAGAGGTGGTACTAAAAAGTTGAGCCATTATCACCGAAAGTATAAAATTGCTCACTTGTGACATCCCGGGTCGTGACCTCAACAACTACTCCACAGCAAAGCATGAAAACTCTGACAAGCGTTGGTTGGTTTGGATTATAACACAAAACCAATACGAGCAAAACACATTCAGCTGTTCGCCATGCCTTCCATGTCATGGACTATGGTAATGTTCGCCCCTTCCGTGCCATTTGAATAGGTTTTTTTTTGTCTGATGGTACACAGAGATAGAGAGTAAGCGAACGGGCCGGGTGTGTCATAACTATGCCTGGATACTCCAACAGTACACATAGTTTAGGGAACAGCTTACATTTGTTAGGCAAGTGTGAAAAGTGGGTTATTCGGTGTGTGGCATGATAGCAATTGGAAAATTTTTAATTTGCTAGTTTTAATTGGTTTACAGTTTTGCTCCTACAGTTCGATACATTATTTGGTTTTCCCAAGTAATGCCCAAGGGAATTTTGTAAGAGAATATGCATTGACTACGATCTTAATTGAGTTCTGACAGTTTGTTGCATTTACTACTTTAGCGTAGAAGACGCAAGAATAGTTCGGTCCAGCGAGAATACTTTACCAAAAGGTTGAACGGTAACCAATTAACGTTGTACCCGCTGTCTGACGAAGGAGTTCAAAGTAATTTTTGGGGTATTCTCCGGCGAGGATAGATTCAGTTCTGGAGCAAGTGCTTACCCCATGACTGACGAAATAGTTGACAAGGAATATGTTCTCTTCGTTAGTACTTTGAATATGAAACCAAGTTATCTTTGGAGATAAGTGACCATTTTCCAAAATCGCGCATTTATTGTAAATATTGTATTCATATATTGTCCCATCGCCCCTTATATTTCCCCATTTAGATGTGGCTCTATGAAAAATATCCCAAATGAAAAATTCCCAAAAAAAAAGAAGAACTTGCCAAAAAAAAAAAAATGTCATATAAAGGTGGGGAATTTTTGGTAACAATAAAAACAAGCCCTATTTTTTATTTTTGGGTAATTTTTCGTTCTTTTGGGGATATTTTCAAAAACAGAAATCAATCATATATATTTTTTTTTTATAATTTGTTTTTTTGGCGGTATTTTTCATAATAAATTGTTTGGAGTATTTTTCAGAATTTTTTCATATTGGGCATTTAGGGGGATTTTTCATTTATTTTGGGGAATTCTTCATTTAGCCTTTAGATGTTTATATACATGCTGAAAAATATGTATTTATTTTTATTTATTTATTATTAATTACAATACAAAGTAAATTTATATTCTAATTTTGGGTCCAAGGGTAAACCGGGTGACAAAGACCATATGTTTAGATTTTTTGCAGCGACAGACCAAAGCCTCTGGTGGGAATCGAACCCACAACCCCCACGCTGATAAGCAAGCACGCTACCAACTCGCCTACCGGGGCGCCTCAAAAAAAAAAATATGTATTTTCTAATGTTTACACACAAGTAAAACGCGTGTTTGGACATTGTGGCAAATAACGCTTATTTCCTTTTACACAAAGCTTATTTGGATGTAAATATAACTTGTTTGTTATTAATATTACGTATTTGTGTATAAGCAATAGCGTGTTTGGGAAAACCGACTACAAAGTACAAAATTTGAGTGCGAATAAGTCTGCATTTGCAGCTGTTTTCAGTGGTGGCTGTGGTTTAGGCAGAGTTTTTCGTAAATATTCGACCTAAATTGAGCGATAGGAAATTATGGAATTGGAAGGAGAAATCAGGCAGTAGAGCCTGCTGACACCTGTCTTACAGTTTAGAATGACAGAGAGGAAGGAACGACACTAGCTTGAAGAATAGTCCACATATGAACCGTTCGGCTAAAGAACGAATTTTCTGTGTCGTGCGATAAACTCACCATTCGACGGTGCCGCTTTGATCTACGAGAATATTATGAGAGAAAACATAGAAAGAAAATAACTTTCTAAGGAAAATTAAAATGATGAGGGGAGAAAAATGGTCTAGCTCGTTTCAATGATCATGGACCTTCAAAAGGACAAATCCGTTAATAGCGACTGTCATTACCAAATAATTCGATAGAGAAAATTATTAATGGACAAATAGTCGATATACATAATAAAGTTTTAATTTCTTTTCTAATTTAAAAAAAGTCATGATTTAGTAAAAAAAAAAAATGTTGTTGTTATTTATTAAAAAGTAAGGCGTTTAGAAAATATAATTGCGACAGCACGGTGGGAAACCAGATATTTAATTGGAGGGTGACGCAGGGCAAGAGAAAGGCACGGCGTTTTAGAAAATTGAATTGTGGATAGTTTTTTAACCATTTGTTTTCTAAACGCAGTTGTCAAACTTTTTGACGAAATGGAACATTTTCATTTCGTCATTTAAAGTTTTTTAAAAAATAAGTGTGATTAAAAAACAATTGTAAAATATTTCTTTGAAATATTTGTACGGAAAGTCTCTAACCCTAATTCAATTTTCTCACTCCCCCCATGTCACACCAATTAACCATACGGGTGTTCACCCTGCTGCCCTAGCATTACATTACACAATCACGTATGTGGAGTGTGAATGTGTTCCATATGTTCACAGAGCAAACCTTGTGTACAAACTTTTGTCATTTGTTTAACCGACAATAAAAAAAAAGAACAAGAACGAAACAAAACAAAGACGAAGTTTTACATAAATAACATTTGTTACAAACCGACACACGAGATATGTGCCACAGACAGGATAAAGCAGGACAACAACAAAACGCAAAAACAAAAAGAAATACAGATGGACGGACGGACGGACGGATGTTTAAACACGCAGATTTATGACGGTGACACAATTTCGATAAATGGACGTCACCAGGCAACTTTCAAAAGTGATAAACAAATATTGAGCGTGTGTGTGAGTCTGTGTTTGCTTAAAACATCACGTATTTTTGGATAAATTATAAAAAAAAAAAAAATTAATTTTAAATGCAATTCCATTCAATTGTGGATTCTTTTGAAATGTTTTGAAAAATTCATTTCAAATTGAAATTCCATAACACCCCCCAAACAAACACCTGATCATATGAGGTGCAGATAAAACTAATCGGCCATAAAATGTTATTATGGAAGAGAGAGGCAAAGCGAACACAGCACGGAAATAAAGAGAAATAAAACAGAAAACAAACAAACAAAATTGAAAAGAGTTCCATAACCATAAAAGAAAATCATCAAATTCCGGTGGCAGCTAGACTACAACAACAACAAATACCATAATGTGTGCCATAAAATACTTGCAATATGTGAATGCCGCCCCGCCGACGTTCGCCATCAAATTTGCAGTAGCAAACACATACACGCCTGGTCGTCGTCGTCGTCGCCGTCTTCCTTTTACAATCGTTCACAAATGAGCAATAAAAATTGAGGACTCTACTAAAGTATTTTTTGTTATGGTCCTTGCGGTCAGAATGCGCTGTAAGTGAATTATGATTTACAAAGAAAATATGACAGCACGAACACTTGAGAGAGAAAAAATGTACTACATACTTGTGATTCTCAGAAGGGCAGAGCCTTGAAGTTGCTAAAAAAATAAATTAGATTCTTTACAATATTGTGATACTACTGGATCAGAGAAATCAGTAGAAAATAATATTTAAATATATCCGTTCCATTTATTTAAGGGTAGATATCGTTGCGGAACAGAAGAAGTGGAATGTGATTTTTGTTATTCCCCTAAAAAAAAATCTTAAATCGGAATAATTCAGAAAATGCGTCGACACATACAGAATATTAGAACATGAACACAAAAATCCCATTTCCCAACATTATAGCAGGAAATGGGGAAAGATATGAGGCCCCCAAGACAAAATTCAAATCTTCCTTTTACTGAATTCCGACGCCAGATAACACTGACATGGAAATGATAGCATTTAATGGCCAGAGTTTGTACACGCTGAAAAATATGTATTTTTTTTTTAAATGTTTACACACAAGTAAAACGCGTGTTTGGTTTTTGTGGCAAGTAAAGCCCTTTTCCTTCTACACAAAGCTTATTTGGATGTAAATAAAACTTATTTGCTATTAATATTATGTATTTGGGTACAAGCAATAGAGTGTTTGGTAAAAACAGACAACGAACTTCTTAAATTTAACAAAGTACACATTTGAGTGTGTATTTGCAGCTGCTGTTTAAGATAATAACAATAACCGAGAGAATTACATTAGGACATTCACGAATTGAAAAAAAAATAAATAAAAAGTAACACAAAAATGTATACATTAGATATTTATAGGCTGCAAACAACTTAATGTTGGTATGGGAAAATATATATATTTAATGCGCAAATTTGTTAAAATGACAATTTTATTAATGAGAAAATTATTATATTATTATAATATTGTTATATTTAACTAGTAAGTTGTAATGCGCCTATGGCGCCCGTTAATTTGCTTGAGAAAGTATTTGTTACTTAATTTTAAAAATTTTGTAAAAAATATTTTGAGAAAACTATAAAAAAAAATTTCGAAAAAAAATAAAATTGGAAACAAAAAAATTGTGGAAACAAAATTTTTGCTGAAAAAAATTTTTTTAAAAATTTTGTAAAAAATATTTTGAGAAAACTATTTTGTAAAAAAAAATGTTGAAAAAAAATGTGCGGAAAAAAAATTTTTGTTAAAAAAAATTTTGTTGAAAAAAAAAATTGTGTTGAAAAAAAAAATATTTGTGGAAAAAAAAAATTTTGTTGAAAAAAAAAATGTTGAAAAAAAAATTTTTGTTGAAAAAAAAAAATTTTTGTGGAAAAAAAAAATTTTGTTGAAAACAAAATATTGTGGAAAAAAAAATTTGGAAAAAAAAAAAATTTTTAAAAAAAAAAAAATTGTAAAAAAAAAAATTGTAAAAAAAAAATTTGGAAAAAAAGAAATTTGGGGAAAACACAATTTCTGTACAAAAAAAAATATTTTTTTATTATTATTATTTATAGAATGCCTATTTAAATTCCTACGTACTGCGTGACAGAGTCAGTGAATCAGTGTCGAGGGTAAATATATATTAAGATTTAATGAGGAAATTTGTTAAAATGACAATTTTATTTAAGTGTTTAAAACTAGACACACCGAAACCAAACCCAGGTTCATATTTTATTTATCGTGCTCAGATCACTTCTTTGGGAAAAGTTCCCCGCGTGTTCTTCAATGACATATTAATGGAAAAACGTTTAAATGAAAGGACAACAGATAAATATCAACAGTCTAGTGATTAATGCAAAATACGGCATAATCTTAAATCGGCTACGAAATATTACATTCAAATGAGGTAACAAGTCTTCATCCTACTCAATTCCGACTGAAGATAAAGACTGACATGAAAATCATAGCAATTTATGGCCAGAGCTTGTAGAATTAGTTACAAAGAAAAAGGCATGTGACACTAAGACACAACAAACCCAGGTTCATATTTCATTTATCAAGCAGAGCTCATTTATTTGAGAGAAGTTCCTAATTTATTTGCGGAAATTTTTAAAAATTACCATTTTGTATAATTAGTGTATTCTTTCATGATATAAGTTTAGTCATTGTGGAATTTACCCAATCAATGCTCAACAAATAAAGATCAACAGCCCAGCGTTTAATGAAAAATACAGCTCTAATAATTACAGAAATTTGCAGCCAGAGTTATCATATCATATTACTAGGCAAACCTAAATATGTGAGTACAACCTTCAAGTTTAATATTGCAACAGTCACATCTAATTTTAATACTTCTTTTACAGATTTCGTCTTTTTTAAGATATCTAACTTATATTGTTTTTTCAGTGTTATGAGTGAAATACAATTTTTCTCCGGCACTTACCTCTACGGAAATTGTAAAAAGTGGTGCATGCACCGGACCAGTCTGTGATTCCAACTTGTAGACAAGACCATGTCGCAGCTCATTTAACATGGCCACTGTATTTTTGGGCTGTGGTACACGTTCCTTGCTCGTTCTAGGTTTCTTTTTGGGAGTGCCTGGACGGGAATGAAAATACATGAGTTATTATATAAACATAAAATGAGAATGAAAAGGTTGAAAAAATATATTTTTTTCTTGGAATAAAGTCGTTTAATTCCCTCTAGGTAGGACTTTCAAATCGTTGTTGGTTTAAGATACGGACTTGGAAGATCTTTGGTTTCAGCAGGCAAAAATCAATCGTTTGGCCAATTGAAGCCATTAGACTTGTTTGTGGGGGAACCGTGAAGGACCGATGTTTTGCGAGCAATTCATAAAAGATACAGGTACATTCGTGAGATAGAGCCAGAAACCGGCACCAAAGTCTTGGCAAATTTGGGTAGACAGGATGTGCTACTGCCAAGATAGACATCACAGACAGATATAAACGAAATGGTATAATAATGAAAAAACAAATATTGTTTTCTCGAACTCAAATAATAAAATTTATTTTTTTTTAATTCAAAATACCATCCTATGCATTCGCCACTAAAGTTCTTATTGCTAAATAGACCGGGGTTTTGAGCCAACCGCATAATGTCATTGTCCTTTTCCAGACAATTACAAATTCAAAGAGTTTTAATGAAATATGACACACATACCTGAATACTTGGATCCTTCATAGCGACGCTTTGAAGGTGATTTCCGACTGTAGCCGTTCATATCGTACGATGGCGTTAAAACATTCTGTAAATGGGAAGAGACAACAACAAAAGACTACATTAAATCTGATAGCAAAGCAAATACCAGAGAAGATAATTTCTATTTTGTTTTGTTAGAATAGACACCGAAAGAGCACAAAATATATACAGAGAATACAAAAAAAACACATACACACACACACAGACAAATATACACATTCCGACAGAGTAGACCACAAAACCAACAGAAAGAATAGAAACAACAAAAGAAGAAGAATAACAGGGAATCGTTAAATAGTTCAACACACACACACACCAAATATTCAATTTTATTTTATAATTGGCGAACAAACGAGAGAAATGAGACGAGAACTGCAGTTTGATTTTCGCGGTTTATTTTGTATTTGGTTGACATACTCTCATTATTCGGTTCCGTTTCCTATTTCAGTTAATTTGGTTTCTTTTTGTTGTGTGTATGGATGGCTCCTGCTAATTTACATTTATAATACACACACACACACATTGTTAGTTGTTCCTTAATTGTATTTTATGTTGGTTGTTGTCGAATATTGGATGCACACACAAACAATTAAAAATAGCGCAACTCAAAAACACAGAATTCTAAAACGGAAAACCAATTCTTTATGAATAATAAATAAATTGTTTTAGCCATTTTGGTGGTGGCATTGTTTGGCAGTGGCAGCTGCCGACTGGTGGTTTTAATTAAAAATAAATTGTGTTTCAAAAGAAATATATAATCTACAGACACACACACACATACAGCATAAATTAAAAACCAAGCCAAATATTGTGAATTTGTATTAAGAGTGTATTGAAAGTTTAAAAGTGAGAACTTAAAAATTCGCATAAATTAAGTGGTTGTAAGGTTAAATGAATATCCTGCGAGCCACCGCAAGGAAGAGTATTCCTCGGGAGATACCACATTTCCGGCAGCATAATATCGATAATGTCAAACAAAAGGATGTGGCTACGTAAATATCTCATTAATTGAAGGCTGAATTGAATAATGGACAATAACAATAATGGACAGCACTGACAGTGTGAGACTTAAGGACAAGGCAGGTATATAATAAAAAATATATAGAAATATCAGGGGATGAGGACAAAACAAAAATATTTCAAAACAGCAAGGCCAAAAATATCACTATTGCCTCAATTTCATTTAATTGCCTTACGAGCTTATTTGCCATAATGCCAGAAAATCCGTTAATTTTGCTTCTTTTTTTTCAGAGAAAAACATGGTTTACAAACTTCCGCTAAATACCCGCTTTTAAAACAATACGTAATAGTTTTAAGTTTTCTAAAATTCATTTGCTGTAAGTTCTTTTTTTCTTTAAGAATGTTGTAAGTCTCAATAAGGCAAACTTAAAACCTTAACCGCGAAGCCATAGAATGAATTTCACCAGAATGAAGCGCAGTTTGATTTTTTTTTCTCGCATATTTACCCGAAATATCAATATCAATCAATATAAAATTGTCAAATGAAGATCACTTTGAATTTCTTTTCGCTTATTTATCCGAAAAGCCGTTTGAGTGCAGATCTGGCAACTACGATCAATTCCAAACAAAGGGAATTTATAAAAAAATTCAAAAGTTGTTGTTTCAATTAAAAAAAAATATTAAAAGCTCACTTAGTTGTCATTTAAACAAGACATCTGAATTATTTTTAAATAAAATTATAATTTTTTTTATTTATTTTTAATCCTATCCGTATAACTGACAAAAAAGAGGTAATTAAACGAACGGGTAAGGTAATTAAACGAACGGACAAGGTAATTAAACGAATGCGCTTAACTATCTAACCCACGTAAAAACTTTTATAAACGTGATTATATTTAATTCTATTCGTATAACTACCCAAACGAGGTAATTAAGCGTGATCGTTTAATTACCTTACCAGGGTAAGTACTCATAGAGCTTGATATTTTCCATGAGGTAATTAAGCGGTAAAAAATTGGTAAATAATAATATAGTTTTTGGTCTGTGTCACCCGGTTTATCCTTGGACCCAAAATTAGAATATAAATTTACTTTGTATTGTAATTAATAAATAAGTAAATAAAAAATAATATAGTTTATTTAATAACCCAAAAGAGGTAATTAAGCGTGTTCGTTTAATTACCTTACCCGGATATGTACTTAAACAGTTTGAGATTTTCCATGAGGTAATTAAGTGAGGTTTATTGAACTCCTCACAAAGTGATTTGCAATAGATGAAACTATTTTAGAAGAAATCTATTTTTTTTAAAATTTTGGTGAATAACCAACAATTTGTAAATAAAAATATAGTTTATTTTATAAACGTGATTCTATTTAATTCTATTCGCATAACTACCCAAAAGAGGTAATTAAGCGTGTTCGTTTAATTACCTTAGCCGGGTAAGTACTCATGAACTTGACATTAAAGTGAGGTTTATTGAACTCCTCACAAAGTGATTTGAAATAGATGAAACTATTTTAGAAGAAATCTATTTTACAATTTAGGTGAATAACCAGCAATTTGTAAATAAAAGTATGATTTATTTTATAAACGTGATTCCTTTACACTGTTCGTATAACTACCCAAATGAGGTAATTAAGCGTGTTCGTTTAGTGAACTTACCCGGATAAACACTTATACAGTTTGAGATTTTTAATGAGGTAATTGAGGATTATTGAACTCCTCACAAAGTGATTTGCAATAGAAAAAATATTTAACAAGATTTTAGAAGAATTTAAGAAAATTTCCAACAATTTGTAAATAAAAATATAATTTATTTTTGTTAACTTCGTATAACTCTACACAAGGGGTAATTAACCGCATTCATTTGATTACCTCATTTGAGAATTTAATCATAAATTTTTACATTTTTAATCAGGTAATTAAAGTAATTTAAAAAAAAAAACATTTAATACGATTCACCCGGGTAAGTACTCATAAATCTGGACATTTTCAATGAGGCAATTAAACTTATTTACAAAGTAAAGAAACATTTAACACGATTTTAGGCGAATTCTATTTCCAAATTCCACTCATAGGGCATCAAAGTCCTCCTCTGGAAAATGATAATTTCTTATCGGCTGAAAATCTCAGCACTCAACTCTGTTTTCAAGAATCTAATAGGGTAAGTTCAAGGCAGAAGCCAGAATACGCGGTTAAAGGCCTAAGTTGAAATCCAAGAATATTTCATACGTTTTGGTGTTTTCCAACAGAATGCCATGTGCACTATAGCAACGCGTCCGAAAAGCTGCCCTCTCAAAAGGCCTACTGAAACTCATAGGGAACACCATATAAGATTCGTCTGTGCTGAACATAAATCCCTTCATATTTCTTTGCCTTTGGGCGTCATTACTGCGTCAGTGATACTATTTAGTTCCAATTCGCCACATTGTGTAATAACATTTGTTGTGTGCACTTATAGGTCTGCTTCTCTGGTTGCAAATTGCCTTTTTGACAGGCCAAAGAGGGGGGGGTTGAAACCAAACACTTACACTTACGACAAAAGAGTGCGGAGACATTTTCGGAAAAAGGTCAATTGAAATAAGAACATCGCATATTAAACACTTGAACGGCCGTGTTGTCACACGTGTAAATATTAGTGACCGCCCCGCGCCCCCTTAGTATGAGTAATGTGTTTCTGCAAATTGGTTGACCTTAACCTCTTTTGGTTATTAAGGAATATTTTCAATAATTTTCTCTTTGGTTTGTGGAACATATTTTGTATGAAAAAAACCTTTCAGTCAGACTGATTTTATGTTTTCCTATTTCAATCATTCGAAGATTATCTCCATGTAATTTGTGTGGTTCCTTATTTAATTTTTTTTAATTTCTGTTTTTTTAAACCATTTTGCGTTTTTACCAATTTAGCTTAACACGAATAGGGTTAAATTGAATGCCTAACAGTAGGCAGCAGTTTAATACAAAATGTCTATCAAGCGACAGCCTAAAACTAGGCAGTTTTTTATTTACCTTTAACAAAACCTAAACTAATTTTAGAGCCTGTGGTGTTTGTCACAGCCAACCAAAAAAAAAAAAAAACAGGTCTGGAATGTTACAATTTGTTTCGCCAACCCCTCACTGTTTGAATATTTATTGTTTTTGTGCTCATTCCGGGAAAAGAACAACATTGCAAAATGCTGTTAAAGTTGTGGTTGTTGCCGCAATTGTACTTTCTGTAGGGCATAAACATTCTAGCCAACATTTTTTTTTTTTACTTTTTTGGCGCAGGCATAATTTCTATTCCAGTGTAAAAACGTTTAAAGTTGTGTTTAACAACCAGTCAACAAAAAGAAAACTAAACATTGGCTACAAATCAGGACATGTAGAGGCGATGGGAGACGGCAGCCGAGCCGAACAATTCCCCTAGCGTAGCTGATGTTTGTGAAACTCCACGCAGCTGGGGTCAGGAGTTTAAGAAGAAAACAAAACGGAATGGTTAGCGAAAAGTATAAAAACTGTTTCCCTTTTCTCTCTGATGTTGTTGTGTGTTCCTTCAGCCGAGTTTATGTTTTATTTAGATGTGTGCTAAACACGATAGAGGAAACAACACAGTACAACACACAGTTCCCTCTCTCTCTCTCTTCTTCTTCGAACCTAAACAAATGAAGTTCTTAGCATAATTTTCCACACCCCACAAAAGCTGAGAGAAAAAGTTAAATTATGTAAACATAAACAAATGTGTGTGTGTGAGGAATGGCATAGCAACAACAGTAAGTATTAAAAGCCAATATAGCAACAACAAAATATTGAAGCATATTTGTAGGCGTTCGACAATGGCTTCCGCCATTCAAGCCGTTCAGCATGAGTGCTTCTACCGCTAAGAGACCCAAGGGCCAGTTTAGAGAGAAGAAAAATACAATATAATAAATGAAATAATAGCATACTATTAGGCTCCCAAAAAAATCCCCACGAATTGACTGTCTCTTTGAAGCAACCAAAGAAACTTATGTAATTCGACCATCAGTGCTCAGATGTGTATTCAAAATACACTTCGCATCAGTGTAACTGTAGCATACTTTTAGGCTCTCACAGATGTACTGAGAAATATAATGAAAGGAATTTGCATTGCTAGAGGAGCAATTGCATGGACATGCTAGAGATAGATCTCCTCCTGTGTACGTAGTGAATGTAAAGGGTGTTTTTTATTGGGGTATAGAACTTTAAGTTGGCATCACTTTTTTAACTGGCGGCCATTTTGTCAGCTGTCAAGTGATTAATATTTAGTTTGGTTTGCCATTTCATCATGAACAGGTTGACAAAAGAACAACGCTTGCAAATCGTGCAAATTTATTTCGAAAGTAATGGTTCAGTTCGCGAAGTTCACCGCAAGCTCCGTCCATTTTATGCCATTACATCCACAAAAACTGACTGTTTGGTGTGCTCTATGGGCTGGTGGAGTCATTGGGCCATACTTCTTCCGAAATAATGCTGGAGAGTCAGTTACCATTAATGGAGACCGGTATAGAGCCATGATAACCGACTATTTTGTTCCCGAATTGGATGGCATGAATGTGGATGAGTTGTGGTTGAAAATTGGACCTGTAGAATTGGCTTTATTCGAGCCAGCCGCGGCGGCCACATGCCCGAAATCATATTTAAACATTAATGGCATAAAATGGCATAAAGCCAAATTGATGAACATTAAAACGATTTTCTTGTGTTTTATTTGAATTCGAAGTTCTATACCTCAATAAAAAACACCCTTTATAACTCTATAAATATAAATAATAATAATAAAAAAAATAATATTTTTTTTTTGTACAGAAATTGTGTTTTCCCCAAAAAAATTTTTTTTTTACAAAATTCTTTTTTTTTGCAAAAAAATTTTTTTTTACAAAATTTTTTTTTCAACAAAAAATTTTTTTTTTTACAAAAATTTTTTTTCCAAATTTTTTGAACAAACATTTTTTTGTTCAAGAAATTTTTTTTTTTCAACAAAATTTTTTTTTTCAACAAACATTTTTTTTCCACAAATTTTTTTTTTCCAATTTTATTTTTTCGAAATTTTTAAAATAAAGTAACAAATACTTTCTCAAGCAAATTAACGGGCGCCATAGGCGCATTACAACTTACTAGTAAACTGATAGTTTCTTTGTTTTCTTTGGTGGGTTCAGGCGAGAATGTGGCTGTCGTGGCCGAGTACATGGAACTCTGAAACCCTTCCAAGTGATTTCGCATTGGAAAAAACACGGCCATCGAACGTCGTCTAAAGGCCATCTAAAGTCAGTTACGAAAAATCGTCTTATTTGGCTTATCTCCAACGGAAGCTCCTCCGACTACTAGATTTTCGTTACTCCCATAGGGCGATTTGACAACTGACTACGAATTTCAGTAGTAATTTTTTAATAATTTTAATAAAACACTTTGCCAAAACACTATTTTTGATCTTGAATTGCTGAAAGAATGGCCCTTCAATTTGCTAACTTGATTTCCCAGATGGAAAGTCCTGTGTATTCAAAGCAAAAGATTTTGGAATATCACACAAGTCCTTGAGGAGACACAAAATGAACATTCCCCTCTCCCACTTTAAGTAGCGACTACCTATGGGTTTCTCCCCCCATTCCCTCAAAGGATTAATTAAGCAAATACTTATACAAGATTTCTTTTGTTCATTTCTGTCATCGATTGATGTCGCACTATGACCCGTATGGCAGATTCAGCAAAAAATTATGCATTTGTTTGCCAACATGTCTGTTTTTTTTTTTCCAATACGTATACGCCTTATGCTCCTACGTGTGGCATAATTTGATCTACTTCCTACAAATGAAGACAGCAAGCCTTTTTTCACAGACACACACACAGCTCTATAGTGCCATTCAATAAATGCAGGAGATTGTTTAAAACAATTTATCAAAGCTTATAAGTTCTGCAATTCAATTCATTACAATGAATTCTGTGCACGTTTCTTCGACAAGAAAATATTTTCCTTTTTTTTTTTTGCTGGGTCCTGACAATTTGGGGGCAAAAGAAATGTTCCAGTACGGGTTTTTTTTTTTTGCTGTGTGCTTTGCAAACATGCATGGCGAGGCAATATTTGTCACATCACCAGCCAGGACGACCCAACACAACAATCGAGTATATCCTGGGCTGTTGGCTGCCTGCATACCAAGTTCCTGTGCTGCTGCCTTTTGTTTTGAGTTATCGGGCGATAGAAAAAGATGAAAATCTACAAAGCCCCACACAGAGACAAGCATGGAAGAAAGGAGAAACGAGAAAAGAAACCATAAACAGTTGAGTTGTCTAAACACACACACACTGAACGCACACATCCTTCGACCAGGACACTTTTTGAAATTGTGCCAAAAATGTTCATTTAAAATACAACTAACATTTGGTCTGTACTAAAGGTTCGTTGGTTTTTTTTTTGTTTTTGTTTTTGCCCGTCCTCGTAGTCTTTTTCCTTATATTGCGTCAGTTTTTGCTCAAGTTGCATTAAATTCTTGCTGCAAGATTTCGGTTATTCCATGCAACATTCAGTGGAATGAATGAAGACCCTCCCCAACCACCGAACCATTAGAATAATTGTCTAGTTTTCCGAATATCATGGCGATGATGACGATGATGATGCTAACGATGACTATGTAGTATTTGTTTTTTCTTGTTTAATGTTTCTATTACTCATTTTAGTTATTAAAATAAATATATGGCGCTGTGTTGTGTAAATTGCATAACAATGGCTTTTAATTAGAAATGTTGTTGGATTTTGAAATTTGCTGGTGTTTTTTTATTTCTTTTTTTGGATGGAGAACCAGAGCAAGCACTTATGTTCTTGTGAGAAACAAGTTCTGCCTTAGCGCCTGTGGCTGGGCAACGGTTTCCTCACCATTGGTCTTTCTCGCACAACTATTGTCTTTGTATTTTGTCTAACAAAAAAAAAACGTAGATAACTTTTGGGCGGAGGACTTTACAAAGACTGATAATGTTGCTGTTGAGCCCCTAAAATTATGCGCTGCCATTTTAGTACACAATTGTTGTCTTTATATTTTGTCTAACCAAATAAACATGCTTTTTGGTCCGAGGACCCCACACAGACGATTGAGACTGCACTGAGACTGTTGCAGTTGAACGCCTTAATGTATGCTGCAATTTTTCTACAGCTACATCATGCAATGAGAAAACTGCCCCCAAATTCCCTACAAAAATATGAAGAATTAAATCTACTTAGGGGGAAGTGGTATACACAATTCGGGTGAATAATACAAATAAGGTCCGGAGGAATCACTCATGTTCACAATCCTAAATGTATGCCACAAGGTCAGGCACAGACAGTGGCGAATAGATTAGAATGCCTTAAATAATAAGGCCGGAAAAATATCTGGAGTCCATGTTTATCTGCGAGTAACCTCTAGATGTCCCCGAGTACGTCGGGCAGGCAAATACTCAAGGACTTTTAGATTTTCTTTGACCAAGAGGACTTTTAGAAGGTGGTCTTCGCAAAGATTGGAAACTGGGATCAGTATTCACTTGAGGTGCATATTTTTGGTAAGTTAAACCACTTGGCTCTAGAAAAAATTCAAGGGAAAATCAGCAACGAAATTTAAGCAGATATAAATTTTCAGTTAAAATCCAAAAAAAAAAACGGCACTAAGAAAATCACTAACGAAATACATTTTTAGTTAAAATTAAAAAATTTTAAAAAAAAATCCGGCTCTAAGAAAATCAATAACGAAATGTGATCACAAATAAATTTTAATCACAAATAAATTTTAAGTGGGTTAAAACCAATCCTATGGAGGAAATTTGAACAGAAATAAATTTTTCGTTAAAATTAAAAAATTTAAAAAAACAAAAATCCGGCTCTAGTAAAATCAATAACGAAATGTGATCACAAATAAATTTTAAGTTACACTCAAGAAAAAAATTTAAAAAAAACCGGCTCTAAGTGGGTTAAAACCAATCCAATGGAGGAAATTTGAAACGAAATACATTTTTATTAAAAAAAAAAAATTAAAAAAAATCCGGCTAAGCTAAGACTCATTTCGAAGTCCTTTTCTCGGTCTCACAGATTAACTGTAGAAAAAACCCAACTGTAACAAGATTTAAAACAAGTTATGTTTTTATCAAACGTTGTTGTTTTTTTGCTGTTGCCTAAAAGTATACCCCCATATTATTTATGTGACATGTTTCTCTCCCTCTCTCTCTCTAAAAGATTAGTTCTTTTGTGGGGTTTTCCCATTTCACATTGAATCATAAAATATAAACTACTTCCCTTTCAATTAAGATTTCCAAACATTTCACATTAATTATGTTTTTAACAGTTTCCCTACCGCATGCACTGGCTTTTATTCGTAATGGTGTCCTTCTTTCTTTTTGCAATAAAACCAAACAACAACAACAACAACAAAAGAAAGAAACATCTTGATTTTCACTTGTGAATGGTGATGATGATGGTCGTTGTCGTCGCTTAGATTTCTTGGAGAATTTGCGGCGACACAATAAGTGTGCCTAGAAGTATGCTTCACTTACAAAACATGTGCTTCACTCTGAAGCATATGCATGAGCGCATAGGAGTCGCCATTCATAGAATGCTTTATTTTTTCACATTATACTTTTATTTGTGAGATTCTCTTTCGCTCTCCATATTCAATAAAAATAAATGATTTTGTCATCGTTATCCCTTTCTTTTTTGTGTGACTGACTTCACAGTTAAGGAGTCTTCATTCTGTCTCATTCGGTCTATTCAAATTTTGGTTTTATGAAGAGATAACACTAACCAATGAAAAAAAAAACAGGAAAAGAAAGAAAAACAGAAAACGTATCCTGTAATCACCACCCTAAAAGTATGCTATATCTTTAATTTTGCCGATACAGCACAAGTGTTTTATTGTGTTGTGTGGGGTGCTATTTCATGAATGTTTAAAGTATTCTGTCAAAACCTCAAGTTAAAAAAAAATACATAAAAAAAAATGGAGAGCTGCAGAGCTTTAATATTTTCTCAAGTTCTAAATAAAATAAATTTTAAATGCGTTACATTGAAGATTTATTATGGAGAGTAAGGGGAGGCGACAGAGGAAGTGTGATAAATGAGAATAGCAGTTGAAAAAATCCATTTGCTGGGTTTGTTTGTGAAGCAATGAATGCTTAACTGGAGTTGGTTTATTACTTCGGCCCTTAAGACCGACAATACCACTCTGAGGATGTTTGCATTAATTGTGTTTAATTTCGAAAAAAAAAATTTGTTTAATTTTCGAGTATTTCTGTTTTTTACGAAATATTTTTATGAAATGTTACAAAAATTATGGCGGTCTTGCCATTTAGAGGGTTAAAACAATCAAAGCCTATTTTTGGGGCAAGTTTTTAAAAATGTTGCAAAATGTTCTGCAGCAGTCTCACATCTCCCAATACCATGGCGTGGGGACAAATTTCTTCGTCTACCCACACTTCCCAAGCTGCCGCTGATCTGCTGGTCATGTATCCCATAAGACCATGTTGAGGCATCAAATTAGATGACAATAACTATGACATAACCTCAGGCATGCGATGATATCGACGTTCACAAATTGAAATCATGACAAGGCAAATACATGCGCATATTTTATCTCAAACATATTTATTTTTGTAATTGACTAATAAATATTTGTTTCACAAAATAGACCATTTAAAAAGAAAACTATTGCCTACCATTAGGAGTAAACCAGAAACTGTTCTTCCATTTTTTATTTATTTTGTATACAAAATAAACCAATAAATAGTAGATTTCATACGAGTAAAGCTTTCCTCGACAAATGCTACAGAAACTCAGGAGTTTTAAATGTTTCCCATTTGTGAGAAACTATTGAATATTTGGAAATACAATTCCCGAGAACTGGCATACATTTCATTGTATACTCGGGTTCTGTTCAACAAACACCACAAGATTTCAACACTCACCGCCTCTCCTCCTCCCATTATTAAAAGCCATTTGGGTTAAGCTTACATACATATATGTCAAGCAGACGTTTTGGTAACAGACCCAACCGGCTGGCCTACACTTGTGCTCCTTGTTTTGTGCTTATGAAATGAATAGGTAAATCTACAGGAATCGGTGCACTCGGTCGGTTGCCGTAAATCCAGTTGAGCTCTTATAATATGCAAAGCCAGAAAATAAAAATGTATTTTTACAATACACTCTTCAAAAATGGAAAAAAACAACAAAGCATACTTTTAGTTGTGTGTAACAGCAGCTACATAAATAATGTGGTCTACCCTAAGGCTTTCGACAGAAATTCAAATTGTATTTGCTTGGCAAACTATAGAAACACAAACGCATATCAAGTCAGTGAAGAAATATTAACTTAAAGTTTAAGAAAAATATAATGTGAAACATTATATTTTCTATAGCAGATAGGGAATGAGTTTCAATGGATTCGGTTTATTCAGTGCAAAAACACAATAACTGGTAAATAACTTCTTTCAAGTCAAATGGTTTTCTAATCGAATTACGGATCACCTAAAGTTTGCAGTGGCAAGAGTTAGTCAATTAGTTGGGTTCGGTACACGCTGAAAAATCTGGCATTTTTAAATGTTTACACGTGTTTGGGGGTTGAATGTAGGAAAGCATAGTGGCTTCGAAATCTAGTAAAGCTTAGAAGAGGCCTGCCGGAAGGCCATAAATAGGGATTATCGGAAGGCTTTAAAAGGATTGCTGGAAGGCCTTAAAGAAAGATTATCGGAAGGCTTTCAAAGTATTTCTGGACGGCCTTAATGAAGGATTGAAGGAACCCATTAAAGAAGGATTATCAGAAGGTTTTAAAAGGATTGCCGGAAGGCCTTAATTAAGGATTATCGGAAGGCTTTACATGCATTGCCGGGGGCCTTAATGAAGGATTATCGGAAGGCTTAAAACAGATTGCCGGAAGGCTTTAAACAGATTGCCGGAAGGCATTGTCGGATGACCTGCAAAAAGTATAGCCGGAAAAATTTAAAAATGCATTGCCTTAAAGAAGAAGGCCTTAACTCTCTCTCTCTCTCTCTTCTTCTCTTAAGTTTTAATTTGCATATAAATTAATGTGCCAAATGGCACATTTAAGAATTAAAGAAGAATTATCGGTAGGTAGGCTCTAAACCGCAAGAGTGCCTCCTTTAGAGGGACATTATTTTGTAGATTTTACAAATTTGGAGGTTAGAGTGTTAAAATGTTGGCCGAAAGGCCTAACGAACAAGTTATTCATCTGAAAATAAGACCTGTTAGAGGTTTTTTTTTTTGCCTAGGCTTTCCACTTAATTCTCTATGAAAAATGTCTTAAACTACAAAATAAAACTACCTTTTGGTCGCCTCAGTACCTTTTTCCCTTTACTGTCATTTGCTTCGTTTTTCCTTGCTTGTTATTTAGTTTTCTTTAAGTTTCCTCCAATAAATGCTAATTTTCACCTAGAATTTTTAATAGGCTTTTAAACATTTCACAATGACATGAGATTGCCATAAATATTTCACTCTTTTTGTTTCGTCCACACCGAATATGATGCGGAGTGAACAATATAAGTTTTTGCATGTTTCAAAGCCATTCATTTTCTCAGACACCAGAATATAACAGTTTTGTATTTCGAAAGAAAACAACAAAAGTTTAATGTAATCGTTTTTATTTTTTTGTAATATTCCCACATTTGCAACGTGTTTCTTTCTTTTTCGCAATGAGAAAAAAAAATAGTTAATAAATTCGTTCGCGTTTAAAGTGAAATAAATAAATTGTTGAAAAAAAAAGTTTCAAACTTTTGTTTTTTTTTTTTAAAAAAAATCTTAATATATATTTACCCTCGACACTGATTCTCTGACTCTGTCACGCAGTACGTAGGAATGAATTTAAATAGGCATTCTATAATTTTCTATAAATAATAATAATAATAAAAAAAATATTTTTTTTTTTGTACAGAAATTGTGTTTCCCCCAAAATTTTTTTTTTGCAATTTTTTTTTTTTACAAAAATTTTTTTTTTTACAAAATTTTTTTTTTCAACAAAAATTTTTTTTTTTATAAAATTTTTTTTTCAACAACAAATTTTTTTTTTCCATTTTTTTTTTTTTAACAAAAATTTTTTTTTTCAACATAATTTTTTTTTTCCACAAAATTTTTTTTTCCAACAAATTTTTTTTTTTCAACAAAAATTTTTTTTGAACTAAAATTTTTTTTTTCAAGAAAAATTTTTTTTTCAACAAAATTTTTTTTTTCAATAAAATTTTTTTTTTCCGCCAAATTTTTTTTCCATATTTCAACGGGCGCCATAGGCGCAGTACAACTTACTAGTATGAAAATAATGCTTGTAATAGTTGAAGGCGTTTCAACATGGATTAGGGAAAGCTTTTTATCCTAAATTAGTATACGATCTCCTATACTCTGAGATATAGATGGCGCTGAACACCAAACTACTAGATGCAGTGCTTTGAATTCGATATAGAATTCCAGTTGAATGTTAAAGGATTTGATCGAAAGTAGACCTCAGCTACATTATTTCGATAAACACATAAAATGGAAAGAGGAAAGTGTTGGAATTTCTTTCGAACAGTCAATTAAGCCTGTATTTTCAATACCTTAAGGTTTAGTGGTCGACACAAAGAGAGCGCTCAAAAAGAGCGAGTTTTCAAAAACACATTGACAAGCGAAATCTTAACAGCTACCATAACAGAAAGTATTTGCGGAAGTTCAAGTAATGGAAATCTAAGCTAGAAAGGCTCCATGTTCAGTAACAAAAGGCAGTGGTCGGCACAAAGAGAGCAGTCAACGGAGATCCTATCGAGTCCTTACCGCGAAAAAGACGTAAGCGCCATTTTTTTTCGAAACTCGTTTTGTAATTAAATGCGATAGAAAATTGTCCAACGCTTTTAATCCCAAACTGTTGAAAATTAAAAAAATATTTTCACAAAGATATATGAAATTCAATTGTACCGTTAGCACCACACGCCATTATTCTTGAGCACACGGACAAATTTCTCATGTAGAATTTTCTTTTTTTGCGGTTATGGCTGGATATACTCTATGTCTAACGATCATCGAATGGAATAGTCCAAGGCTGGACATCCAGGACAAGAGACCACAGAAGGGAATACGAAAATTAAATTCACAATGTAGATATACGTGTTTAGGGGTGTGTTTGAAGATATTGCATGAGCTGGTTTCGCTGATTTTACCGCCTTCGCTGTGAAAATTCACTCGGCATGTACTTCCTGACTTTATGGCAATCTTGATCAATACCGTTACATCAATGCAGGCATATTCTAAAGGAGATCGGGAGTATATTTCTAGACGTACGCTAAATGCACAGTAGCCACAACGAAAAAACTACATTACCAATGACATACTTTTACACTCCTAGTGCAACCTCCAACTGAAACACCTTTTGACAGTTATTCAAATAAAGGCAACTCCAATGGAAATTGGTTTGGTTGTTTGGTGACGTTGTCGAGTACTTCGTCGAGTAAAACGTTGACGACACCGCCGGCGACATTTAAAACGTACACCATACAAAGGCAGTAAGAGACAAAGAGCGAATAAAGTCATAAAGGTTTTTCTCGTCCATATGCTACACCAGGTCCATTGTTTTTGTTTTGTTTTTGTTTTCTAAACAAAAGTGGATATTTCTTGTAGCATAAATTAAGGCTGCAAGTCTTCTTTGTATGGCTGATGTTGATGATGACGGTTGTTGGGCTGTCGTTATTATTTGAAATAGTTTGAAGAGGAGAAGCACACACCGTAGGTTTTTAAAAGGTGGGCGGCAGTGGACGCTCGTGTTCGCTGTTTCTTTTCTTTTATTCATGTTTCTTTTTTTTATATTTTTCCACTTTCCGTCACATGTATGGCAATTTTCTTTTATGAATCTCGCAGCGACACAAACACACACAAGAAAGAAATAGAGTAGCAACAAAAACGCATGACACCCGTAATACTTGTCGTTGTCGTAGTCTGTACAGCGACCGACGACGAGTGAGTAAATTTCCACAAAAGTGGAAAAAAAGTCATGTTTATTTATCTCAAAGGGAATTAAATGTTATTATAATAATGAAAAAATCTACGTAGGCTTTGTTTTCTTTCATTCTGTCTTCATTTCAAAGCAAACGAAAGCGCACCAACCAAGACAGACAATAATACAAGCAAAAGAAAGAGAAGAAAAAAAATAGAGTCGGGTTTTGTTTAAGGGCTTGAAGGACATATTTCCACCATAATACGATTTCTTTCAAAATAAAAAAAAAAATTAAACAAACATATTCTTTCTCTCACCCCCCCCCCCCCCTCCCCCCTCAACATGATGACCTGCTTGGGTAGCAAGAAGAATGAGACATGAGTTTAAGCGGATGACTACACCAGAAGTAGTCGCACTACTGCCTACTTTTGGGATTGGCGTTGTTTGTTAAATATATTGGCATACTTTTGGGAGCTAACAAAGTACCGACCACTTTGATGTTTGTTTCATAATTGAAGGGGAACGGAACAGGCGGTTCATCTGCAAGATTTAAAGCGTTTCCTATGTGTCTGGCCTGAAGTGGAGTCCGTGGCTTACCCTCATCCATCTGACAACCCATTTAACACAGACCTTTTCGGTAGGGCGCCCAACATTTATAGTTTTTCTTTTTTTCCCCTCCCTTCTTAAAGTTTAGAAGAATGTTTGTGAATGTAAATCTGTTGTCCGGGGAATTCCAATTGAGATATTTAACTGAATTCCGGAGTAGTCGTAAATTTTCATTTCAGCCTAAATCAAGTGATTTATGTAAGGGTGCCTTTGCTCGCCAGACGTGGCGGAATGACATCAATACGAATGGCAACAGACAAAAGTGATTATTGGATGTTTCTCATTAATAATAGGGAAGCTTCCTAAAAACACGTATATTGGAAAATTCAAAAATCTATTTTTTTTAAAAAAGTTATTTTTTTTAAAAATCTATTTTTTTTAAAAAAAATATTTTTTTTTAACAAATTTTTTTAAAAAAAATTTTTTTTTTCAAATTTTTTTTTTTATCTATTTTTAATCTATTTTTTTTTTTAAATCAATTTTTTTTAAAAGTCTATTTTTTTAAATTTTTTTTTTTTTTAAATACTTTGTAAACTGGAAATGAATAATAAAATTTTAATTAAAAATCTAGACAACTAATATTTAAAAAAAATCATTTTGAAATTAAATGTAATTAGATTAATTTACCGGTCAAAACTCACAATCACAGTTGTAAAAATTTACTAAAATCGTACATAGTTTAATTTTTGGTAGTATTTTATTCTCAGGGATCCCGAGCCTTTTTGGGGAATTTATCATATATTTGTGGGCATACTTCTTTTGGGGTATTATTCATTTTTGTGGTGGTAATTTGCATTTGGGTCATTTATTATGAAGCCGCCGGGTATTGAAAAACATTTTCATTGGTGAATTTGTTTAAAAATTATTTAAAGAATTTTTTAGAATTTTTGGCAAACATTTTTTGGGCAATTTTTCATCTATTTGTGGGTAACTCCGATTGGACGCCGATAAACTTTTTAGTCAGAACGAGCTGAGCGGGGCCTATTTTTCATTGTTGAATTTTTTAAAAAATATTTTGGTGATTTTTCAGAATTTTTCGTCTTTTTGTGGGAATTCTTCTTTTGGGGTATTATTAGTTTTAATAAGGGAAATTTGCATTTGGATTATTTTTTATGAAGCCGCCGGGAAGTGAAAACATTGGTGGAGTTTTTAAAAATTATTTGGGCGATTTTTTAGAATTTTTGAAAAATGTGAATGTCTGTCCACGAGGCGCTTATTTTTCATTGGGGGAATTTTATAAAAAAATTATTTTGATATTTTGCAGAATTTTTGGCAATTTTTCATGTCTAGCAACGGGGCGGCCATTTTTCATTGGTGGAATATTTTAAAAAATTATTTAAGGGATTTTACAGGATTTTTGAACCTTTTCCATGTCCCTCCTATTTGTCATTGGGGGAATTATTTAAAAAAAAAATCCTTGGAAGATTTTCCAGAATTTTTAGACATTTTTTCATGTTGTCCTTTTTGGGGAATTTTTCATCTATTTGTGGGAATTCGTCTTTTGGGGTATTATTAATTTTAATAAAGGAAATTTGCATTTGGATTAGTTGTTATAGAGCCGCCAGGTACAGGTATTGAACAAATTGGTAGAGTTTATAAAAATTATTTGGGCGAATTGACTTTTTGCAGATTTTTTCATCTGGGTATGTCCGAGTGGACACCGTTAAACTTTTATTGGGGGTACCCCGTCAAGTACCCATGTTAAGCGAACATTCCATAAACGATGCAGGCCCTTAAGGTGAATGGTTTGCAAAGTCAAGTCTTGACAAATTAGGTTGACAGGATGCACCCAAAAAAAAAAAAAAAAAAAACAGCCGATGCACCCACCAACTTGGAAAATATTTTTCCAATAAATGTATTTTATTAATTTTTTTTTGAATTATTTTTTGGACCCCCTTCATAAATGCATATCTCAAGGGGTGTTCAGTTTGAACAGGGTCGGGCGTACTTGTAATTTCCCCGAGATGTATCTCATTAAATAATAATTCCTATTTCATTCAGGACTGCACTAACTTACATATTTGCTGTTCCGGTGACACACATCAAGAGCTTTCGAAGAAATACAACATATTACATATTTTTTATGATAAAACAAAATAGTAGAAAAGCCAGCCTACTTTTGTCACAAAAGGCATACTAGAAAAATATTTGCATAATTTTGTGATGGAAAACTGGTGCTTACTTTCTTAACTCATCTGGTGGACCACGTCGACAATCCAGCGCAACATGACTGGAAGTCACAAATATTGGCATTATGTATGCATTTCAGCTTTTAAATAGTTTCTTTTCGATTCTGGGTCATATTTAACAACTTGAAATGTTTCATTTCGTTTTTGTGATAAATTGAATGTGGGGTTGGATTATGAAAATTCGAGAGAGAGAGAGAGGGAGAGAGGATGTCAACATAGAAAGTCATAGCATACTTTGAGGGTGTAGGGAAATCCCATTGAGGTGATAGGAGGAGAAAAGGTAAAACTCATTGCATACTGTTGAGGTGAAAAGAAACCAAAAACCTTTGCATACTCTGGGGATAACAAGTATTAAGAATAAAGACTTCCCATAAAAATGTGTAAATAAAATATATGCTGCGGTGATTTCTAACATTTAAAATGTCCTTAAAACAGTGGGGGATTTATTTCGCAACGTAACGACAAGGCAGTCAACAAACAATAAACTGCTTTTATAACTCCTAAAATGCTCTTCCAGTGCGACAGGTAGACATTATCATACTAAAGTTAAGTATATTGCATACTTTTAGGAGTAGCGTATTATTGCATACTTTGAGGACGAGCAAACTAAAAGGATTTCCATGCACATAAAACTGTGCGTGAATAATCATGGACACTGCGAGGGCAATCTTAATATATATTTACCCTCGACACTGATGCACTGATACACTGATTCACTGATTCAATGATTCACTGACTCTGTCACGCAGTACGTAGGAATTTAAATAGGCATTCTATAATTTTCTATAAATAATAATAATAAAAAAAATAATATTTTTTTTTTTTTTGTACAGAAATGGTGTTTTCCCCAAATTTTTTTTTTACCAAAATTTTTTTTTTACAATTTTTGTTTTTTACAAAATTTTTTTTTTACAAAATTTTTTTTTCTCCACAAAATTTTTTTTTTCACCAAAAATTTTTTTTTTTCAAGAAAAATTTTTTTTTTCAACAAATTTTTTTTTTAAGAATAAAATTTTTTTTTCAGCAAAATTTTTTTTTTTACAAATTTTTTTTTTTCATATTTCAACGGGCGCCATAGGCGCATTACAACTTACTAGTACTTCAATAATGTAGCAGAACTTTGTCAGAAATAACACCAATCAAATGCAAATCTTCTTTTACTTTAGTGAGTACAAACTCCACTTGCTTTCACCCAATACACTACATAAAGCCAAAGCAAAAACAATTAGGGAAATATCACAGCCTAATTGGCAGTGTAATCAAAAGATTCCCCATAGCATAGCATACTTTCGGGAAACCCATATATTAGTTCTATCAACGCAGACTTCAACGCCGGATTCATATCGACGACAATTGTTAATAGACATAATAATAAATTTATTGCGTGCATAATTCCCTGCAGATTATTTGGTTTGTAATGGGGCATACCTCTTCCCCTGCCCCCTTTTGAAAACCTGGGAAAAGGTTTATAAATATTTTATTTATGTCTGACACGACGACTGCAACTTCAGCACGCTGTGTGAATAGACGATGGTGGCGGCATATACTTTTTATTTCGATGCTGCTCATGGTCTCTACTCAAAGCGAATGGATAAACACAAAAAAAAGTAGGTTTTCAGCATTAAAGCTAAAAAAAAGCGAATGTGTGTAATGTACTCTGCACACACACACACAATGAATAGAATGAGAAAAACTCCCCCGCACAAACCGCCAGTTTGCGATGCCTTTGAAAGCAGCCAAACACACACAATTTATTTGGTTGTAAATTTTCACTGGCTAAGCGGAAAAAAACGATGAATTACACAGAAAACATTAAAAACCTACTTTTTTCCCAGTCATTTCACACAAAAGTCTAGCACACTTTTTGGCTCGCACACCCCCCCCCCCCCCCCCGCCCACATCAGCCAAGGAAACTAAAAGCTTTGGTGGGGAAATGAGTTTGAACAAATTTATGGTTTTAAAAAAAGGTATTTTGATGATTTATTACAAGTTCGGTAGAAATGTGTCTTAAGTCGGTAAAGTACGGTCATACTTTGGGGAGCTTAACTAATCATGAAAATGCTGTAGACAACTTAACAGATCGCTTGCTGATGATTTACAGCCTACTGGAAAGAATGCGTTGAATTTATGTTAGGGAAGGCGAAAAGAAATTGGATGAATGTCAATTGTAAAAAAAAAATTTTTTTAAAAAATCCGAAAATCAGACTATCATCGCTTGAACTTTCGCTGGACGTCTAAGAAAGGAAGAGACGAAAGTAAAAAATCATGGGTCCCTCAACACAACGTCCAAGAAAGAAATATACACAAAAGATATATGAAATGGTAAAAACCATGGGAGAAAAAATAATTGCATACTTTCGGAGGCCAACAAAAATCACAATCCATGGGTCCCTCAACAGTGGACACAACACGTCCAAGAAAATACACAAAAGTCATATGAAATGGTAAAAAACCGTGGTAGAAAAAATAATTGCATACTTTCGGAGGCTAACACAATTAAAAGGCTTTGTATACTTTTGAGAATCCAACATAATAAAAACTATTGCATAAAATAGGGGATTGCAAAAATCAAAAACTACTGCATACTCTTATGTTGGAAACACATTTCTTGCCATTTCCATTGCATACTTTGAGGATGTACAATTGTTTGAATTACAACTCATAGCCGAAACGGAGGAAATAAAATCTGCTCTGACGATTTCAGACATTTAAAATGGAATCCTTGTGCAAGAGAGGAAAACGAAAAATAACGGGTAAAAAAATGACGAATGGGCGCGGGAGCATTATTAAAATGAACGATAAATAAATATACAAAAAAAAAATGAAATGATAACAACCGCAGTTTTCACGTTGTTTGAGAAGAAAACCTGAAATCATTGCATACTTTGGAGGGTCAACCGAATCAAAAATAAAAATAAATTGTATACCTTGGGGGGTCTCATTTAAATTAAAAACCTTTGCATACTTTTGTGGGTTGGCAACATCAAAAATCATTACATACTTTGGATAGTCAAACAAACCGTTGTCAAAGGACCGTTGTCGAGGATATAAAATTAATTGAAATAAAGCGCCTACCGGAAATTGGGAGAATTAATTCCACTGTAAAAAGGGAAAAATGTCCCCTTATCCTGGTTGTGTTGCACGTAAATCCTTTATCGTTACTTTAACCCATTCAGGACCGGGACATTTTTTAAAAAATGTTTTATATTTTTTAAAAAATGTTTTATATTTTTTAAAAAATGTTTTATATTTTTTAAAAAATGTTTTATATTTCTTAAAAAATGTTTTATATTTCTTAAAAAATGTTTTATATTTGTTAAAAAATGTTTTATATTTTTTAAAAAATGTTTCATATTTTTTAAAAAATGTTTTATATTTTTTTAAAAATGTTTTATATTTTTTCAAAAGTGTTCCTGAGTTCGAATCGATTGATATTTTAAACTTTACAAAATCCTTTTCTCTGTGCCATATGGCAACGCTGGCTATGAATGGGTCAAGGAACAGACAATGAACATCTCCGAAATTTCTGAGCTGTACGGCACGTTAAACTGTAGGTTCCTAGCCGGCTCCAAATGTCTATATATTATTCTAGACAAGTTTTCCATAGTCTATCATATTTGAAAAGTAATCGGTATTTGCGAGGAATCTTTTTTACAAATCTTTTATGTTCTTTCCAGGTTACGAATCTGGTCACACACTCTGCTTATGACACAGATGCCTCAAAACTAGACACACCATATGGGTTACGAGGTCTGACCCAGGATATCAATTGATATCTTTCAGTGATAGGAGGAAGTTCTCCACCTTTTCCATCAGAGATAAATTTGTTTATGGTTTATCTGGGCTATAAGTCATAACATTTGGGAAAATTAGAATTTATTTCAAAATAAATTGCATTATTTCATTTAAAATAATATAATAATATTTAAAATAATATATCTACACATTCACCACATACAAAGTGGCAAGTTGTGATCTCATCTAATACTCTCTTTTGTTTATATTTCTTAAATGGAATTAAAAGAATTCCTTGGAATAAATACAAAATGTAATCAAACGCAAGGACATCGGGAGGAGTAGTAGTAGTAGTGACAGTAGTAGGGGGGTTGGCGGACATCGGGAGGAGTAGTAGTAGTAGTGACAGTAGTAGGGGGGTTGGCGGATGGATGACTGCTGTTAAGTCGGTCAAATATTGTTATGATTTATTAGAATATTCTGTTTATTTTGCTTCTTTGCCAGTTTAAAGACAAAACAAAAATGAAGGAAAAAAAAATACATAATGGATTATAATGCGTAAGAGAGAAAACGAGAAGTCTTTGTGGATGTTTCCAAAAGGGATGTGAATTCAAACTGATACACAAGAATTGGGAGAGCATACTTTAGGGTAATGCCATTGTATACTTTTAGGAGAAGACTTTATTTTATGGTCCATTTTGAGAAGTTGACATTATTTTATTAGGACACAACTTGCCAATGCGGCAGGTTCTAAAGGTTTACAGACAGGTTTTGGAATTTGGTATTTGAAGTATAGCGATCTCAACCCGGGCTGTTGGCGTACACCTTATCTTTCACGTGGCCCCAAAGGAAAAAATCGCAAAGGATGTGAACCTGTGTTTCTTCTGCCACAGGAAAAGACACTTAAGGACTCCTCCTCCGTAGTAGCCACTAGTCTTCAATCACACCGCATGCCTTCCAATCAGACAACGGTTTCTTATCGAGTCGGGGTCACATTTTGACTGGATTGAATGCAAACTCGGACAGATGCCCACCTATCGGTTTTTAAACAGTCTCAATTTCTGCTCAATTTCTTCACCATCAATGAGCTTGGATGAGACAGTAATTTAGTATAAGCGAAATTATTGCCTCTTTAGAATTGTCAACCTGTACAGTCCTTTCAGGCAAAAGGATCTTCGTTTCCTCCATGATCCCTACACATTTTTCAACATCACTTTGGCACCTTTTGTCATTATATAAATTGATAAACGGCCCGTTATTAAGACGCAAAATTATTTTTTTAAAGAAAAATCGCACTACATTTGTTCCGCATGTGGTCGAGTCAATCAGCTTTGAAACATTTTAAACGAAAACGTCAAACAATTTATTTAAAATTCAATTTTATTTACATTTGACGTCATAGTTTAAAAGTTCTGTCAATTATCAACCCACAAAAAAAAATCACCAGACACAATTCTATAAATTATTCATAATTTTTAAAAAAAAAAAAAAAAGCACCACTCACATTCCGATAACGACCGGTAAACATCGGCTTGTGATAATAATACTTGTTGGGTCGACCCAGCCACTGATCGATAAAGAATTCTTTGTGCACATAAAAATCGGGAAACATTTTGATTGTATTTTTTTTTTTTTTTTTGCACAACACTTTTCAATTTAATGTGATTTCCAAATTGTTAACGCCGCCGCCGTGTTGACACACACAACAAATTCTCACGACTTATGAAATCCAACTAAACTGATCGGAAAATTAATAGCCTTCTCCGCTTGTTGGCCGACGATGAAAAATGCCGCATACCGTTGACTCGCGCTAATGCCTTTCTGGTCCGTGGCTAAATTGTCGACGGCGGATCAACAACCGGAGGAGATATGGGGCGGTGTTGATCAGCGCAACCAACCAACCAACAGTCGCAGTGTGAAATATTGTAAAACAACATGTCATCCGCTCAAGAATTATGCAAATTCAATCAAACAGCAGGCGCTGAAATAAAACCGTCCAAAAATCGAAAAGGAAACACTTTTTTGCCGAGTGTGCTCATAAATCACGTCATTAATTTTCAAAAAAAAAACGCCCATCCTTTAGCCGTTGGTATTGGAGATATACCTCCATACGGTATGATCTATTTGAACCTTACACAGGCGACTGTCGCAAACAAATCTCAAAATCATAGCAGCACCCAAACACACAAATTTGCAAATTAATTAAGAAACAAACGCTCAAATGCAATTCATTCTTTTCCACTTTTTCTTCTTTAGCGCTGAGGAAATGATCATGACAAAAAAAAAACCAACCCAAACGAAACAGAAGACTAAAAAAAAAAAAAATAAAGAATCACCGAAGAGCCAAAAATTAAAATTGTTCAGTGAAAAGACGAAAAAAACGTGAAGAAGAATAAGGCAAGCTAAACGATTTATTGATAAGAGTACGCAGGTGAGTTGGGGAGTAATGGGACTCGGCGACTTAGTGGACTCTAAATAAAATAAATGTATAAAACAAAAAATATTGACATTGGTAAAAGAACGTAAGTCTGGCGCCCGATCAGGACCTAAGTGTTTACATAATAATTTATTCTGTACTGAGAGAGAGAGAGAGAATTCAGAGAGTTTTACAAAAAAAAAAAAAATACATGGTAATAAAAGGACTCGACCAGTTGCAACTGGCGCCCGATTACGAAGTCGAGGAAGCAGAAATATCGTACGTACAAAAAACACGCAGAGTGGGAAATGTCACTCGACCAATTGTAACTGGCGCCCGATTACAAAGTCGTGAGAGAGAGAAAGCTGGAAGTTAAAACAGAAATATCGTACGTACAAAGAATACGCGCACTGGTAAATGTCACTCGACCAATTGTAACTGGCGCCCGATTACAAACTCGTGAGAGAGAAAGCGGGAAATCAAAACCATTCCGTAGTATATTCTTGAGCAGAAATATCGTCTGTACAAAAAACACGCGCAGTGGTAAATGTGAGTCGACCAATTGTAACTGGCGCCCGATTACAATGTCGTGAGAGAGAAAGCGGGAAATCAAAACCATTCCGTAGTATATTCTTGAGCAGAAATATCGTCTGTACAAAAAACACGCGCAGTGGTAAATGTGAGTCGACCAATTGTAACTGGCGCCCGATTACAATGTCGTGAGAGAGTAAGCGGGAAATCAAAACCATTTCGTAGTATATTCTTGAGCAGAAATATCGTACGTACAAAGAATACGCGCAGTGATAAATGTGAGTCGACCAATTGTAACTGGCGCCCGATTACAATGTCGTGAGAGAGAAAGCGGAAAATCAAAACCATTTCGTAGTATATTCTTGAGCAGAAATATCGTCTGTACAAAGAATACGCGCAGTGGTAAATTTGACTCAGCCAGATGCGGCCGACTGACAACTCAGTGAATTGTTAGCGAGTTTTTCTTCTTTCATCCAACAAATAAACTATTTTTTATACATGGCGCCCGAATTTGCTTTTTTTTCGAAACTATTTTTTTGGTACAAGCGACACCAAAAAGTTCTGGCGCCTGCATTAACTCTGAGAGAATGAAAAAGAAAGAAGTAGAATCATCTTGTTCAATATTTTTAAAATATTGTAAAAAAATAACCTTTTTTTTGAACCGACACCTAAAACCTGGCAACTGACTTTTTTTGCGTTTTCTTTCAATACGTTCGTTAAAAATCTCTAAAATTGAACTCTGGGAGGAAACAAATAGTTCACGATGTCTCAACTTATCCGTTGGAGGAAAAGCTGCATAGAAGGGACCGACATTAATATCAGGGATTCCAGGAGTATAGTAAAGGGTGTTTTTTATTGGTGTTTTTTATTTTATTGTTTTAACTGGCGGCCATTATGTCAGCTGTCAAATGATTAATATTTAGTTTGGTTTGCCATTTCATCATGAACAGGTTGACAAAAGAACAACGCTTGCAAATCGTGCAAATTTATTTCGAAAGTAATGGTTCAGTTCGCGAAGTTCACCGCAAGCTCCGTCCATTTTATGCCATTACATCCACAAAAACTGACTGTTTGGTGTGCTCTATGGGCTGGTGGAGTCATTGGGCCATACTTCTTCCGAAATAATGCTGGAGAGTCAGTTACCGTTAATGGAGACCGGTATAGAGCCATGATAACCGACTATTTTGTTCCCGAATTGGATGGCATGAATGTGGATGAGTTGTGGTTCCAACAAGTGGTTGAAAATTGGACCTGTAGAATTGGCTTTATTCGAGCCAGCCGCGGCGGCCACATGCCCGAAATCATATTTAAACCTTAATGGCATAATATTATCCTTCCAATAAAGCCAAATTGATGGACATTAAAACGATTTTCTTTTGTTTTATTTCAATTCGAAGTTATATACCTTAATAGAAAACACCCTTTACAATGTAATAATGGCGGCAAATACCGACAGGGATCACATTCCCAAAATTGTTTACAACACATTTTCCTGTATAGAGAATGAAGAAGTAACAACTGGCGCCCGATTACAAACGCAAATCCAAAAGACAACTTTACATCAATCTGTGGAATATTTTTGCTGCACTCAACTCGGCTGTCAAGCAACACAGATTGTCATTAGTTCTAAATATATGGGACAATACGAGGACCACATACTCGGCGAGGAAGCAGCGAGTTCGAATTCCTGCAAGCTGTAGTCTTTATGCAGGAATTCGTGATTTTAGCCATTAAAGTAGTTTGCAGAATGGCTCGTCATCACCGCAATGGAAACAAACATGTTCGCTCGCAATCAAGCTGCCCTAAAATGTTGGGATTCGGTCTTCCCGAACTCTACATTGAAACTGTAAATGTCAGCCATTTCAACAATGAAATGTGTGTGATTCCCGTCCGAAAACTTATCACCGCTACCACCTAGAGGAATATGGAATGAAAAATCTCCCTTTGCTTGCTTTATTTCTGCGAAAATTCAGATTTCGCTAAAATAATTATGCTTATAAATCATACTATGTATAAATGTACGTATGTAAATGCCGTGCGGCGGACATATGTATGTACATATAAATAAATGCAGGTTTCATTTGTCTAAAGACAGAATGGCATTTGCACAAATATAAAATGAAAACAAAAAGAACGCCTCACCTCTAATAGCTGCTGCTGGCAGCCGCAGCAGCAACAGCACAAACAGTTGCTGGCAAAAATGTAAATGGATGTCACTGCAAATTGGTATTAGCACAAAAACAAACAAACTCATAGTGATGGTGATGAAGATGATTATGATTATGCGGCAGCATTAGCATCATTATCGCCCAAATTATTCGAATGATCGTAAACATCATCATTGTGATGATGATAATGATGATGTGCGTTTGATGTACATCTCACACTCTCTGTTTTTCGTTCATTTTGTTGCAATTGCTGTTGTTGTTTGATGCATCCACGACACAACAGCAGCTGTTGCAAACATTTCACAAAACAAAACGTATATGCAAATATCACATACTAGACAGCCGACCAGCAACCAAGATATATTGCAACAAAAATGATTTGGAAGAAACTGCACCTCTGACAAAAATCCAACAATTATTCACACACAGCAAAAAAGTAATGGATTTCTGGTAAACGCAACGCACTTACCAAGAGAACGCACATAAAGTTCGATTCAATTTTTCTTCGTTTTTGATCCAAAGGAAAATTTTGCCCTGCCTTTCCCTTTTCATTCATTGGCCACAAATCCAATCTTTTGTCATGACATATGCCTTTACAATTTGATCGAAAAAGCCTAAAAGTAGGCTATAAAAAAGATGCTCGAAATTGGTTTTCGCTCACAATATAAAGAAATGCTTTGGGGAGAAAAAAACGTCAAGTGTTTTTTTGGTAGAAGAGGTTTTTTTGAGGATGACTCAAGTGTTGTGAGGGAAAAATATTGTAAGGGAATATTGAAATGTAGGTGTGGGTGTGTGTGGTCGTCCTGATATAAAGCCTTGTTCTAAATGGCTTTTTATTAAGCGCTCACTTTATTTTAATTAAAAAAAAAAAAAAAACATGGTGTGTTGGTAATATCATCGAATATTTGTATGTGGGCTTAAAAAGCCCATGGATTATAATGGAGCGCAAATAAATACGCAATTGTATCCCTCTCGCCACCTCCATGCATTTCTTGCCTCATACAATTCCGATTATCATTCGCTAAACGTTTATTAGTGGCCAACAGAATGTCAATCTCGGCTCTTGACGTATGATTTCTATCAATTCAATTGCCGAGTGACGTATACGTGATATTCATAAAAAATAATGACATACACATTTTATTTCACCCCCACAATTGTAAAACAATTCATGCAATGCTTTCAAATCTTAAAACACAATGGCCGTCTAATTCTGTCAATTGAATTAAGCGCCCCTACAAAATCTTCGGAATCTTTGTACGTACCGTGACGCATGAGTAATATTAATTGAAGTGCAAACATCAAAGGCGTATACGTGATGTGACAGTAATTACAACGTATCATGCGTTGCGAGAGTTGCGGCCACGAGAAAGGATACAACGTTTTCCTTATCTATTGACAACAATCAGCGTACAGCAAATAACAATTTGTGTATGGATTTGTTGTCCAATGGCCCATTAGAGGAACATTAATCAAGTTGTGTAATTGTAGTTGAAATTTCCGCAGAGGTCTGCAAATAGAGTTTTAATTGTATGGATGACAATGCAATTACTTGATGGATTTTCAGTTTCATTTATTTAGAGTCATGAAGTAACCGCGCCGAAAAATAAAAACATTAAGCATATTTGAGATATATAAAACTGACTCATTCAAATATAATCTATATAAAAAAAAAATCTAAAAAAAAAGATAATACAGAAATTGACGTAATAAATCATATTCAAAGCCAATTTTACTAAAATGTATCACTGAATAATCTTCAAAAAAAAAAAAACCCAGTTAAACTTTTAATGTACAAGAGGTGTTATACAGCCACTTTGTAATTTGATTATGGCAAATTTTGTGAAAAGGATATCGTCCTGTAAGCATGGACGTGATGGCCATTTGACTGATGCTATTTTTCATTACAAACAGCATACCTTCCTCTTTATTAGGAAATAAACATTCCATCATATATCTCCAAAAATTTAATTTTTCTTTGAATACCAAAACAACTCCTCTTGTTGGAAAACCCTGTACTTTTGCTGAAACAATTTTGGATGAGACTTTTCATAAGAGGAGAACAGGGGACAATTCTTTCGAGTGTAACAGGATCTTTGGAAAGAAATAAGACAATGTGGACATAGCTGATCCAGCTAATAACGGGTGGCGCAAAAGTAACCATCCTATCAGAAAATGCTATAAATTTTGGGATTGGCCCCTAATGTCAGTGGCAACTGTGGCGCCGGCCATTTACATGACATCATATTCTCGACTTGATGTAAAAAAAAATTAAAAGACCAAATAAAAATAATCCACAAGAAGAATCAAAGTTTTTCAGTTTTTTTTAATTACAGCCAAAAAACATCGGAAGTTTACTTTTGCGCCACCTGTTATTAAAGGGGGCTCCATATATATGTTGCATTTTAAAAAAAACTCTAAAAAATTAACCAAAATCCAATTTTTTGACATATTATAATATAAGAAGTCTTATGAAGGTTTGAGTAATTTCACAGCACAAACATAACTTGGCATTAAATCGTAATCAAATGAGAAATTTGTCAAGCCTCTCACTTCGTGTGACTCGTCATGACGGCCAACAAAAGAGAGCCAGAGAGATAATAAACTGCAGTAGACAGAAACATTTCACATATGACAGTTAATTTTAAGAGACATAAACCAAAGCAGCAACACTTGATTTCATTTTCACACTTCACAAAGCTGAGCTGACAAACACGCAACACTCGTTCACTCGCACACACACACACACTACTACCCCTTTGCCATTTCACAGTGACATTTGCTAACTCCCACACACAAACACACACTCAGTGCTGGTGCAGTATGGCAACATTCACAGCAACAACACCAACAACTTTGTCAATCTCAAAGAAAAACTGATTAAAAAGAAATAAGCAACACAAAAAACGTCACCGCATTCCTTTCTTTTTCAGTTTATTTTTATTTTATTTTTCGTTTTGTTGGAGGGGGGTGGGGGAAGGGGTGGCTCACAAATTGTATAAACTCAATTGTCTTCTTTTGTATTGCATTCATCAGCAGTGGCAGCAACAGCAGCAGCTGCTGCATTTTGGATGGCTGAAGTGAGTGTTGAGCGATAACAACACGAAGACAGATTTTTGTTACAAAAGCGTGCCACCACTGCCATAACGCCGAGAGGGCACAAACACCACAGCAAACCCTTAAATGCAGTGCAATCGTATGCGGACAACAAACAACGTTTGCAGTTTTAACCCGGCCTGGACTTGGTTGCTACAGCTGTCATTGTTTTGAGGTGGTGCCAGCACCCTCTCCCACTCTCCCACTCTGTCTGTCAGTTTGTTGGTAGACATTTTGGCTGTTGTTATTTTAAAGCTGTCTTTTTTTACTTTTCTGTTGTTGTTTCGAGAGTTGTTCCTTATTTTTATTGCACATTAGTAAATGGTGTAAAGTCACGCACATCTTTCATCGGGTTGTCCAACAGAAAAGGGGGTGGCCTGATAAGGTGGGAAATCCATGAAATGCAAATATACATCAGGTGGTGGGAAATCCATAAAATGTAAATGTTATACATCAGTGACAGTTTAAACTTAAACTAAAAGTCCAAGGTGTTGATTGTTCAATCCGTTGCCATATTGAAGTCGTAGAGGAAATTGGCCGACTTCAAAGCTCTACAGTACACGACTATTGAGCCTCCGTTATACAATAACACTAGTCAACAGTCAAAATGTACTCGGGATGCGATAATTTTTTCTGTGTAGATAACCTTGACATGAGCTCGAAAAACGCAATAAAAATTTTTTTTTTCGTTTGGTTTTTGTTTTATTTTTTTTTTTAAATTTTAAAAAAAATTTTTTGGTTAATTTGTTTCGTCCGGCATAACTCGGGAACCACTAGCCCGATTTAATTGAATTAAATTTTAAAAAATTTAAAATTACAATTCCCTTCGCTTTTATTCGCAATTGAGTAAAGGTATGAATTTCAAAAATTTGCTCGACATATGCACAACTTTGTCTATGGTAAGGTTTTTTCTTTTTTATTACAAAAAAAATTAAAATTTGTTGGGTGACAAAAATATATGAAATTTGAATATATTTGAAATTCATACCTTTACTCAATTGCGAATAAAAGCGAAACGCGTGCATCGATTTTCATGATCTTTGTCTCATTTTGCTCATAGGTTATGTGACTTTACGTAAAAGTAATAAGATTTGACATTTTTTTTCATTTTGGATTTTTTTATGGATTTTTTAAAAAAAAAAAAATTAAATGTTTAGGCAGAAAATAAGTTTTTTCCTTTATATATTCATTTTTAACTTGGAAACTGTTGCTTGTATAGGAAAACAATATATGAACAGATTAAGGGAATTGTAATTTTAAATTTTTTAAAGTTTAATTCAATTAAATCGGGCTAGTGGTTCCCGAGTTATGCCGGACGAAACAAATTAACCAAAAAATTTTTTTTAAAATTAAAAAAAAAAAAAAAAAAAAAAAAAAAACCAAACGAAAAAAAAATTTTTTATTGCGTTTTTCGAGCTCATGTCAAGGTTATCTACACAGAAAAAATTATCGCATCCGGAGTAAATGAAATTTTTTTCATTTTGTTGAGTAGTGTAATCAGTGCTTTATGGCAAGCATTCGCTGTCAAGGACCTGGTGTAGGCTATGCAAGATTTGTAACCCGTATAAACATGACTAAGTTTCCCTACGGTCTTTCCTCCTCCTGTAAAATACATTTCCCACCTCCAGTAAGGGTCAGAAATTGTAATAATATGTCAATTACAATCAGTATTTGCATTAATATCAATCATACGTCACCGTGTGCCGTTTGACGCAATTACTTCTCAAATAGCCATCGAATGTAGGAAGGTGTCTACTACACCCAGATGAAATTTTTTTGGGGACAGCTAAAATGTAGCCCTGGTAAGGTCGACCTAAATTATTACACCCACCATCTCCATGATAGGCGACTGACGCTGCTATCCTGTAGCATAGACAGAGGAGGTATAGCCTCCTCCTGCCCCAAAACAAACATCTCCCATCCACACAAACCAAACACCCTAATATTCCTAACAACAGGAGAAAGCAGGGGTTGTGGTTGAAATTCCCCCCAAATAAAAGGGAAGAGTACGCGGTAGCCCAACAATTTTCGAAGGAACCCACGTGCTTGCGTTGCTGTTGTCGTAGTTTATGATGAGTGCACGTATGTTCAACTAAATTAGCTCGTGTTAGTTGAGAATGTCCTCCTCCCCCATCCGCAGGCTGCCCCCATGTGTGTGTGTGCTCATTTTCTGGTTTAATGGCCTTTTTTTTTGGTCGACGCGCAAGGCAGCGAAAAATATTATTTATTTAATATTTAATTTGAAGTATCTTAAGTGTTGTTTTGTTGCAAATGTACGTGACTTCCGGTTTATGTTTCCCCAGAGCCGTCAGGATTTTTCATTTCGCTGCTGGTCTTAGTGGTTGGTTAAGTTTTATTTTTCTCTTCTTTTGGCTCTGTTTGTTTTGCATTTCATTAACCAAACCAAAAAAATTATAATTAAAGCATGAGTGTGGCTGAAAATTATTAGGTGGAACCAGGACTCCGTGTTTACCTTTTGGGGTTTTTTTGTTCTCTTAATTTTAATTAAAAACGTTAATGGATTTGTGTGAAGTTGGCTCACGAACGCCAGGAAATTACTTCGACTCCAGTAGGAGTGGACTCAGAAAATTGGTGCTGGGTTTATTTTCTTATAGAAATTTGCTTAAAAGAAAGTATTTTCACTTCAAAGAAAATCACTTTCAAAAGGATGAATTTGGTTCATTGGGATCCTTGACCGCAGACGGGGAAGACCATTATTAAGTAGTTTGTTTCAATTTAAACAGTTTGACAGTTTAAATTGTAACAGTAATCGAAAGACATTACACATTATAGTACGATTTGATATACAGGTCGATTTACAAAAAAATTTCAGTTTGAACCTTGTTGTTCTAAGATCGCGTATTATTGAGCAGGCGAAGACCAACAACCGATTGTCCCTTCCTCTCCCAAAAACACTATACAACCTTATGTGTATTCATCATCCGTAAATCAGTTGTTCTTTGTTTAATAATGAGTATCTCTGTCGCGTTGGGCGCCAACTTGTTGGGCACCATTTTTTCCAAAAGAAAAACCAACTACATTTCAAAACCATATTCCTATCATCAAAATTGCAGCGCCAATTTCTTAAACAAAATTACTCTCAGTGATAATGGTTCACGTTGGGCGCCATTATTCCTTCTCTCAAGTGTTCTCTGGCTGATCGTTAATGAAGCGTAATGTATCGGGTGGTCCATCGTGCGCACTGTCGAAACTGTGGCTGCATTAGTCGAGAATGTGCGAATCCGTCCTAATCAGCCAACTCGTTGGGCGCCACTTTTTCCTAAAGAAAAACCCACAACATTCCAAAACCATATTCCTATCCACAAAATTGCAGCGTCAATTTCTTAAACAAAATTACTCTCAGTGCAAAATCAGTCTCCTATCGGAAATTGCCAAGACTCTCAAACACACAAGAGATTCTGGTCATTCTACACATTTTACTTTTAATCCCTTTAGACGTCTTTTAATTCACATTTTTCAATTATTTATTTCTCTGCTGGTTTTGTCTAGATGGGGATTTTTTCTTCTTGCTTCATTTCTTTTCCTGATCCCCACAGACTAATTAATCGGTCTGACTAGCCGTCTTCCTGCTTTTGTGCGTGTGGTGTGTGCCCAAGACAATTTGTAAGATTTATTTATCTTGATAATCATGTTGTGGTGAAGAGTAGAATGCACCTGTTTTTCTTTGTTTCATTTATGCTGTTGGCCTGTCTAAATGTTAAGTGAAACAGAGAAAAATGTACCCAAAAAAAACAAGAAGAAATGAAGTCTGTCTAAATAAACATGGCACCCTATACTTCAAATAATCATTAAGAGGAGCATTAGGAAAGCTTCATGTCGTAGGCCATTTGAAATAATCACTTCCGGTGTACAAAGCATGACCACTTTTTTGACCATGTTGTGTAAGGACATCGCAAAGCCTCCTTGAACTTTCAGAAATTATGTTTACAAATTCAAAATGTTAAAAAGAAAGTAACACCAATGGTGTTGTGGGTTTGAAATCCGTATTCCAAGCAGCAATACAAACATGAACACAAAAACGTATGAATGAAATTACCTTTCTTCACTAAAACAGAAAGTGTAGGGGCAGAATACCGAATCCAAAGGTTTGCGTGTACAAAAAAAAAAGTTACAACCAAAATTAAACGGAAACATATTGCCAGAATACAACAATAAACGGAAAAGTTCAACAAAGACACACATAAGGCAAAACAAGAAAAAAAATCGCCGGCAAATTATTTCAACATTATCCAACGCAGAGCAATACTGTGCAAAATTCTAGCATGGAACGTAAGAACATGAAACAGAACAGTACGACACTTTTCACATACACAAACTACCAGGTGTTTTTTTAGACGTGTGATTTTCAATCTGCCCACACTTTTTTCGGAGTTGGTTTTTTTGTGACACTTGGTTTATGATGAGTTCGGTTTCATAATGAATAGACTTATTTGGAAACAACATTAGTAAATCGGGACCAAAACTACATTCTTTTTTAGCAACGCTAGATCTTCAATTTGGACCAAAACTACATTTTCAGCAATGAAAAACACCCTTTACGATGCTATAAAAATGGCGCCCAACGCTAGATCTTCAATTTGGACCATTAGTTTTTACACAATAATAATCTTTCACGTTGGGCGCCATTATTCCCTTACTCAAGTGTTGTCAAGGTAAACGTCTGTTGGGCGCCAGTTTTTTTTTTTAAGAAAAACAAACTACATCATAAAACCCTACCTGTAACCACAGAATTACAGCGATTATTTTATAAAGAAAACTGGTCGGAGTGCAAAATTCTTCTCCTAGACAATAATGGCATTTTATGTTTGGTTGTCCCCAGACAGGCAACTCAGGGAGTTGCCATAATACACCAAAATGTCCATCGGAATGTTCATAGATCAATTATTGTGTTAACTGGAGGACTATAACTTCTATCTTCCCCGTAAATGTTAAGACAACAGTTAAGAATTTCATTAGAAAGAAAAACATACAGAGCACTACAAGATATTACATAAATTGCAGTCAGTCTGCTTGTCTGTTGTTTTAAGGCATTCATCGTAGTCGCACATTTCTTAAACTTTTGATTAAATAAAATATTTATAATCAGCCAGAAGACCATTGAAGGTAAATATACAAACACAGCTACCTCCTTCTGAATACACAGACACACATCACCTCTGTCTCCACCTTCACTTTGGCCGGGGTACGGTGATGCGCCACAAGCTAATATCTCTCTGCACCTCTTACCGGTGTCCTGCTCTCCTCCTCTCTGTGCTATGCTCAATGGATCAACTGAAAATTACTTTCGTTCATTGTTTGATAGAGAGAGAGAAAAAAAGACATGAAATGTAAAATCATCTTACAATAGCCGAACTGCTTGCCGTTGACGTACTCGTGCGGTACTTAAAGAACACTTAGGTAATGTGAAGGTATGTGTGAGAGTGTATATAGACTCGCATTTTTTTCTGTTCGTTGCTCTTCACAGTAATCAGCACGATTTAGAATGACAAACAAGTAGACTTGTTATAGGTCGGAATGTCTGTATATGTGAGTGTGTGTGTGTGTGCAAGAGGTCTTATGTAGAGGGAAAATTGAATGAAAGAACAGTAGGAACATAATTTTGAATGATACAGTGCATGCTAAGGGACTGTGTATGTGGTGCGGTTTAAAGGTAAATGTTTGATTTTTTTTTAAAATGATAGAGAATAAATGTATTCTTAGCCAGGACTTGACTGTCATTCATGCTGGAGCATGTTGGGCGCCAATATCTGTAAGTCACTCTGTCTGTCTGATATGATCATAATTCTTACTCATGCTGTTTAACATTGGGCGCCATTATTATTTAGTCCAGAGGTTCTCAACCTGATACTTCTCATGTCCCAAATCTGAAGTCTCAATGAGCTCATGTCCCCCCTGCAGTGAAAAGTAATTTACCCTAAAAACACATGTTAGTTATAAAAAGCAATCGTTTATTTAACGTATTTAAGAACAAAAAAACGTAACAAAAAAAAAACAAAGATGTTTGTACTTCAAGTATATAAATGAGATTACTTAAAAAAAATTAAATATTTTTCCGAAATATTTCAGGTCACAAAAACGCAAAATAAAAAATCTAAATTAAAATAAAAAATTGAACAAAAGCAAACACAAAGAATCAGTCTTCATTCAGATAAAAATATTGGAGTGATGAGAATAACACGTATACTTTTAAGACATTTTTGATACTTTCGTCTTATTTATGTCTTTAATATTTGGAGGTATTGAGGACAAGGCGCATCTAAGATCGTTTTCAGCATTCATTGTTGTTCTTTTTTTCGACTTAATACTTAGAAGAGCAGAAAAGCTGGACTCACCTAAATAAGTAGATGCAAACTGTATTAAAATTTTCATTGCAGCAGATCCAATCTGTGGATAGGCTTTGTAGTATTTTAGTTTTGAATTATATTTTGATTTTACACTAGATAATGTAATGTGGCTGCGGCCCAACAGAACACTCTAACGGCCCCCCGGGGGTCCGCGGCCCCCCTGATGAGAACCACTGATTTAGTCCCTGTATTTTTGCGATTATTATAAAAACGCATTGTGAAAAAATGAATTTGTATCCACCATGAGAAAACAAGTCACCTCAGACTACAGACTATCACCTCCAGGTGAATAATTTCCATTTTGACATTCGTATTATGATAATGTGCCTATGGATATCGATTTGTAGGTCGAAATACAAGCTTGCTACAGCTTTGAGATATTTTGGGCTTCGTTATTATAAATATAACGTCTTGGTTCGCATATCCCTCTGCCAATGATCGACAATACTGCAGCCCATTCAAGTCCCAAGGTTTATACTGCTTTGGACCCACGTTGGGCGCCATTTGTGCTAATAAAATGGGAAAGAATTTTTTATGAATTTCTACTGGTTTGGGTCCTCAAGACTTCAATCATGTTGCGTAATCGCTACGAATTCCATATTTCGCAATGGACATATTTCGCACATTCTCCCACTTCGTTGTGGGATGAGGACTTTCGATCGGTAAATCCATCGTACAGAAATCCTTAAAAGGAGGTTCTGAGTCCTATCTTCCATTGTATGCCTTTGCCAGTCAGTATTAAAATTTCTCTCAATATTCTACCCTCTCGTGAACGCACTGTGTGCGTCATCAGGTTTTCGCAGAAACTTTCAAACAATTTACGATATTTCTTTTTACAATAAATAATAGGCAATATCAAATTGTTTGCCGTTCATTTTTATAATAAAGTAAACGAAAACGTAGGTAGAATGAAAAACAAGAGAAATATGAAAATAGTGGGGCATAAACTAAGCTCAGAACATATCCCGCCCAGGCCCCTCCACAACCAGCAGCAGATTGGGGCAACCATGTTTCGAGTATTCCAGCGACTATAGGGACCATGCCTTTTCGAGAGGAAATAAAAGAAAGCAAAAAAGAAAACTTGAAATTCAGAAGAAGAAATGCTAAAGTGCCATTTGTAGCATGTGGCGAAAGAGTAGTTGGCCTCCTCGCCTTCCCCCCTCACTCTTCATCACTGTTCATTTGTTCGTGTTGAACATTTATTTAATTTAATTGCATTAAAATTGTACAACAAATGGAGAAGAAAATTTATTTACTTTTTTTTCTCCTCTTATCATGATTAAGTTGTGACCGTACGAGTACACACACACACACACATAATTCCAATGATCAACTCAAAATTGAATGAAATGTCAGACGAGCAGGAGAGCAACGTGAGGGGCGTCGTTATGATTCACACTTGTAGCATTCCCAGAGACAGCACCAGAGAACGTCATTGCACAAACATGAATACAAGTTGGGCTAGATGTGAATCAGTTGTAAGAAGAAAAATTATGAAGCAATTCAAAATTATTGGAGCAGGAATAATTAGTTTTGGGCTTTGTGGCGGCTTCAGATACAACAAATAAAGGATATGAATTTATAAACAATATTATCAAGTAGACAGAAATGAAGCATATTACAGTAAGTAATGTGTTAAAATGAGAAAAATACTTCCTATTTGTGAAGATTTAACAGGAAAAGAAAAATACTAGAATACTACGTAGAATCCATTGGCAGATATTGAATGGTCCTTCGAGCCAGACAAAACCATTGATTGTTTTACTGTTGTCAGCATTTTCCATAAGCTGAAAGGATGTAGTAGTCCGTTCTCCTTCCAATACCCTTACCTCCTATCGCTAACACAGTGCATTGCATTCATAGGGGGCATTCTATGAGAGTTAGTAAAAAAAAATATTTATAATTGTGGTCCTTCGAGGCGGTAAAGGCGAGAGCCCAAAAGTGGAAATCGGATGCGGTGGTGACATCAACTAACGGAAATGTAACTTACGCTGATATCCTTCGGAAAGACAGTTCGGAAAGTGACGAATTGATTTCAGTGCTGGAGGAACATAGCTGACGTAGTGAATCAGATGATTTAGACATCGCCTGAGGGTTACGAACGCAAAGACATGGATGATATCATCACGAAAACGTAGATATGCACAGTCAATGATGTCTCACTGAGACAGTCTGGAAAGTCTTACCAAGACAGTCTGTGAAGTCTCACTGAGACAGTCTGGAAAGTCTCACTGAGACAGTCTGGACAGTCTCACTGAGACAGTCTGTAAAGTCTCACTGAGACAGTCTGGAAAGTCTCACTGAGACAGTCTGGACAGTCTCACTGAGACAGTCTGTAAAGTCTCACTGAGACAGTCTGGAAAGTCTCATTGAGACAGTCTGGAAAGTCTCACCAAGACAGTCTGGAAAGTCTCACCAAGACAGCCGGTGATGTCCTACAGTCAGTAATTGTGTCTTACTGAGACAGTCAGTGATAACAAAAATTACAAAATTGAAAAGTATTCTTTTTTAATTTTGCCTGTCATTAACTTTAATGAGCCTAATAAAGGTGGCACACAGAAATAGCCATCTTCACCTGAAGGTGTTGATTTGTGTACTGCGATAATTAAAAGGCAATTTGATGCGATTTCAAGCAATGTAAATGTTAAAACACACAAAAAAAAACAATTGTTTGCCAAAATACATAAATAACCACATAATAAAATAGAATAAAATACACAAAAAAAAAACGGAAAACATAAACATAAAATGAAGACAACATTTTTGATATGCAAATTTGATGGTGGCGTGGCATGAAATATAATTTTTAAAATACCTTTGCCATTGTCATTACGGTCGAGACAACAGCACAAGGAAAAACATGTTTATCTAAAGCATTTGTGGCGGCAGTTTATTTTATTTTGAAAAATTGGCTATTTTATTACGGTCGAGGTAGAATTCAATTAGTATTTCAATTGTCTAACGTAGAACATTACAAATGTAGCGCAACGTAATACACGCACAAAATGAAATTTTGGCTTAGATATACAATTTTAAAGTGACGAAATGTAATTTATTTTTTTTTTCACTCCTCCCGTCGCCCCAGCTGTCACACAATACACATATAATGACAGTTTTTCTTTTACTTGTTTTTTTTTTGCAGATTTTGAAAAACGACTTTTTTTGTTAATACATTTTCAATGGAATTGGAGAAATATGTACGCACGCACACGCATGCATAAATTTTTTATTTATTTTTCGTTCGCCAACATATGTTGGAATGTCAACGCCACTGTTGTTGTTACAAATACACAAAATATTTCCCTTTCCCTTTTCCTCTTCCTTGCTGTTGCTGTTGGTCTTGTTGTCAATGTCATGACTTTTTAAAAGGATTTTCGTTCTATTCATGAGAGAGAGAGAGAGTGGGTGAGAGCAAGTTTGAATAAACGAATAATGTGTACATCTGTAACCGGAAGGATATTTATTTCAAAGCTGTGATACTGGGACACTGGCTGTAGTGAGTTGACAGTATTCAACTTTGAACTGTGCCTTGAATGTCTGTTTAAGGTTTTGATGGGAGAAAATAAATCCGAAGTTTGCTCGTATGTAAGTAAATACAGGCTGTGACAAAATTTAAGCCGGTATTTAAATATTGAACTTCAATTTTTACCATTAATCACTTCTGGCCGAAATAGTGATCCTGTGATAGAAATGTTGGGTAAGCTTTAACAGCTAACTTAGAGAAAGGATTTGTCCACTCAGCGAATTCTAGAACTCTGTTGGGGACAGCGTTAGCGGAAAAACCATTTATCTTCAGAGAAGGCAAAACAAACGATGGGAATCGACAACGTTCCTTGCGTTTTTATTTTTGATAGGATCATTTGGCCACTGAACTGCCAAATATGTTACTGTGGCCAATAAAACGAGGCGACTTTATTGATGCGGTACTCAAAAAATAGTGCAAATAAATTGTATACGACCAAATTATATAGACTTAAAATTTGGTTCTTAACCCATCCAAGACTTTTTTAAAAAAACAAGTTTTATATTTTATAAAAAAAGGGCTCCTGGGTTCGACTCCGTTGAAATTTTTAACTTTACGAAATTCTTTTCTCTGTGCCATATGGCATCGCAGGCTATGAATGGGTTAAGTTGTTTAATATCCACATACTGACATAAATTATGGAGCACTCTATTGATAGTTTTTTTTTTAAATGTAAGCCTTTATTTAGAAGGGAATGACTCTAAAAGTCTATCATCCTTTAAGCTAAATCAAAGATTTAAATGGATCGCCTTACTGAAGTCATTACAAAGCTAATGTTTTCCTGTGTAACAGAAAGGGAAGTGTATTATTTCTGAGCCGAACTCAAATTACAGCTCTGAAAACAGTTAGAATCTCTAAGAATCTTCTTTCAGGAAGTCTAAACTGTTATAAACATTTTTATGAACATCCGCTTAAAGAAAGACAAACACTGAACATACCCACAACCGCAATACGTTCCACATGAACCGTCTAAACAAACAGCTGAATGATACTAAATCATGACTTAAGGTTACTTAGTTTTTATGGCCGCCACAACACTTTTGCTCTCATAAATAAGAAATTTCCTCCTGTTGATGTAAACGACGAATCCACTGTCATCCCCTCCATTATCCCACCAACATCTCAATTGTGTTATACATTTTATGAAGCTCAGGACATTTTAGCAAAGGCTGGCCTTAAAACTATTTTCCCATCTTCATTCGTATGCAATGGTCCTCCACCACCTCAATTATCGTCTGTCTGTCTGCCTTTTTTCCCTGAATGTTAATTCATTTGTATAATTTACTTATAGTCTGAGTGTTGCTGACTCTTCTGCGTGGCAGTTGTTAAACTCATATATTGTTGATAAATTTTTCACTTATTTTTTCATTATTCCATAATCATAATAATTTTCCATTATGAGAGAAAGGTAAATGGAAGTGCGATGTACAATTTAACAACAGTGTTTGCTTCAAATTACTTGGACGATGGCACGGGCGGCAGGACCAGTATGACACTCACGGAAAAATGACAGTGCCGACTATGGACAAAACATCACAAATGAGAGTTGAAGTAGTGGACAGTGAAAATTAGCACAGCGACTGTCTCAGTGAGACATCACCGACTGTCTCAGTGAGACATCACCGAATGTCTCAGTGAGACATCACCGACTGTCTCAGAGAGACATCACCGACTGTCTCAGAGAGACATCACCGACTGTCTCAGAGAGACATCACCGACTGTCTCAGTAGATCAGCACTGACATGTGAGACATCTGCGACTGTCTCAGTGAGACATCTGCGACTGACTGAATGAGACATCATGTCTCAGTGAGACATCACCGACTGTCTCAGTGAGACATCACCGACTGTCTCAGAGAGACATCTGCGACTAACTCAGTGAGACATCTGCAACTGTCACAGAGAAACATCTGCGACTGTCTCGTGAGACATCTGCGACTGACTGAATGAGACATCATGTCTCAGTGAGACATCCGCGACTGTCTCAGTGAGACATCGGCGACTGTCGCACTAAAACATCACTGACTGTCTCAGTAGATCAGCACTGACAACACACTCTCAGCCAACTGTGTCTTAGATTTCATTTCCTTTTCGTTACCATTTTTATTTCTAGATTTTCTCTTATTTCCTAGAGAGACACGTTTCGCTCAATTTCCACTACTTTAGCTGGCACTCATCTTATCTTCCGCTCTTCAACCAATATTTAGCTTTGAGTCTTGTACACGGCACAAACAGACAGCCTCTTTCATTTAACGATTGCCAGCAGAAGGATAAATCCTTTAAAACTTTAACAAATCTAACGTTATGATATTTTCATCTACTGGAAAATATTGCATTGCAGTCTGCCTGGCATGGAGAAGACTCTCCCTCCCCGCCACCGCCTGTTTGGGATGCTTGTGTGCCCCGTCTCTTCTGTATGTTGGTTGCTAGCTTGCTCTGCTCAGTGTGCTGCACACTACTTTAGCTTTATGACTTTTCACATTATATTTCATCTTTTTCTTTTCCGTGTTCTTTTACTACTCCTACTACGTGAATGGGTTTGTTCGGGCTGGTTGGTTGTGCGATAACCCTTTATGTTGTTTGGTTTAAAAATGCGAAAGGTAGAGGTGAATGGAGAAAAATGAAAATCACCGACAGAGAATGTAAACACACAAACACGCACGCAGCCATAGAAACGGCAAATAGCAGCAGCCATCTCTCCATGTCCGTTCACATTTGCCTCATTTCATGTGAGAGGATTTTTTTTTTGTGTTGTTGCGTGCTTTTAAGGTTTCCTTTATGTTTTCCTTTGCCTTCCTGTTTCTCCAGCCACCCCCTCTGAAGTCATCCTCCTATTCACCACCATCCATGGCCTTAATAACCAACCAAAAACATGATGTGTAATGTGTAAGAGTTACATTCCCAGATAATCAGAATATACTTGTAAAACACAATCTATGTATGTGTGTGTGTGTGCTTGTGTCGCTGGAGCAGTAACAGTGGTAGTGGCAGCGCACGAGTATGAGCAAATGCAATTTTTTGTTTTTGCATTTGTGTGGGAATCTCTTCTCCTTATTTTATGAGTGTGTGTGTGTGTGTGTTATAAGCAAACAACTATTTTTAGCAGTAGCAGCAGCAACAACAAAACAAGGAAAACGACGTTGTTACACACGCACACTTCCACACGGAAGTCATTCTGTGCCTTTAATATCGTAATAAATAATGTATGAAATTGCTCTGGATGAAAAAGATAATTTTTATTTTATTTAATCTCAGACGGACTATTGACCTGAATTCCTAATGAGAGAGAGAGGGAGAGAGGGAGAGAGAGAGACTTTCTTTTACTGGTTTGCCGTATTAACATACCGAGCGCACCAGACGCACTAATAATCTGTCATATTAATGTGTTGTTGGGACAAGAAGCTTAGACCAAACAAGACAAAAAAAAACGGATAAGAAACTATGATAGTTTTCATAGAAAATGCGGGCGACTTTATGAGTACAACATTTATTTTCTCTTAGAAATAATGTTTGTCTCGTTAGTTTTTAACCCTAGAACACTAACCTTATTTTTCTTTATAAACACATTATAAACACACTAAAAATGGTAGTCGAAACGACTAACATTAGCGTTCCAGCAGGTCCTGATCTTTGTGTATATAAAAATGTATTGAGCACAACTCACTGATTTCACAAAACTATGTTCTCAAATGTTTTTGTGTTATAACAATCTCATTTTAATATTTGAATATATGGAAGAAAAAAACTTATAGTTCAGACGAATATTACATCTAAAGTGCTGGACACTTTTTGGCATGCAACTTGCACTTCCATTGCCGCAATTTCTGCATTAACATTATCTTTTTCTATGAATTGCCATTATCACAACTACACCAAAAAAAAAGCCATGAGTGGCGTTGAAACAAATGACAATATTGTGAAAGAAGAAGAATAAACAAACATATGTATGCAGATTTTTTTTTTTTAATTTGCACATAAACCTTGAACTTTGCATATCGAAAGCCCGAGAGAGCAGAAAACAGAAACGTGTGAAACTTGGAAGGAATTCGTGATGTGGGACGAATTATAAAGCCTATTATTTTCAAGTCATATTAAATATATTCTTAAGAATCGTTTAGAAACGAACTTTCTTGAATGTTTCTAAAATCGTTTGATCACATGCTATTACATATAATAAGATACGAGATTTATCTTATGCTCTCTCAATACTCAAACATATGTATGTACTTCGCCTTGATGCGTTTTCTGTAAACAATAAATTCTTTCACAATATTCATAATCACTCTCTCTACATCGTCTCATGAAATCCAAAATTACCAAAAACCCAAAATAGTGTTTTTGATTGATTCTTCTGAAATGAGCTTAAATACTTATGTAATAACCTAGACAAATGACAGCGCTAATGCGAATTAAAAATTCGCGAAAGCAAATTAAAATTTTACCCGGACAGACGACATTTTGCTGCATTTAGAAAACAGCTGTTTCTACACAATTGTCTTAATATATATTTACCCTCGACACTGATTCACTGACTCTGTCACGCAGTACGTAGGAACTTAAATAGGCATTCTATAATTTTCTATAAATAATAATAATACAAAAAATAATATTTTTTTTGTACAGAAATTGTGTTTTCCCAAATTTTTTTTTACCAAACATTTTTTTTTACAAATTTTTTTTTTTACAAACATTTTTTTTACTAGATTTTTTTTTCAACAAAAATTTTTTTTTTAAAATTTTTTTTTTTTTTACCAAATTTTTTTTTTCAAGAAGTTTTTTATTTATTTATTTATTTATTAATTAATTACAATACAAAGTAAATTTATATTCTAATTTTGGGTCCAAGGGTAAACCGGGTGACAAAGACCATTTGGCTTGATTTTTGCAGCGACAGACCAAAGCCTCTGGTGGGAATCGAACCCACAACCCCCACGCACGCTACCAACTCGCCTACCGGGGCGCTTAGAAGTTTTTTATTTTTCCACAAAATTTTTTTTTTTTCACAAAAATTTTTTTTTTTCAACAAAATTTTTCAAACAAAATATTTCAACGGGCGCCATAGGCGCATTACAACTTACTAGTTTGTCAATATTTGTTGGCATAAACATCGATATAAAATGAATAGAAGGAAGAAAGTAAGATTAGCAGGTGTGCTGTAAAAAAAAATCACTATTTATTTTGAAAAAAAAAAGAGCGGAAATTACAAAAATAACTCATCTTTGCTGACTTTATTTAATTTTATTTCGACACAGTAGCAAACAATTTGGCAACAGCTGTTTCTTCACTGTGAATGATTATGACAGTGTTGCCATATTCAAATTCAGTTTGATTTTGTGCATTTACGTTCGAGTTAATGTAGTTGGGGAGGAGATAATGCCCAAGTTAATTTGCATTAAGTCTGCTAATGCGCATTAACGCTGTCGTCTGTCTAGGCTATACAACTGTATCTGAGATCTATTTCAATTGTGTCATCTTAAACGAGTATGAAATAATTTTGTTTCTGACCACGCTCTGATTAAAAACATCAAACTGATAATGTGTTAGAATCATCCATTAGTTATTATAAGTTTGTCCTACAAGTTTGCCTTTGACAATTTAATTCTTGCTTTATTTTCGGTCCTTATTATGTCACATAAAACCGTTTATGGGTAATTTGACATCTCGGCGGCAACATTAATTTTTTAATGAGATTTTCTCGCGTTTTTTCTCGCAAATTTTCCAACTCGGATGTTTTTAAATGAATCGGCACTTTTTTTTTTGTCGTTTGGTATGAAACATTTTGACGCTTTGCTTGACAAAAATACAACACCTCCCCCCAAGCCACCCACACCACAAACGTCCCCAGCCATTTCAGTGAGATGCAACCAGGTCTGGTTGTTGGGGTGTGTGTGTGTGAGTTTGTGTGATTGTGTTAACAATCATACGAGTGCCATTGATTGTTTGGCATTGAATAAAAGAATCGTACATGTTGTGAATTAAAACGGGGGCTTGGGTTTGTTCTGTTATCCCCCCCTCACCCCGCCCCCACAACACAAATGTGCTGTCACGTGTAGGCCCCTTGGCGGTGGACGCCTCATAATCCATCCTCCACTCAATTAAACGATTACGTTAATGCGTTTTTTACGATTCTCTCACACGCTCTGGCTCTCTCACTCTCTCTACAGCATACTCACGTTTCGGTGTTGCCAACGTGCGTGCGTGTGTGCATCTGTGGATTTTTGTGTACATTTATGACATTTCAATAAATTGATTTTTTTTTGCAATTTTCTTATTTCATTCTTTTTTTTTTATTGTATGGTTATTATTACCCCTTTTCGCCACCTCCCTTATGCCACCCTACGCCACCCATAACAAAAAAGGCAAATGGAGTAAATATTCTTTGCATTACAAAAGGATTTTTATGAGCTCACAACAGATAGACTTGGTGAGGGAGGTGAGGTAATATGTACATAGCATAAATTCAACACAAATGAGCGTGAGAGCTGGGGAGAGCTCTCTGAATTTTAAATAATATCCGCAGTAATATACTTGGCACTCTGCCATCGCCATTATCACGTACATGTTAAATATTAATCAGGATGAGACAGTAATTTCTAACTGCTGCTGCTGCTGCTGCTTTGTGATAAATCTTAATGGTATCATTTACCTAGAGATAATGCTCATCAGATATTGAGCGAATGTCTGTCGCTGTTTCAACAGTTCAATAGACACAAATACAACAGACACACACAAACATTAAAGATCAGCAATAACATTAAAGTGAGAATAACAACAGTGCGGGTAATAACATCGTGTCCTGGTGTATTGGCTGTACTGTTAGTTAAACACTGTACATGTCTTTTATATCGTGAAAATCTGAGACACGCTATATTTGTGATATATGAGGGCATGCTTTTGCTGGGAAATATTCAATATTTGCTTAAAATGTTGCTATGAAAAAATACAGATTTTGAGTAGTTCCAAATGTTAACAATTTATCAATGGTGTCTTTACAACAAATATCATGGGTGTTGCAACCCACCCTGGTAAAAGTATTCGATTTTGCCAGGCATGTAAAATGGAAAATATATATGGTCTTTCACATTTTTTTTCAATGCTTACAGCTTACAGTCTTCTGCCTCTTTGACTTGTGAAATAATTCACATCGTGTCATACGTTTTCAATAACTCGTTATCGGTTTGACAACGGCTCAAACAGAATCTTAAAATGGATGAGCAGGTAGGTTTAACTGTACTCAAGAACATCATCCAGTTTATTCACTGCTGTCGAAATAAAATTGTGTCGAAATAAAATGGAATAAAGTCAGCAAAGATTTTTTTTTTTTTTTTTTTTTATTTTTATTTTTTATTTTTATTTTTATTTTAATTACAATACAAAGTAAATTTATATTCTAATTTTGGGTCCAAGGATAAACCGAGTGACAAAGACTATTTGGCTTGATTTTTAGCAGCGACAGACCAAAGCCTCTGGTGGGAATCGAACCCACAACCCCCATGCTGATAGGCAAGCACGCTACCAACTCGCCTACCGGGGCGCTTAAAGATGAGTTATTTTTGTAATTTCAGCTGTTTTTTTTTTTTTTTTTTTTTTCAAATAAATAGTGATTTTAGACGCCCCGGTAGGCGAGTTAGTAGCGTGCTTGCCTATCAGCGTGGGGGTTGTGGGTTCGATTCCCACCAGAGGCTTTGGTCTGTCGCTGCAAAAAATCTAAACATATGGTCTTTGTCACCCGGTTTACCCTTGGACCCAAAATTAGAATATAAATTTACTTTGTATTGTAATTAATAATAAATAAAATAAATAAATAGTGATTTTTTATCAACAGCACACCTGCTAATATTACTTTCTTCCTTCTATTCATTTTATATCGATGTAAATGCCTAAACAAATTATTGACAAACAATTGTTTGGAAACAGCTGTTTTCTAAATGCAGAAAAATATCGTCTGTCACGGTGAAATTTAATCGTCTATCTACGCTATTATGTAGTAAGATGAGAAAACCTACCTCATAATAATGTTCTCTGTGCTGAAATAAAAATCAAAAAACATTAATGCACACATCACAGAGTTTGAAGTTAAACTACATTTAAAAAAAAAACGTTTCCAATACCAGATTTTTAAATTTAACATCACAAAAATTTTAGTAAAACTAAACGACTCAAAGCTACTGCACAATCTGTCTCGAAACGTATCTACAACACGTATTTTCTAACATCAAATTCAAGTCTCGCCACGATTTATATTTGGTAGTTTGTGTCAATTGGAAAGGGGTGCCTCGAAGACTTAATTCAAGTTTCGCCAAGAAGTCATATGAGGCGAAGACAGTGATTGTTCGATGTCATTTTTTGAATTCTTGCCCAATGTACGAAGACCAAAATATTCAGCCTTAACCAGCAAAAGCACACATTACCAAATAATGTTTGAAGGTAAGGTGTACTAAAAAGTTTACTTCACTTACAATTCGTCCATACTTGTAATTACTTTTACAGGAGGTAATGACTTTTTTTTTTTTGAGAGAGATCTGAGATCGCTGAAATACTCGAAATAGTCACGCCACACAGGCGGCACTACACCACCGTTCCCGGTAATGACATGTCATTACCAGGTAATATAAATGGTAATGAGAAGCATAAAATCAATTAACTCTCTCTCTCTCATTATTTAGATAACAGCTGCGTTGGTTGGATGGTTAGGGGCTCAACAGCTGTTGTTAGCTGAGAGAAACTTAAAATTTAATAGATTTCACACCAACGACAAAGGTTCAATGAATGAGCTTATGTGGCGGCCACCAACTGAAAAAAGAAAAAAAAAACAAATATTGCAACAACATCCAACAGTAAAATAGCCCAAAGTGAATACTGAACACTAAAAAGTCATTTTTATGCCAACAATAGCATGAAATTAAATATATTTTTGGGTTGTTTGCTGTTGTTGTATCGCTAAGGGACATAAACGCACCCATGTTTCGGCTATAATGATATTTTCAAAATAGTACCACCAACAAAACACAATGGTGGAGACGCGATGTGCGCAGTTGGAGGAGGGGACAATGATGATTGTATTCTTTAGATAGAATTGACACTTCCGTCCGTTTGAAAAGAAAAAAAACACCATTGATAATTTATCAGCGATAAAGATAATAATCACAAGGAAATATAGACATCTATCAGATATGTTTGTGTGCATAAGAGAGAGGTTATGGTCAATAGGGGGAGGGTTTTTCCGTAATGTGAAATTATAAAGATGTTTTCGTTCAAGAAACATGCTACGGATGAATATGTTGTCTAGTGATGTAATAAGTCAGAGGCGGAGGGCTGCCCTCTGCTAAGCATTGCATAGTTTTTGTTAGATTTTGCAGCCGGTTAAATCTCATATCTCCTTTTTCGGTAGATCTTTAAGCTTCATTGAGATTTCCACGAAGTATCACTGGTTTTCCTCTGCATAACTTAACAGCCATACTACACTTGCACAACCATGTCTCGCAAAAGTTAGTGGAATGAAAGCAACGAAAAAAAAAAAACAGGATCACCTAATAGCTTCCTTATCCGCAGTAAAAACCCCCTCCAGGAAATGAAACAATTTATTAAATTCACAATCCCCATTAACGAAACTTCCGGTATACTCTTTTAAACGAAATTTTTTTTTTTTTGTTTCTGGTAAGCAATTTTCCAATATTTTCACTGCTGTTAGAAGGGTCTACTCCACCTCTCTCTCTCTCAAAAAAACAAAACCAAACCCAGTCCTTACAATGATATCCAGAGGAGCTGGAGCTCCACTTCAAACATGTTTCCTCCTCTTATTCTTGTGCTTCTGGTGGCAAACACACACACACAGACACAACAATTCTATTGATTTAGGCAAAATGCCAAATAGCTGCAACATAACAAACATTGAACAAAATAGAATAGAATAGAATGGAATAGAATGGAGACAGACAAAACAACAACAGGAGCAATAATACACAAAGTCCATATAAGTTAACAATAGCAACAACAATTACCAGTCAAAAGGAAGCAAAACCCAGCAATAACAACAGAAATGCCGGGCACAAAATATGGAGCACCTCAAGAAACAACTCTTAAGCGTCGCACTGCAGTCAATGTACAAAAGTTTCTATTTTTTTTTTTTTTTATTTTTTAGATACAAAACAAAAAATGTGACAGTAGGGGCCAAGGGATGGTCGGAAGGAACAACATAGAAGCCAAGGAATGGAAGAAGGCAAAAATCCACAACTCCTATGAATGGATGAATGTATAGATGGATCCACCGCGTACACCGGCTCCTAATGACTTTGAATGCAAAATATGACCACCGGGGATTCCAGTGCTGGAGGAGGAGTAAAAGTAAAGACCATTCAACTTAAATTGAAATGAAAAATAATAATTTCCTTTAAGAGCTGAACAATGAGCCTGAAAAACGCAGGAAATGATATGGTTGATGTTGTCATCTCTGAAAATGCTAAGTACTTCCTATTTCATGTTTTTTGTTGAGAGGAAAATAATTGAAAATTTCACTGAATGAGACGGACGGGCGGGGCGGAGTAGTGGATGGTGTTTAGTGAAATTGTTTGTACACACTAGAAATCCTCCATATTTGTTGCCTCTCCAGAAAAACAAATTACGTAACTAAATTCTTACCGTAGTGGAACAGACAATGTGCGCAATTACAATTCAAGACAAGCCTGGTTTAAACTGGAGTATCTGGAGTATTTGTCAGCGATATTTGCACAGATTAAAATATAGAAAAAAAAACAATTTTAATAGAAAATTTCCACAAATTTTTTTTCGAAAAATGCGAAAATTTCAACAAAAAAAAAATCTGACAATGTTCACAAAAATATGAAATTTTTCACAAACTAGGTATGAAATTCTTCACAAATATTAATTTTTTTATACAAAATATAATTTTCAATAAAAAAAATATTTTTTTCATAAAAAATTTTAATTTTTTCATAAAACAAAATTCATAAAAAAATTTGAAACATTTAAAAAAAAATACTAAATTTTTCATAAAAAAAATATTAAATTTTTCATAAAAAATATTAATTTTTTCATAAAAAATTATTAAAATTTTGAAACATTTCATAAAAAATATTACATTTTTCATAAAAAATATTAAATTTTTCATAAAAATATAATATATAAAAAATATGTATATAATAAATATATAAAAATATAATAATTTTTTTTTATACAAAATATAATTTTCATAAAAAAAATATTAAATTTTTCATAAAAAATATTAAATTTTTCATAAAAAATATAAAATTTTTCATAAAAAATATTAAATTTTTCATAAAAAATATTAAATTTTTCATAAAAAATATTAAATAAATAAAACTATTAAATTTTTTACAAAAAATATTAAATTATTTTTAAAAAAAATTTAAATTTGTTATAAAATGTAAGAAATTTTTGACAAAAAATATGAAATTTTTCACAAAAAATATAAAATTTTTTATAAAAAAATATTACATTTTTTATAAAAATATAATATTTTTCATAATAAATATTAAATTTTTCATAAAAAATATTAATTTGTTCATAAAACAAAATTCATAAAAAATTTTGAAACATTTAAAAAAAAAATATTACCTAAGTTTTTCATAAAAAAAATATTAAATTTTTCATAAAAAATATTAATTTTTTTATAAAAAATAATTACAATTTTGAAAATATTAAATTTTTCATAACAAATATTCAATTTTTTATAAAAAAATATTAAATTTTTCATAAAAAAATATTAAATTTTTCATAAAAAAATATTAAATTTTTCATAAAACAAAATTCATAAAAAAATTTGAAACTTTTCAAAAAAAATATTAAATTTTTCATAAAAAAATATTAAATTTTTCAATAAAAAATATTAAATTTTTCAAAAAAAAAAATATTACATTTTTTTTATAAAAAATAATTAAAATATTAAATTTTTCATAAAAAATATTAAATTTTTCATAAAATATAATATCAAAATATAATATTTTTCATAATAAATATTAAATTTTTCATAAAAAATATTAAATTTTTCATAAAAAATATTAAATTTTTCATAAAAAAAGATATTAAATTTTTCATAAACAATAAAAAAAATGTAATACAATTTATTACAAAAAATATTAAATTATTTTTAAAAAAAATTTAAGGTTGTATTTTATGACAAGAAATTGTTCATAAAAAATATTAAATTTTTCATAAAAAATATTACATTTTTCATAAAAAATATTAAATTTTTCATAAAAAATATTAAATTTTTCATAAAAAATATTAAATTTTTCATAAAAAATATTAAATTTTTCATAAAAAATATTAAATTTTTCATAAAAAATATTAAATATATATGGTTTTTTTTATAAATAATACGAAATTTTTCAAAATCATGAAAATGTTCATAAAAATCATGAAATCGCAATAAATATGAAATTGTTTAGAAAAAAAAGTGTGCAAAACATTGAAAAAAAAACCTTCTTGAAGAAGCGACAGAATGTATTTTTTTGTAATGTTCCAACGATACATTCTGGATCTTAAAGGCTTGTCAATTACTTCCTCTAAAATTCCTTCAATATGAGACCACTCTGAAATGAGTATGTAGTTTGCAAATCTTCACTACGGCGAGACATTTAGAGAGGGCTTTTTAAAGAAGCCCCATGATAATGTCTGCGAAATGATTTATGTAATGAATAAGGAAGGCATTCTGGATACCCATATTTAGAAGGTGTGCTAGGGCGGAAATACTTTTCTACTACTTCCTAATTTTCGTATTGATTTTTGTAAATTATTTAAAAATCAAACAACAGAAACAACTGTTACCCATGTGGCATGCCATCAAAATAAATCCATTGAAACAAAATGTCAATTCATCGAATTCCTGCCCGCATTACAGTCCTCAAACTGACACAATCATTCAATTCTGAAGGAATTCACTGATTTCGTTTTTTTTTAAAATAAATCTTCGAAAAAAAAGGCTTCCACAACGAAATGTCGAAAAGAAAGCATAAAACAACAACAAATTGATTGAATCATTTGAACTTATCGTCGTATGCCAGTAAATCGCTTAGAATATTGTAATCAATGTCACATTCAATTGTTTCTTTCAGTCTTTCGTTCGTTCGTACGGTATGCACCCACCGCCGCCCACCATCCCCCTTGCAACTAGCAAAAATAAACTAACAAAAAAAAAAAAACATCGGATACCAACTGTGCTATAAAATGCATCGAAAATTTCGTTGGTAATTCGCAAGAAATTCTATTGCGAAAATAACAACTAAATAAAGGGGGGAGAGAACATGTTTTGGGGATGGGGTCATAGGTCAATTATATTCCTGCATGCAATGGCTTCGCGGGGAGTATGAAAAGGGTGAATTGTAAAAGTATGTTGCTTAATACTGAATTCAAATTAAACATGTTAAACAACACAACTAGCCACGACTCACCATATCATACACGCTGAAAAATATGTAAATGTTTACACACAAGCAAAACGCGTGTTTGTACTTTGTAGCAAGTAAAGCTTATTTATCCCTACACAAAGCCTATTTGCATGTAAATATAATTCGTTTGCTATTAATATTACATATTTGTGTATAAGCAATAGCGTGTTTGGGAAAAACAGACAACGAACTTATTAAATTGAACAAAGTACAACACTTGAGTGCGAATAAGTGTGTATTTGCAGCTGTTTTCGTAATTTTTTTTTTTGTATCTACGATCTTTAAAATGCAATAACCGAGAGAATAAGATGAATTGTTATATAGAAATTCACAAATTGAAAAAAAATAAAAAGTAAGACAAAACTGCATATATATATATTTGATCACCTACAAACAAGTTAATGTTTGTGGTACGAAAAAATATGCGAATTTGTTTGCTGAAGTTTGTTAAAATGGCCATTGTTTTCAGCGTGTAGGGCATCATTACCAGCAAACCTTTTGGGGCACCATTGCCAAGCCATGATCTGCACTCTTTTGGAATAATTCAGTGACAATTTCGCCGCTAAAAATCTCAAGTAAGTTTTGTGGACCTACTTCTCCCTTGCCAATGGGAGAAGTCCTACTGATCTGTACGCCACAGCCCACGTTTACTGCCTCGGGAACATTATGATCGACCAGTACCATCCACTGACAATGCTCACTTACAAAGTGTTCGTCTCGAGGTCCGTCGCCGCCAAAAGGCAGATATTTAATCCGATTGAATATGTCGTCGAAAAATTGGGTAAATTGAGAAAAAAAAAGCATCGCCCCTCCGCATATATTTTTAATGGATAACGGAAATTAAAAAGAGAGTCCAACACTTTTCCCCCGTTGAAACTTTTGAGCACGTTAAATAAAATAATTGTGTTTTCCAAAATGCTCCACAAAACTTTGTCCTTTGAGAGTTTGTACCACACCCCCCCCCCCCTCATTCTTTGAAAGCCTTACAAATATGACCACACATTGGCTAGACGCCATTACCCTTCTTCCGGCACCACACCACCCCCCCACCCCCCTTTTAATCCGTTTTATAAGTCATCCACATGTTCTGGGCACCACACACGTGGTCATGGTCCTGCACTTGAACGATTTTGTTTTGTTGTTGTTAAGGAAACTCTATTTTGGCCGCATCCATGCCAACAAAAGAACAACAACACAAGTTTGCTGACGGCAGCATCGTGTCAGAAACGTAATTGGCAATTTTTATTAAATAAGAGCCACTAACACACACACACACACAAACAAACAGCTACCAACAATTGACAGTTTACCGCGTTAAATCCAACACAATACGTACATACACACATAGTAAGTGATAAAATTACACTAATTTAATCCAAAAGTTAGATGTGCATATGCAGGTGGAAGCAAACGACAGAAAGAGAGACACCGCACGCGAGAAGACATGGAGACGACTCATCATCTGGTTGACACTCACTCACTCACTCAATAATTTGTAAAACCTATTGCAAGCAACAATAAAAGCGGGAGGCGACTTAGTTGCATTAGATAAAATTACTCACCGACGACGCTGGTGGTGGCGAATATTCGTGAATATTCGCTCGAATACAAACACTTTTCATTTTAATCTTCAGACAATCAAATTTACTGAGTTGGACTGAGTTGGGGCGAGGGGTTGACACCTCCACTCGCGATTATTTGTTAAATTTAATTAATTCCTTTTTTATGGTTATTATTTATTACAATATTTTCACAGAGATTTTCACTTTGTATTTAGCGATGATTCGCGATGGACGAGAGGCACAGCGGCGCGCACTCGATTATTATCAACGGGCAATTAGAGATAAACAAACCTCGGCCGCTACGAAATGCCAATTATTATGTCGTCCGAACGACCGACCGAGCGACCAACAAACAGCGTTTAACACGAACCACACACAGCAAAATTTGCTAAAAAGGTGTTCGTTCGAATTCAATTGAAATTGTTTTAGACGTTAGTCCACCGCAAAACAGAATAAAAAACTAAAATCCGAGAAACAAAAAGTGAGAACCAACAAAAAAAAAATGAAAATAAAGAAAATTTTCGTAGAGAAATGTGCTCGACGACACTAAAAATAATTGTTTCTTTTCTTTCTCGTTATTTTAAGAACAGCACACAAGAACAACAATCTCCGCCTTGCCTTAGCACATTACAAGGTACAATACTGCTGATGAAGCTCATCGTCATCATTATCATCATCATGATCATCATCACCATCATCGTCAGTGCCACCACAGCAGCACCATCATCAGAGCCGGTATCGCCGTCATTGCGTTAGACGCAAGGAAAGGCAAGCCAACGAACTATCCAACCAACCAACGAACGACACAATCCATACCCGTCCGTTGTCGTAATTTAAGCAAATACCACCGCATACGACGGCATGAGCTGGCCAATTAATCGTAGAAAAGAAATTGAAACTAAAAAATTGCAACATCTGCCTATTCATGTTATTCACAAAATTTTTCTTGGCAATCGAATCCGAGAGGGCCAAACATAACTGCACAGACAGAACTCTTTCCATGTACAAAATTTTTCACAATGAAAAAAAAACACACACACACAAAATATAAACATGGAAAAGTTCATCGGGAACAGATAGATGAGTCAGCATTTATAGAGAAGTGTACTCAGGAGATGAGTAATTGTTTTAGGGAGTATATTTTTACATTTAAAGACAGTTTTTTGTAGACAATTTTAATCCGAATTCTAGTAATTTTTTGTAGGGAAAAATTCTTACATAATTATATATATAAGAGAGTAAGAGAGGTGTCCGCAAGGAGAGAGTACACTGTATTCCGAATTTTGTTTATAGACAATTTTAGGACATTCTACAGAAAAAAATTAGCAGTCAATTTTTCTATAGAAAAAAATGAGCGGTATATTTTTCTATAGAAAAAATTAGCAGTAAATTTTTCTATTGAAAAAAATGAGAAGTAAATTTTGCCATAGAAAAAAAATGAACTAAATTTTTCTATAGAAAAAAAGGCAGTCAATTTTTCTATGGAAAAAACTATGCAGAACATTTTTCTATAGAAAAAATATGCAGTTAACTTTTCTATAGAAAAAAATATACAGCAAATTTTTCCATAGAAAAAAAATGAAGTACATTTTTCCATAGAAATAAAATGCACTAAATTTTTCTATAGAAAAAATATGCAGTACATTTTTCTAAAGAAAAAAATTAGCAGTAAATTTTTCTATAGAAAAAAATTAGCAGTAAATTTTTCAATAGAAAAAATTAGCAATAAATTTTTCTATAGAAAAAAATGAGAAGTAAATTTTGCCATAGAAAAAAAAATGCACTAAATTTTTCTATAGAAAAAAAATGCAGTCAATTTTTCTATGGAAAAAACTATGCAGAACATTTTTCTATAGAAAAAATATGCAGTCAACTTTTCTATAGAAAAAAATATGCAGTAAATTTTTCCATAGAAAAAAAATGAAGTAAATTTTTCCATAGAAAAAAATGCACTAAATTTTTCTATAGAAAAATATGCAGTACATTTTTCTAAGAAAAAAAAATTAGCAGTAAATTTTTCTATAGAAAAAAATTAGCAGTAAATTTTTGTATAGGAAAAAATTAGCAGTAAATTTTTCTATATAGAAACAAATTAGCAGTAAATTATTCTATAGAAAAAAATTAGCAATAAATTTGTCTATAAAAAAAATATGCAGTAAATTTTTCTTTAGAAAAAAATATGCAGTCAATTTTTCTATAGAAAAAAATTAGCAATAAATTTTTCTATAGAAAAAAATATGAAGTACAGTTTTCTATAGAAAAAAATATGCAGTAAAGTTTTCTAAAGAAAAAAATTAGCAGTAAATTATTCTAAAAAAAATGAAAAAATGATTCCGATATAAAAATATTAATCTATTAAGTGGACACCTTTTTCTATAGAAAAAAATTAGCAGTACATTTTTCTGAAGAAAAAAATTCGCCGTAAATTTTTCTATAGAAAAAAATTAGCAGTACATTTTTCTATAGAAAAAAATTAGCAATAAATTTTTTTATAAAAAAAATGAAAAACTGATTCGGATATAAAAATATTACTCTCTTAAGTGGACACCTAGGGACTGAGAAATTTGTCCGCTTAAGATAGATGCCCGTTGGGAGAGAATACTCTGTATATCGGCATCTCTTTTGTTAGAAAATAACACGATTTAAATTTAGCTTGTCAATTAGTTCTCATTTCCCCCCTCTCGGGCGGACTTCTTCTCTAGAGCAAACCCCAAGTAAATTAAATCGTAATTGATTGCTAAGCTTTCATGTAAATTTTTGTTAAAAAATGTTTGGTGAGAAATTACTTGCCCCCAATGTTGGGCAGTCTGTGTCCGCAGCAGCATGTCTTCTGATATATTGTCATGCATTAATTTCTTCAATGTGTAATTTGAAATTCACCTTCGAATGTGAGAGTGAGTGAGAGAAAGAGGAGCGTGTGTGTGTGTGTGTATGGTTTGAAAGATTAGCACTTGTGGTATTTTAGGAGCATTCACTAATACCCGAAGAATGGTACTAAGTGGACCTGAACATGTAGCAGGCAGCTCACTACACCACCGACCAACCGATGTGGTTCGTTGCAATATTCACCAAACCAAAGAACAACAACACAACAACAAGACCACGAAGAAATTGCACAAGAGTTACCCACTCATACTACAATATGTTGTATGTATGCGTGTGTGTGTGTGTGCTTTAAAATTCATTTTGGCAACTACACTTCACTCCTGTTGTCTGTTGGTCATCGGTCTTCTTTAATTATACATGGGAAAAGGGGAACACATGCCCAGATCGAATTCTAGACGACTGGTGCGCTGTGATCTCTTCACTTCCCATACGAACTCAATCAAAAAACATTTTAGGAACTTCTCCAAGGTAGCTCAAGGTACAACAACATTTCTATGCCAAGACTTGCCAGAACGAATAGTTGGTTGCAAGGGATGCATGCTGGAGGGGCGAGTGTAAAGTCCAACAGAATAGTTTATGTATAACAACGATAGACTGCAAGAAGAAACCCTCTCTCAAAGGACCTGTAAATGTGCAGTCAAACTTGATGAGCACAACACAAAAAGTAGGTAACAGTGCAATTTCCATTTAAAACAAATGCATTTAACAAAACATGTTGTTAACATGCAATTTGCATTAGGGGCACAGTGATGTCCAGAATGCGGTGAGAGGGGTGCGAGGCAGCAAAGCGTAGACTCGAGTACATTTTTGTAAACAGAATTTAACCATTTGAGAAACATGAGTTAATGGAAGCTGACTAAATTTGATGTTAAAGTCCTCGGATACGAAATGATAGTGAATAAATTTCTGGATTCTGAGAAAACGGGGGTAAAATTTTAAATTTTAATTTTTAAAAATTACTTTAAGTTATAGCAACCACAGATTTAGATTATTTTTGCAATTAAAGAAATTAAAAAAAAAGTTACAGAGAGAATTTTCAAAAAAATAAATTAAATTTTTAAAAAATGTAATTTGCTACATTTTCTATAAAAAAATGTGGGAAAAATTGAAAATTTTATTTAAAAAAAGAACTTCATTTAAAGAAAAATACAGGAGATTTTATTTAAATAAAACTCCTAATTTTTTAAAACTAAATTAATTAATTTTAATAAAAATAACGCATAAATTCAGAAATTTGTCATATCTTATTTTATTGAAAGAAAAATTTCGCCAGTTTAAATGAAAGTGAAGTAAGTTGAACATAATGTTGGAAATTAAAGAAAAAACATAGGGCGGTAATAATTGATTTATTTTAGGAATGTTTAACCCAGCCATAGCCAGTGATGCCATATGGCACAGAAAAAAGGGATTCGAATTCAAGACCCAATTTTGACAATTTTTTTTAAATGTTTTTTTATAAATTACTAATCATCGACAAACTTTTCTTATTAAAAAAATAAAACAAGAAAAAAAATTAGAGAGATCGTATACTAAACAAAATACAGATTTAGGGAAATTATTTCAATTAAAAAAATATGTTGTTTCACACTAAATTTGTCGATAAAAATCATGTGATCTGAGTATATTTTTTTAAATTAAGTTTTCATGGTAAACTGAATACAAAAAAAACGTTTATCTGCAATGCACTGTCGAGTACGACCAACTAACTACCTCCTTGTGAATTCAGTGCATATGAGAATATTGCGGCCTAGTAGGGGGGAGTAGGAAGAGATTCCAGCCACCTTTTTAAATGACCTGTCAAATATTGTTCTAATTTTGTTCCCAGGTTGACTGTTGTCTTGTTGTTGTTGGCAACTTTATGTAATTCGTAAACGAATATTCTTCGAACTGGCAAGTGGTGTTCTTATTTTCCTGTGTGTTCCAAGACCTGGCCGAAAAGATGAGGTTCTACGACGCCCCTCCCCCTTATGATATTGTAAAGGTTTAGATTGAGGTTGTGAGGTTACTTCTGTGTAGGTCTTGACATAAAATATTCGTTGTATTCGCAATTTTCATTTATTTTTATGTGCTCTCCTCTCTTTCTCTTCGTCTGGTCATAGCAACAGAAAAGCACAAGATTCTAAATTGTTTCACAATTTCCTTTTATTTTTATGGGCTGCCACGGGTAGAGGTTCGGGGGACGGAGAGGAGGGCATGAACACATTTTAACCACACATGTTACCCTTTTTGATACGTTCACAAAGTTTCCCCAAAAAGAATACGCATGTGAATGAAATTTGTGTGTGTGCATGTGTCTGTGTTTTTATTTTTTTAAATTCGTTTCCGTTTTCCGTACGAGACTACGAATGTATGAATGAATTTGTTGTAAATTTTATTAGATATTTTAAATATTAAATACTGCATTAGGACACATGTGTATGTTCGTTTTCTTTGCTTATACTATTTTTTTTTTTATTGGTTGGCCCAACACTTTTTACTGACAGCCGACTGAATGGTTTCTTAGTCCAGTACGACGGAAGGGTGTATGGGGTGGGTATAAATTCCAACATTTTTTTTTTTTTTGTATATTTTACACTAGCACACCTGAGGGTATGTAAATCATATTTTAGCTTTTGAATTTTTAATTAAACACACAACTCTTGATTCTTTTAGTTTTTCTTTAACAAACTATTTTTTATGTAGATTTTCATAGGGAAATGAAAAAAAAAAACAGAATTAATGCTATGAATGAAAGCCAATTTAATTCAGTATTCATTTGACTAGATGAGAAGACTAAGATATAAAATGTAATTTGGTTCAACTTCAACAGTGGTTGCTTAAATAAATACATTGAGGCTAGATGATCTTTGGAAAATGACCATGAAGGTGGATTGTTGGACAAGAAAAATGCCTACGATCCTTATTAAACACACACTCTCTTATCCCTATGAAGTGTCAATTTTGTAGAATTGCTTCAATTGAAATTAATTCAGAACACTGTCTTACTGACCTACTACATCACAACATGGTAGATGTTACCTAAGGAGTTGGCTTTTAAGTTTTACAAGGTTCAGTTGGCACAAGCAGTGACCACCACCAACGTCAACCATTGAAAAAAACATTTCCTTTATCGATGGGTGAATATTAAAACCAAATCTGCCTTATTTCAATTAGACTAAAGTATTATGAGACATTGTAGTAGTGGGCACTATATTCGCCATAGACTTGAATTCAATTTTATTTTATGTTCCTCATATTCCTCGATAGTTCGTTGGGTCGATAGCCATTTCCATTGATTTTACAATAAATCTGTTTAAGATTCTCTATAGTAGAGTGGGTTAACCTTATTCATTTTTTTCTTTTAAAGAAAAAATTTTTTTTTTTATTTATAGAAAAAAAATTCAATATTTCAATTTCTCATTGAATTTCATTCAAGTAATTTTTTTTTTGTTCAATATTCCAATTTCTCATCGAATTTCATTCAAGTATTTTTTTTTGTACAGATCTTTTAATTTTAAGCCTCACGGTCAAATATAACAAAAAAAAATTTAGACATTTTTTAAAATGCATCACATTTTAAATAATCATTGCCCCTGTTAGCATAGTTGTGAGTCGGTATTTCTCAATAAATATTTGATTCAATTTGTTTCATGTTGATATTTAAAATTCCTCTATGGTATAATTCTGTGATTAAGTATTTCTGCCATTAATTCTTGTGCCCAATATCAAATACTGAAATTCCTCGATGGTATTTATAGTGTGACCAATTTTTTACGATTACGATTTTGATATTTAGAAACGGTTATATATTGCGACAATTAGTTTGCACTTTTTGAAAATGTGTACTCCTCCTCCTCCTCTAATAATATTTGTCATATTCAAATGAATGTAATTTTAAAAACACACATTTATCTTTCTCGAAAGTATGTTTCATATTAAAACTGTATTTTATTTTAAAAATACACATTCATATTCCTCGATAGTATATGTGGGGGTCAGTATTTTACAATAAATATGCATTTCTGAATGTGTTTTTGTCATATTTCTCGATAGTACAGTGACCAGTAATTTATAATATGTACATTAATTGTTGGCATTTTCAATTGTTAGATTTGTCAATAGTAGTGTGTTATTGTTATTTAGAATTTAATAAATAATTTAATTAATTACCCAATTAAAGAATACTTACCTACTACACAACAATACCACCACTTGTACAACATAAAATGCCAATTAAAAACCATTTTTTTGGGGGGGAGAAGAAAACAAAGCCAAACCTCAGGGGAAAAGTAGCACATAAAAACACGTTTAGCCAAATCAAATTTAAATAAATAAAAACTTTCAATACCACAACAATACAGGCACATACAACAATAACACAACACCTCAATTAGAGTGAAATGGAAAAAGGTCAATGAAATGAGGAGGGCAGAAAACGTATTAGAATATGATATGATACTTCTTCTGCAACAAGTGGGATAGGCGTGGAGGCAAGTCATATACAAAAAAAATCAAAAGCTAAAAAAACTCTTCGCCTCTTTCTAAAACAAACATTAGGTTAAATTAACTACTAAAGATAAACGATATGTGTAAAGGAGTGAATAAATGAAAGGATGAACACTGGCAGGGTTGTATATTTTGGTAGTGAAAACGTAAACAATCTGAGCAATTGTCAAACACAACAAATGATGAGAAGACAACACACACACACACACGCAGACACTCATGCTTCAAAAGAGTGACCATAGAATACTTGTGTAGTTTAATAGCGCGTGTGCTATTAAAGGAAATGTCATAATGAGCTTTGCTGGGTTGCTCCATATGTACTAAAACAAACTTACATTCTCTCTTCTCCCCCCTTAGCAGAGATTTTGTGCTACAGACCCACGAGCAGCAAGAAATACAAAGTATGTAGGTATGTATGTAAAAAGCCACTGAAAGTGTTAAACTCAAATAATGTGTCCATTTATGTGTAGACACTTGGTGGAAATCCGCTAAAGAGCATGAAGAAAATTATAATGCACCGTGTTTTTGGTCGGATAATGTTGAAGCAAATTTTCTAACATTTGTTGGACTACATAATAAAAGCAATACTCAATCTTTATCTGTATACAGTCATAAATCAACTACTCCGAATTAAAATACAATGTAAAATGTATAGAAATATGTTTACCGCCTCTTACAGCCATACCTTCTGACCGAGAAGGACCACATCCCCATTATGTATGAAACCACAAAGGAGAGATAACCAGGATATTATCAACCAGGTCTGTTGCAGATAAATGTCAACAGTCAACCGATCCAAGTTTAATGCTGATTGAAGTCAGAACAACTCGGCAGACTTAAGAAAGTCAGAAAAGGGTGTATGGTCCGTCGGAATTATCAGACCCCATTTCTTTATTTCAGTCATCATTTTTGGTAAAAAAAAACTGAATTCGGTATGTGTGAAACCCAAATCGACAAATTTTGAAACCAAAACGTTTTTAGCTTCTCCAGAAACAGGAAATCGAAAAAAATTATTGATTTGAAACCAATGACAAAATCTGAAGTGAAATTGAAATCAATTTCAACTTAAACTCCAAATTGAAATGAAATTCTGTTCAAAATTAATTATGAATATTGCTTTTATTAAAAAATATACTAAATACGTTGAGTATGATAATTTTAACATCTTTTTTAACGTATAAATTACCAGGCATGTCAAAGAATTGCCATCGCCTCAATTGTGTGATCTTGTCACATATAAAATTGGCAGCCTTAACCAAAAACAACACTTAAACCCAAAAAAAAAAAATATCTGAAGTGAATGTAAGTATTTGTTAATATTAAAATTAATAGCTAATTTTTACATATTTAAAGGGGCAAGCATATTTTTTATTTGTTTGTTTGTTAACTTTTTTAATTAAAATCACAGTCAAAGTCTGGAGACGTATCGACATTTTTGACGGCGGTGGGTAAACCAGCTGTTTCTAATTTCAATGCTACCATATTTTTAATAGAAATATTCGATTTCCATTTTTTCTTGATTTCATCAAACCCAGGAATTTTTGAAGAAGCAAAATTAAAATGTTAGGTTTTGGAAACACGAATTCAAACCGATTTCGTAACATTTCTGTGACATGCCTGATAATGGGCTTGGAAATTTCTTCAATTGCTATTAAAGGAATTGATTTCAAAATAGATGTAATAATACATTGTATGGCTGATTTTCAATTCAATAACTTTCCAAATGCTTTTCGATTGTATCATATGAAAAAAAAAATCAAGGTGGTTCTCTATGGATAATTTCTAAATGAGAACCCTATTGAGAATTTCAGCGCATCAGAAAAAAGTTGCACTTATATAAAGTGTATAAAGACCGTTATATAAAAAAATGCGTGTTGCGCTTATCAGGGAGTTGCAGTAATCGGTGGTTGGGGAAATCGAGCTTTCACTGTACTTGTATAAACTGTCACCTATTCCGACTTCAGGACTTGTAATTTAAAGCCTTAGAAGAATTGTGTTGTTCAAGTCATCACGGAATTCCATATATAGAACGATTACGTTGCCTTAGATAAAAAAAAAAACCCTTTAGCTGTAGTCCATACAAATACCAATATTGATTTCATATCAAGAATAGACGTTCTCGATTTCAGGAGCAAGTATTTTTCAAAAATAGTTTACTATACTTTTCGGTAATCGTAAAATTCGTTTTGTCATCTCTAACAGCAATTATCGACAATAATCAAAGTCGATTAATTAGTCGCCACCGTAAACCACTGTGCACAATGTCGGCAAGTAATAAGACAAAAGTATTTAAAATTCTTAGAAACAAAATAAACAACTAGAGAAGAGTAGTAGTATTAAACCAAAGAATTCTCATAAAAGTAAATAAAACATTAATAAAAACACACACTCTGCTCTCGCTTTATCTCTCCGCGCCTGAATATGTATGAGTTTATGCAAAAACCCAACGTCAAAAAAAATTGAGCGTAGTGGGATTGTGTACACAGTAACGCGAAAAAATACAGTGGACTGATAACGACCAAAACAAGATCCAAGACCAGTGGCAAGAGTGTGGGGTACAAGCAGACAAACACAAAATACACATTAAAAACACGGGGAGAATAACAAACAATCGCACTCTTTCTTGCAAAAGGGTTGCGATGGGAGGGGGGGAGTACAAATGCAAAAGTAAACAAATGAGAAAGAAACTAAAAGACACACACACATACGCCTACATAAACATAACAACTAGAAAAGTAAAGTGTTTAGTTTGTTTATGTAAATAATAATGAAATATTTAAGCAAATAAAATTATATTTAAAGAGCGAGAAGGCCGGCCGGCCGGCCGGCTCACATCGTTGTCAGCGGCCTTAACTAATTACACCGAGTGAATAACAACACCTTTTCGATTAACTGACAAGATAGGGAAGGAGAACAAGATGGATGGAGAAAAAGCATATAACGGCAGTGGGTTAGTTAGTTTGGTGTATCAGAGATGAATATAGTCAGTACATTAGTACATTTTTTCGGGTACTTGGCTACAAATTAAATATTGTGAATAATCCATGAAAAATATACACAAATGTTGGCGTTTTTCGAACTAATATCTACATAATCTTATTTCACCACTACTGCAGAGATACGCATAAAGAATAAAAGTATTAGTTCTGCTCAGAGAAAGGAAGGAATTTAATTAATATTCGAAAAACCACAAAAGTTCAACGATTTCCGTTGTAATTGCAAATACACCTTGTTTGTGATATTTAATAAATAGAGGAAACCTGCCCAATATGTTCTGCAATTTCCACTTTCAGACCCAGTGAACAGAAGAACCAACAACTCTCGTGTAACAGCACAAAAAAAAACAAGAACGATCATATACTCTGAGACTTACAACAAAGAAACATAGGTGAAGGCTAATACATCACTCGCGACAAATTCCTAACATTGTAGAGATGTATTTTTTTCAAGAATCGATAAGACTTCATAATAGAGACCGTCAAATGCATCATCGAGGCTGGAAAAGACATTGAATATTTCATCTTCGCCACAAATAAAAAGAATTACAGTGTAGAAATAAGGCGAAGAATACTGCGGGCTAAAAACACACGTGAAGAACAAAGCCCTTTCTCTAGACGAACTAAACTGAATTCTTATATACACTAGTCAACGGATGACGAGGAGGCGCTTTTGTGGAGAACTTAACCCTCTAATCGGCAAGACCGCCATAAGGCGGTCTTCAATAGTTGTGGTTAATTTCATAAAAAATTGTATTCCTCTAACCGGCCAAACATAAATACTGGAAAATCTTAGCAATCTGTTTTTTTACAAGCAAATATTTTTTACGAAATTAAACACAAATAATGAAGAGATCCTCAGAGTGGTATTGCCGGTTAGAGGGTTAATATAATTGGCTGGTATATTTGATAACTGCGGGAAATCCCTAACTTGCATATCCATAGTCAAAAGCGCTCACACACTTTCATAAATGAAACGAATCTAAATATCCCAAAAAGCTAAACTGGGTGAGCTGAACAATTCATTGAGAAAAATATGATTGCAGATTGATAAACTTTGTACAAAATTCAGCATTAACGGCTGGAAGATAATCAAGAAATACTGAAGTGGAAGGACAAGATCTCAGGCTGATGATAAATCTGATCAGGTTACACTTTTGATGTGTATGTGCAGATGTCCTCGAGTGGTTTCTACTCAGCATTCGCAGTATCATGAAATTGACATATGCAACCATGAGAAATCTCAATTGTAAATGCATGTCCCTAATGACTTAATCTAAACTTTAAACTAAACAGCTTACATAATAATCGATAATGGAGGTTCATCCATGATCAACAAATGGCCCTACGACGATCTTCTCTCTTAGAACAAAAAGAAATTATAAAATCCTTCATATGTTTGTAAATAAGTGTGATATTCGATATGTGTGTAGTCGTCTCTATAAATGAAATAATGTTATGTTGTTTTTTTAAACAAAAACATCATTTACTACATCTAACTCGAATGTTAGAATTAAACCAAAAAAAAAAGGAGAGGAAATTAAAAAAGGCTTTACGACTAAATACGAATTAGCTAACAACTAATTTTAAAGGAAATGTGTATGTTTTTCTTTTGTGTAGTTAGGATTTGAATTTTGTTATAAAGAAAAATAAAATAAAAACTACTTACATGCGGCGAAAATTTTGTAGCGTTGTTTAACATGATCTGAATTTTGAAGTTGGTTTTTTAAACTTTTTGTGAAACAAAAAACTTAAAATTTGTTTTGGTTTTAAATACTATTAATTCTTGATTGACTATTGGCGTTTGTACAACTCAAAAATCTGGATACAATGATGAATGCTGTTTGGGGTTTTATTTTTTTTTTTTTTTGGTGGAAAAAAGAAAAAAAGAAAGAGGGAAACAAATTAAAAAAAAAATTAAGAATTAATAAATAATAAATAATAAAATAAAACAAAGAATATATAAATTTCGTTCAATGTTGTGTGTTTGATTCGAATTCAGTTAATTGATCTACGGAATATGTGGCCTAATGGAAGTTCCTTGGACTGAGTTGGCCAACCTTGTTGGCGGCCCTAAAAAGAAGCAGTAGAACTCGTAACGATTAGAAATGGCGTAACATTAGCAAATTTGTTTGATACGAAATTAAAATGATCGACGGGACTGAAAAGCAGACAAAGAAAAATAGGAATAAAGTAAGTATAACCCATATGAAGCATAACCACATGACTGGACAACCAAAATTATAAAAGGGATTCGGCTCAACCAACTCCAATGTCGAAGGATAAGGAAAGGGATTCGGCTCAAAAACCATCAACGTCTAATTCAACAAAATGATTGTTGAGATCATTGTTTTCATTGTTTATACAAAGAGTGGAATATTTTTTCAGATTATGCTCGCATTGGACAACGAATTGTAATTGTTCTTTACACAAATTGAATTTGTTTAATTAAATAATAAAAGTTCCTTTGAGTGATAAAACAGCACTATCTTGTTTCAAAAGTGCAGGATTCGACAACGAAATCGTAAACGTGAACTTACTTACTTATTTCCCTTGACATTCCATGAAGGAACAGAGGGCTCTCGAATCAGTTGGCTGTGTGCGATAATCTCTATATATTCGAGAGAAGTTTTACATGCTTAGAGATTACTCGTAAAGTCGCCAGTATCTACGAGGTGGTAGCCGCCGCTGAAAAATGTTTGATGGTCTTACCCGGTTTCGAAATCGGGATATTCTGTGTGATAGTCGCAAACACTACCTACCACACCACGGCCGTCACGTAAAAGTGAACACCCTCAACAATAATTAGTTCACGTTTCCAATTAAAGGAAATGCTCAAATAATATTGCGAAAAACCACATTGATTTTTGTTTTGTTTTTAAAATCCAATGTATAACAATGAAGAATAATTTGAAGCTGCGGTTTAATTGGAAGAATCTATTTTGAACGGTTGTTAAATCTATAGCTGTGGTTTATTGTGAAAACAAAAGACGATTTATATTCGTTGGAATTATTTTCTGAAATTGTTATTTACAACGATCAGCGTACACGACTCCACCAAAGTCGGACATATAGCACCTTCAAATTGTTGCCTGGGTCTCATGGATTTAAACGAAGACATTCGTCTGTGGAAGCCTATTGTGTATTATTGGATTACATTTGTCGTTTGGGGTCCATACGTAATGTTATCTACGTATTTCCCTTAACATTCCATGAAGGGACCTATACAATTTGCATACTCACTGACATCGTCCTGGTTGAAGACGGCGTTCTTCATCGGATACGAATTGGGGTTTATTGTCCCACACACCGCGGAAACATTACGACAATGAATATATTTTGGTTAACTTTAAAGTACATGAAAATGTAGTTACGAAATGTATTCGTATGAGAATGAAAAATGTTTTAATTTTATTTATGACATTCAAATGAATTGTGTTGATTTTCTAATTGAGTTTTTTGGGTCATGAACAGTTAAGGGTTTTCCTTTCAATTTCAGTTTAGTTCAACAATTTACCCTGCCATTACACCTACATCTAATTTGTTGCCAGTTGAGCACACATATACTCTTCGAAACAGAAACCAAATATCGAAAATCATCTGAAAAATCATTTCAAAAATGTCGTCACAAGAGTAACTTCTCTTGTTGTTGTTACCGTCCGCAGCAGCAAACAAAAACTCAATGTTACCCCACACCACAAATTGTCAAAGCATTTGGGGAAAAGTATGGACACGCAAATTTGTTTTCATAAATACGTCTAAATTTTGTTCTTTGTACTTCAAACAAGTCTGAAAAATACTTCGTTGATAACAATTCACAAAATATAACTGTTTTTATTACGACAAAACGGTCAAAACCCAATTACACAATAAAATTATCCCATAAATTGACACAAAAAATATGTTGGGGGAACTCTAACATTCGTTTCTGCTGCATGTGCCAAAATTTTACTGCCATTGAATTTTCGTTGCCAGTCGGCCGGACAGTAGCAAAAATATGTGTGTATTGGTAAAAAAGTGTGAGTGTGTTGAGTTTTTCGAACAATTACTGCCCTGTCTAATGGCTGGGTTATCCAGTACAACAATTGGTATTTTTTTTTTTTGGAAATGAAAAAAACTTGCATGAATGTAGCATTAACTGTATGTGGGCCGCTGAAGGCCCACAACTCAGAACGGGTATTTTTGAATTATCCCGAAATCATAGCCAATTTACATAATGAATACGGTGAGCTACCATCAAGATAGACGCGGCAGTTATTTCAATACAGTATCGGGACGGCTGAATCAGCTACTATCAATCTATTGTAGGTAGACAATAATAGAGTAAATAAATTGCTAAACAAACTATTTTGATTCATGTTCATTTTATGGCATTTTTATTGTACAGAGTTTTCCAACAATTCTTGATTCTATGATTTTTTTTTTTTTGGAATTCACAGAAAAATTGAATTTTTTGAGATAAATGGTCGGATGTTTATTTAATAATTAAGAGGAAGGTATGCCGTTTATAATGAAAAACAACATCAGCCAAATGGCCACCAAGTCCACTCTTACAGGACCATATCCATTTCATGAAATTTTCCATAACCAAATTGCAAAGTGGCTGTCCTATGTCCTCGATTGCCTCACGTATTCTATCTTTGCTTTGATTGAACTTCGGTTGTCAGTTTCCATTAACCGAATTAGTTCATGATCAAAATTGAAGACACAATAAAATGAATTTGTCTCAGTAATGAGAGCTCATTATTTTGGGCTTGCGTTCTATACATCTTATTCTTCTATACATATTTTATGGAAACCGGCAGTTAATTGGAAACTATGGCACCTATTGTGAAAGTCCACTTCGTTAAACTGGCCGAACACAGGTTAGCAATTACCATTGACACAACGAATTAAATACAGGGGGGGAAGTGTCGGCCTGCAATTAGCATTAACAAATATTTCAAGTGTTTCCACACTTGGTGAGACCGATCAATAGACACCCATTCATCCACTGGCCCCCCAACAATTGAAACTGAAAGTGTTCACTTATAATTTGGTGTAAACAAAAGACCATTATCCCCCCATCCCCAACATTCATTCAGTTCCACTGCTCGCTCGTTCATTTGTTTGTGCAAAAAACATCCATCATAAGTTGGAATTGGTTGTGTGAAAACTGTAATGGAACATACCAAACAATTCTAATTAGTTTTGAGAGCGGCGACTGGTTTAAGCAGAACCGATAAGCATTACAACATACAAGGAAGAAGAAGATAAACGGCCAGTGGAACACGGAACTAACCACCCCCTTCCCAACAAACAAATGCTGTAACGACAAGCTAGAAATTAACGCCAACACAGTGGCATCTCTAGCCCAACAATAACAACCACACTACCATTGAGAGCAAATGCGAGAAAAAAAACAACAACAAACAATGAATGAGAAAAAATTATAGAGCACCCCGAAACCAACAATAGCAAAATATATGTAGTAGCACTTAACGGGAATATGAATGCAAAACATGAAAATAAAAAAATCAATAAAAATGACAAACCGGGGAACAATAACAACACAAACGGGAGGGAGCCAAATTTGTTCTTGTTGGTTTTTCGGAAAAGAGCGAGAGAGGCTGCAATGTCAAGCAGTGTCGACAACTCACAAACAAAAAAAATAGCAGATTTTCAATAAGCAAAAAGTGCTAAATTATGAAACTAAAAGAAGGGCCAAAGCCGCTTACTCTGATATGCTCGTATGCCGAACTCATTTATATGTAGTGTCTCTGTGTCACCAAAGATATATATGGTTTTTATAAATTATAATACTGCGTCTGATTCTTAGGGAATCTTAACGGGAATAATTGAAACAAAACGTAATATACTATACTATGATTTTTCTCATATGAAATAGAGTTATGCTATTATTTTGTCCAAACTAGCTTTGGAAGAAAACTGGGAAATATTACAAATCTTGTCCAATCTAGTAAATGTCAGTATTGGTTAAGTTCGGATGTTTTATCAAATATACATGCATAGCTGCATCACCATTCACTTAACTAGCCGTATTAAAATTGGCGTAATTCATATGTAACGAACTCACCAAGTAGTTCAAACTTTTTACATTAAAAGTAGCATTTGTTTTTTTTTTTTCAAAACATTTCTTTTTGTTCAAATTCAGGACAGCACAAGGCGGGTAGCCCAAAATGAGCGAAGTTGACATCACTGGTGCCAAGCCGCAAAAAAGGATGAGCAGATGAAACAGAAACGGAAAAATATAACAAACGCAATGGTTGGTGGAGAACCACACACATACTACGGCAGAAAAAAGACCGGACAGGTTTTGAGCATGCATGCCTGGCTGCTGCTGGCTCATGGAAAAGGAATGAAAGAAGAAGAAAAAATGATTACAGATTTCAGGGTTCTCGTCGATCAAACAAATTTCGCCATTTCCTCGTACAACTTTTGCTTTTTATCTTATTTTTTTTTTTTTTGCAAGGAGAAAGTGTTTGTTTCCTACATACATAGGTGATATTTTCATTTCCGGGGTTTCAAACAGTATTAAACATGCCTACCTTATTTGCTCTTATTGCTAAATTTATGATATTTCAAGCAGAAACTCGGCAGATTTTTGCCAATACAACTTTTACGTTTATATCTCTCGCACACACACACACAAACAAACAATAAATCGTTTTAACACACAACTAATTGAATTAGTCTGCAGAAGGAAAAACTTTGACTCTGTTTTTGATTTGTATTGTTTTTCTATTTTTTTTTTTTAAATTATTCATTCACAAAACCAAAAAATTTAATACAACAAAAAAAACACGCAGTTCAACGGGAGGAATTGTACGAAGGAGGAACAACGCTGCTAAATAGAACGACGAACGACGTTATAGAAGAAAGAACACAACACTTGAGTCGCAAACACATACACACACACAAACAGACGTCAGATACACCACTAAAACTTCTAGTGAGAACACCAGTGCGACTGTGTGTGAGCGTGTAACAGAATAAAAAGAACCAACAACAAAAAAGGGTGCAAGTTAGTTTTTCTTTTTTGTTATGAATTAAGGGATAAAAATTTACTTTTTTCGAATGATATCTTCGCTCAACTTTAGCTTTTCTTTCCATAAAGTTGATTTCTAACACTTTAATTTACTTATGAACCGGGTAAATGTTAAATTTGTCACTTGTTTTTTTTTCAAAACTGGGCTTTTGCAGTTATGCTTGCTTGATTTAGCAAATGAAAAAAATATGTATTTCACACCAACACACGCGCGCAATGTCTTGTAAAACAAACCGAACCGTACAAATGCTGACAAGAGAATGATTGTGAAAATTTCTGGTTGCTCTCAAAATGCAGTACGAATCAGTGATGGCAATACATTGCACATTGTGCCATTTTTGGCCAAACCAGTGTTCAGTCAATTCTATTTTGGCACATTCTTTCACAATTCTCACAAATAGAGTATCATTTATTCATTTATTATAATTCATCATTTATTCATAATTGATGGGCAACAAAATTATTAGTGTTGACGTGTTCATTAATTTAAATTGAAATATTGTTTTTGTCCAAGCAAAAAACTGTAGAGCTTATATACTATTGTTATAGATTTATTCAAGTGCGCTCGTTGTAAGATCAAATGAAATTTATAGACAACATAGGGTTTTTTATTTTGGATTTTGTCTGTTGACTTTACTCGATTTGCCCTATTTGGGCACATTTAATGTAACATTGCGGCACAAGTTAAAGTTTTCAAAATACCAACACTGGTACGAATTTCGCAAATGTCAGAAGATGGAAAACCGTAAAAACGGAACGTTGTTGCCATACCAGTGCAAACTGTCATTTAAGGGATTATCACAAGGCTGGCATTTTTTTGGGATTGGAGAAACCATTGACGCTTAACGAAAGATATAATAATAGTTATCGACAATAATAGAATGGCAGTCAATATGGATTATGATATTGTCTCTCATTAATTTTGATTATGTATTGTTGATCTATGTTCTTCATAAAATTTACTGCTACTGCCTGTAGGCAACGTCCTCTAACTGACGAACCAGGATACCAAAGACTTTGAAATAAATCAACAACAAATTTCAACATTCCCCTTCTCTACCCATTCACACAGAAGTTTCTTTAGTTATGACACACATAAGTTTGTTTAGTTACATGTAATCATGTAAACTACGCAATTTTCGGACATTCACAACTGCTAGTGTGGTCACCGCTAATGGTTGCATAGTTGTAGGCAAAAGTTACTAAAGGAGATGCCACCTTGTGCTAAAGAGTAACATCCCTGTTTTTATCATTAAACAGCTGCTTGTTTGAAAGTAAACACATTCGTTCGTTCTCCATCATTTACGTGGACCAGAGTTCCGAGCTAAGTCGGCAGAAAACGGCAATGCGCCGCCGCTTTTGCTTATGGTTCAAGACGGATGAAACATACCAGAAAAAGATAAGAAATACATTGTAAGGGGTGGCGGATTATTTTAAGGTATTAACAAAATCGGACAATTGTTACTCCGCTCCAGTGTTAATTTCTCTAAACACCTTTTTTGTTGGCCTAAGCAGCCGTCGTTTAGCAACGTTTTGGACGGCTCAGCCACCTCGCCACAGTCGTAAAAATTGCCTCGTCTCGGTTCTCTGTCGTGGACAGTTATATTTTCTCTTTTGGGCAATTTTCAATAAAATTGATAGGAAACCATGAAGGAATCACCATTACCTTTACCTCAAGTCCAACAACTGATACACGACATTAAAGTGAAGTAAGTGATAATATACGGAAATTCTGCAAGAGATTCCTTGAATTGTGAAATTATATTTACCTTCTATCTTAGAAAAGTTGACGGCTCATTTAGTATAACCACAAAAACATTGGAATTATTCAAAAAGATCATAACAGGTGCTAAGTGGCAACATGCAGAGTAAGTAAATATTCATCAAATATCCTGGAAGAGTTTTTAGTTAATGCGTTTGCTTGTTTCTAGAGAACTAATGAAAATTATTCGCAACCAGGGTCATATTCTACTGTCGGCTTTGCCTCAAGAAACTGTAGCGGCGAATATGACCCGGAGATTGCTGAAGATCATCAGAGAGGAATTTGATTTGCTGCAGGCGAAGGTAAGAACGTGTTTTATGCGAGGTCATGTAATGGAGACAGAGCACTGACTCTTCCTGTTCGAGAGGAACTTGAACTCGTTGGTCACTGTCTCTGTCTGAAAATATTGTATTAGGAAAAAAAATACAAAAGATTGGCTCTTTGGTAGACTTATCAGTAACTGCAACCCTCATAAGAATTCTAAGAAAAAGGGTGTGTTTCGAGTTTGGATAAAACTGTCTTTCAGTGTCTTGCTTTCAAGTTCGTGTGGACAAATACCGTGACAGAAGTGGGTGTTATCCATAATAGAACCAACCGAAAAATATGTTGAAATTTACATTTTCAAACTGATTAGATATCTTTCTTTCTCCGAATTCCCTTGAAAAAACGATATATGTTATCTTGAGCTTACCCCGATTATTAGTGCATCCAACCTCAGACATGATTTCAGTTTTCGATCTGCCTCTTTCGTCAGATCTCAAGAAGGATTAAACAAGACTAGGACAATAAACATAATATTGACAACACTCATGTCTTTTGTCACTTTCAAGATGCGATTGGTATCAAATTATACGTTTTAATAGATTGGATCTTTGTTGTAGAGTTAGCGTACTCGAGCTATCGCCCAAATAAATCTTTGGCATTGTTGGTGTAACTAGAAATAAAATAAAAGTATTGTATGAGGTGAACTGGTTGTTAAGATGTTTGTATAAACTTGTGTCTGCATATAATGTCATTTCATGACCTATGCTAAAATGCAGGGTGAACAGTAGAGTTTTATGTAACGCAACTGGAAGTAGTCACTGGATACCAGATACCCAGATCGTTCGGAGAGCTTCGGTTAAGTGGAGTGAGAAAGGCTGTGGTCTCTTGATGTACTCATAAATGCTGCTTTGAGTTGACACCCGTGTCAAAGGGGGCTGATGCATCTTGACGAATGCTACTTTAGTGAGAACCATGTAACACACATGGGATGCTATCCGTCATATCATGTCATGGAGATTGACTATTTATTGAACTGCCTTCGAAAATCGAATTTTGTCTATACTGGTATCATTTTATTCAATGTATATTTTATGTTACATAAAACTAAATGTTTCAAGCATGCAATAAATTAGACCAGTGCATTTGTCAAAATATATTTTAGATAGACCTTCACTTCCGAAACGTTCACTCTAACCACTTTCACTGTTTACAGATCTTGAATGGCTTGTAACCATTCAAATTGATTATACAGACAGGTTAATGAATTTCTCATAGTCAATCATCGGTAAACCATCCAATTATATTGGATTGCGTTAAAATTTTGTTCGCACACTTGAGCCAGGTGTTACGAGTCTTTCAATGTACTGAAGATATGCCAATACTACTGTCCCCCTTTCGACGTTTACAATTGTAATAAAATTCCACTGCTCTATCTGATTTTTTCTTGGTTACACTTTTTATAATTCAGACCTTACATCACGTAGGTACATCACCTAGCTGACGACTCACAGGCCACATTATCCCTCCACAAACTGGTCACTCAGACCAGTGAATGTGATGTCTGTGTAGACTATGGCATACCTCGAGTCGGCCTGAAAGAAGCCTTACTCGATCATTTGGAAGAAATCGAAAATGAACTGGAAACCAGTTGTGAGAGTATATGCGCCCAAGCTGAACAGCACATACACTCCACCGAAGTTATACTCACACTGGGTCACTCAAGAAGTGTAGAACACTTCCTGAAAAGAGCCATCAAGAAACGGCAATCGTTGACGATCATCATAGCCGAATGTGCTCCAGCATGTAGGGTAAGTTAGTCAGTGGAGAGAAAGAATTGACATTGATTTAATTAATAATGATATTTTAGGGTCACAATCTGGCAGCCAGTTTGGCCAGCAATAATGTGGAAATTATTGTTATACCCGATTCGGCCATATTCGCCATGATGTCTAGAGTAAATAAGGTAATAATTGGCACACACAGTGTGTTGGCTAATGGTGGCTTGCGTGCCGCCTGCGGCGCGTATACCGTGGCCTTGGCAGCCAAACATTACTCGGTGCCGGTTATTGTTTTGGCGCCTATGTATAAATTGGCACCGATGCATTTGTGTTCGTACGAACAAGACGCTTTCAATGCTTTGGGTTGTGCCGAAGGGGTATTGCCCTACGATTCATCGGCCGCACGGTGCACTAAAATCTACAGTCCCATATTTGATTATGTGCCACCGGAGCTGGTGACTCTGTTTATATCGAACACGTAAGTGGAATAAATTTGAGTTAATATTTCATCTGTCTGATATTTACATATTTGTTCATGTTTTAGAGGTGGCCATGCTCCCTCATATGTCTATCGTTTGCTGACCGAACTCTATCATCCCGAGGACTATGAAATATAATTGGCTTTAATCTGCGGTGGGTGTTGTGTTTAATTTTTTCTTTTTTTTTCATATAAACCAAGAACAAATAAAACGGTTGTCTTTAAAGCCATATTGTTGTTGTACCAAAATTCGTAATTTTCTTTTGTTTTCCATTCACTTTGTGCTATTGGAAATAGATTTTTAAATCCAATTAGTTTTGATAGAACATTTTGCTGACGAATTTTGTGCACTATGCGCACTGTTCTAAATGTTTTAAGTTTTTTCCCTGTTGCATTTTGTATTCCGCAACCAGTATATCGTTGGCCATTTTAAAGACTGTTAAATATTTGCGCAAAACAAATGAAATTCGCGCGGTTTTTACTTTGGAATTACATTAACTTTAGAAGCAAAAATTACTTTTTATAAATAAAAAAAAAACATTTCTTCGTTAAAACAGTTTAAACAAAACGTTTAGAAAAATAATATTTAAGAAAGTGCACCTTAAAAAAGTAAAAGATTTATTTGTGAAAAAAAATTGGTGATTATATTTTGTTAACAACTGCAAATCTTAGTTTGTCACCTTAAGTGTGCTTCGAAAATTTATTAAACCAATATCCAAAAGTCTACAACTATAAGTGATAAAATTAAACTCAATTCAATGTTTTTTTTTCAAATCAGGATTTTAATTGAGTCGTAAAAAAAAACAGTAAGAAAGCATCATAAACCACAAACATGTCATGATATTAATTACAGTTCTATTCATTACAAAAACAATGGCTTTGTCATTTTCACCAGAACGGTACCTATTGGTGAATGGTCGTTTTGTTTTATATATTTTGTCATTTCGGTTGTGGCGTTTTGGAATATTCACGAAACTTCATGCGTTCATGCATATCAGTGCGTTCAAAGCATAACGGCCAAACTTAAAGTAGGACAAAATCAATTTTTAAAAAGTTATTAATGCCCAGCGAATTGCTTTCTTTCGTTTTCGATTTATAGAACGATGTGTCAATATGGGTTAAAGTTTCCTTTGGATCCGTAAGAAAGTTAAAGGCAATAAATTGACTCCTGATTTTCAGTGAGGACATAAAGCTTTAAACTGCTGTTTGGGCTCTTACAAAAGTCTAGAAACCCGCAAAAAATGTTTTCTTGACATTCTCTTTTGAAACCCCTTCTTAAAGCAATGAACGATTTTTAAGTACAAATATGTGCGCCTGTATTCTTGTTTGGTATAACAATATAACATAGGCAATGTTGCAAAAAATATATTTTTCTTAAATTTTTAACTAAACGTCAAATATTCCCCCAATTGTCATTTCATGACTGTTCGTGACTATACTTCTGGCTTCTATACTCTCTTCGCCACCAATCGTTGAAAGACGCGCCTGTTCAGATTCTTTATAAATTTGTTTTGACATCACCTCCTATAATCATTTGTAAACGTTTTCATATTATTCCAACTATTTTTATCATATGTAGAGAAAGAGAGGAGAGAGTATCGTTTGTCTTCCTTAACACTCTCTTTTTTACGGGGTTCAGATATAAACCTGGGAGCTAAACACGGCATCCGTTATCGACAGTTGTCGATCGTAAACTTTGCATTTTAGATCACGGCATTTGGATTAACTCATAAATCCTAAGAGCTATGCACTAAAAAAAATTACTGCACTTTCTAGGGGTCAACTTCGAGCGAATAAAAGTTACCTTTGAATCTAAAAAGTTCTGATTTTTAAAAATGGTTGCTACAATCAAAATATATTTGGCCGATTGAATGTGATTCTGGACCACTTTCGCTAAACTGGATAAACTACATTAAATTTTCTATAGTTGTTGACTACCAAATAGTGGACTCAGTCCGACTTTTTTATATGAATTTATTCATGAATAGATTCCCTTTTTTATATTTTATGTATGGGATTTGTTCGAAATTGTCATGTCATGAATGTCTTGAATTCAAATTGAAGTAAGTCATCGGCCACCATCTCTAGTTCCATAAGAATCTGTTTCGCTATACCATAGTGCCACAGAATTTACTAGTGTGGTATCGGATCTGATGCTTAACAAGGATTATACACAGCAATAACGAATTGTGGTATGGCATTTTTTGTCGCTGCGTCTTGTTGGCGGAAATAATGTATTTGCTCAGGAATTATATATTGACTGAGTGTTAAAACTCATTTGGTATACAAACACAAAAACTTCGTGACTTCCACAGTATGTTAAACCAAATTTCAACATTTAACGTAGTTGTGATATTTTTCTTTCGGTTACGCTGGCTAGTATTTGAATCACATGTTGCAGAATTATCAACATTGTTTGGTGAAATCCGCGTGATATACAGTAGTCTGCTATATTAGCTGTGTAGTACCGTAGTCAATTGAGAATTTTAAAACGCATTTGGGTTGAATGACGTGAAATAGGGGCAGTGACCTTCGTAGCCAGATGTTGTATGTTTTGTATTTAAACTGTTGTTTGTTTATGTTCTAACCAATCTGGCGTTGCTACCTTCAATATCCCAGAAATCTAGGGCAGTTATTGTAGGCGTATGCTTCATAGACTATTACTGTGGGTTGTTCGTACTTTTTTTTTTTATAATATTTGGTAAACCAAATGTTTTTTTACGAACAATAGAATCCGTATTTTTTATAAATTCCACATGCGTTTTATGGCTTTTAAATCAGAAAAAAATTACAATTCATGTTAGAATGAGATACCTTTTGTGTATATTGTGTATAAAAGCAAAAATTATTCTATTTTTGATTGACAACACTTCGACTAGACTAGACTAAAAAAAATACGAATTGCTATGTGGAAAGCCAGTAGAGTTGCATTTAAAAAAAAACAAATATAATTACACTTTGGAACACAGTAAATGGAAGGAAGGGTTTGGGAAAAATTGATGACCAAAGAGTGTCAAGCCTCAAAAAGAATACAGTTGAATGAACAACTTTTCCATAGGATTACGTGTGTTAATCAGAACAGTCACATAACATGTGTTATCTGTCCGATTAAGATGTTGTTGTGGAGATTTCAGATTAAGATGTTAATGCAAACAATGATTTATGCTGGTAATCAAAGGTCATGTCTAAATTATTGTCCAATTTCAAAGAAACTAAGAAACTATTTGAAGGTAATTGTTTTATGCTGGGATTCGATTTTAGCGTCTTTCGAATACAAAAAGGCTATTTGTAAATGCATTAACGAAGTGGTGTGTACACTGTATCACTGAGTATATAAATTATATCATCCATAGTCCTTCGTTCCTTAAAGAGATACCGGGGATAAGTATACTTTAAGGTACAAAATATTTATTATTATTCGGTTAATAAATCTATAAAATCAGCAATACTTTTGGTGTAATAATCCGGTTTATATTCACTCGGGGCACTCAACATATTCTCTTTGGTATCGCCGCCACTTAAAACAAAAAGCGTTTGGAAACCAACACGTTTTCCAAAACCAATATCCTGACGCAATGAATCACCAACAAAGAGGCAACGTTTTGGATTTGTAATATTAAAGCGGTCTTTCAAGAATGTGCCCAAAAGCTCAGAGGGTTTACCCAATATAACAGGTTGCTTATCGGAATACTTCTTAAGCATTTCATAGATATCCACAAACCCTATAAAAAGAAAACATACAAAATAAATATGTGTAAAAATAGAGGTCGAACTAATGTAGCCTTACCTGGTATAGTGAGATTTGGTGCCACGGGTAGTATTGTATCCATGGCTCCAAATATTAATTCACATTCGGGATCTTTTAGATATTCTAAAGCTTTTATGAGATGCGAAATTCCGGTGTACAAGTTTATATCAATAATTACAGCCTCGACTTTTTCGGATTCTTTTTGCAGGAGATACTTGGCGAATGTAACATAATTTAATTGGTATGCATCAATATCCACAGGAACAGTTTTGATGCCGTTACTGATCAATGTATCTATGGCTTGCTGAGGTATCAGAGGAAATACTTTGGCATTGGGTTTGTTTTGGTTTAAATACCAGAGCATTGTCTTGGCGGGATGCACGACGTCAGCCTGAAATGACAAATTGTTGTGAAATTTAAATTTGTAAAAATTCACTTTTTCCAGATGTACATACCTCCTTAACATCATTGACACCGAGTTTTGAAAATTTCTCCATGTATTCCTCATCCGATCTCATGCTGTTGTTCGAGACAAATTTCACTTGTTTCCCTTTATCCTTCATTAGCTGGAGAGCCTCACCGGCTCCCGCTATCGTTCCCAATGTCAGCCAAATAACTCCATCACAATCGCATAGAATCACATCAAAAGAATTGAAAAATTCGACTCTTTCTTCCGGTGTCAATTGCCGCAAATTTCTGATGGTGCTGTTGTTGCTCATGGACATATTGACTGCTAATGGAACGAAAAGAGACTAATGTGTTGGTCGCACCATTTGTTATCATGTACTCATGTGGAGTACACTCCCGCGTTTGTTGTGAAATTTAGCGTATTAGTTGACAATGAATGATGACGCAAACGTTGGTTTTATTGTTGTTGTAATACTGTTTGTTCTAATTAACCCATTGAGGTGGATTTGAAAAAAAATGGAAGTATATGAAAAATAGATTTAGGTGTAATGGAAACGGACGCATAAAACCATTTCGGCAGAGATAACGTTGCCAATTATTGATGGAAAACGATTTCATTCATGTAGCTGCTTCGGTTGGCTTGGCAATAGCATATCCTGTTGCCAAGACCTGGAAGACGGTTTCTGGCTCTATCTCATAAATGGCTTGTTTGATATTCGCCTTTACGTTTGTACGGTCCTCCTCGGTATCGCAGCTCTGAGGTGGCATCGCCGAGACGCCTAATAACACGATTACCGAGCTTGGCGTGCAAAACATCGATTGTGGTGTGGGCTGTGTGGTACAGTACGCCATCCTGTTGAAACCAAAGATGGCCCAAGTCTATGTCGTCAATCTCCGGCACCAAGAAATGTTTTAGGTGAACTCGTTGTCTTTTTCCACATGCGATATGGCCTAAACTGAGAAGCTATTTTTTAGACATTGGACTTGTAATTGAATAACATTAGGCTGGTGCGTGAAATGTGGAGTTGTTTTGATCGATGGCGAGTCGATATCCCAGTGCAGAGTCGCACCCGCTCGTCTATGACAGCCAGATTCTAGTCAGTTATCCACTAGCATGGCAGTCTTACGAACTTGTTGCCCAAACTTGCGAACATCGTTCAAAATTTGGAAAACTGCCTTAAAAATCTCTTGTTTTTGAACGGGTTAATCGATTTCAATGAAACTTGAGCCATTGTGAATGAAATATTGAATTTGTATAGTAAAGTGTTATTTTCCATTGTCAGAAGAATATAACACTGAACTAAACGATAAACACTTCAGTAGTTTTTCCTTAGTTCAGCTTTTGCAGAATTTAGTGGCATGTAAGTCAAAAATCGCCCGTGATCTAAATTCATTTAACTGCCAAAACTTTGCAGCTATCCATATTGTTTATCTGGCATATAAGTTAAATTAATCTATTCCGTTAACACAAACAAATACAGTCGGAAATTCCTTACATAGAAAAGGAGTTTTTTTTTAACATAAACGTAGAACGAAACTATGAAGGTGTTCGTTATTGAGAGCTTCGACGGTATTTCGGATCATGTTTACATGTAATCACAATTATTGCACTATTTAAATAATTGGAGATATACACCAGCACCTGTCAAACTGACAGCATTAATCGTCATTATAATTTCTAATGTAACTGAATATAACGGTTATAACAATCCAATTAATATTAATAACAGTTGCAAAATTAAAATTTAGAATTAAGAAATAGAGAGAATATTACTACCGCATTTACAGACTGGCCCCCGTATTATAACAGCTTTATAAACCTGTGTGAAAATAAAAAATGTGTGAAAATAAAAAAACACTTTTCATACATTTTTCTTATCATAGATTTATAAAGCTATTATAATTTTTTATGAATACGGGGGTATGTGTAGATGTTTCTAATAAATCATTGATTACCCAAAGGTAACAATAATCTGTCACTCCAACCAAATAGTTAATTTCCCTGTAGTGAACATGTGGTTTTCACGAATAACAGCATAACAAACAAAAATTATTTTTAAAACTGCGGAAAGTAAAAGTTGTAACTTTTTACTCTTTTTTACTAAACGTGTTTTTAAAAAAAGTTTAGATTAATGAAATACCCTTCCAAAATGTAGTAAGATCAATAACTCAAAATCCCCAAAAATATACTTAAGCCATTATTCGTGCAAAACACAGATATTTGTTTGTGCTGATAAAAACTTTATCGTGCATGCAAATCACTACAATTCGTTAAATACGATAATACAATTGTACTATGTGGACGACGAATTTCCAAAGGTTTTTTCATTTCGATAACTTTCAAACGACAAATCTTTCAGATAAATTCGACAACTTGACATGTATTTTAGAGTAAATAAAACAATGTAGATTTCGATAACCGCTCAATATAAACTTATTGATCGTCTAATGTCAAAATGTTTAACAAAACTCATTGAAAATGTTTAGGACAACAAATTAGATCGTGACCAATCGTTTTGACCACCAGCTTCACACACTTTCCCTTACATTTTCATAATTATAACAATTTTTTTGATTGGACTATTCTTAAATATAACTAATGCCATTTCATGTTTTGCATGGGTTATTTAACTTATCAAATTTTGTTTTCGCAAATATCTTATCGTACCCATCCAGTACTTGGCAAAAATGCTTGTGTGATTTTTGGTTAACAAGTGTATTCAGTCGAGTAGTCACCTTTAAATCCCAACTATATGGTTCCGTCAACCGCGTATCTTTTCATGCAAATCGCTTATCCGTTGAAGCAACGGAAAATGGAAAAATAATTTCATTGTAAAAATATATAAATGGAATTTGTGTTTTAGTTGACAATTTGCACAATCATTAGCTGTTGTTATCTCTTCGTATTCATGAACTAGAAATGCGTTTTTGTTTTCATGCATAAATATGTATGTAGTTTTATTTATTTGGCGGTTATTCGTTACACACTTGATGATAAACAAACTGGTACTTCAGATTTGTATTCTAACTGAATTCGTTCTTTGGGGGGATTTTATCGTCTGCACATGTCAAACACTATGCGTGAAATAAAAGCTTTCCGTGGCCAAGGTTACGATTTTTTTGTTTTAGAAGAAAACGCATGCTTTGTACGGGTAATGAACCTATTCGGTACAGGCTACTTTTGGCGGGTCTTTTTCCTCTGGACATGTTGTACACCAGTGATGAAGGCTATTTGGATATTTATTCTATTTGTTTACTTTAATAACACTGGACAACAACAAAAAAAAATGTTAATGAATAACTACTATAAAATTCTGATGTACTATGGTTAATTTTATTAAGAAAAATTAAATTATATGCAGTTCTAAATTTAATAAGGTGCTTAGCACAGGGAAACAAATATATATTAATAAGCACATGAAACATCAAATAAAAAAAATATTTTGTATTTCAACAAAATTGAACAATGCATTCTAGAGTTATTTCTAATGAATTCTGACGTGCTATTGGCCCCTGAGATTTTTTTCAAAGGTAAAGATATTTAAAAAAATTAATTTTTTGAGTTTTTTTAATTTCTCATAACTCAAAAACAAATCCTCCAATTTTGTTGAAATACACTTTGAAAAATTCTGTTTTAAATTATCTTTAACATTCACTTTATAATTTGAATGACAATTTCGGCGAAATAAACAAATGTAAGGCAAAACAAATATGTTAAAAGGGCACTAAAGATAATCTAAAATTAAATTTTTCTAAAAAAATGTTCGGTCGGGTCGTTTTCGACATATGACAACTTACATAACTCAAAAATCCATTTTTTAAAATTTTTTTCTTTAAATATCTTTAAATTAAAAAAAAATGTCTGGTCCATAGTACGTCAGGATTTATTAGAAATACCTCGAGAACGAAGTGTTCAATTTTGTTGAAACAAATGTTGAAAAATTCTATTTGAAATTATCTTTAACATTCACTTTATATCTAAATGACAGTTTCGGTGTGATAAACAAATTAAAGACAAAAAAACAAAATAATGTAGATAACCTAAAATTAAATTTTTCAAAATGTTCGTTCGTGTCGTCTTCGAGTTACGAAAAATTCCATTATTCAACAAAAGTTTTTTTGTAAATATCGCTAAATTAAAAAAAAAATTCAGGTGACCATAGTACATCAGAATTCATTAGACCCATTTCTTTTTGTTGTCCTGAGTAATCAACGGCGAAAGCATGAAACCACAAAATATGCGACAAAAACTCAGACAATCATTTGACTTAGCTTTCATTCGAGTATTTCCGGCGGGATATTATTCCAAAAGCAACAGTCCTCACATTTTAGTTGGCAGTGTAACTTATTTTTTCCAATTTTTTATTTCCAAACCGTTAGCAAGCGGAAAACGGCTGAAGAATGTTTTGGTGGTCTTGTCGAGATACGAGCATGAGTTTGCACACACTGTCTATCACGCAGACTCATGATGTGTAAATGGTGTTAACTCTTTATCGTTAGAAGAGGGCTATTTGGCAAACTTATCACCACGGATTTTGACGCCACTGATTTCTCGTTTTTGGCTGTTATGGAAGACCTGATTAGTTACCTTTTTACCGGACCATACGGACAAAGTCTTTCCAACTTTATCATCCATTCGATTATGTCACTCGTTCAGTTTCCTCTCTTTATCCCAGAATAGATGTGGATGATTGCCAAAGAACCTGTTTAGAAGATTGCAGTAACGTGGAAATTCATTCTAAGCCTTCTGCATCGTAGATTTGTCGCTGCTCGGCTTACGGTTTGATGCAGTTTTCGAGGTCACTTCGAGGTCATCAGTATCAACAAGCAGATTGTTGATAGGCACACTAATTTGGAAAGTGATTACACATATGGTGATGATGGTCAACAATGAAATTCCATCGGCCAAAAATCTGTAAAATTTGATCGAGCAAATTGAAAAGTGACAGACTATTCACCGATGGATTCTGGACATCTGTGCGGCGAGCAAAAGCTAGAAGCTACTGACTTATATGTCCGTAAAGCTGGACCACCACTTTGGCAGAGTTTATGGCTATCGATTTTGCGTTGTTGTCGTCCTTCTATAGAGATGGTGTCATTTGACATCTTTTTTATATCAAGGAAGCGACAGTTTCTCAAGTGCATCTGCCGTTACAATAACAACGCTAAAGAAACTCCATGAGTCCTGACCTAATTTAAGCTGCATCACTTGATGCTGCACTTTTTTATGCTATTTCACTATGGCACGGGTTAGCAGCATGATCTATGGCATGTTGTCCTGAGTAAGCATGAAACCACAAAATATGAGATGATTGAGTAAACTCAGACAATCATTGATTTTGACTTAGCTTTCATTCGAGTATTTCCGGCGGGATATTATACCAAAAGCAACAGTCCTCAGATTTTAGTTGGCAGTGTAACCTATTTTTTCCAATTTTTTATTTCCAACCGTTAGCACACCGGAAACGGCCGCTGAAGAATGTTTTGGTGGTCTTGTCGAGATACGAACATGAGTTTGCACACACTGTCTATCACGCAGACACATGATGTGTCAATGGTGTTAACTCTTTATCGTTAGAAGAGGGCTATTTGGCAAACTTATCACCACGGATTTTGACGCCACTGATTTCTCGTTTTTGGCTGTTATGGAAGACCCGATTAGTTACCTTTTTACCGGACCATACGGACAAAGTCTTTCCAACTTTATCACCCATTCGATTATGTCACTCGTTCAGTTTCCTCTCTTTATCCCAGAATAGATGTGGATGATTGCCAAAGAACCTGTTTAGAAGATTGCAGTAACGTGGAAATGCATTCTAAGCCTTCTGCATCGTAGATTTGTCGCTGCACGGCTTACGGTTTGATGCAGTTTTCGAGGTCACTTCATCAGTATCAACAAGCAGATTGTTGATAGGCACACTGATTTGGAAAGTGATGACACATATGGTGATGATGGTCAACAATGAAATTCCATCGGCCGAAAATCTATAAAATTTGATCGAGCAAATTGAAAAGTGACAGACTTTTCACTAATGGATTCTGGACATCTGTGCGGCGAGCAAAAGCTAGAAGCTACTGTCTTATAAGTCCGCGAAGCTGGACCACCACTTTGTCAGAGTTTATGGCCATCGATTTTGCGTTGTTGTCGTCCTTCTATAGAGATGGTGTCATTTGACATCTTTTTCATATCAAGGAAGCGACCGTTTCTCAAGTGCATCTGCCGATACAATAACAACGCTAAAGAAACTCTATGAAGAGTCCTGACCTAATTTAAGCTGCACCAGTTTTTTATGCTGTTTCACTATGGCACGCGTTGGCAGTATTGTCTGTACTGTCAGTTCCGGTCGTTATCTAGTATTGTCCTGGCGAGTCTGCCGTTTAGTTGCCATTGTCTGTTTTCAATTCGTGTGTACTAACAGATGATTTGCAAAATCACAAAAATTTTACAACAAAAATATTGTAATGGTGCCATCACACGTTACATCTGGTTTTACAATTTGATCAAGTTGTACAACCAGATATTTTTCCATTTAAGGTAATAGCCACAACAACAATTTTGCTATTACAATAGAATTTCTATAGTCTAAATTAGTTTGACCCATATATTCCCAGTCTTATGTGTGCATTAAACTGTTTGGTCATAGACAATCCTATAGACGAAATCCGGCTACTTGGTTACTTAAAGACAGCAAACAAAAAACAGTATTGCGCGGTTTCAGTCTTGCAACTATTTTTTTTTATAGAAGTACTTCTCTGATAATGCCGTCAGAAATGAACTGGTTAATATAACCTCAATCGGCCAGTAATTATTCACAAATATCAGCAAAAAGTGAGTGAACAGATCGTTAACATTTTTCTACAAAATGAGAAAAAGATCTGATGAATTCACAAATACTGTTTCAACAGTTAAAAAACCCAGGAACTTCTGACCATCAACGAAAAGTCTCGCAGCGATAGAAAAAATGGGATTTCCCATCCCTGTGATCAAAGGAGCCAATCGTTCATAACGACTGGCACAATAAACACTGAAGCGACTACGTCCCCCAAGGACTCTAAAGACAGATGATTGTGGCATGTAAACCAGAGCTTTGTTTCGCGTAGTCGTTTGGGCAAATCATGAGTCCTTCCATAGAAATAACATCAAAATGATTCGAAATTGTAATCCATACGAGACGAGAAATAATTTGCTGAAATAATCATATTCCTTTTTCTCTCCGCAGCAATACTAAAGCATTACTTTTAGATGAAAAAATAATTGTAATGCAAAATAAGCATTTTGGGAGTAACCGTTGAGTTGCTATTGTTTAAATTAAAGCCATTTTAATTACACTTCAATCCGTGAACATATTCGCTGCTGTTTTTGTATATTTTCCTTCATTTATTATTGCACACCCCTTACTGGGACGGCCACACCAGACATTGCCAAAAAAAAATTCATTTTAATTAATAATACATTGCAAAGACATAACATTTCCTGTTTCTCTGTTACCCAACCCAGAGAGAAGCGCTGTTTCCATGTTCTAAACGACCACGTTGCTTTTGGTTGTGTGTGATTTTTTTTTTTCACTTCCAAACCGTGTCAGGTCCTTGACTTTGCGAATTGTATGCCTAATACCTGACAAACGTTACCTCCGTCAGTTCGTCCAACCATACTTTGTGTGTAAATGTAGTCTTTTACATGCGGTGGCAATAACAACAACAACAAAATAACAATAGAATAAGCGAAAAGGAAGAGGAAATATGTAATGCATATACATATTTTGAAATAAATACACGGTCATTTCCGCCAAGAAACAACACATCACACTCGGTCAGCCCGTCAGACAGTTCGACAATTACACCCTATTCCATATTGGCGTTCGCGACCTGCATTAGGTCATAAAAGGCAAAAGAACAAATAAGAAAAAAAAAACCGAGAAGAAAAAGAAATCAAAAATAATAATAATGATGATGACAGTCGGTTTCTTTGTCTAGTTTCAGTTTTCACCCTACGGGGGAGCATTGTAAACTCATTATTGGAAAAGCCATTGGGGACATTGTTTATGGTCAATATTTAAAGATGTGCGGTGGGACTTTATCTGTTAACTTTTAAAGGCTATACAAAGTAAGGGCATCGTAAAGGTTGTACAATGTTAGGATCACTAGGACGCATGAGTGTTATTAGCTTTTAATGAAATATCGATCATACGACTCAAGGAAATGTCCATAGCTGAATTTCCAACTAATCTTTAGACCGGCCTGCTTGTGCTAGGCAATTGTAAGGAATCCAGGCAAGTCTATAGTGAGTTCTAGGTTTGTAACAGGTGCGTATGATGCATTGAAGTCACCGACGACTGATATTAATCCCAATATTTGTTCGCAGTTTTGTTTAAATACCCACCCAAAATCCATAATATTTGCAAATGTATATTTGTACATTTGCATTTACATCCATACATACACTGGTACACAAATTATTATTTAAAGGCAATTATAATGTCTATATCTACTAGGAAAAAAAAAACAATGTTCTAAGCCGTATTAGCGGCAACGCGGTGAAATATGTCCATGCCTATGGGTAGTTGAAAGTGAGGTGCTTTCCACAACAAAAATGGGTTTTCATACCCACCACTCTCCCTGCCTGTGACCAACCACCATCACACCTCAATGTCCCACGGTGTTTTTTTGTTTTTCGTTCCGTGAAACTAAACAAACCTTTGCTTAGTTGACGCTAAGTGGTCGTTGTTTTAAGTTGGATTCGGTTTGTGTTCATTTCGCGGTTTTGTTCAAAATTAATTTTTATTTTCCATATCAATTTGTTTGGTAAAACTGGGCAACAACATTCACATACGAAATTATTACACCTACAATATCAGGTGTAAATATGTAGACAAATATTACTTTCGGTGAGTTGTATTGACAGTTTAGACGGAATAGATCTAACTAAATATAGAACAAATTGAAGAAACCATTAAGCAAACATTTAACAATTGATTATAAATTATGAAGGTTTTAAAAAAAAATCTGCTCACAATAAATTTTTAATGTGATTTTTTTCCTGCCGTGGAGGAGGATAGTTACGCTTGTGTTTATATGGACAGAGAGTGACAGTAATTATGTGTTGTTGTGTCAAATCAAAGTAAATAGTTCTCACCATTATTAAATGAGTTTTAATTACATGGCACTAGCAAGAGAGTTGGAGGGAGAGCAAAACAAGAAAACAAACCGTTGGGGTTGTTTAACCCTCAAGTGTTGGGTAGGTCTCCATTGCGGGTCTACGAATTGTTTTCAAAACTAAAATATTTTTAATGGGATAATTCTTGTTAGCATACAAAAAAACATTATTAATATTAATAAAAAAAATGTGTTCGTTTAAATGTTGACCAAACAGCAACGGTAACGTTATATGGAGTGTGTGAGACTTTCACACAGCAATAAACCCGGGTTTATATCCTGGTAAGAACAGCTAAAAAATTGTTCGGCTGTCGTTTACTAAAGGCCTGTGGAGTGGGAGTGTGGAGTCAAAAAATTTGTTCGACTCCGAGTTTCATTTACTTACACTTTCCATAAAATAAATAAAATGTATTGAAAAAAGCGCCCGGTAGGCGGTTTGAAAGCGTGCTTGTATATTAGCGTGGCGGTTGTGGGTTCGATTCCCTCCAGAAGCTTTGGTCTGTTGCTACATATGGTCCATAGCCTTTGTTAAGAAAAATGTGTGAAAATACAAAAACAATTTTCCCACATTTTTCTTAACGAAGATTTATAAAGTTATACATTATTCTGAACACGGTTATTATTCTGTTAATATTTTTTAAAATTTGAAATATTTTCGTTTGTATGAATTTTTTATCTTTAGGATACAAACGCACTTTCGTCTAATACAGAGCGTAGGAATAGTGGACGGAAATACAAATTTTGAAATTTTGGTATTGAACGGCTGTTGTAGGAGTCTACGTCAGTGTCGGAGTCGAGCAATTTTGGCTCGATTCCACAGCCCTCGTTTACCGCCTCATAAATGCTGGAGACAGTAATCCGTAAGCCTTATAAAACTTCTCAAGAAAAACCAATAGCCGTTCACAGTAAGCATTATATACTTATTTCTCATGAAATTGTGTATTATCTTTAAACTTTTTCAAAAACCTATAGACTGAAAACTATGAAAATGACCACATTCAACCATTTTTTGTCCTCAATTTGTAATGAAACAGCTATTCGTGTGGTGGGAATAATGAATAGCTGTTTCATGCCAAAATATTCTTGTAAAAAAAAGCCCCGGTAGGCGTGATTGTCTATCATCTTGGGGTTGCGGTTTCAAGTCCCACCAGAGCCTTTGGTCTGTCACTGCAAAAATCCAGCCAAATGGTATGTGTCGCCCGGTTTACCCTTGAAATAAAAATTAGAATATAAATTTCCTTTGTATTGTAATAACAAAATAAAAATAATGCAAGTAAAATGTAATGTGCCCGGTCAGATAGAACGCCTACAGTATCAGCCTCATCCACAATCATTTAATGATGTTTTTAAATTTGTTTTCCTCTTTTGGGCGACCTGAATGTTTGGCGTCACCTGTGCTACGACTACACTGAAATTCGGAAAACCCACTTTCAGTTAACTACGAGGGAAGTGAATGGAGTTGTCAAACTGCACTAGTAGGACAAGCTACTATCCAACTTTTTTCCAGCTGATGACTCTTAATTTGCGGTGGCAATTGTTCGTATGGCCGAACGTTCTACTTTACAATATGAATAGTTTTTAATAATTTGCATTTTTCTGGGCTGCTTAAAGTAAACGGAACGCGCTATTAAAGAAAGCACTGTATTATTTGAAAACTATTATTATTTTATATGGCTATGGGCAAAGACCGATGTCCGAAGTCTGCTGTATTTTGTCGTTGGCTATCGCAGTTTACCATGCAGATCTACCAAAATTAATTCAGTCTATTGTTATTGAACAATCTCATTCATAAACAAAAGCTTATGACAAATTTCTAAAATATTACTGAATGTAGATATTGGGGTTAGAAGTGAAGTCACCCATTCGAAGCGTGGACCGAAACCTGTTCTCTACAGTTTGTCTACAAACTTTAAAAGTGGCAAACATTGGTAACACACAATTGATGGGGCTAAAATACCGAAACACAGTTAAGAATTTTTTTAAAATGTGTTTAAAAACACAAATGTGTATGTTTGTACGTTTACGTCATCAATAATAAAAATAATTAACGAAACTGGTTCTTTTTGCCTTAAACAAAAATGCAACTTATGTATTTAGCACTCATTGGATACATATTTACAAATATATTGATCATCATCAGGGGTGTGTTTTTGATTGTTAGACGACATGAGACTTATCTTCTAAAATGTATGACCATTGTGCAGAAATGTTATAAAATTAAGTAATAAACTACGTCAACAAAATGAAGTGTGTAGTTAGTGATGGAAGCTGTGTTGATTATCCGGTTGCATTTATAAACCGTTACAATAGATATTATTATACACAAGCTCAGCCAATGTCAGATTTGTATATACATGGGTATATACATATATAACTGTATGCAGTTTAGTATCCGAGGGATACTAGTTATCTAGGCTCCTAGAATACTTTCGCCAATTGCTGAATTTTATTGCTCAACTTCGTTAGCGACTTCTGACGGACGCGGTAGAATGCCAGCAAAGATGGGTCACGTAAAGAAAATTAAGTTGGTGGAGAAAAAAACTGGCTCTGGCGATTTCCACCAGAGACTTTGGTCTGTCTCTGCAAAAATCTAGCCATATGGTCTGTGTCGGCCGGTTTACCCTTGGACCTAAAATTAGACTATAAATACACTTTGTATTGTAATTAATAATGAATATATAAATTTAAAAAAATTTCTGTATTACACAATTAGCGCTTTTTAGCATTTACAACTTATTTTAAATATTCCATCCAAAATATCTGTGGCATTCAATGGGTTAATGGTCCAAGTATAGTCCCATATTAAAGCTGATCTTGACACTAGTTTTATAACAAGAAATATTTAACTTCTAACAGCCATATTTTCCGTTACAATTTTTTTTCATAAAAATAAAGATAAAATATTTAAAATGTTAAGAAAGCGAACATTTTGTTAAGAAAGAGAACATATTTTCAATTAACTTCATTGGGGAAAACAACATTCGCTTACAGTTATCCGATTCTAACAAATCGAGTAATTAGAGGTAAACATCACTAGAATAGTACTTCTCGCCACTTGTTCAGAGACTCGGAGAACAACAACATGTCAAGAAACAAACAAAATTATTAAACATCCATATTGACAGGTTTATCATGACGTTTTATTAGAACGCAAAGTAAGCAATCACGTATCATCACCACCACGCACACACTCTCTATGTGAGCGCAGAGTACACGAGTGAGTCGCTAAGCAGAAAACCTGTAAAAAGTGTGAAAAACCTCACGATCACACACCACCACTGATAACGAACGTTAGGCGAGACGAGACACCTACTTTCAGACATTCGGACGAAATTGCCCTCGTCTTAGTGTACTTTTTGCAGTTTAGTTTTAAAACTCTGCGTAAACAACGTAGGAGCGGTTAACGGTGAGGAATAATAAATAAATAAAGGAATGAAACAATAGCAGAAAAAAGAAGAAATTTATACGAATGATAGTTACGACGATTACGTCTGTCAGCCAATATTTCACTTTATTCTCCTCCATCGCCACTGTACCGCTCGTGCTTGTTTTTTTTTTTTTTTTTTTTGGTTACCGCTTTGGAGTGGTTTTTGTTATTGATAAGATATAAAATAATTATGAAAAGGAGATATACACTCGGATGGTATCGACAGAACAGAAATAGAGGCGTTTGAATACCGAAATTGACGAAAAAGTCATAACGTTTTTAGTACCTGAACGGTTAACTACACGCGACGTACTAACTAACGGTAAACGATCGTGTTCTTAAGTGGTGAAATTCATAAAATAAATGAGAATTACATTATTATATTAACATACTTGCATTGGAAAAATAATACACACACATTTATACACACATACCTATCTTAATATATAATATTATAAAAAATAAACAAATCGAAAACAAAATGAATACAATTGAAGAAATTTCGGAAATGTCTGAAATTCAGGGAGAACAAATTAATGGGAACAATTCCAGTTCTACCATAAAAACTAAAATTTCCTCCACCACTACTAGTTCTTCCAGTTCGAACAACGCTTCATCGCATAAATCTCCCCAGTCGCCAGCGGGTGTCGTAAATGGTGGTGGTGCCGGCACAGCAACGAATGGTGTTAATACTTCCTCTTCGGAAGATTATTTGGAAGATTTGAAAATCATTGGTCATCTCAAGAACATTGAGAAACTTAATGAAAAACGTCGGGTCTTCTTAAGCAACACCATAACCTCGGAGCATTCAAGTGATGAGAAAGTCAAATCCACTCAGGCCACACAAGCTACACAAACCACAACTGCAACGAGAGCAGAAAACGGCGATGACACAGCATTTTCCAATTACAATGCAAAGCGGACTTTGTTGCGAGAGCAGCACATTGAAAATATTTCCGACTTTGATGAACATTCACATTCTACGTCGACTGTATCACCAAAATATGCCACGTTGCCTTTGAAGTCACCGAGAACTCCGTCTACACCACCGCCCAAGCCTCCCATGCTAAGTCGTACACGTAGCATTGGTGTAGGTGACGGTCATTCAATGAGTTCTCCACCGCCCATGCCCACATTCCCCGCACCCCTCTCCCCCACAACCCAACAATATTCCAACATACAGATGCAACCGTCCGAAGGCGTCATTACCACAGCGTCGCCATTGCCAAAATTCCCAGCACCCCTCTCCCCAACATCGCAACAATATACAAACATTCAAATTCAACCAACCGAGAGTACCATTGTAAAGGCGTCCACATTGGCGGAGCCGGTTAAAGTTACATGCGTCCAATTGGATCCGGAGGAAAATGCTACTGTCGTCTTGAGATCGAGCGTAAATGCTACTGTGAACGGTGACATTGGTGCTGGTTTTGCGCCCGATGCCTCTCTAAAGGACATCCCCGCTAAACATTATGAACGCCTGATTGAGGAACTGAAGTGTCCCGGTTGTGCCTTTCCCATGAAAACACCGATTTATTTGTGCAAAACTGGTCACAGTGTGTGTGATCAATGTACGAGGATATTGATGCTGTGTCCGTTGTGTAAGGTAAGTTCGATTTGGAAATATTTTAAGTTAATCTAAGTATTTAGAGTAATTCATTATTTATTCTAAAAATGAGTCTTGGATTATCGTCACATAAAAAATCATAGGAAAAGCGGGAATGGAATTTTAACAGATCAAAAAAGATACCTGAAAAAGATTCCGCATTCGGATTTCCAAGAAGGCAGGTCCGACATACTGGAACTTCTGAAGCATTCATGAATTCCGAGAGTACATCACTGAACCATATCCATGGCATAGTCACTTACCCACTTCTTTCGGATATTCACCCTCAGTTTTTCAATTGGCGGAATTCCACTTCTCTGGTGGCAGACAATTTGTTAGCAATTTTAGAAGCTTAGAAAACATGAGAAGAAACACCTGGCATTCAAAATTATTTTAATTGCAATTATATGTTCTACGATTCCAAAAATTCCCAGGTATTTGAAGCATCCCGTAGACATTGTCTAATACATTTTGGTTATTATTTCTTTTAGTTAATTTGTATTACCTTTTTTATTTTTCTAAATTTACAAATCACCGCACATATATTTCTGTTGTATTTTTAAGTGCCGTTCATCAAATCTGCTGTTTCAAAGTAAACAATCGTTCGCCAGATATTCACGATCCAAAATTTTTAGTCCGAGCAGTAGTAGAAAACGTCTTTTAATTTTAAAATGTACTAGCTGACCCGGTCCGCGTTGCTGGCCCTAAGCAAACATTAGTGTTGTATTACGCATATTTATATAGGAAAGGGGAGTTTTTATCCCTTTTGCCATTTTCACCCCCTAAATATAGATAAATCCAAACAATGTGTAGCCTATGTTACTCGCGGGGTTATTCGGAAGATTCCCTGAAAATTTCATCAAAATCGGTCTAGCCGTTTTCGAGTCCATACGTTACATACATACACACATCCATTTTTATATATATATAGATTCAGATTTTTCACTAGTAATAAAGCAGAAAATACTTTTTCAGGAAGTATTTATTTATATGGTTCATGACACATGACAGTTTAACATCTTGAGGTGTATGGGCGGGGCCAGGCCTACGTTATTTATCAGCCTATCGAATGTAGTGTACGAAATGGAAGTTGTAATGCTGATGTCTGACCTGACTGCAATAATAATGAATCTTATTTAAATAATGGGATGGTTGCTCCAGTTCGGAAAGGCCTTTCAGGGAGTTTCAGGAAGTCCATAATCCCTAAACATGGGGGCTTTAATGGCTATAGTGTAGTATAAGTGATGGCTAAACCCTATTCAGGCCTTCATAATACTCATTATAGAAAATTAGTGTGTCCGGTGTTAATTTTAAACTGATTAATTCTTTTACTGATTTTATAACAAACCATTTTTCAACTTAGTTTTTGTACTCCCAAAAGTCCGTTGAAAATTATATAACTTCATATTTACATACAGGAACTAAGTTGAAATTTACCGGATTTCGTGCATTTGCATCGAAATAGATTTGCCAATTAAATGGTAATTTTGTTGAAATCCGATACACTAAACTTTCATTGTTTATGTGGATGATTGTTAACGTATTTTATTTGGGATAATATCGTCCTAACCTAGGATTCACCGAGCGAGGTATTTAAAAATTACACCATGTATTTCGCCGGTACTCAATTTCAGTTCAATCGAATTTTATTTTGTAATTAAATGTTGCTTATCTGATCTTCTATTAGTTTTCAGTTTTCTAGACAAGGTCAACAAAGTATTACAAATACCCTTACATAGTCACATAAATTTAGATAGTAATCTTTGTGAGAGTTTATGGAGAATATTATGGTGGGCCATATATTTCATTTCGCATAGCGTTTTTGTAAAATTGAATATGCGTTGTCAACTAATGAACCCTAATTTTCGTTCACACATACAAACAAAGTACAGTGACAACTAAAATTCTAGATTAAAATGTTAATTTAAAATATGACGTTATAAAAATAAGTTACTAAACAAATAAAATATAACATGATTATGGATTCATGTTGGCAATAAACTGCATTTCTCTGAGGATACTTAGTCAGTTGATAAGGGGTTTGGGTTAGTATTGCCAGATGATATGATTAAAAAGTTTTGGAGGACCATTGGTCCAACCACAGTCAGGGTTTCAGACCGTACGTAATTTGTTCAGGATCCGTACTAAATATAAAATGCCTCTTATTCCCTAATGGAAGTTGTTGGCAACTGTCAACCTCAAATCGTTAATCAAAGTGTTAATTATTGAACGAGCTTCGTTTGCTCTACAGATTATATGGGCATTAACAGCTGTCAAATTGAAAGCTGTTGTGTTTCAGCTGTGTGTGAAGCTAATTCAATTGTAACAGCATGTTAATCAGTTTTATAATCTGTAATGTAAACATGATATATGCGTGCAACTCATAATTTAAGTATTTGTGGTTCAAAATATTAGTTGTGTTCCAGTGGACATACCCGCATAGATAACATTATGCAACCAAAAAAATACAAAAGTGTTTGTAATGAATAACCTCTGCAGAATTCTGATGAACTGTAGTACCCTGAGTGGATAGTTTTTTGAGATATAAATGGTCATAACTCGAAGAGGAATTATCAGATTTCATTGAAATGCATTTTTTTGGAGATTGTTTGGAACTTAGTTCAGATCATGAAAAATTAATTTGCCATCGTGGTAACTGAAGACAATTTGTAGGGACGCAAAATAGTTATACATACTTATGAAAAACTGACAGTTAAATCAATTTAAAAAAAATACAACAATGCCCACGTCTCAGTTATTTGCTGCTATGACTTACAACAAAATTCTTGTCGAAAAAAACGCAATTTTTAGAGCTAACCAAGAGTTACAAATTTAACAAAGTGTCCTCTATAACTGTAGGATTAATCAGACGTGTTAAAAATCTGGTTACGAGTTATTTGCTGGCTTTTAATAAACACCAAAATGTTTAATTCTACAACTTTACTGCTGCAGAAAAATGGCAATAAAAATATTGGTTGCAGAAAAAATAGCAAAGTATGTATGTATATTCCCGCCTAATAAGATGGATTTTTATTTTGTATTTTACGGTGGTCGAGTAGAGAGATCGGACTTATTATATCGTAGGTTTTATTTTCCCTTTGGTATTGGACACGCCCGTAGGAAAAAATTCCCTTGAGGCAGACGGCAGCCTCAACAGAGATAATTTAGATAGTATTTATTATTGTGACACATATTCATGTCGATCAATCACCCAAAGAGCCCTAACAATTTGTTGAAGTATGTTTATCTTAAATTTGCTCGTACATTCAAATAATCCTTTTTACGTTGATAAATATCGCCACGAACCATTGGCTAATGTGTATGATTCACGATTTGGCCATACATCCATCCATCATTAGTTTGTTTTGAATTCCCAAAAGCAAAGTTTGAATATAATCGAAATAAAGTCAAAAAACGGTTATCAAAAAAAAAAAAAAAAAACTGTAGGAATGTGGACAGAATGTCTAGAAATTAGTGGAGTTCATTAAAAAATTAAAACTTTTATTTGTATACTGCCTAGGTGTCGAACACAAAAAATTTCACCAAATTCCACCTCAGAGATATGTGCAACATTGGTCGGGTTAAGAAAAATACTACTTTCAGATTCCAAAGATGTTCTCCACTGCAAACAGTAAAGACTACGCGAAAAAAACCTTTCTACAAAAATTCTAAATGCGATCGAAATCCACTCCAGGGGTACAAGTTATAATACAAACATTTTACAAAGTTGCCGTTTATATAGAAAACATATTTTAAACCTAGAATCTGTGAAAATGTCAAGTTCGTAATCACAATATTTACGGTACTTAAGTGGAAAAGCAAATTAGGGAAAATACTTTCTACTGCAAGATTTGCTTTTTGTTATGATCATATTTTGTAGATCAAGTTGTTTCGATATCTGTCCAAATAAAAGCAGGCTCCAACTGTATATATTTTTTTCATATGCTCGTATAATGGCGATGGCCACGAATCTAACATCAATGCTCGCTTTACAGTGAACATTTTTTGAAAATCAAACCCTTAACAAATTCCGTGGTAGTTGACTTAGTCATGATCCATACAGAACGCTAGTATATTTTTTTTGGACCAAAAAGATTGCACTGAAATTTGTTAACAAAGCAGTATATCGATTTGGAAAAGCAGTACTTTTCGCAGTTTATTTTTAATTCAATGTATAAAAAAAATATTAATAATCTTTTCCATCATCTGAATTAGGGATGTAACGAATGTGTGTTTAGCGAAAGCGAATAGTAAAAATTTTTTTTAGCGAATTCGGATGCGGATGCGAAAGTTAAAAATTTTTTTTAGCGAATGCGGATGCGAAAGCGAATGCGAAAGCCAATAGTAAAAATTACTTTTAGCTAATGTAAATATTACAAGGAATCGTTTAACGAATGCGAAAATCTTTGGGAATGTCAGAGTCAATTATGCAATACTTATTTCCAGTAATATTTATTTCAAAGTAACAAAAATTTATTTCAAAGTAACAAAAATTTAACAAAAAATTGTAATTCAATTCACAGAAAATTCAGTCCCATGGTAAAATATATTAAAGTTAACTTCACAGTTGAACATTCCATATTTGGGTACATAAGGAATAAATTCTTGGCAAACCTCATAATTTCAGATTGAGTTCAGTTTCTAGAGGAGTCTAATATCCAATCAATAAATTTTCAGTTTTTTGCGAATGCGAATGCGAGAGCGAATAATAAAATAATGTTTTTTGCGAGTGCGAATGCGGTTGCGAATGTCCAAAATGAAGCGAATAATTCGCATATGCGAATGCGAATTTCGTTACAACCCTAATCTGAATTATTTCCATCGGAATCAGCTTCTGTGGTTGTTTTGTATTTGTCGTTTGAAGCAATTCCGACTTCGTTTTGAGGTATGTGTAGAAATCAACGCATTTGTACTTTAAATTACAATTGACGGTCAGAATTACCTTCAATGTTTGCACATCTAATAGGGTTTTGTCTGACGTTCAAGTTTTGTTCACTGCAGAGATACTGAAGTTCCTGGCAAGAATATTCTTCTTTGAATTCGCAATCGGTATTATTGAGGTGAATAAATATCTCCACCCACCGATCCACAATCGAAACATTGCCTTCTCTATTTTCTCACGAATGCTTATTTTTTGAAGTAAATAAATATATATTTTTACTATGTATCGAAAAACAGTATATTGAGGTAGGAAAGCAGTAAGCAGTTTTTGATGTCGAAAAACAGTATAGTAGCGAAAGCGAAAGCAGTACAGATACGAGCCTTATCCATACAACGAAAATATGTGAGCCAGCACTACTCCTTACACTACTTTTAAATGAAATGCGTAGTAGCCCCATATTTGGCACAGATCGGTCCAGAAAGAAAACAATGTCCCTAAACAACCCATAATGGACATACGCTGCTGATGCAGAAAGTAAACACTGTGTTTCCACACCCATCCTCCGTTATATGACTCATAAAATCGTAACTGTGCAATCAAACATTTGTCTAGTTTTTGTACTACAGTTTGTAGGGCCTGACAAAATAATTCAATGGCAGCAATACATACACAGGTACATAGATTCTAACAGGCTTTAAATCGATTTGGTCTGAAACAATTTACGTAAACTTTTTAACTACTAGAAAGTATCGATCTAATAAATATAATATTTGTTTTAATCATTAACTAATATTTTGTTAAATATAGCCTTATCACATGCTTGACACACACCACATTGTATACATAAATATGGGTAACTAAATATATAATTTTTTTCATTTTTGATAAATATCAAATTGAGATAATTTCACATTTCAATGGCATAGTGTACGATGACTCTTACATAATTATGTGCTCGTATATAAATTAGAGTGGGTATAGAAATATTGAGGGCGATACACGGAATTATTTGGGATTTATCATTTCTGACTAGAATTGTTCGTAAGCTACATCGTTTCTGACCGAGCTCAATTTATGTTATAAACAAAATTTAAATTATGAACAATTGTTAACTTAAACAGAGTATTCGGTCTTGAGTTTTGCATAATAATCTCGCTGCCATAAAAGGCCACGTTAAAAGAGACGGCCAGCGCTCCTTTACTCTGAACAAGATGGAGCATTAATACAGATGTTTCTAGAATTTTATAGGATTATCGCCGTGAAGGATCGAATCATGGTCCGCTAACGTAGAAGGGCATCTGAACAAGATGAGACCATTCAGTTCAATTCGCCCGTAACACACACTTCGAAGCATGATTTACTTTTAGGTTTATGAACCATCGAAGCATGATTTACTTTTAGGTTTATGAACCATCTACGAAACACTGCACACTGTTACCTTTCTGAGCGATTTCCGCGATGTGGATTTAACTCATTCCCACAAACCAAAGTACCGCATTTTCTAGACACACTAGAACTAGTTCCAGGGCTTTCTGACTACCGGTGGTACTTGAGGGCTAACCAGAAATTCAAAGGGATATGTCTAACCTTTTCAAGGGACCTGTTTGATTGGGAATGTGATAAGACAGGTCACCCACATGACATTGGGTTATTTGTATAACATGACAAAAATAATTGTGAATGAATGTTGTCCTATAAACCAAAACATTGTAAGGTTTGATAGAAAAAAATAAAAATTAAACATACCTCGGATTATTTTTACTTTTGTGCAATTTTTATTCTGAACGATTCAGAAAGCGAAGACATACAATTCATAAATAATTTTAATGTATTTTTGACATTCGAAATGAAAAAAACGTCTGAAATCTTATTTTTTAGTGACACTAAAAACAGTGATGCCTGATTAATATTCTTCTAGGTACCTACGTACATAAATCGAATTCCCCCTTTTTCCCTACATTGGGAAACGATTATTTCCCATCATTTATCGCCACAAATTTAACTGCTTGTTTTACGATGGCAATCGACTTAAATGCATCTCCTTCAAGCAATTTTTGAATATTCTGCCCATTTTCCGCACGCAAAATTTGGTTTCCAGTACTCATAAAAACAGTGTGTGGTAACCGTACAACAATAATAGAAGGTAGTGACAGTTGCTGGTTGTTTCTGATATATAAATATATAGCAGACGGTTATAACTTGCGGCACAATTTCTAGCGAACTATAACATTATTTTTAAAACTGTCAGCCCCATTTGAATGTTTAATACGAAAATGTATTCGACATTTTTGACAATCAAAATTCTGTCAAAATGAAAAAAATGTAATCAGCTATTTGCATGACTCTAACTTTAGTTATTGTGTCATGGTATATGCATTAGAATTAAACATTGAGGGAATTTGTCTGAAATGTTTATATACAAATTGTAATAGATTTTCCAAAATGTTTTTTATTGCCCATGGTTATTAAGCCTTAGGACAATCAAAATTATTCAAATATTAAAAACAAACACATTTCAAAATATTATAAAAGCTAATACGTATTTGCGAAATATCATACCAACTTTAATAGATTTAGACGCGATATCTCAATGTCCGAGTAAAGTACCGGTTGCTTAACCGGTACATTAATTTATCGGCGTTATATATTGCCATTTAAACAGTTAACATTTTGACATTCTCATGTTTCCGTCATATTGACTGGCTGTCAAATTGAAATCCAACTGTCCATAAATGAGAAACAAGGTGCAACGCTGTAGCACCCTCAGTTGTTCAGTTGAGTATTGTTTGTAAACAGCGTTGCCGCTTTGGGCTTTTTCTATCTAATGTGGTCGGAAGGGTTTTAAAATTTTAAGATTTAGGGGGGGGGGGTGGTCAGTCCAATTCGATTTTGGTAGATTTAGGACGTAATCGTAACTTGCACGTTCAAGTACTGTATTTTGTTATTAATTACATATTTTAGTAATAGAAAAAACCAAATTCTTAATTTAATTTTTGGTTTGTCCTAAAAAAACGATTATTCATTTCAATTAAGGTTACAAGATCGTTAAAGTGCATTTTGATTTATTCTTAAAGTTTTGGTCGGCTACAAGGGATTTTGGTTTTTTTTTTAACTTTTTGGTAGGAAAAAAAATGTGTAGTGGCAACGCACATAAATATTTATGTGGCAAAAACGATAAAAAAAACTAACTGCAGCGAAGGAACATGACCCAATCTAATACACTTAAACATAATATATTTTTTTTTATTATTTTTTGTTCAACTAATTATCAATTTGGTAATAAAATATTTACTGGTTAAAATAAATCATCAAATGATTACTTCATTCTAACGAAAGAGCTATCAAGATCTCACAAAAATTCAGTTATGACGGCATCAGTTCCCTGCAGTGCCGTTAGACGTACTAAGTACGTACCTTGTTATCGGGAGACGTTTCAAGTACAAGTTTTCCACTTTATTTTGATTACTTGTCAAACGTTTATTGACGTCAGTAATAACTAAGTAGGATTTACTGATATGTCTTTGGTCTGATATATATCTTGGTGCAGAATTGTTTATAAGCAAATCATTTTTTGGAACGATTTTATGAGTGATTTCCTTTGAATCCAAGCATGTGCCGTATGTCGTATTCAAATAGAATTCTATTTTAACAGAGGTTTTCAGAATCTTAATCTCTAATGTAAATATAGCCTTAGTATTTTAAGATTTGGAGACAAAGTTTATGCCGCAGTTCTTAACAAGATTTGCAAATATTTTTTTGGAGTAAATAATTCCTTTTAACATATGGACGTTAATATTTGCCAAGCCAATTATGTGTGACATCACGAATATGAATGAATAAAAATCGGATCGGCAGCAAATGTATGGTCCTTAGGAGAATATATTCTTTGAATTATGTTCCTTCATATTTCCCAACAACTTCAATTGTTATTCATAGATTTAAAGATTAGGAATTCTATTCTTGTATATAGGATAAGTTTAAACTCTAGACGTGTCTACTACCTTAGATTTTCACACACGTAATAATTTAACACACCCAGCACCGACCTTTTAAAAGAACAGGAAATAGTCGCAAATTCCAAAATTAAAATCAGCAAAGAAATTTGATCATTTTCAGTGAAAATCAAAACTTAAATTTCAACGCTATGTGGGTTAAGATTTGTTTATGTGGTGCATGCTTATTGCTCAGAGCCAAGGCCTCTTAACAGAATCTAGTTTTACCATCAATGCCTATCCTTGTTTTCTATTTTCAACTTTTTTTTTTTTAATAATTTCCTCTTTCTTCTCCATCTTTCCAGGAGGGTTTCACCAACATTCGGTCTCTTACCGTTGAAGCACTTTGCTCCAAGGCTCACTTCAAGTGTGCCAATGCCTCCGGTGGCTGCACGGTACGTTTACAGATCGATCTGCTGTCATGGCATGAGAAACAATGCATTTTTAAACCCATGAAATGTTTCATGGGTCGAGTGTGGGGCGATTGTCAATGGAATGGTCGGGAGGCATTCTGGAAAGATCATTTAGAAGCCGAGCATTCCAACAAGATTTTCACCAATGACACCGCGAATCTTATATGGGATATGGGCGTTAAACAGAAACCCCTGACGGGTTATTATGTTTTCCAAGTTTTCAATGAAATGTTCAATTTCTATGAAATCTATGACAAGGAGAGAATCCTATTCACCATGACCTGTACGTCAACGCAAAAGGAGAAGAAACTCCAGTATGCCTACGAAGTAACGGTGCTAAATGAAGACATTGAGGCGTTGTCGGTGACGCAGAAATTCCCCGTGCACAGTGAATATGATTCGGATATTTTGGCGGAAGGAACCTGTGTTAGCTTTCCCATCAGCGATTTAGCCAAATTCTTGGATGAAGAGAAGGTAGGTGGTTGAATACCAAAAACTTTTCATTTGCTTATCGTTATGTTTTGAATCGTTTCAGTTTTTGCACTATCGCATCCGTGTTCTGGAAGTTAAAACTCCTCGAAGATCACGTATTTCACGCAATTTCAGCCCCAACAATGGTAAATTACCCATAGATTTTCAACAGACTAACATTGAAGGAGTGAATTTAAAAAATGTCCCCTCAGATGTTATAGTCACAAGACGTTTGGACGATATACCCTTTGCGGACAACGAGTCGACAATTACATCCGTGGGCGCCTGCACTTCCTCTGAAGATGAAATAGAAAAATCGAAACGTGAATTTTATGAGAAACTCGAGGCAAAGAAAAAACGAGACAGTGGTTCTGATACGGATCCCGAGTTTGAAGCTTTCATTGCCAAGAAATGGGGCACACCTCAACTGAACTTCAATCGTAAATATTTGAAGGGTAATGCTACGTCCAGCGACTGCACTTCATCGTCTGATGACTCACCGAAATCAGCTAAAGCTACCAATGATGATAAGATTTCCATAACTAGTACCAGCTACAAGAAGCGCATGTCGAATACGCTGCGCAAAAGTTTTCGTTCGTTAAAAACTGATCTGATCGAAATGAAACCCTTCGGAAAGAAGAGTTCACCAGAAAAGAAATTAATGTGAGCGAGGCAGCCGGCGTACAATAATTGTTGTTATTTTATCTTTTGTGTTATTGTTAAGTTTTCTTTCCCTTCCTATATTTATGTACTCGTATGTTGTTAAACAAAATATATTATGAAACAAAGTCAGTCAAGCAATAATAATTTATAAATTTAACTTTTGTTAATAAACAAATAAAATATGAATGTTATCATTTAAAATTTTTAAATCAATTTGGAGTATTGTGGAAACTACAATATAGAAAGCAGACAGACGTGAGGATTTTCGTGTTTCAACTAACGTATTCAGCTCAACATTTAATTGTAACTCTTGCATGGGCGGACCTTCCCCATTTTACGGAGATGCCTGACCCATTTTAACGTTAGTTACAGCATCTATCAAGTGACTTTTTCAATGCATAGTTCATTCCTGCTGATGTCGATTCGATGACATTTCGGCATAATTGTGAATCCAATGGAGTTGAATCTCGCCAACCTAATCAGAAATTTGTGAAAGTCTTCATACCGGGAATTGCATTGCTGGCTGTGTGGCACCATCGTTTTAAAACCACATATCATTATCCATACAACGAAACTCACCCTGGTAAGGGTTAAGAGCCAAATCGTTACGTAAAATGAAACCATGTGGTGGTTGCAGATAGGCCAAATTGTTCTTCAACGCTTTCCTTTACAGTAGCGATATTTTTAGTTTCTTTTACCATTTTTTTTAGTTTCTTAACTTTCCTATTTCATCATCTGTTAGAGATAATAACAACCAAAAATATCTACAAATGTGGTCTTCCAGATCTAGTGTTCGTAATAGACTTTAATTATTTTTATATGGTTCTCGAGTGAAAATAAAGACATTTTAGTAAATTGTACTACTAAATTTGAATCAACAGTATATTTTATGTATACGCCCTGATTAAAAAGCAATACGGCATCTCCGTCATTGTCATTGTTGCCATTTTCATTTGTTGAATACAACCATGCGACAAAAACAGCTGATGCTGTAGCATTCGATTTTCTAAGTTGTTTACCTTAACATTGCAGTTTTCAAGTTTTATTCTGTGTAAAAAAATTGTTTTGTGCGATATCATGGGTGTAACTGTTCTACAACCTTATCAAATTCCTGAAGGTAAAACTGGCGCTCATTCCATAGAGTATTTAACAAAACGCTTACTGGCATTGGGTGCTGTGCACACCGGCCAATTTCTGGTTGATTGCGAAACCTACATCTCTGCACCACAGCATGGTCCCTCTAAAGCTGTCCACGTCCTACACAACTCCGAATATCCTGTGACCATATTCTCCATATTAGATACGGGTACCGGTAAGCAAATACCTCTGGTGGCAGATAATCTCTTTGATTTGCTGATGCCTCGAATGACATCGTCGTCATCGAAGAAGCAAACCAAGATGGAATCAAAGGGAGCACGTTTTGAATACGGTGACTTTCTCATAAAATTGGGATCCGTTACCATGCAGGAGAACTTCAAAGGCATCCTCATAGAAATCGAATATCGTCCCTGTGTCGTACTGTTCTATTGTTGGGAAATGATACGTGAAGTTTTGCAAAGTTTTCTGGGTGTGACGGTGGCCAAGGAATATCCCTCGTATTTCACACCTCAGCCGGTAGTAAATGCTATGGGACAACAGCAGCTGCATGCAAAGCAAAATGATTTGTACGAGCCGATCGATACGATAAATCAATATCTGGAACATTTTACAAGTTATCGCAAACAGAATATAATGCCTCAGGTTTCCTCTCAATCGTCCAGTATGTCCATGAACCCGGGCATGAGAGTGTCGTAAAAGGATGTGATGCGTATGTTCGGGTATTTATATTAAATAGCTTAAGTTGAAATAAAAAAAACATGATTGTACATTTGATTACAAATTAATATTGTTTCCGTTTAAGGCAACATCAATGGTATACGGCAATTCAACGTTGGATTTGCTAGGAATAAAACATAAAACATGAAACGTACCGGTTAGTAGCAGTGTATAGATTCAAAAAGTTAGACCTTGTAACATATAAATTCCAGATGGAAAATACTGATGGATTCACCGATTCCATGATATGCAGTTTGGTAGAGAACTGGAAATTATCATAACTATTTCATACTGGTTGCACACATGATGGGGCCTGCTTTAAGATGAATTGCGGCAACTTGCATTCTAAATTGTATACAACTACAGTTACAAGTTAAAAAATAACTCACAACTAGAGTAACTCTTTCCGAGAACTCGCAGTAATGTGATCGATCACAAACCATCAGCTACATAAGTTAATTGTTGGTTGTTTGAAACTACTGCGACCCATGAATAAGGGGACTTTATCCATGAGTCCTCCAGGGCATACACAAAATGGATCCTACCATTAATGTGGAATACCGAAAGCTGTCTAAAAATCCATTATTTCGAACATAGCCTGCATGGAAAGCCTCGTAAATGCGTTCTACACACTTTGCATGCTCCAGTTCATGATACCAATGATTTGAGCCTTTACACCGCAGTCGTAGTCTTCCCCATCTGCGCATTCCTGGTAGTTTTCGTCCAACACCGTTCTGACTATAACATTTGGATTCTTGGACTGACATGGCCCCTATACGAGTGTTGTACAATTATGCTTTAGTTCGACGAAATGGGGCTCTGTTAAATGGTTTGCTTATTTGCATATATTTGCAAACAGCACTCATCTCCTTATTTCGATGCTGGCATCATTTTTTCCATTGGGGGGGCCGAGGTATATAAATGCTGCTACTACCTTGACGTTGCAACTGCAAGCCTCCATTATTTCGAAAAGACTATATTGACCCTACCGAGTTCCCCATAATTCTAAACACTCTTAATGCTTGAGCAGAGTCTTGTATAGGATATTATTAATATTACCCAGGGCTATTTAAGAATTTTCCTACTGGTTTATATTTATTTTCCTAAGACAAATGAATAGATAAACAAACCTCCTTTAAGATTTGTTAATTTCATAATCCGTAGCTTCAAAGATATATTTTATTTTTATATTTCATTTAGTTTCAATTGAAAAACGTCACAATCCGATAGCCCTAATTTTAGCCAACACATGGTCGCATCTCAGTAGCTTACTTCGTTAGCTAGTTAATCCCTTTCAGTGCTTGGCATCAGGAAATTGGTAAATTTTAGTTACTACAATTTTCTGGGCTTCTGGCATCAGAAAATAATAATTGGCTGTTTCTCAGTGGTTGGTGGTTTTTTTATTTCACATGAAAGTGTGCTCTTGTAAATTAGACAACAATTAAAGCATAATGTTAGGTGTTAATATACACATTACAGCCTTAAAGTATGCTTTGAATTTCAGTCTAATTTAACAGAATACACACACACACCCACACTCAAATATGAAATCAAAACCACCAAACAACCAAACCATTTTCTGATACCAGGCGCCCAGAAATTTGTAGTAGGTGATTTGTTAAATGTGATTTAAATTGAAAACGCTATAACTCGATAACGACTGCTGCTATTGAGACGGAACTTTTACCCAGAGTAAGAGTAAAGGTCTGGCTATTGGATGTATATAGTATGCAATGCCCACATTCACGCATATATATTGAAATTCAATGAAACCAACTGCAAAGCTTTATATCTTCGCCATTGTTAAGCTTGCCTTCATGAATTGTACTAGTGAACTATAGCCCATGGTAATTACTAGCTGTTTACCAATTATGAATAGTTTAGCTTCCAAATAGAGAATATTACACCTTATTTTCTAGAATATTTACTCAATAGCCGAAAACCAACAATTTGTACTCCATAGATGGAATCAGTGATGACCCAAAAATATGTGCTCAACAGATTTGTATCCAAAAGTAGAAATCTGAAAATTGTTGCTCCACAGTTGAGCCCCAAAATTTCTGCTCAACAATCAATCTGTTGAGAAACAAAAATTTTTCGAGAAACAAGAATTTGTTGAGAAACACAAATTTGTTGAGAAACAAAAAGTTGTTGACAACAACAATTTGTTGCGCAACAAAAATTTGTTGCGGTACACACATTTAATATGAAACCAACCATTGAAAAACAGCCTCATTCTCATTTTCTGATACCAGGCGCCCAGAAATTTGCAGTTGGTGATTTGTTGAATGTGATTTAAATTGAAAACGCTATAACTCGATAACGACTGCTGCTATTGAGACGGAACTTTTACCCAGAGTAAGAGTAAAGGTCTGGCTATTGGGTGTATATAGTATGGTATGCCCACATTCTCGCCTATATATTGAAATTCAATGAAACCAACTGCAAAGCTTTATATCTTCATAACTGTTAAGTTTACCGTTATGAATTACACCAGTGAAATGTAGCCAATGGTGATTGCTAGCTGTTTGCCAATTATGAAAAGTTTACCTTCCAAATAGAGAAAGTTACAGTTTATTTTACAAATTATTTACTACATCCGATATCTGGGGAATAAGCGAAAAACATCTGATACCAGACACCAACAAATTTGTATAAGGCGATTTTTTAAACGAGACTCAAATTGAAAATGCCATAATTTGCTATTGAGGTAAAAACGTTTATATGATATGACACGCCAGTGAACTGTACCCGATGGTGATTGTTATGAATTTCTTGGTGGTAATCCTTGCCAGATAATTTTACCCGGATTTCAACTTGGATTTCTGATGTGATGTCGCAAAACCGATTTTCGTATACAGTAAAATCCCGATAATTCGTAATGTCAAGGGACCGACCGTTTTCTACGAATTAGCGGGGTTTTCGAATTAGCGGGGTGAAGAAAGAAAAAATACGAATTACCGAGGTTTTTATTCAATAATGAATATATGTACATACATATTTATATGTATGTATGTACAAAGTTTTATTTTTTAAAAACAAAGCAACTGAAAATCAATTCATTTTCAACAAAAAAACAAAAACTTAATTCATAAAGTACTTAAAGCGACCGTTTTTGTGACATAAACAACAACAAATGCTTCGCCCCTTGAGAGCATAGAATCACTTGTCAATGGTTTACCGTTTTTCCTCCAAAGAACGCGTCGCCTGCGCTACATAAAAAATCACGAAAGAAGTGAAAGAGAGAATAGCAAACAGTTGAAGTTTGCGAATTATCGAGGTTTTCAACGAAAAATTACGAATTATAATAGGTTTTTAGGCATTTCGCTGGAAAATTTTTACGATTTATCGAGGGGACCGAAATGTATGGGATTTTTACGAATTATCGCGATTTTTTTCAAGGGACCGGGATTTTGTTACGAATAAGCGGGGTACGAATTATCGGGATTATACTGTACTTGTTTCGTATACCCAGCTTCGCAACAAAATACAAACCGTTTACTAAAGTCATGAGTGAATAAAACTAATGATTTTTTTTTTATATTTTTTAAATATGTTTATGTTTATTTTGTTTTATTTTTTCTTTCGAATATAATAATAAATTGTTAAATTTTTAAGTTTTTTAAACTTATCATATCTCATTTCTGTTCTTCAGTTGTCTTATTATTTTTTCGTTCTTCTCTTATGTTGGTTACCTCTCTTAGACATGTTTTTTGCTTGTTTGTATCTTTCGTTATAAGAACTACAAAGTTTTTGTTTTAGTTTGAAATTTAAACGTGGGGAATTATTTACTTGATGTCATCGCAACATACTACAATCAAGAGTGGTATGTTACGATTTTTAAGAACAAAAAAGTTTAAAACTTTTTGTTTAAAAACGAAAGAGAACGTGTTACAGTAATAAAGTAATACATATACGTAAAGTTTCAAGTTTATTTCGTTCTTTTTGTTTAGAAATGTTTAAAATTTCATTTACAATTAATTTTGTGTGTTGTTTTTTTGTGGTGTTTGTTGATTGGTAGGGAGGTTACGGGAAGTAGTAAAGGATTTACATAAAGTTGTCAATCCTTTTTTTCCAAAAGTTCTGTTTTTGTTTGTTGTATATTAAAATAAGGAAATTCTCTCATAAATTTAAAAACAAGGTAATTCATACTTTAAAAAAATGAAATTATAAAATACTTTATGAAAAAAAAAAAAAAAAAATAAGAAACGAACGACTTTGGAAAAATGTTATGGTTTTTTTTTGTTCTTCTTACTTTGTTTCTTCTGTAGTAATAATAGTATATGTTGTATATAAAAAGGACTTAAAATTACATTCAATCTTCGAAACATACTACAAAAAATTATATAAAGAAATTTTCTTAATTGGTTCCATGGATTGATTTAGTACAAATTTGAATAGTTTGTGTTGAAAAATCAGTTTTCTTCTTCTTTCCTTTAATGTGATTTTTTATATTCTTTATTCTTACATTTTTATGGGTGTGTTTTATTTTAATATGGGATCGTTAAGATGAAAAGTTGGGTGATTTTTATATGTATGAGAGGGAGGAGTTTTTTTTTAATAATAACAGTTTTTTTTTTTGAAATATCAACGTAATAAAACAGCAATGATGACAAACGATAGTGAGAAAGTATTACAAATTGTTAAGTTAAAAATACAGGGATAATGTTATGAATATTTGTGATCGTTAGGACGACGATCTTATATTGTTGCCGTTGCTAAAGCATAGTTTTAAGATGCTTTCATTAATTGTATTCAAACAAAATACAGTGGTTTGTCGTGGGGGTTTGTGATCTGTTAACGGATGCACACAAAAAATATATAGAAAAATCGAAAAACAGGATTTATGATAAACAAAAACATTTAAGAGATCAATTTTTTGTTTTGTTATTCTTTGTTGTTTATAATGAGTTTGTTACGTGGGTGTTGTTGTAGTTGCTTGTTATGGGGTTTTGAAGAAATATTTAAAGTATTTTCCACTTTAAGCCACATTTGTTGTTATTTATTCTCTTCTCAAGTTTTTCCAGAAATATTTGCGTTTTCAATCGGGAGGGAGGATGGTCAAGGAGTCTGCTTTTAATCTTTAGTCTTGCTTAGAACTTTTATTGACGAATTTTCAAATACGTATTTTTGTTATTGTTGTAAATATATCGTTTCAGTTAAGGGCGATTTACTTTCCGTGTTGTTGTTGTTTGTTTGTAATTATAGATTCGACTGATTGGATGGTTGTTATTATAAGTTAAAATTTGTCCAAGTGGTCAAAAAATGGTTTGTTTGTTGTTGTTGTTGTAGTTATAATAGCATAGAGTAGCTGTGGGTTTTTGTTTGTTGGCTGTGTGGTTATTCTTTAAAAAATGCTTCGGTAATATTCGGATGATGTGATTTACAATTTAGTCACGTAATGGAATAGTTGGTGGTTTGATATGGCCACCGTCTCCTTCGGAGACAAAACGTTTACGTCCTCTGTAAACAAAAAAAAAAAGAGAGAGAAATGTTAATTTTAGTAAAGTTTTGATTTATAAAAAAGGGGTAATATTAATTTACTGAAAATAATTTACAAATCGAAAGTTTTTTGGTGTGCTGGGATGGAATAAAATATCGCAATGGAATCTTTAGATTTACAAGCTTCAACATTAACTAGTTTTAAGTTCGAATAACTGAAATTTAATTAATCAAATGCACGACTACTAGAATCCGTGCAAAATAAGTGCCACATTATATCGAATGGTTAATTTAGAAAGGTCGTAACTCGCATTTTCGTAACTTTACAGGAGAAGGTAAAAACTGTATAAAATTTAAAAAACTTCAGACATAAAAAAAATTTAAAGGCAATTTTGAATAAAAATGCGCAACAAATTCATTGCAAAACGGCAATAAATTCGGTATTTTTGATCACAAAGCGTGAAATGTTTGTGGGATGTGTAGTTGACAATGGTCTTTTGAAAAAAATCGAGTTACGCCCTTTCTAAATTAAGCCATCGATATGAATTAAAATGCGTAAGAATTTTCTCAACAAAATTGGAGAAAATAGATTTATCAATTACAAACTGGGATCAACAATCGGCCTTATTACGATTGTCGTTGTTGTCTTGAACACGACGAATGGTTTAAAAATTGAACTCTTCTATTACATTTTCTGTATCATGAGCGTTGGTCGTATTGTAGTAATGAAATTTACTTAAAAAATGTTAGGAATCCGATATCTATCCCTATTAAAAAGACCATCAAATATTTTTTGGCGGCCGTGTTCCACCACGTAAATGCTGGCGACTTTACGAGTAAGAAAGTAATCTCTATGCCCGGTCAGTAGGGTGGAGTGAAAACATGCTTTTTTTTTAATTTGAAAAAGTTAACCTCGGAAAGAGATGTAGTCTGGGGTCCTAATGAGGGGAAAAATAAAGAAAAAAATTTAAAACAAATTTTAGGGGTCGCGCCTCTTCTTCGAAATTTGGAAATTATCGCTATTTTGGCGTTGATTTTAGAAAAATCCTAAAAATTAACGACTTAACTTATTCGAAATTTAAAAGTTTGAGCTTGTTCAGTGCCCAAACAAATGTATTTGAGGCAAATATGAGGATAATCGACTAATATTTGTAGCTTTGGTGGCGATTTCATTGTTCAGTCAATTTCCTGAAGAAGGGACGATTTGACTTATTTTACTTTTTGAAATTTTTGAACAATGATAAAATTTTTTTTAAATTGCCCCATGCCCTTATTTCATTGTTTACGCTATTGCAAACATTTATTGACATAAAACTTTTTAGGATTATTCTAAAATCAACGCCAAAATAGCGATAATTTCCAAATTTCGAGGGAGAGGCGCGACCCCTAAAAATTTTTTAAAATTTTTTTCTTTATTTTTCCCCTCATTAGGACCCCAGACTACATCTCTTTCCGAGGTTAACTTTTTTTTTTTGAATTTCACTCCACCCTACCGGTCAGTCTGTATAAACAATTATATCGCGCACAGCTCACTGATTCGAGAGAAGTTCCCCGTCTGTTCCTTCATGGAATGTTAAGGGAAATAAGAAAGTGGAACGGGAAAAGATTACAGACAAACGCATAGTAAAAACATTATTCGAGACGAGATAGTACGTTTTTTGTTTAACAATTTTTGTGATAATAAGTTTCGTTTGGAAACATTTACTAGTTTTTAAAAATATTGGCTAAATATGGCATAAACAACAACCCAAAGGTTATTTAATTTTTTATTGCTACCTTTGTGTTTAGTTTTAGCAAATGTTACAGATTTCTTATGTTCTTTGCTCTGGAAGTTACCCCTATGACATAGTTTGTATCCACATTGCATACAATACCACCTTTGTCTATTTTTTTTTTGTCCCCCAAATGTGCCCATTCTTTCACCTCATACACCTTCACACAAAACAACTTTATTGTAACATTTTCCACTAACGTAACATTGTATCTTTATAGAATTCATCGATTTCAGTTTTAATTTCACTTTCATTTCCAACCCCATCTAAACAAAACATCCTGCTGCTGGCTGCAAGCGCCCTTTTTGTTTCACTTTCATGTTTAAAATCTCTGCCTACATTGGGTGGACACCGGTTCAAATAACTACAATGACCTAAACAAGTAGAGGTGGTGGTGGTGTTGGTAATGATAGTACAGAGCTTTTTAGTCCAACAAACCGACCAACTACAATTCATTGAACTCTTGTGATGAAAATCATTAAAAGCTTATTTTGTTGTCCTCACCAAACGCTGATGACAGCGTAAATACGCAGAAGAGCAGCATAAAGGAAATATGCTGCAAGAAAAGTGCATCCAAAAAAGCTTAGCATTGCAACAGAACATTCATTACATTGAAAAACGTAACCGAAGGTGTTATGTCACACCTTCGAGATATTTAGTGAAAATCAGGTCGGAAAAATATTCTTTCTCTGTTACAAGGGAAAATCAAGAGAATAATTTGACTTTCTGCTGAGATTCATTTCTGTAGAAATGATAAAGTGTGTGTTCTTTCTATATTTCAGAACCATGAAGCTGTTAAAACATTGTCCATTGAAATGCTAGACAGAAATGGGGAAAGTGGATCAATCAGACATGAAGACATGTCTTTTTTGAAGACAGACTTATCTTTGCCTCGAAGGACACTTATTACTGCTGGCGCAAAAAAATTAACAAAAATCGGTTTTACTTTTAAATCGTGTAATTTTAACACTGACAGCTCTTTCTCGCTCCATGAAATGAATCGCTATGCGGTTGAACAATATTTGGGACAAATTATGCCAAACAGTGCGTTAATAGAAAATAAATGTACGCAAAGTTTGTGAGACTGGCATGCTAGTGGAGAACACTCAAGGTCTCCTTCGTCGTATGGTGTGTACTGACGACGATTTGACTGTCTTGGTCGAGAGTGTTCGACTCAGTCCTGGAACAAGGCCCCATCGAACTGAACGTCTAGCATTATTGCCACACAATTAAAGCTAGACGTTCATCTATCTGCTTCATGATCACTTCTCAGTTTGGCCCAAGAGAAACTCGAAATGAAGAACGACTTTCTCGAAAAATCATATTTTCTGACAAAACACATTTTCATCTCGGCGACTCGCTTCGTGTCACACAAACATGATAACCCAGTTCTTGTGGTCGGAGATGGTAGACATGGACATAGATGATCGTTGGTTGGAGCAACATAGCATGCTATTGCATACGGCCCACGCCACAATCAATTTTTTATGCACTAAGCTCTATAATGGTGTTACGACAATTGGCCAACCAGGATATGCGGTTTGAAGGGCCAATGTTCTACTATTAATCATTTAACGATGCTGGCCCTTAGTAAGCAAATCATGAGATTGAGCATTAATATTCGGGCAGGGTTTCCCAGATTTCATCTTTATTATATTTCATTTTCATTCTAAAACTTTGTCTTTTTGTTTAATTTTTTCTTTTTTCATTGAGTTGAAAACGTCGTTTATAAATTTGCTGAAATTGCTAAATTAATAATCACATGTTGGCTGTTCCCATCCAGTTATTTTACGTCACATTTTTGTTGTTGTTGGTTTCCAGCCAACCAGAAACAGATTGCAAACCGAAACATTAGCGAACTGCATTTTGTTTTTGCATGAATGTACCCGTATGTGACCGTCTATAAAAGTAACGAAGAGCATTAGTATGTTATTTTATTGGCCACCCGTTTACAAATGATTTATTCGCCGTTTTTTTAGTTTTCGCAAAAGAGGGAGTATGAGTGAATAATTTTTCAAATTACCTACTTATCTAAGAACACCATGTAGTATAGAATAATTGGACTTTTAGGCTTTGTATGTTATGTACGATAATTTATTTAACAATGATAACTAGTAATTTTGTAATCAGCTGGTACTGGAAATAAAGATGCTGATGTACAGCAAAACTAAACCTGTAAAGCGCAAGAAACTGAGGGCTGCTAAAACTCGGCAAGCATTTTCTTTCATTGACACTATTTGGAGATTGTAAAAACATTTTCTGTATGAATTCGAAAAAAAAAATAGAAAAATCTTCACACTAGCTGAGAAAGAAACCCCTCTCTTTTCATTTTCAATAAAATTAGTACAAAGAAAAATCATCACCTTGATTTCAGCTTTGTTTTACTGTAGAATTTTAAAAGTACTCAACACCCTCTGTACTTGAAACAAAATACTTATAATTGTTTTAAACTTCACACACACTTTCAAGTACGTTTTAAAAAAATTGATTCTGATTTGGAAGGACAAGTTAACAGAAACAATCATCTGTTTACAATACAGAGAGCAAAAATAATATGTGATAATTGCTTATTTAAGTAGAAAAGGGAGGGTTTATTGTTTAATTAAAAAAAACTAGACTGTAATTAAGAAATGTTACTATAACGTTTAATTTTTCATAAGTTTATTACATAATAACTTTGCAATGGAGAAAACTGCAACGAACTGCATTTAAGAAGAAAAAAATACACATTTTGTGTAAAAATTTATCATGTTTGCGTTTTTTTTTTATTATTTTATTTATGTATTCCATAAACTTGTAACCGATCAAGAAATTATTATCGCTTATCAATAGGTTTGAACGGCCACAACAACTTATGGTGGGTATTTTAAAAATAAATTGCAGTCTTTTATTATTTTTAATATTGCTTTAGCTTTTAATAAATTATCGCAATTTAGGGGAACAACAGTCAAGCCACCAACAGTGGGTGTAAAAGGAAGGAACTGTACGATTTCAATGCAAACGAAGTTTTATTGTAAATCAAAACAGGAAAAAATCAGCAAAAACCAAAAATGATTTTGATTTGCTTACACACTTATGGAATTGATCGAATGTGACTTGACGTATGAATTGTCGTTTTCGATATACAGAAACCAGAATTTGTATTGCAACGATTACGTTTTCGTTCGACTTGACGTTCCAAAGGACAAGTCGATCGAAAAGCACATTCGATAGACATCATGAAACAGGCACCAACTTCTAAAAAAGGTAGGCATGGAATATTGACGAATGTCGAACCATTGCAACAGATATCCCATACGGAAATCGAAGAATGTAAAAATTATTAAAACCTACTACAAAAATGGTGATTCTGGCACAGCCACATATAGTGCTGTAAAAGGAGATTATGTGTTATGGTTATCGGGTTAGACCACTGTAATGGATTAGAAACATATTAAAACTTAATATATCAAAAATTATTTTGGAGCAGACACCATCACGAACAATAATACCACGGCCTTGTGTTCTTTGTAGGTCACACATTTTCCTCAAAGGCACTGTAAAATGGAAAAAGCGCAAACTCGTTTTCTTGGCAATATTACAAAAGAAAATAATAAAGAAGAAAAAAAGACAACAAAACAGCCTTTACGCATAATGAAGCACACAACAAAAACTTGTTATTAATAATGCAACAAAAAAGAAACAACTGACTGAGACTGCATCGCTTGGTCAGAGAAATGATGGGGGGAGACGTGCGAAGAGAAGCAAAACTTGAATAGCTCCTCGTACGTCGTACGTTCGTTAAGTTATGTTCTCAGTTGCAATTTTGTGAGCTTTTTTCGTCTTTGTTGTTGTCGTCTACTTCTGTTTCCCCTCCTCCACTGCTCCCCAACTTGGTGCAGCGAAAAAAAGGTCAATGGGTGAATGAACTTTTGCACAGCAAACCAAAATCAAAATACTCGCCCGACGACGACAACGTCTTTTGCGACAACTACAGCAACGAGATGGTGATGATGTTTTTTTTTTGGTTGTATTATGTTCAAGATTTCGTACCGTGCGCACAGTTGTATTATGAACGTATGTAGGTACTTATTAATCACGTACTACTACGACAGACAACAAACATGTGTTTTTGTTTTTGCCAGCTTAAACATTTTTCAATTTTATTGTAATGGAATGAAAACTCCATGTTTGAATTGTAGTTTTTAAATGTTTGGTTCAGTTTCTATAAATTTTCCCTTTAAATAGAAAATTTCCACATTTGTATTTGTCGCTCAGAGGTGGACTAATAGAATACGACAAGTTTTGCATTTCCAATAAATTATCTACCAGCTTTTATTAAATTTTTCTTGAGTAGGGAGACTCATTGTACTAAAGTTGATCAAAAAAAAATGGGTTAAAGGAAAAACAAGAATGTTATGGTTATAAATGTTCTGTAATTTATACAATTATTAATTATTTATTTAAAGAAAAATACCAACTGTTGTACTGGATAAATTGTTGGAATTGTTAACCGCATTAGGAATTATAGGCCTGGTTAAAGCTTGGTGTTAATAAATTTAAATACATCGAAATTGAAATACATGTATATCGACGGAGTCTTAATACGGTCCCGCTTATATGTATTTACAACCGGTACTTTGAGCACAAGCCTTAGTGCGTTCGCAGTCATTGTTAAATATAGTCTAATGGGAATGGACTTTATAAAAGATATCGGAGGCATTGTTGTTCCTAAAATCCGTCTCTAAACGATGCAATTTTGCAAAACACTATTTAACTACCAATTCAAACAAAAAAAAAACGCACATAATTATTACTTTTCAAAAAGGTCATCCGAAAGATGAAACAAATGTTTTTGGAGGATCGCCAAAATCTTTTGGGCAAATTCGTTAGAATTCCGGTATGTCACAGAAAGCAAATACATTTATCGAAAAACTAAGTACATGTGTATGACGTTATTCTACAAAAAGGAATATTTTTGGCAAACAATTTGAAAACAAATAGTTAAAGCAAAGGTCATGCAACAATGACAAATATTGATTGACTTTTCATACATTGAAGAGCCAACATTTGTAGGTGAGAAAGAGGATAAAATATACAATTAAATTTTTGAAGTTTAAAACCAAAAGGTTTGGTTCTGCGATGCCAAAACAATCACTAGTGTGCAAACTTCCACATTCAAAGGATTTTCACATGGAAATACTCGGTGTATGAAAGTGTTGTCGAATATAGCGAACAATGATTATGTTCACAATGTAATTCTTATAATGATGGCTGGCATAACAGGTATCGTTGATAACATCCTGGTTGGACAAATTGACTTTAACCTAAAGTTTAAGTAGGCTACTCAGATCGACATTCGATACTTCGGTCATATCGTCCAGGAACCAAGAGCGAAGTGAATTATGAAAACATACATCCATGAATTTTTCAATTCAAATTTCGACAGTAACGTCATTCTACATAAAGTCACACGTCGTTTTTTTTCTCTAAATAGACGAATATGAATTTTCATTCGTTGTGGGAATTTAACGAAAGAGCCATATCTTCTGACCGGCTATGCCATTCTATAAACGACATACTTCTCGAATGTAATGCCAAAGCAAATCCAAATAAATAACAAAACAGAAACTGATTTGAATCAGACCAAATACGTTTTTCTTTTTTTCAATTTTAAACAAATACAAAGAATAGGATGGGTGGACATATACAGCCTGTCGCCCACTTGCATTAAAATAAAATACAAAATTTAAACATTTCTTTTGAAAAATACTTTTCTCATGGCCCTTTAAATAAAAAAAAATATCATTATTTTTAATTGGAATGCTATAAATAGACCTCAATAGAAGAATATACTAGACATTCTAACTAAGCAACTTTTAAAATATCATCACCTATTGTGCGTGTGTATGTGAATGTGCATGTTGGGTTATAAAGTGAATACATAATAAAAACGAGTAGCCTAGATTTGGCCTTTCAATGTTACAAACTTCAAAGAGAAAATGAAAATACTGGCAGCATAAAAATGAATTAAATTCTGTCGAATGCAAAATTCAAAGGAAGTACAAAAACACAAGCAAAAAAAAAGTTAAACAGCTCCATACATTATGTATATGCATTGAAGGAAAAACAATTATATGCAGCATACTTTTGAGGAGTAAAACAATGCAAATTTACGTTGACAAAGCAACTAAATTGACGATTTGTTATTTGATGTATTTAGCGAAAAATGGCAACGAATTCTAGAAAATAAAATGAGAAATTACAACAATAACAGCATTGTGCAAGAAACAAACAAAGCAATGCCAAGTAAAACAAATACACTAAACCTAGAAAACGAATTGTTGAGAGACGGCGACAATAGAGTCAACAACATTAGTGTTCAAATAGACGACGGTGATAATAACAACTACTCGGCAGCACTATCTGTACAATGTAAGGTGATTCAATTGGAGGTTATGTTTAGTTTGGAACACAATTGTTAAAAAAAAATAATGAGGGATATTTATTTGATTTAAAGAGTTTCGATTTGTATAATGACTAGAATTTTGTCTATTTTTCTTTAAAAAGAATTGAATTTTTTAAGACATATAATAAAAAAGAAAATACTCGTCCGATTTTCTAGAAATAGATTTGAAAAATTTAAATTTTAAATTATTTTTAACGTGTTTTTTTAAAAAACTTAAAATAAAATATTTTTTGGGTGCATAATAGTACATCCGAATGGTAAAAAAAACTAATTGTTGTCCAGTGCAATAGAATTCGTGTGACTTCCAAAAACTCAATTTTCTTTTTGTCTACAGACAATTTCGTTCGTCTCAGACAGTTTTATAAAAATATGCTGTTAGCCGTACATTCCAACAAAAACATCGGTGACAAATTCCCTATGTCACATACTATTTTAAATTTGAATTGCTAAGTTGTTGAAAACACTTTTCAGTGAGTTGAAAGTATTTACAAGTCAGTTTAATTGTTCTCGATCCGCCTGCAAGCTGGTTTTTTTCTTATTTGAGTGGGTACTATTGAGAGGAATTTCTCTGTAATCAAACGCACAGTGAATACAATTGTCAGATCTGTATACAGTGTTTCTCGACGTGATCACAATTCTTGGACTGCTCGTTTAGAATTATCGGGGGTGAGAATTTATCGGTTCTGTCCTTGTTCTAACAACGTATTTCGTCGGAAAATACTTGAACACTGCAATAACTAGATTCAAGCGTTTACTTTATTTTCATTTATGTCTTATACCATTCTTATACTAAATATTCGTACTGTTTATGTACTTATAAATATGTGTAAAGATTATGGCTAGGGCGTCAAATTGTTAGCCAAAAATTTGTTCAGTAAATTTAAACTTAAACCCCCCGTATACATAAAAAATTAACATAAAACCTTTGTTAAGAAAATTTTAAGAAAATAGTTTTTGTATTTTCGTACATTTTTCTTGACAAAGGTTTTTAAAATTTTTTATGAATACAGGGCTATGTAGTTACCTTGTAAATTTGTACAGGAATGAAGCTTAGAATTTATATTATTACTATTATGTTTTACGTTATTTTGGCCGTTCGGCTTTTGTATTATGGTGAATTTATAAATAAATTAATAAATTTTCTGTATTTTCCTATTTAAATTACTATGATGAGTTTTTCTGGGTTTTAAATTTCACCACATTATAAGTGGTTCATGCATGTGTTTTGAATTATATTTTTAGTTTTAATTTTGAACCGCCATTAAAAGACGATACGCACGTGAACAATCACACGTTCAAGTACCTGATTATACACGCAGACAATGACATGTGGTCGACATTTCATTCACTTAAATGTTTTACTCATATTTATAAACAAATATATATGTATATATATATATATATATATGGACGAACATATTCTTCGGATGTGAAGTACTCAGAACATTTTTGGTAAATTAAATAAAGGCGCCTCCCACCATTTATACTTTGGGAGCAGCTTAATTTGATCATCGACATCTAATGAAGGAACTTCGTTTTGGGATTAGGTGAAAAACTCCATTTGAGGACTGTCAGCTATGTAGAATTGACTATAACCCTTTTTCCGATAGATCGTTTTCTTTATTTTATAATTTGTAAACTGAATGTGTTTAACTGGCTGTTTCCACAAAACGATTTTGTTCGTTCGTTACAAATCGTCCATATTGGAAGCGTTATAAAATGGGCTTCAGACATTATTCAATTCTGGTTTTCAGATATATGTTAGATATCTGGAACAATCTCAAAATAATGAGCTCTCAATTTCAATTTCGTTGGCAACCCAAAAAGGGCTAAGTTGGCATCACTACTAGCCAACTTAGCCATTTTTGGGTTGCCAACGAAATTGTAGCCCCAAACTAAAATTGAAATATGTATAACTATAAAATTTTACTTTACTTAAGTATTCAACTATATTAATATAAAAAACTATGTGTTGATTCCAAATAAACATTTTAGACTAATTGATCAGGGATTGATTAATTTATTTTGAAATTTAACGCGTTTCAGCCCTTTTCGCAAGTTGTCTGCGCGTTTTGCTAACCCGGAGTTGGCAACACTGCTCACTACTAACAAATATCCATTATATTGCGCCTTCAATTTTGCCAATTTGTAACGAACGAACAAATTCGTTTTATGGAAACAGGCAGTTAAAAACAATAACATTTTTGTTGTTTTGTTCCGTTAACATATTCCTTGCTAACGTCACATCTAATTATCTATTACGAATCGTATACATCCAATTGAGTTACCCTTTGCGTATGCATGATACCTAAGTATTTAGCTATTTTTAAGTGCAAAGTGCATTAGCCTCCCTCAAAGCTCAAGGCAAAATATATTGTGGTTGGGTATGGTTTCTGTGCGGCCGCCGGTTGGTGGTTAGAGAACGACTATAGTTTATTCGATAGATAAGAGAGGCCGGCCCGACACACTATGAGTGTCTATTCGAGAAAAGCTCGGAAAGCTTTATTTTATGTTGTTCACACAAAGGGGGAGTGTTTCGTTCCGTTCGTTTAGTGCAGTTATTTATGTGTGACACACACACACTCACACAAAACAAAGACTGAAAAAAGTACGTAGAGCTTTGTAGTAGTTTCAAAACGATCTTGAACCATATGCAGGTTGTTGCACTTCTATACCCAAGCACCAACACCACTACCACCACTGACAACAACGACGACAGCCGTTTTCGATGTCGATGCATTTGCAAAAAATACATGTTGTATAAGTAAACAACAGCAAACAAAAGTGGAGCTTTTCATTTGTATGAATTGCACACACATCTGTATGTACCCCCCGTCGTTGTCGGCGGCTGAACCGAGGCCTCTCCCACACCCGCCACCCCTTTTTTATGTACTGCCATGTTCGTGAGTATCGAACGATTTTCATGTTTTTTTTTTTTTTGGTTTAACAAAAAGGTGCATTTGTTGTTTATCAACAACAACAAATGATACACAACGAAACACCAAAACCAACAGTAGGAGCAACAAATATACGATGCTGATTTATATAAACGACCAAACGAGTCAGTCTGCCTTTATGAACATACTAAAAAAAACACACACACACACACAGAAAGCAACAGGAAAATTGTCACAAAAATCACATTTTTTATTTATTTTTATTGCTCATAAATTGCGTGTTACGAATATTCATAAGGGGTAGATTATAATCGTGGGGGACATCTTCCTGATTACCGATATATATATTTTTCAGACAGGTACGATACATTTTATATTTTTTTTCAACAAATGCTATCCGATAACAAAACTAAAACAATACTTGTGGAGCCGCTACGTTCATGAAACGAAAATCCAAATTCTGGCTTTACAGGGGTTTGCACCGTAATATTTTTGCACCTTTTTTGGACTCTGATCGTTATCGGAGTTGAAATTATTCCAGGCGAAGTCTCAGTTTTTAAACTTGTCGCTGTTAATCGTAAAGCAAATCAGAGTCCTAGGATCCCTAGTGTGGTCCTTACGACGATCAATCTTCCAACGAACTTAATTTCCCTTCTATACATTCCTATAGAAGAAAATTTACTGTATACACATTTGTGTTTTTCCCATTCCACATTTCTACAGATACATCGCAATTATTATTAGTTCAGTTTTCTACAAATGTATGTAGACAAACGTAACTACAAACATATGTGACAATGTTTTCAAAATTACAAACAAAATAAGTAAATTTACTATAGGTATGTATGTACATTGTAAATATACATTCATATACATTTTATAGATATTCTATTTTTATCTCACAAGACAGCAAAAAAAAAGAAAAGAAAAACAAACATCAGAGACCGGCAAAATGGGTGTGTTGTAAATTGCACAAGCATTTTGCCGGTTGTAATTTGTTTGAATCGAATTTTTAACAACGTAATAAACACAGACGGCCGGCATTTCGTCGTTTTTGCAAAAAAAAAAAATAATGCAAATCAAGCAGATAGAGAGAGAAAAATAAACAATCTACAGAATTATCAAATAAAAAAAATAACAAAACAAAAATACGCAAAACTTGTTTGCACTTCGAAATGCCAGCGCCGAATCGGCCAAACAAACATTACTTTCAAATTTCCAAAAACTGTTTTTAATTAAGGCAAATTACCGGCACGAGTAAGCCGAAATAAAGGAAAACGAATTAAATAATATTGAAAGTGTTATGTCCAAATGGCCGGCAATTAATTGTCTAAATGCAGCAAAAACAACTTGTGTTGAAAAAAATATAAAAGTTACGTAAGATCTGTGAAGAGAAACGTTTTTGTTTTGCCGGCACTTTTTGTTTTGTCTGGCTGTTGTTTTCGTCTATTCTACTATTGAACATTTTGTTGATGGTTCTCCGCCACATTGGACACGGGCAGTTGTTTAACACGTTGAGGGGTTTGTCCGATATTAATTCCATCTTGTCTTGTTATTAAAGGCCTTACGGCGGACAATTTAGAAAAAATTACAAAATGTATAAAGTCGATTTCCGGTTAACTGAGTCCGGTCCGAGTCTGAAAATTAAGCCAATTTGTTTTAGTTATCCGTGTTTTTCTCTCTAAAGCCAAATTCTTGTTTTCATACGGACTTAGGAAATTGCGAAAATCAGCACCTTTTCTAACCTGTAAAATATTTTTACTCATTTGTAACATTTGTGGATTATTTTTATTTGGTCTTTTAATTTTTTTTACATCAAGTCGAGAATATGATGTCGTGTAAATGACCGCCGCCACAGTTGATTGTCACATTAGGGGCCAATCGCAAAATTTATAGCAGTTTCTGATAGGAGGATTACTTTTGCGCCACCTGTTATATGAAATCGAATATTGTGAAAGGTGAGGTGTTATTGTGTGTGAAAGAAAAGTGGTATTTTTTCAGATAAATGATCGAATGTTTATTTCATAATAAAGAGGAAGGTATGCCGTCAATAATGAAAAGAAATATCAGCCAAATGACCACGCTTACAGGACCATATCCTTTTCATGAAATTGTACATGACCAAATCGCAAAGTGGCTGCCCGCACGAATTCTATCTTTGAGGTCTTGAATCGATGCTGGGCTGTTGGCGTAGACCTTAACTTTCACGTGGCCCCAAAGGAAGTCGTCGCAAGGTGCTAAATCACAAGATCTCGGTGGCAAATTTTACCATTTTTGTAGTGAATTTTAATAATTGCAATGCATTGTTGAAGCTTGTATCGTTCCATTTTTAGTAATGGCGTAGTTTCTACTTGTTAAATGTCAAAGAATAAACGCTTCAAAAGTTATAGCTAGCGAAATACCGGGTGATTTAAAAAACACCTCTTGTTTTAGTTTATAAACACCCCCTGGTTAGGCGATGTGTAATCAAAGCACATACTTTGAAAGCTCTCAATATAGTATCGAGAATATCAAAGAGAGGAAGGTCGAAATAAAAATTAAAAATGGAACAGCAAAAATCAGAACTTCACAACAAATCATTCAAAACAATTTTTATTTTCTTGCGATTTATGCAATTTACTGAATTGTTAATCACAAACTAGTGACCGCAAGGTAATGCAAATCCATTCTTCCCGTTTACTCTAAATTAAATCGATTACATAAAACAATTTCGAGCTTTATGATACCATAGTATACCATTATGGCCAGAACGGGTTAATTGGGTTATTTATGATATAAGTTATGACTTGTTTTGTTTTTATTTAAAGAACTGTGTGCGAGAATTTAGCTACGACGCAATACAAGTATTTTTGCTGCTTTCGTTTTCTTTTATGTTTGTTTTTCTGTTTTTTTTTTGGTTTTCTTGTTTTGTTATTTATTTTCTGCGAATATTAAAGAAAACAACGAAAATAAAAGTTGCCGGTTTATGATTATCTGGTGTTGTTTATTTACAACAACTTTTAGTATTCGAAAAAAAAAAAAAATGCGACAAGAGTACATACCCTACCCTGGAAGTGGATTTGATTTTGTAGGCAATTAGCAAAGTGAAAAATTAAAAAAAAAAAAGCCAACCAGTCAACACCAACATATTTGATATTGTTATTCAAAAATAGGCAACATAGTAAATAATTCATGAAATCAACATAACAAAACGTAAAAAAAATAACAACATTTTTATTTTGCATTCACAACGTAGCACGTATTTAAAAGAAAATCCGATAAACATACATACGTATGTATGTCTGTTTGTATCGAGAAAACAAAAAAAAAAAAAACAAATAGAATATATAAAATAAAAATCAAATTGAGGTCACTTGAATTATGTTTATGAAACACCAAATAAAATGCTTTTCAAATGCCAAACTAATGCGTCGTAGTTTTGAGATAAAAAAAAACTAGAATTTAATCAGCAGGTTTCGTTTTTTTATTATTATTCGAATTAAATTGCAGCATTTATTGTTATCAAAATAATTTAGACGGAATGATTTTGGAAAATAATAAAATGTGTGATAGTAAAGGAAATAACATTTAAAACAATCGCAGAATACAACATTTTGTTCATTTTATGATCAAGGAAAAAGTAAACTGGAAAAATCTGAAACGGCTTAAAACCGGCGCTTGTTATGAAAATATATGTGGTAGATAATCCTACAGGGCCTAACAACGCAAGATGCTCAAATTTCATAGAACTGCATTTCTAGACAAATAACATTATTTGTATGATGAATTTAATTTCCCCCAGAATGGGAATTACATTTCCTAAATACGGCAAATACCATTTTGGTTCATATGTTAATTTCATTTCATTAAACATTTTTTTTTTATCAAAACTCCAAACAAAACAATATTCATCCAACCGACGACCTGGTAGTACAACTTTCTCAAATTGTACAACCAATTGTAACGTGTGAGACATAACTTTTGAAAATTAACATATCTATCTATATATATAAAAATGGATGTGTGTATGTATGTAACGTATGGACTCGAAAACGGCTAGACCGATTTTGATGAAATTTTCAGGGAATATTCCGAATAACCCCGCGAGTAACATAGGCTACACATTGTTTGGATTTATCTACATTTAGGGGGTGAAAATGGCAAAAGGGATAAAAACTCCCCTTTCCTATATAAATATGTATACTACAACACTAATGTTTGCTTAGGGCCAGCAACGCGGACCGGGTCAGCTAGTATAAAATAAAAATCAAATTAAGGTATATTTGGATCACGACAATCACATCTTCAACTCCTCTTGTCCAATGTTAATTAATTTAAACCAACTTATGCACTAAGGTTGACTTACAAATCAACACAACAATTCAAAAAATTGTTAACATGTGAACAAGCTCTCAGCTCAAGAAAAACAGCGGCAAATATTGTTTTTCGTTATTAACATATGACTTTTGGTATTGACAACAACAAAAGCAGCTGTTGGCCTTAAATATTGTCGTGTTAATTATAAAACAAATTATTTTTAATAATGTTAAAAAAAAAACTTTTAAATTGTATGCGTGTCTTAACACTTGATTGTAAGCCTACACTCGTATATGTTGAAGACCATTTCGCTATAAATATTGCACCGACTTCTTTGAGCTGTATCAGCGTCGAGACGTGTTGTATTCCAGTAATAACCGAACAGATGTCTGTCATTGCTAAATGAAAAATCAACAATATTTGTTGTATCTGTATTACAAAGTAATAAATAAACTGTGTTCAATTACTCATATCAACAACTTTTCTGATTGATACGTGTAATGAATGATAAGCTTGTATAAACACGATGAAGATAACAGCAAAAAATGCAACCAGATGTTATCGTTATCAGCAAAAGTTATAAACAGTTCGACTGGGGCACAATACCGAGTCTCGACATACAAACTCGCAACGACAGATAACCGGAGCAAGGAAATAAGCACAATAAAAATCAATTCTAATTTGAGATCACACTTCACAAAAAACTTTCGATTTCTGATGTCATATGGTAAAATCAAGAATTATATTAAGTTAGACTTACCTAGAGGGCATGTTACTTAATATCTTATCAGTTATAAAGCCAGAACGATTGCAGCGCTCCACAAAACGATCAAGTATTATATAAGCCAATGGCACATCCAAAACAATGTCAGCCATATCATCAAAAACTCGTAGGAAACCCTGTCAAGTAGAATAAAGGGGAAAGTAAAACATGTTTAATTTTTTTAAATTTAAAATTTTAATTTATTTAATCAAACTGAGCCCATAAGAACTAAAATCTAATCATAATTGTCGATTAGGACTTCGTTAACCAGACATGTTAAAAATGGTCGTAAATCATTTTAGAAAAACAACGTACCTGTTCCATGCCAGCTGGAAGTACCAAACAAGCTTTATCCAATGATGCCAACAATGCACACATTGCCTCCTCTGTTGTCTGCGACAATGATTCCATGGTCATAACGACAGTCTCGTAGACCAGTTCATGATGGAAATGTGGCACCTCTAATGCCCGGAGGCAACGGTGAGCCTCTTGTATATCACGTGATGACAAATACTCTTTCAATAGCAAAGTCATTTGCTTGGTAATGGTCTTGACGGGTCGCAATGGACCGCCCATGCCCCAGACATTGTCCAAGTGGGCCCAACCCTGTTTCATGTGCAATAAGGTGTCGGCGCGACGTATAGAAGTCATAGAATACTCGTTGATTTCGTCATGTTCCGATGGTTTAGTAATAAATTTCGGTGGCAGACAGTCATCGGCTACAGCACGTGCCAAAAAGTTACCTATAGAGAGGAAAAGAAAATGAAAACTCACGTTCAATTGGCGGCACATGTTTTTTTCTTCTTCTCAATCTTTGCATTAAATCCTTCTATTTACCCAATATAGTTGGTGCATCCGGTGTATCCAATGTTAGATCGGGCAAATTTCCCAATAGTATCTCAAAACCCTTCTCAATATCTTTGGCTGTTATAACACGGCCGTATAAATCGGAAATCAATACCGATGTCATTTCCCGCTGTGAATCCTTGTGATCCATGGCAATCTCAACTATAACACTAGTAACATATGGACGCAAGAGACCCGTTAGAATCTCATCGAAATTAACAGCCACTTCATGGGTATCACCATGCTCATAGTATTCCAAGACAATAGGCTCGGCCAATTTGAAAAATTCCTCTGGAGTTAGCTCGGGAATGACTTCGCTTAATACAATATTTTGATCATTCGACTCACTGTCGTAGTTGGGATCATTTTCATCTTCATAAAGCTCTTCCAATGCCTCGGAGCCGGGCAGGCCCCAAACACCTTTACCGCCAGCACCACCCTTCTTGGGCAACCCACGGTCGTAGCGGTCATAGCCGGAGCGTGAGCGGCGACTATTCTTCCAGCGACGTTGAGGTACAACATAATCTTTGGCATTGCCATTCATTGCAGCAGGCAGCCCACCAACGGCGCCATTGCTTTCACCGCGACTATTCTGTCGCTGTATAAGACGTTTAGCTTTGCGCTTGATACGTCCATCGTGGCTATCGACACTACGCGGTTTCTTCATAATGCCATTCTGACCTTTCGGTGAGCCCGACGAGGTGCCGTTTAGTTCGACAGCCTTGATCTCACCATTCAGCTCACGTTCTACAGAGCTTTCGCGTGACCCTGCACTGGCATAGCCATTTTGACGAATAGTTTCAACTTCCATGATGATGTTTGTTTGTTTCTTTTATCGGATGGTATGAGATTTCTCTTGATTGAGGTGGTGGGTGTTGTTTTATAGAATGAATTAATGGCAAAATTGTACTTGTTATCACAGGTGCGCGTTTTTTTTTTGCTGTGAGGAAGCTAAGAATGCGAGCGTTTGTGATTGTTTTCTTTTTTTGGGTGGAGTTTTCGTTAAAACACTTGAATAGGTGTAGCTTGGCAAAACGAGGATTATTTTGACACAAGCTTTTCGTAAGGCTTTAGTCTTTTGGCTGGAATGATTTGTGGTTCAGGCAAATTAGTAGTCCAGCTTTGTAATCTGAAAAGAAACAACAAAAAGAGTAAACAATTAATAAAAAAATTCAAACTTGTTGACTTTCGAGGAAAATAATTTTCAGAATTTGTATCCATAATAGAGTATAAATACAATAAGGGTATAAGACTGCTTATTTACATACGAACGTAAAGCTATTCAATCTACAATTGAAGTTGTTTTTAGTTTCAAGAACGATTTTTCAAGAATTTATGAAACTACCCGAAGGTCCCCCTCAACAAACAAATTGCATGATATGGATCACGAGTTCTATAAACGCACACATACATGCCTACATATGTAGATTTCATGTAAACTCAAGTCTCGATTCAGAGTTTATAGCCCCCATCGTACGGACTGACTGACTAGCTGGCAGGCAGGCTGAATAGTCTAAGGCAATCGTGTTGTGCTGCACAGTGCGGTGAAAGACCGCTCCATTGTCATTTGTTGGGCCCGACGCATAGCATTTGTTGATTGTTATGCGCGCTTGTAATTCTATTTGAAAAGAACTAGTGTAGTTTGTAGCGTAGTTAGTGGATACATGCTGTTGTTGGACTCCAACAGCAGCCACAATTGTAATTGTGGGGATTATTATGTTTTCGACGACGTGTAGTTCGTCGCGGTCTTCGATGTCTTTGTCGGTCGGTGTCGAAAGAGAGAGAGAGAGAGAGATGATGTGGTGGATTTATAGACACTCGCAGCAACTCAAGTTGAATTACCTTTTTCTCTGCTAAAAGTGCAATGAAATTTATTTAGTTCTTGCAACAGCGACGCGAATTCTTTGTTGTCAGCCGTTGTTGTTTGTTGTTCTGAATAGTTCTGCAATAGTTTACGTTATGTTTTAATTACAATGTTTTTGTTGTTGTGTTCTTCTAAGTTTAGAAAAGTCATTACATATACACGTAACCATATAAAAATGCTCAAGTGTGAATGATACATAAAAACAATAAAAAAAACAATTTGCAGAAGGTGATTGATTCAATTAGAGGTTATAATTTTAATTGGCAATTACAAACTATGGCTTTTAACGAAATCTTAATATATTTTATATTTTAAGTTCTATATTTTTATTTAAACAAGTATTTTATATATACAGTAGTATTTCCACAATCTGAGAATCCATGGTTTTAACGGCTCAAAATAAACGGAAAACGGTTAACGTCTTTACGGGTCAACCTCAAAATTTCAAACAAAAGTTTTTTCAACAAGTTCCTGGAACTAGTAAGCTACTGTATACCTCTCTCGTTGACCACTTTACGGTGCGAGCCAATGACAATGTTGCCGTATTTTCAAATACCACGTCACAATCGATTTATTGCGCGCCAATTTCTAATATCGTGTTGTAAACTGTATCGACGATGTCAATTGGTCACCTTGGCTCAGATATGCTTTTCGATCGGGTTACATTCAATAACGACTAAGGCTATTAAGGCGAATATAGAGTCAGACGCCAAAACAAAGCCGTGGGAAATTGGATGAACTGTATGCGCTACGGCCACATATTGCCTGTTTCATAAATTATGGGCAAATTTGTGGTATCAAATACACCAATAACACAGTACGACAAAATCAATTTTTTTTGAGTACACATGAGAAATGTTAACAGAATATGAAAATAGGCGTAAAATAAAGAAATACGTGTCTCGGCGTTTTGCTGTAGCACGTCAGAATTTTGAGAAAATCGATTTTAAAGATTCGAGGGACCGTGGAGGTTCACTTGTAACGTAGTACTATTATAAAAAGTTCTATAAAAATAGAATGGTTGAACCGATTTAAGAGCTTGAGCCAGTTTTGAAAAGGGAATTAAATTTGGATTTGTTTTTATTAAAAAATAATTTGTTTTTATTAAATAATTTTCATGTAAAATTAAAAAATATCCAAAAATGTAATGTAATTCAATGTAATGTAAATGTAATGTAAAAATACAAAAATTAATATCCAAAAATGTAATGTAATTCAATGTAAGGTAAATGTAATGTAAAAATAAAAAAATTAATATGATATCTTAACTATTATTTTGTGTCAAAAATGTTGGTCGTTTAGTTTTTCGTGTGTAAACTTCAGGTTTTGTATCACGGCATAAATCATGTATCAAGTCATGTCTTTTCCTTTGAAACGATTTTCTATTGTAACAGTATCTTACAAGTGAACCTCCACGATCCTTCGAATCTTTAAAATCGATTTTCTCAAAATTCTGACGTGCTACAGCAAATCGCCGAGACACGTATTTCTTTATTTTAAGCCTATTTTCATATTCTGTTAACATTTCTCATGTGTACCAACCACTGTCGTACTGTGTAATAAGCCGAAATTATTTTTTATTATTTAAAAAACACTTTTTTTTTTTCAAATAACAGTCTAACCTCGCTAGAATATACCTCAATATAACGATTACCTCAATTTAACGATTTTTTTAAATCCGCTACAAAGCTCCATAAGATATAATGCAAAATAAAACTCTCTATTGCGAATACGTTTGTCAAAAACCTCGTTATAACGAATTTTCATCCATTGCAGTGAAACAGACACACACAAAATTATTATAATTGGGCTCAGACAAAGTTTTATAAGCTTTTCGATAGACAATCATTGTTGTTTGATGCTTAGTGAAATAAGCACTGATAGTTGTCGTTGCTGTTAGTTTTAAAGTTGTAATGGCAGAGAAAAAAAAGAGATGTTTCAAATTGCTTAAATTTATTAGCGGAAATCGAACGAACCTCATTTTAACGAATTACTCGATATAACGAACCTCATTTTAACGAATTACTCGATGCAACGTTAGAATATATTTCAAAAGGGTAAACGAGTCAGCTGTTGTTTCATATTGGTGGCTCTTGTTAAGTTTTGAAAGATCTTAGTGGTCACATTTCGCAAACTTTTGTTTGCTGGAAATAAAATTAGATTTGTCCGAAATTAGCTGATTTGTTGTTTGCCAGAATGCTTTTGTCAGATTGCGGCAAAAAATATTTTACGATTTTTGCAAAAAAAAAATCTTATTTGTAAAGTTGCAAAGTGGAAAATTACAGCTGGAAACTATTTTGACGTTCTCAACAGAATACGAACCTGGGTTTTGCTGTGTGACAGTTACACACACACACTATCAATCACACTTATAAAATATTAATTACTGTGATTTGTTAATAAAATTTTAATAAAATGCTTTCTAATACAAAATTAACATTTTCTCAAAATGTGCTTGATTTGAATTTTTTTATTCATCGATTTTTAATTAGCGCCGCCATTTTTTTTGTAAAAAGTTATGTTTTGAAATTCGGTTGCGGATTTTTATGAAATCAAATTTTTCACCGTGTCCTGTTCTTTTAAACGGCCGGTGGCGACAAGTGGGTTAAATGAGTAATATTAAAATTACCCATTAAAATTTAAACATCCAAGGAAACTACATTTCATTTTTATTTATTTTTTTTACTTTATAAAACCAGTTTTCTTAATCTAGTTGTCACAATATTTTACAGAGTTATAGTTGTTTACATAATTTACAGATTGCATTTAATTTTTATTCTTTAATATTACTTATTCAGAGGAAAGTAGGATTTTTAATAAACCTCTCGTTTTTCACCTTTGATTTTGAGTACAAGTTAAAAATATAGTCACTAGTAATTCATCTTACACACAGTCCTATCAGGCGATAACTTTATGAATATTTTTTTTAAAGACTGACAACACTTTATTTTTTTTAGCAAACAATATTCTGAACAAAATTACATTTTGGAAATTGTTATAAATATTTGCTTTTTATTCAGCTAAATTGCGTCTTGATTCCATGTAACAAACATGTTGTCTGCGCACTTTCGGTATTAGCCCACAGCAACAACGGCGACAAGGATAATAACAAAAACATGAGCATCGTCGTGTTGTTGTTGTACATATTTACATTTGTTGTGTTAGAAAACTTTTGCCGGTGGTGTTGCGTCGCCGTTATGTGGTACGAATGAGATACATATGTACATACGATTTCTGAAATTGCACTCCTCTCGCCATTCTACTTTTTTTCCGGCAAACCCGGTGTTGCTGCAAAACGGCAGCATCTATGTCGGTCGTCCTGTACATAACAGAAGTACACTTTACTGTACCGTACATCGGCAGCAAACAATACATGCATATTGAAAGGAAACTCCCTTTTGGAAATTTCAAGGTCATGCGCCATGATAATGGCTACAGCGCAGCGCAATGTTGTTGCCGTTATTCCTTCCCTTCATATGTACATGTCTGTCTGTCAGTCTGGATGTTATGAGATTTTGTTTTTGGGAATTTGAGCGGTGTGAGGAATAAGAGCTTAGAAATACATAAAGTTGAATAAATGGTTCAAATACGTTCATGTACCAACATTCTAAAAGTAGGTAAATGGAAAATTATGGTGATAATACAAGTTTTGAAGGACTGCCCTAACTATTTTTTTTAAATTCACCTAGCTATGACTGAGTGCAAGCTCAGACCCATTTTGGTATTCTTGGAGGGCGATTTTATCTTTAAGAAAAAAAAACTTAAAATTGCAGTAGAATTTAAAGTTTTCTAATGAAAATTCAAACTAATAAAAGATTTACACTAAAACATCAAAATAGAAAATGGAAAACTGAAAAGTTAAAAAATAACACTGGATTTTGAATTAAAATTTAAGAAATCGTCTATATAGAAATCGCTCGTTTACTTCAATAGTGTCACAACTCAAAGCACGATTTATTAGGAGAGCCGTTCAAAGTATTAAATTACGCCTTACTTAGAAAATATAGGCAAAAACTCATACCCTGATGAGTTTGTTTAATGCACGCAGAACAAAAGTCATCGTATGTAGGAGAAATACAGCCTTTTTCTTGAGCAACTAATTAAAAAGTGAATTTTGAATTGTGACACTATTGAAGTATTATCAAAGATAAGTATTAACAGTCGGTCCCGTATAACTTTGAATCCGCTTAACTGAAAATATCAGATAACCGAAACCGATTCACAAATCACTTCGATTAACTGAAAATATTCAGCGAGTTTGTCCCAGTTAGGTTATCTGATTTGTTTTTTATTACGTATTATGATAAACACGAAATGTCATAAGTTCGTAGGAAAACAGTCCCGAATTACGCTAAAATAACTGAAACAAATTGGCTGCATTTTCAGTTAAGTCTCAGACTTACACACGGGTACTGCCAGACCTTTTTCGATTTTAATTGCAATTGAAAAACATTCATAATTTATCTAGTCTCGAAACTTTCCCTGATTTTAAACAACAACATCATTATATACGACGGGAAACGATCGACATACGGTAAAATGTTTTTTATTTTTTCAATATTTCGTTCTTCTTTGAAGAGTACGATAACTTCCGATGAAGTAGAAACACCTATGCTCTATTGTGTGTTTTATTTATTTCTTATTGTTGTTGATAATATTTCTCTTAACATTCCATGAAGGAACAGACTGGGACCTATCAAATTAGTGAGTTGTGTACGATATAACCCATAGAAACTCAATTTTTTCTGTAATAAACATCCATACTACCCAGTGCACTACCCCAACTTCCAAATCCTTTTTATATAAAAAAAATTGAATCCGAATTTGAATTTTATATGGAATTTCAAATAAACTCCATTTTGTAAGTTAAAACTTTCCGCTAAGTCAACCTAAGTCAATTCTCAAATCTATTTACATTCCAAAATCCATGAAGACGGTGTCTCCCACCCAGGCTACTAATCAAGAAGAGGAAGGCAACCATATGAAACCTGTTTCCACCCATTCCTCCTTCCCAACCAAAAAATTATATACGAAAACAATCACCATTATCATTGTTTACTCAGAATTTATTTAATATGGCTTACGTGATTATTTGATCTTTCTGAGGCCGGTTAAGCTCGTGTTGTTATGTACAAACATTGTATACGTATGTATTTACATATGAACAAAACAACTATGTAGTATATTATTTATTATGTGCGCGTGGTATGTACACACAAGACATTTTAGTTTTTTTTTTGGATGAAGTAAATAATTTGTTTTTGTTTTTTTTTGTTACACACAAATTGGTACAGAAAATAGAACAAGTGGAGTCGTCTATACAGTGAACTGCCAAAATAAAATGATAGCCTTTTGGTTGTACGGCGTAATGTTTCAGTTTTGAATCGATTTTTCGGAAAGGAAAATAAAAGAAACCAAAACCAAGCAATTAGGCTCATCTGCGGCCTCGCCAAGGTTAATTAATGATTCTTTACGTGTCCTGTTTATTTCGCCCATTACGAAGAATTCAAATCGATTTGCATATTTCCAAATGTTGAAAACCTGATAGCCTTCAATTTCAAGTAATATTATTAAATTTAATTTAATGTCCAATATTTTGTGTCGACCTTTTTCAGTTATACTGAATTTAGAATTTTTTAATGAGTTTTAAGAGTCTACAAATAAACATTAAAATTAATGTTATTTATTTTAGTTGAGATATAAACTAAGGAGTAAAAAGAAAATAACGTAAAACAAAGTCCACAAAAATCCGCTTCTTTCGGACATTTCCAAAATATTCTCATATTCTTAAAAATACGCCAACGGCAAAAACTTTTCGGAAACGTAGTAGCGATGCGCCTCATAACTCAGTGGTGGATTAAAAAAATCAAAGTTTTTTCGTTTTACCAGGTAACAAGGGAACACTTTGAAGTGAAAAACGCATTTTGTTATTGTAAAATAAAAAACATTTTGTACAGAAATAATGTTCAAAATTTCAATAGAATCGGTGCAGTAGTTATGAAATTATGAGGGACACCGACAAAAACATGAGTTGTGGATACTGAGTTAGTTTCGCTCTCAAGCTTTCATTTCATTTTTTTCATTTATTTGCACAGATTTTGTAATTTAAAGCCTCACGGCCAATTATTAAAAATTACAATAAAAACTACTCCACAATTCAAAAAATTATTTAAGGTATTACATTAATAATATAAAAATAAATATGGGTGAATAATCTGAAATGACTCCGACGAAAATAATTCGCAAACTAAAATAGAAGTAGAGTTTCTTCGAGAACCTTCGAAGAGAACAATACTTCAGCGCGAGAGAAACACTACAAATTGAACGTTACCTTTTTTTAAGCAGAAAACCACACCAGGCACGGGACTGAGAGAAAATGTTCCGGACAAAAGTCAATGATTTTTATAATTTCTTAAAATTAATTTAATTAAATCAAAAAAAGAGTATATGTGACTTGAAGTAATAGTGCATAAATTCATTTAAATGCAATTACAGATTTTTAATATTTACATACATAATAAGTACGGTTTATTTTGCTGCGTCGGTTTTGGACACGCCACGGGACTGAGACTACATGTACTGTTTTCTTGTTTTCGATATTAACAAATTAAAAATTTTAAAAACTAATACGTGGGTTATTTTAACAAATATAATAAGCTGCTTAAGCGCCCCGGTAGGCGAGTTGGTAGCGTGCTTGCCTATCAGCGTGGGGGTTGTGGGTTCGATTCCCACCAGAGGCTTTGGTCTGTCGTTGCAAAAAAATCTAAAAAAACATATGGTCTGTGTCACCCGGTTTACCCTTGGACCCAAAAATTAGAATATAAATTTACTTTGTATTGTAATTAATAATAAATAAATAAAAAAAAATAATAAGCTGCTTAGAACATATTTATAAAAAAAAATTAGTTAATACAACACAATTTTAAACAGCCGGACACAGAAAGGAGTCATTTAAGATTATTCACCCATATACTTCTTAAGTAAAAATTGGAAATTATTTCAATTATTTCGCACAATATTATTTAACCCACCCTAGAACACTAAACCCGGCCTGTGAAGTGATTCGAATTTTGTTTCTCCTTAAAAAGAAATGAAAAATGTGTTGCTTTTAATGGACATTTTCTTACCAAAAATTTAAACAAATCGCTTTTATTATCTTATTAAATAATTGTAATCAACATGATAAGTCTTTTCTAATAAAAATATTAGTTTAAAATCTAAATTTTTTTACTTTCTAAAAAAATAGTCTCACAGGCAAGGTTTAGTATTTAAGTGTAAAAAAACAGGTTTAGTGTTCTAGGGTTAAACGTAAAAGTTTAAAAAGAGATTTGCTTGGTTTTGAGTTACGGCTGAAGCTTTTTCTGTGGATGGTCCGTAAGAAAGCCTAGACTTTTATAAGTCTTTCACTGAGCGTACGACTTTAAATTAGAATTTAAGATTAAATGATTTGGCTTAAATAGGAGCTCGTGGCCTGATATCGCTTCAAATAATTGTGTTAATTCTCTAAATATTATTGCTCATAAAACACCAGAGGTTATGCTAATAGATTGAATTTCCGTCTACCAACTCCTCCCTCTACTTACATTTCAAACCCTATCTGGTTGGTTATGCTTATCGGGAGCTTGAAGTTCGCTCTAATTTAGCACATCGCAATGTTTTTGACAACTAAATTGGAACACGTTGGCAACTTTCTGGTAGGCTACCGTATGTATCAACTATTATACATAAATATTTTGTTGTTGTCTTTTGGTTTTGTTATGTTCTTGTTTTGGTCTTTTTGTGATTTGTAGGTCTGTGTGTTGTCTGGTTTCTGAATGGAATCATCCCATACTATACATACCTACATAGTATGTATATATAGTCTGTATTACGTGTGTTAAGGTTCGTTTGTTTTTGTTATGGTATTTTGTGCTGGCCTCCTCGAATTTGTGTGATAAATGCAGAATAATAAAAACAACCAACAGCAGCAACCCGACCGAGCCGGCGACGACGAAAACAGGCGACGTTTGCGGCGGCAAATGACGGTGAGCAGAACTGCCGAAAATGTTCGAAAATAACACACAAAATTTATTTGCGACGCAATTTCTGTCGAGATACTATTGAGAAAAAAACAAAACAAAAAAACAGAATTGAAAACAGCAGCCAACACCTCTTCAGACATAAACATTAAAAAATAAAACAGGAAGAAAACTACACATTTTTACGACCGACGAAATGTTTTCTAATCGCAATGCACTCGACATACACTTATTTACAATTCATCTCATCTCTTGTGCATCGAATTTGCTTTAATTTCATTTGTTCGCTGGCTGTTTGACTTCTCTTTCGAATCGAAGCGACCAAATTTGTTGTAAAGAAATTCATGTAATTTTCATTAAAAAAAAAAAATATATCAAAACAACGCATTTTCGTCGATACGCTGCAAAAAACGACGAGAAAAGAAAACACAACCACAAAAAATAAAACCTGAAACGACAACGATAATATTTTCAAGGTTAAACCGGGCAAAATAAACATTATGGGCAAGGCGAAATACAAAACAAAATCGAGGAGTGTGTAAAGAAAGAAAATAAAAGCAACACACACGTAAAGCTCCAGACATAAAAAATATGGGAATATGCACGAACATGCCTGGAGAAATGAAAGAAACTATAAAGCAAAGAAAATCCGTAAAACACAGCAAAACAAAAACTTAAACCGGTTACACATGTGAGAAAGGCAGTGAAAGAAATAAGGAGAAAACTGGTACATACATACATGTATACTGAGTTAAGTTCGATCGAGGCGAATCTTATGTATTCACCCTCCCGTCCGCACCACAGGAATTGCGTATTGATTTGGAAAGGAACATTACAACATTTAAAAAGAATTTTCATCAACTAAAAATACTTTTTAATCAATTTTTGTTTAAATTCGGTTTTTTTTTTTTTTTGGAAAAGTAATAAAGTGGAATAAAAGCCTTACAAATTGTTTAACTAAATACCACCGTATTCATACAAATTTAAAAACCCTTTAATAAGAAAAATGTATGAAAATACAAAAACAATTTCTACACAACAATTTCTTAACAAAGGGCTTAGATTTTAATTAAAAAGTTACAATTTTATTTCCAAGAATTTTTTAAAAATTCACGAAATATTTTCTCACCCTACATTTTCTAATTCTTTTTTTCGTTTTTGGGTCTCTTTTTTTGGATCAATAGGGCTTTTTTTTTGCCCCTTCTCATATCGATTTTCGTAATAAGTGGATTAGTCTGAAGGGGGTGTTTGATTTTTTTTGGGAGGTGGACTTACAACCGATAAAGAACACTTTAGACAATTATGTTTCTAGTTCTTATTTTATACAAAAAAAAAAACATCTTCAAAGCATTAAACTAAAATCTGTTGTCTTAAGTGTGCCCAAGTATGTTTTTAATTTAGGATAGATTAGGATAGCTGTTTAAAGTTTCAAAACCGCGCTGCAAAGCAGAAGTCGACCTCGGTTTAACGTTTTCGCCTTGTGCTGACACTGAATTTTATGTGACATTTGCGATTGCGATTTGAAATCACAGTATTGGTGTACCACAAATCGCACCAACTCACATTTTTGTGATTCGAAGTGTTTTTAAAGACCCCAGCCTTGTTGTGGGGTGATGAATCAATATTTCATCAATTGATATTGATGAAGACGTAATAATGCATACGATTTACGTTGAAACATGACCGAATTCAGCTTTGAAATTATTGTTGAGGGGCACACATTTGATGACAGTTTTTTTTTCGTAGGAAAATGTTCACTGAAAATCGAACCAGTTCAAAACATTAAAATGTCAGCTATGTTTCTTCAGTGAGTAAGTGAGTTTCTAACTAATTTGAGGAATTAACAGAAACGTAAGCAAACGGTTGAATACGTTCTAGATTATAACGAAAAACTTGCTGGAATTTCTAATACACAAAAAAAAAACATTAGCAATGAAAAGCACATTAAACGGAGACTTGTTGGAAATTTCCAGAACTTTAAAAGATGAATGGTTTGACATTAAACACAATCGAATGTTTTTGTATTTCTGTATTCAACATTTAGACAACACTGTCAATATTTACTCCACACAACGTAGACACATAATACATGGGATTTTCTGCTGTGCAATAAGAAAATACCCACTAATAGACTCTACCACCAGCAACGCCATTCCCTTTTAGAACCACTCCTTCTCCTAAACTATATGAACAACAGCCCCAACGCGTTATGTCTTCGCTGACTTATAAAGTTAATGTCGAAGTTTGTATCACAATGTGTCTTTTTGTTATTGTTGGATGGCAAAAGAGGAAAGTAAAGGCAAAAAGCGAACCAAACGAATGAATCCAAAGAGACTAAATATGTACAACAGATATTGTCCCCCATCTACATCAAACGTGATTAATTTATTTTTGAACATTTGTCCAGAGTATACGAGGAAATCAGCGACAACTCTTTTTGCTATTGGTCTTCTCTATGGAATGGATATTTGTTTTTCATTTTTTTGTTGTTGCTTTTATCGACGCGAGGGTAAAGAAAAACACCACAAAAATAATAATATAAAAAAATAAACAACAACAAAGACGACTGTGTATGTATACTCCATACACATATTAAAATGTTAATAAATTGATTACAAAGTAAAAAAAAAATACAGCTGTGTCTTCATAAGATTCTCTATTGGGGTGACATATCTGGATTTATATACGTATGTATAGGGTTATATATTTCGTGGTTTCAAAAGTATAGGGCTGGGATTCGACATCTGTCAAACTAAGTTGTTAAACATTTTTTTTTTATTTTTCAGTTGGAAGTCTGACATTGACGAAAATGGATCGCTTAACACAACCCGTAAAAATTATTAAAACCTACTACAAAAATGGTGATTCTGACACAGCCACATATAGTGCATTCAGAGGAGATTATGGTTTATGGTTATGAAGCACATTTCTCACTCGGTGGGTATGTTAATAAACAAAATTGTCGTATTTGGGGTTCTCAGAATCCACAAGTAATTGAAGAGAGGCCATTACATCCACAAAAAGTCACTCTTTGATCCGAAGGTGTGATTGGACCTTACTTCTTCGAAAACGACGAGGGAACGACTGTCACCGTCAATTCGGAGCGTTATGGCCGTATGATAACCGACTTTTTTTTAGCTGCTATTGAAGAATACGACTTGGAGAATATGTGGTTACAAGAAGACGGTGCCACCTGCCACACATCTCGAGCAAATATGGCTTTATTGCATGAGACATTTCCTGTCCGCGTAATTTCTCGTCGTGGCGACATCAACTGGCCACCAAGATCATGCGATTAGAATTTTTTGTGGGGCTACGCGGAAGAACTTGTTTATGCAGATAAACCTTTAACACTTGAGCACTTAAGAACCAACATTCCTCAAGTTATGGCGTGTTTTATTTATGTTTACTTTTAAAAAGCAAAGTGGATAACCCTTTATATAGAAAGCAAGTATATATACATACATATTTGTACGATCGGTCGATTTGAAAAAAATTTACACTCCCACAAACACAAACACTTGATTGTTTTTTTTTTTTCAAATGATCGCATTGTAAACAAGACGACAAAATTCAAAAAAACATATTTTCAAGAAAAATTATTCTAAAAATGTTAATTTCATTTATTTATATTCATTGCAATAACCGAGCCTTTTGGCCATATATGGTTACAAATCAATACAAATTCAATTCATACTAACATACAAGTAAATCTAAATTAGACCGTAATATGTACAAAATTGAATACTAATAAAAAAAATATAGGTACAAAATAATAAACCCTATTATTTTAAACCCTATTATCTACACTACTCTTAAGAGAACTTCTCAAAACCAAATTGACAAAAAAATAATAATAACAGGATTCATTCTAATCTTCATGCAATTGAGAAATTGCCACAAATCACACAAAATTTAAAGATTACACCCGTATTCATAAAGAATTAAAACAACTTTTTTAAGACAAAAATGGGTAGTTAGTAAATGCAGGCTGGTTCTAAGGCTATTGTCCCTTGACTATATAGGATTATTATGGCAGCCAGGACACTGTGATATTGAATGTAACGACACCACGAAGGATGAGCTAAAAGAATGCATATTGAGAATTTAGAATGCAGAAGGCCAAAATCCTAAAAAGATCACACGAGAAATGTAATACTAGAGTGGGTGGCAATGTATCAAAGGTCATTTGGCCTAGGTTATACATACCAAAAACAAATGTACAAGATGGGATTGGATGGAAGGAGTCTCAGACATGTAATACTGTTCAATCAGTACGAAGACCAGCGACAACAGCTCTTGACTGCTGCAGAAGGTGCCAGGCAGTGGAAGAGTTGGAGACAGTGAAACGTTTACTTTGTCTTTGTCCATGTTTGCAACGCCATCACAAAAATCAGGGTCGATGATCTACTAGACTGCATAAGGAGCATAAAATGACTGGTGGGTGCGGATACCTAATAGACCCACTAACCAGCGGATAACACACTATACTTTATTGCTATGTTTCCCATTTCTACTTTTCACACCTATAATTATGTGCTTTCTTCAAAATCGTTCCCATTAAATCTTAAAATTGAAGAAGGCAGTAGAGGTGCATTTTTGAATCCATACTAACCTAGCTTAGTCTAAAGATCGAAAGTAGCGCATCCTGTCAACCCAATTTCCAAGACCTTAATGACGTTTTCTGACTACATCCCACGAATGGATTGCTCGATGTTCACCTTAATGAGGGAAAACTATCAAGCAGCTCCTAAATATATTTGACCTTAAGAAGTGAATAAGTAATGCTTGTGGCAAACTCCGATATGAACGTAGTACTTCCTGCATCCCCTTTCCATGGCTTATCGATTCTGTATTTCTTCGAATACTATTTAGTCCTTAAGCAATATGGTTTTGTTTCTATAGAGGAAAGACTAATAAACAGAGCGACCATAACAAAATAAATAAATGAATACAATAATTATGAAAATGATCACCATTAAACTCTGAATAAACAAACAATTCTTGTCGCTCCTCAGTAATGGATACAAGACGAGGAAATCGATAAAATGGTATTTGTTTAATTTGTCGAATATTGCTGCCATTCAAGCCCGTTAAGGAAAATGTCTGGCAATATAAATATAATCGTCTATCATGAATATCATAATTTTCGAACATCAAATGGCTGTGAAGCAAGCAAACAAATAATTACTCGAATTAGACAACACAAACGATGAAATACAATGTGCAATGTACTTAGGTCGTCTGTAGGCGGTCTTGTGCACGAGAGGGATTCGCATATTTTTTTTTATTTTAATCGTGAATCCAAAACTTACTGTATTTTCTACTCTAGTTTCAAATGTATTATTACGATTTTAAATTTAAAGGCCTTATATTTATAGAAAATGTTGCGCGTGATAAGTTTTGTCTCAGTGAATGAATATGAATTCTTAAACCAAGTCCCAATTGAGTTCAATATTACCCTACTTTTTCTAACCAACCTCGTATCTTACAAATCTAATAACCATAGCAACATTTTAATCCAGATTATTTTCAGAATTTGTAATATTGTATGGCAAAATAACGATAAAGTCTAATTTATTATTTTCGACTTCATTGAAAAAAGGATTTCATATTAATCGATGTAGTAGTAGACCAAATCAGAGATACATACATACATATGCGTCTATACCCCGAAATGACATGGTGTCATATGTGACGACAGGTGGTTCAATAAATACCATTTGTTGTGGCATACTCAACAAAAATAATATTGAATTACTTTCAATGCAGCCATGGTAACAACAACAGATATTGTTTCGGTTGCATATGCATGGAGTAGCAATGCAAACAATAGACGAGGACACACGAGAATATAGCTAAACATCATTATAATAATAAATATCATGCCAAAGTTGGATACAGATGATGGGAAATTTTCCACTCTGTCTACAGAATATTTTGGTTTATTTTTATTCAGTGGCTTTTACTGATGGGTATTGATGTGTGTATGCATTGACAGAACTTTAGAATTTGCCATTAAGGTTCTGCCTCACGGTTTGTTAGTTTTAAAATAAATATCAGTTTCGTTTTCTTTTTTGTTGCAACGCCTAAAACGGAAATCATTGTCTGGTTTATCGACTCTTGTCATAGGTACCAATCAACTGCCACAGGCATTGGCTGAGGCGTTAAAACAAAATGTTATCAATGGCGGCTTCCACCAACAAACACTGTCACTCAATTCAATTACCATTTTTGTTCCTTATTTTTTGCATTTTATGCAGCAATATATTTTCATTTTCCACAGCGAGGTGTCCATCATCATATGCATAGTACGAGTATGACTGCATATACATATCGCTCATTTACTTCAATAGTGTCACAATTCAAAATTCACTTTTTATTTTTCTGCTCAAGAAAGAGCTATAAATCTCTTATTTGAGTTGAATTTTGTTCTGCGTGTATTATAAATACATACGCCAGGGCTGTAGTTTATTCGGGAAACCTATGAGTTTTGTTCTCATATTTGCTAAGTACGACGCAATTGAAAACTTTCTACGGCTCTCCTGAAAAAATTGTATTTTGAGTTGTGACACTATTGAAGTAAATGAGAGATATGTATGTATATAGATAGAGCGTAGTCTGTCCGGGGGCAGTCAGATTTGGCGTTTTATCGCCGAAAGTGGTGAGTTTTCAACGCATTTGCCGCAATTTGGCGATTTTCATGACTTATTACTATTTTGGCGAATTTTATAGAAATAGTCAGCACATACTATTCTCATCAAAGTTATCGAATTAGGTTTACATCAATGCACACAATGAAGATATGGTGAAAAGATTTAACAAAGATTTTAAAGATTTAATTTAAAGGAGTGGTCTGGCAACTCTGAAATGAATAACTAAACAAAAAGTTTTGTTCCCGGAAATTTTTCGTAAAATTAATAAATTAAATAAATTCAAGTAGTTCTGACTTCAAAAATTGATAAAGTCGAAACTTGGTAGATGCGTGATTTGGATTAATTGATAACTCGGCTGCATTTGACCGTTTTTTGCAATTATTATTGTCTGCAAGAGGTATCAATTGCAATATTCCGCCATTGTCTCTGTTCGCTGTGCTGTGCTTTGTTGTGATTTGCTGTGGATGGTGCGAGTTGCTGATGAATGATAATTGAAACAGTCACAGCTGTTAATTGGAACATACATACATAAGTATTATTCCCAAATACATCTGATCATCCCTTGACCATCTGATCATTGGTGGTTAAATTGGTTACTGCTGCTGCTTGTGTTGTTGTTGCTGTATGACTTGTTTCTTGTGTGTGCAGAGCTGTAAAAGTCTCAAAAGATGTCTGCGACTGACGGTGTTTATACTTGTCCCAAATGCAATAAAAAGGTCCAGGATAGCCAGCGGAGCATCGGATGCAGTATTTGTGATGCTTTTTATCACATAGCTTGTCTTAAAGTTACAAGAACTCAACATGATTTTCTGTATAAAAACAAGATGTTCAAATTTGAGTGCCATGGATGTGAAAAAAAGATGGCTGTCGCTGCTAATGCTTCTGCTGCTACCACTACCGCTTCTGCCGCTGATTTCGTTGCCGCTTCTTCTGCAAATGTTAATAGTCGAAGTGCCACAATGGATGATAATGATCTGAGTGTTGTCGCACCTACGGATATGTGTGAAGACCTCAGAAAATGTTTCCAGGAGCTGTCTTCATCGCTTGAGCGGCAACAAGATACTTATCGGCTCCAGCTAGAGAAACAATTGCAAAGTGGAATGCAGCTGTTGAAATCAAAAGTAGATGAAATAATTCAGACTGTGCAAATGGAGTTCAGAACCAAAATGAAGCAGTTGGAAGGTGAAGTCAAGAATTGTTTCAATGTAGTGAATGCATTTGACAAAACTCTAAACGACACTGTGCAAGACCTAGAAGCTCAAAATAATATACTTCAAAGACGATTAAATAGAGCTGATATTATAATCAGTGGTTTACCAGCGGGCATAAAACATCTACGGGATCCCGTTGTTAAAATTGCTTCGATATGTAGAGTAAACTTATGTCCATTGGACATCCAGCACTGCTGCTATATTAGCAAGGGGAAAGCAGTATTAGTAAAATTCAATTCTGTATATGTAAGAGATCTAATAATGGCTAATTACTTCAGAGGTAGTCCAATTTCCCTATGTGATGTAACGGGTGACAGGGTCAGAAGCCGCATATTTTTGAATGACCACCTTAATTCAACTGCGTTCAAGCTTATGCACATTTGCCGAAAATTAAGAGTGGAGAAGAAGATTGAAAAGTTTAAGCTTATAAATTGTGATAGGCCAAAAGCATATATAACGCATTTAAATGGGGTGCGCGAGGCGCTTGACTTAGTACAATGTGTCGATTTATTGGATGGTTCTAATGAAATAGAAGTGTCATAGTCAAAGTTTTGAATTCAATGACTTTAAATAGATTCTTGGCTGTTGGCGCGGATTGTGGATTCGGTTATTCAATGTGTGAATTCAACAATTCAACCAATTGAATGGTTGGGTTTACAGTGTGTGTCATTGGCCGGCAGTCATTTGAGGTGATTGGATTCAACATTTTGTTTTCTTAATTTATATATTGTTTTACGTTTATTTTCTGGAAACAGATTGCCAAAAATAATTTTTGTATACATTTTTGATGAATCTCTCTAGTAATTTAGGTAATATTGTAAATGATAACAGTCTTTTATCTTCCCAGCTATGCAACTTAGATAATAATTTGAATATTGGTCACTTGAACTGTACGAGTTTTAAGTTAAGGGAAAATTCATCTAAAATTCACGAGCTTAGGAGGATTTTAGAGGGTGGGCATTTGGATGTAGTCGGAATTAGTGAAACTTGGTTAAAGCCGTATATATCAACCAAAGCTGTTAAAGTGTCGGGTTATGTCTGTCATCGAAATGATCGTCCGGATGCTAGAGGAGGGGGTGTTGCACTTTTTGTATCCGAAAGCGTGAAGCACAAAGTGGTGTATAGGGGTATCCGCTATGGGGTGTCTGAATGTATTTTTTGTGAGTTGTTTGTAAATGGTGTTACGCTTTTAGTGGGAGTTGTTTATGTGCCACATGGTAATTTATCTGCACTTGAGGAAGATATTTCAGATATGGTAGTTAGGTATTCCAATGTTATTATTATGGGGGACTACAACAACAACTTATTTGATAGCGGGAAATCTGCTCTTGTAAGAAACATGTGTGATAGACTTAATTTAGGCCTTGTGCACAATTCTATACCAACTTACTATGATGTTGGACATGATTCAACATCCTTACTAGATTATTTTTTATTGTCTGATCCTGAGCTATTAAAATTGTCAAGTCAATTTACGTGCCCTGGTATTACGCATCATGCATTCATTTACATTTCTCTACAAATAGAGCAGAGGCATGCCAGCCAGCACTATGAATATCATGATTATAATGCTGTTAGCTTGAACTTGCTGGAAGAGGCATTGTCAAGGTGCAACTTTAATGATATTTATTGCACTTCTAACGTTGATGAACAGTTGGATATTATAAACGCAAATCTGCGGAGCGTGCATTCCACTGTGCCGGTAAAGAGATGCGTCTACAACAATTCTGAAGAAAACTGGTTCAATTCTCCGGAAATTCAATACCAGCTCTCTCTTAGAGATCTTACATTCAGGGCATATCTGCATGATAAGAGTATTGACAACTGGAGAACTTATTGCAGATGTCGTAATCGGGCGAAGAGTGTCATCAGGAAAATTAAAAGGCTGATACATGGTAATCTTTTTAATAATAAAACGCCGAAGGAAATTTGGACGCTTCTTAATAGGAACGGAGTAGGTGATATAGAGGAGGAAGCTCTGAACATTGATGTTGAGCGCTTAAATGCAGCTTTTGTGTCAAATCAATCGACTAGTTTATTAGGCCCACCGCGTATACCGGCTGATGCTTATGAGGGGTTTTCTTTCCTTCCAGTAGACTTATTAGACATTTCTGAAGCTTTTAATTCGATCAAGTCTACAGCTGTTGGCTATGATGGTTTTAGTTTAAAATATTTAAAGCTTATATTTCCGTTTATAAGTTCTTATTTGGTGCACTTTGTTAACGCGATTCTTATGACATCAGTGTTTCCGAGCGATTGGAAAGTAGGAAAGATAGTTCCGATACGAAAGGGAAGTGGTTCAAGTGCTGTTGAAGATTTTAGGCCTATCTCTATAATGCCTATTCTATCGAAGATGGTGGAACATTTAATGAAGGCACAGATGGTTAGTCATATTAATAGGTTTTCGTTCCTAGATGATTGCCAATCGGGGTTTCGAAGTAATCGTAATACTACATCGTTACTTATTGGACTTACAGATAATGTAAGAAAGAAATTAAGTGATGGCGGATGTTGTGTGCTCCTTTCGCTGGATTTGGAAAAAGCATTTGATAGACTTGATCATACCATTCTTGTTGAAAAATTACATTATCTTTACAATATGTCTGCCTCGGCCTGTAAATTGATGTCTTCGTACTTAGGTGGTAGAAAACAATATGTTAGCTGCAACAGTTGTTCATCTGGCATACTTCCGGTTAGTAGTGGAGTGCCTCAAGGTTCGGTATTAGGTCCATTACTTTTTAGTCTTTTTATGAATGATCTCTTCAAGTGTGTTGTCACCAACAATTGTTTAACGTATGCATTTGCAGATGACTTGCAAGTGTTATTCAAAGGAGAGTATCAATTTTTAGATGTCCTTCAAAATACAATCAATTTTGCAATTGCAACGATGACTGATTGGATGTTCATTAATGGTCTTACTATTAATGCAAATAAGACGAAGGCTATGTTTTTTGGAAAAATTGCTTCTGGAGCTATTTCGATTTCTATCAATGGGGAAAATATAGATGTTGTCAGTCAATTTAAATGCTTGGGATTAATTTTGGATAATAGGTTAAGCTTTGAGGCGCAGGTGACTTCGGTAATTTCTAAGATTAATTTCACGTTGCGAAAGTTATATAATCTTGATTTGTTACTACCGCGACATATTAAGATACAAGTAGTGCATGCGCTCATTATGCCACTTTTATTATATGGCTTAGAAGTATTTTCGGGGAGTTTAGGTGGTTTTTTGAGGAAGCTACGTCTATCCTTTAACAGTGTAATGAGGTATATATACTCTGTAAGGAGGCGTCAACACATTTCCCCATATGTGTTCGATTTTTTGGGTTGTTCTTTTAGTAACTTTTTAAAAATTAGGAGTATGCTCCATTTCTATAAAGTTCTAAAAACGGGTACACCTGGTTTTGTTGCAGGTCTTTTTATATTCAGTAGGTCTAGAAGGAATACGCAAATAATCATTCCTAGGCTGACGTCTTGTTTGGAACGTTCTTTCCTTGTCCGTGTAGCTCATATCTACAATAAACTACCGATGGCGTTGAAAACATTTAGCTTTTCTGTTACCACATATAAGATGAAACTCTGTGAATATGCTCGTCTGAATGATATTTGAATAGTTATTTTAATTAGTATACATTATGATGTAGTAGTATACTTCGTTTCCAATTGTTTGGGTATTAATTAATTGAATTTACTCTCTAATGTTATCAGCATAGCTTGGGGTAAAGGACTGTTATAAATGGAATTAGGATCTTTTAAATTTTTATAGTATAAAACAAAAATGTGAATTTATAATTGTATTCATTAATTGGAGTAGTGACTCATTGTAGTAAAGTTGGTCGTTATAATATACTGTAATTTTATACTATTATTAATTATTTATATATTTAAAAAAAAATATCAATTGTTGTATTGGATAAATTGTTGAAATTGTTAACCGTATTAGGCCTTATAGGCTTGGTTAAAGCTTGATGTTAATAAATTGAAAAAATTGAAATTGAAATTGAAAAAGCAATGTATCGAAATAGGAATGTTTTCTGGTATTAAATTATTAGTACCGAGTTTGGCGACAGAGTCAGAAAAACAACTCTGATCTCATAAAGGCCTTGCATTAATACATGGCTACCTCTACTGGTAGACATTTGATGCAGAATATAGTGTAGACATTCTCACGACATTTTATATGTATGCTCATTTGGGAATCCTTTATTAATGGATTCGTACTTGGTCAATCTCATGGGAGTTATCTAAAACCCCATTTGGCATTGATAAGGACAACTTTACATGAAATAGTTTTCAGAGTAAAATGCTTGGTTCGATGTCAGGAAAAGAATTTGGAAAATGAAAAAATACCAAAAATATTGAAAAATAAGCATTTATTTCAAAACCAAATATGCTTTTTTTTGTTAAATTCTGTGCATAATATCGATTGATACACATGTCACAATAACTAAAGGTAGATGCAATTGACCAACAACAAAAATTTAGATACAACCCTGGGTATTTTGATTGTCAAATTCTGTTATATAAATGCCAGACAGCAGACAGTTACAAATCGCGGCACAATTTTTAGAGAACTATAAGATTATTTTTAATAGTTTTGTGAGCCCCAAAATTCTTTGTTTGGCTTTTTGTATTCTATTCTTTGATTTGAATGTTTAATACGAAAATGTATTCGACATTTGAAAAAAAAAAAAACTAAACCAACAATTGAAATGACAATGATTTTGACAATCAAAATTCTGTCAAAATGAAAAAAATTTAATCAGCTGTTTACATGACTCTACTCATGGTACAATAAACAAGGTAAGGCCAAGCAATCAGCTGATTTACAATTTTTTCTCGCAGCACTCTAAATTTTCAAAGTTGACATTCGATGTTTTTGTTTACATTCAGGCAACTGTTGAAATTTCAAAAAACGTTTATTCAAATTATTGAAATTATTATTGTACCAAATATTTACAACAATAACAAAAATTAACTGTCAGTAACTTTATTTTATATTCTTGACATACACAACTTTGACAATATAGAGTACCAGAGTTGTATCTGATTATTTGTTGTTGGGCTAATTACCTTACCTTGTTTATTGTACCATGACTCTACTTTTAATTACTGTGTCATTATTGATACATACTAAAATATATTTTAAAAAATTACATAAAAAGAGAAGATGAATCGAAAAGAAGTTAAAAACCCGATGTTACGCATTGAGAGAATCAAGTCCGTGTAAAAAATTTAACAAAAGTTATGTACAGTTTATTTTGGTATTGAAAGAAAAATGGCATTTTTTTGAGATAAATTATCGGATGTTTATTTCATAATAAAGAGGAAGGTATGCCTTTAATAATGAAAAACAACATCAGCCAAATGGCAACCACGACTACGCTTTTCATGACATTTTCCATAACCAAATCGCAAAGTGGCTGCACTATGTCCTCGATAGCCCTAATAATTCTATCTTTGAGGTCTTGAATCGACGATGGGCTGTTGCGTATACCTCATATTTTACGTGGGCTCAAAGGAAGAAGTCGCAAGGTGTTAAATCACTTTTTAGTTTTGTGAACTGTGACTGCAATATTTTCACCATTTTTGCATTGAATTTTAAAAATTTCAATGCGTTGTTGAAGCGTGTATCGTTCCATTTTTAGTAATGGCGTTGTTTCTACTTTTCAAATGTCAAAGAATAAAACCTTCCAAAGTGACAGCTACCGAAATTACCGGTGATTTAAACTAACACCTTTTATTAACGAACACTATTTGGATTTGAAATAATTGTTTATTTTTCAATATTTTGGGTAGTTTTCATTTTCCAAACAACCTGTACGTATGCCAAATTTGAAAAGGAATTATTTGTTATGATACTACACTGCCAGTACTGCAGTTGAGCCGAACCATATATTCCGATATTCTAAACAAGATTTCGACTAGAACAAACTCGAATAGTTGGAAGTTATGCAGATATGGAAGCGATAATCCACACACACTAATAAATTATAAAATTCCGATTAACAATTTTTAATTTTTCTTATTGGACACGCCATAATAACCATGTTAAATGACATCGATGGCAAGCAACCGTCAAACGTACATACCCACTTCTTTTTCTAGCAGAAACAACTGATTTTGGGAAGTTTATGCTATCAGAACATTCTAGATAGGAAAAATCCATTCAGATTTCGTTTGATACACTAAAACATTTTAATTGAAACTTACCGTCCTTCTTTCTTTTTTGTCTGTGCAATTAATTTCACACACAAACACACTTATGATGATGGCGGAGATAGTTTTCAGAGAGAACCGGTTGTCAAACTTTTGACAAGATTTTGCGACGTTACTGCTGCTGCCTATGTTGTTGCTGTTATTCTTTAGCCAGCTTTCGTAAGTGCATTCGGTTTTTTTGTTGCAACTATTCCTCCTCCTTTTAGTTTTTATTTTCCATGGAAGATTTGCACAATGTTTATTTTCTTTTTTAATACACTTCTTCACTTCGTCTCTTTTCGCCTATTCGTTTTTTGTTTGCGAACTCACAAAGACCAAGGATTGGATGAATTTTTTGCTTTTGTTCGTTTTTTTTTTTTGCTTGATGTCGATGAAAAGAACAGGAAATGTAAGACAAAATGCAGAAAATTATAGCTTTTTGCGCTACTGCGTTTTAGTTTTTTTGATGTAGTCCGTATTTATTCCTTTTTGCGAAATGTTTGCGCAAAATTTACATAGATTTTAGAGTATTTTTGTATTTGCAGTTCCGCAGTTCAACTAAACAACCGAACCGTACAAATGCTGACAAGAGAATGATTGTGAAAATTTCTGGTTGCTCTCAAAATGGAAAGAGATCAGAGCTGACTCGTAGCAAATTAGCGGCGACGTTGTGAGCCAACATGTTGGACTAATAACAAAACGAGTTTTCATGTTTGCACAAACGCACAAACATATCCGATAGTAATGTCGGGCTGTCAAACCAACATTTTATCAGCTCAAATGTGAGTGACTTACAAAATCATAGACATAAAAATTAAATGAAGTGAAAGTAAATAGAGAAAACCATAATGTTTTTTGTACTCAGGAATTAGCGCAAGCACTACCATCCATGTTGGCTGCAGGTTGTGAAATAAATGAATCAATGTTTGTCAGAATTCATAGTGTAAGTGTTGTGTTGATCAAACATGTGAAATGAATAAATGAATGTTGGTCATATTTGACACAACATGTATGTTTTCTGAATACTGTGCGGGTATTTTAGTAAATGGGCATATGTATGGTTAGTACTAATTAATACAACTCTGTCTTTATGACAATGTTGCCATTTCAAAAATGGAATGACGATTATAACGTTAGAGAATTATTTAAATGCACGGTTTTTAGAAATAATTACAATATGTATTTGGATTTGGTAAAAATTTACGTTTACCCGCTGAGAGATGAAGCTACAATGCTCTTGATTCAAAAGAAAATAACTCACATTTTAGTTTGGTCAATTTACTTAAGAATTAAATAAAACAGATTAAAATGCTAATGATAAACACAGCACCACATTAATGATTTGATACTTTATTAGATAATGACGGATTGGCTGTTATCACATGCATGCATTTAGACAAATTCTATAAACAAAACACTTTATCATAGCCAAAAAACATGTCAAACTACCGAACTAATGCGTAATTTGTTGATACTTGTTTTGATGACGCAGCAAAATCTGAAAACAACAGTAAATCTTAAAATAAAAACAAGTCATACGCATTTATTTGTATGTTTTTTAAACGATTTGTGTTTATGAAATAAAAGAGCAATAAAGAACATGGATAACAGGTTTGAGGACTCTAATAATATATATTCCAATTCCAATTAATATTGGAATATATTCCAATTTTATAATTCCAATTTATATAATCTGGATTTGATAATTTGATAAAAAAAAGAATTAAAACACAATACTGGAAAATTAAACATAGAGAATCCTGTTATCGCGTAATAATCAATTGTATTTGTTAAGGTGACATTCCTGTCAAAATTGTCTTTTTTTTGTAGCATTTTTAGAATTTGTTTCATTTTCTTTAAAGTAATAACGACCAAATAATTTAACGAAAAGTTTTTTTTTCTAGTATTTTCACACACGTATGCCAATAGAAACACAGAAGTCGAATAACTGTATATATGTATATAACTCGCAGCTCCTCACATACACCAACAGTCAATCGTAGATAAGGAAAAAATCGGCAATAACCTGCCTTTTTAAAAACATAGCCGCAGGTGTCGAAGCTATATCGGGTGAAAAATGAAAGCATGTCTGTTTCAAGAAAAATTGTACAGAGCCGTTTGAACGGGTTTCCGCCAAAATAAGTCTCCATCGCATATCGAGTCTCTTCGAGCATCGTGTGTGGACGATTTTCATCAAAACTCAACAAACTGATATACACCATTAGTGAGGTTTTAGGCCGAACAATCGACCAAATCGCGGACATTCTACTAAACACGCACAACGCAAGTTTACTTGTTAAACGGATCATCATTCCTCGTACTCCGTTTGGACTTTTGTCTGAGTAAGGGGGGATCCCTGTAATATTTGTACACCTTTCTAAATTTCTTCATGCAATTTCTTCAACATTTTCATTGAGAAAACATGGGAGCAGGAAATCTCAACCAAAATTGTCGCATCTGGGGCTCGGAAACTCCAAGAATTATTGTTGAGAAGCCTTTCCATCCACATCGTGTGACTGTTTGGAAAATTGGGTTGGATCAACAGTTACGGTGAATGGATTGTGCTATCGAGAAATGATGAATGATTTTTTATGGTCTGAGTTGGATGATATTTATCTGGACAACGTTTAGTTTCAACAAGACACCAGCAACGAAACCATGTTAACCAGACCGTGTTATCTCTCGAAGAGGTGATCACAATTGGCCACCGAGATCTTGTGATTTAACACCTTGCGACTTCTTTCTTTGGGGCCACGTTAAAGATAAGATCTACGCCAACAGCCGAGTGTCGCTTCAAGTCCTCAAAGATAGAATTCGTGAGACTATTGAGGACATAGGGCAGCCACTTTGCGATTTGGTTACGGAAAGTTTTATGAAAAGGTCCTGTAAGCGTGGACGTGGTGGCCATTTGGCTGATGTTGTTTTTCATTACAAACGGCATACCCTCCTCTTTATTAAACTGCAAAATATCATTGCATCCATTTTTAATTAATCAATTTCTTTATATTTTTATCAATTTTCGGACACTTTAAAATATTTACAATTCAATCACTTTGTTATTTGATTTCTTCTTCTTTTCTCTGATTACCATATGTTGTTTACAGACAAAGAACAACGACAGGAAGAAGTTCCATCGACTATTTTTGGCTACATTCGCATGCATGAGATGGTAGTTTTCGTTGTATAAAAGACTATTTAAAAATGTTTTCATCTCCAGAATATACCGAGTCATACAATTTATTGATTATTTTCACTGTTTGATACCTGGTTTTTAAACTAGTTTTACTACAAATTGCCACAATGCAGTAGTTAGCCGATGTAATTTCTTCTTTGTTTATCTTTCCTTGTGTGTAGCGTTGCTATAAACAGTAGTATTCGATCAAGAATAACGATCGAATGCCGTGATCGTAACTTTGGGACGTATCGAAATGTTGTTCTGTCCGAAGTTGCATTCGACGTCGAATACCGTGATTAGCCCCCTGTGAATTGATTGCCGAATACTCCATGGAAATCGACTACGATTGCAAGAAATAATCTCTAAATAAAATTTAAATCAAATATTTTTTCTTTTTTAAAAACAAAAATTATTTACAGCATATATTTAAGCTCAGTTCATTCGAGAATGTACATAGATCATTCGTAGTCGTCCTTAGCATTCATCGGACAAACTCGTTCGGTTTTTTTTTACAATCCGAACACCAAAAGAGGAGATTTGAATTGTACTTCAAATTCAATGAACGAAATGAATTGTATTATAGTTCGTGTAAATAAGCTAATGAAATCCTCATTCTCGGAATTTTTGTGTTAATTTATTAACCCTCTAATCTGCAAGAGTGCCTCAAGGCACTCTCTTAGAGGCACATTCGTTTAGAGGGTCGTGGTTGATCTTCGTTTTTCGTTTAAACTGAAGTTCATGTTTTTAATAAAAAACTTAGCGTTTTTAACGTTCAATATTGATAGCCATATGATTGTGACAGCACTCAAAGAAAGAAGCAGAAGACTCTAAACTTTTTTGGTTCACCAAACTACGATCTCATTTAATGGACCTAAAACTTAGGAGATGAATATCCGGACGCTGATTTAGAATGGCGTCATTTTCGGCCATCTCTTGGTGTTTTAAATGGACTCCATTCATAGCTTTTGAAAAAAAGTACTTTAGTAAACTATTTTTCTATTAAAAATACACATATCTTTAATTAAAAACATGTTAAAGCAGTTACGTTACGTGACGAATAACCAGTACATCTAGTTTGTGTTATTGCTGCTGCACAGCCAGGGTTGCTGTGCAGCTGTGCTGTGTTTTGTTAGTATACGAAAAAGTGTCAATTCACAATGGCTGACGTTTTGTCCGTTACAATCAAAATCTACAATTGTTGAACAATTCCATGAATTATGAAAACCTTTTTTGAATTGGCAAACAAAACTGGAAATGTTTACTAAAAATGGATTGTTCTGATTTCTGCTATTTGAAATGAGAAAATATTTTGTTAGCAATTATAATTGTATTCCACTGGAGCTCTCGAACTATGAAGCTGGGGAAAGTTTTAACAATAGCCGATAAGGTAATATGTATGTATGTCGGTATTTCAGCAAGTAATTCAGTTGGTCGTAGTGTGATACGTGTTGTGTGCGACTACCCCACTGCAAACTTAAGATCAAATTAAAGATTTTCCAGCGGACGTGTTCATTTCTTAAATGTATTTATGAAAAAGAGATTACCCACTAAAGGCACGAACAAATTTTCTAGAACAAAACATTTGCTGTTTGTGGGCAAATTTAAACATTAATTCTCGACCGTTCAGTTTTTTTTATACCAATTATACAAGGTTCTCCAAAACGAGGTGTTATTTTGAATCACCCGGTTGCTGGTACTTTTGAAGCTTTTATTCTTTGACATTTGATAAATAGAAACTACGCCATTACTAAAAATGGAATGATACACGCTTCAGCAACCCATTGAAATTATTAAAATTCACTGCAAAAATGGTGAAAATCTTGCAGTCACAGTTCGCAAAACTAAAAAGTTTCCTGACCGTGTTATCTCTCGAAGAGGTGATCACAATTGGCCACCGAGATCTTGTTATTTAACACATTGCGACTTTAATAATCTTGCCTACAACCAACTTTTTACACAACTCAAAAATGTTTAATAGAACTTTTGGTTGCTGTATATCGCAAACGGCAAGTTGAACGACGAGTCACACTCGATCGACATTCAAAATCGGACAATTTGATATATTTTGGAAATATTGCCAACTAGCAAACGCCCGCTACTTCGTAAGTGTAAATTTTCCACAAAATATTTGTTTAATTACCTTGACTCAGAAACTTTGTCGCCTTTTTCAAATTTTTGGCGGTAGATATTAATTTGAAATACATGTTCACACTTTTTTAATTTTCCCCTTTTTTATCCCGTTTCGACCTCGTTTTCTTGCGTTTTCAAAGTCTTTTTCAGCAGTGGTTGCAAAGTGTGGTTATGGACTAATTTTCCAACAAAAATCACAATATTTGATTTGTCTGTATTTTTAGGTATTTCGAAGGGTTTTGTGGACACATTTTTCCCGTTTTACCATTTTTATCGGAATTTAGAAAAATCCGTTCATAGCAAATTTCATGGTTCTGGCTTCAGCCATCGGCGGGCCGGTATGAATCAGTCAGTCACGCAAGTATTTTATGTATTCGTTTGTAGATTATTTCTCATTTATATTATGCCAGTTTTGGGCCCGTTTTAGTCCCATTATCGCAACCGTTCGCAAACAGTCCTATCTTTGTCATCGTACATTAATTAATCGTATTTGGGGATTTCCTTGTTGACAAGTGTAATCACTGAGCTTTTTCAATCGACTTATTTGTATATTGTGCACAATTCACAATGACCATGACTTTCCGTTAAATTTAAAAATAAAAGCTTACAATTTAAATGTGATCATGGACTAAAGAAAAATTCCCCGCTTTAATTGATAAGACCACTTCCAACATGCAAAGATCGTTAGTTCATTTGCCGAGGAAAGATTATCATAAATTCAATAACAACAACTTTCAAATGGGGGTTTTTTTGGGCTTTTTATGTGATAACTGGAATTATTGAAATTATTTTGACTCAACCATTTCTAAGGTCACGTTTGCATACATTGAAAATGTGGTTATTGGATTATAGAGAATGAATTTCCTCAGAAATACTCTGGAAACTGCTAAGTAAATCCCTTCGAAATGTCTGGGAGCGACAGTTTGTAAGGGTAGATTGACAGGTTAACGCTGAAACAATCTGCCACGAAATGGGGAAATATCGAAGCAAACCTTTCTTTCTTTCAATTTTGGAGAAATCACCTTTCCTGCCAAATTTGTAACAACTACATACCCTACAGACACAATTCCAACAACAATGTGTTCATATTCTCTAATGACAGTAATTAAAAACACATTACCCCACTGCACGTCTTAGACTTTCGCGTACTATATATAGTCAATGCCTCTTCTTAAACTATCACTCGCAAGTATTCCATCGATCATGTTCAGATTTGCATTCTATTTTGTAGTAACGGCCGTTGCCTCAGCGCAACAAGGACTGCGTCCTCCAGTATTCCAGCCGTTGCCAGCACCGCCATCCGCTGACTCGGAACCGCTACGTCTGTGCACCTATAACGATGTGGACTTTACGAAATGTATTCACACCTTACATGTGGCCGAAAATAACTCAATTCCCTTGGCATTGGAATGTGTGCGAAAGGATCGGCGTGACAATTGTATACATTCGATACGTGAGGGTCATACGGACATGATTGTTGTGACCGGTCATGGCTATAAGTCGGCTAGAAGTGAAGGCTTACGGCCAATTCTATTTGGCCGCGATGATGATAGCAGTTTGTTTATAGCGGTGGCACCGCGAAATATTACATTGGTCGATTTACAAGAGGCACCAATGTAAGTTCCAGAAAATGTTTGTCTAACAGTTCAGCTTTTTTTTTTTAAAAAAAGTTGGGCTCAGCCATCTTTTTCCCGCATAGAAAAAGTTGGGCTCAGCCATCTTTTTCCCCGTATAGAAAAAGTTGGGCTCATCCATCTTTTTCCCGCATAGAAAAAGTTGGGCTCAGCCATCTTTTTCCCGTATAGAAAGAAAAAGTTGGGCTCAGCCATCTTTTTCCCGTATAGAAAAAGTTGGGCTCAGCCATCTTTTTCCCGTATAGAAAAAGTTGGGCTCAGCCATCTTTTTCCCGCATAGAAAAAGTTGGGCTCAGCCATCTTTTTCTCGCATAGAAAAAGTTGGGCTCAGCCATTTTTTTTCCCGCATAGAAAAAGTTGGGCTCAGCCATCTTTTTCCCGCATAGAAAAAGTTGGGCTCAGCCATCTTTTTCCAACATAGAAAAACTTGAACTCAGCCATGGTTTTCCCGTATAGAAAAAGCTGAGCTTAGTTACTGAGACAGGCTTATCATTTCCCATTCCATTGTCCATTTCAGCTATTTGAATCATTCTGATCATCGAGCCTTTCATGCTGCCTCGTTTTTCAATCTACAGCGTGGCCATGACATTTGTGCCTTCACCAATGTCAAGTTAGGTCCTTACATCAGCATTGTAAATTCTGCCACCTATACTCCCACTGACGATGAGATCCTTATTTGCCCTAATCGTTTCCCAGCTGAATTTGAAAGTTATCCCAGCTGCAATGTGGAGGCCAGTCTACAGAGGGCCGTCTTTGTACTGTCGACAGTCTCAGATCAACAAGTCGCTAGAATACGTCAAATATTCGATACCATTCTAAGACGTTTCGGTCCCGACTCCCCGCCGAGTCGCGTATTAAATGGTAAAACATTTAATTTCTTCGAGACATTCTTGGATCGCGATAATGTGCTCTTCAAGGTGAGTGACCCGGGGGATGCACATTTGTTGTGATGTGTCTGCGGGTAATCGACTGGTATTATCAAGGGAGTGTTTTGTTGTTCATTTTTTTTGAAGGTGCCAGTTTTGAGGAGATCTTTTGTCTTTTTGTTTCCTTCCAGAACAATAACATCGCTTTCGATTTGCAGCCGACCTATCGCAATGGCGTGAATGAGAATATTTACAATTATTTACATTGTAACAACGATCAGCAACCGCATGATCCCAGAAATCTGTTATAAACACTAGGGAACTGTGAAAAATGTATTTGTCATCAATTTTTCTATCTTCAAAGTGTTAATCTCACCTGGCAATAACAATAAATTCGAAAATAAAATGTGTTTTTCCATTCTTATCAAGAATAGATTTGCAGTTACGTCTGAGCAATTAAAAGTTCAATGTCACCTCAGTGGCTTTGCTGGTTACGCTTTTTATTCAGCGAAAAACGAAAAATTCTGGGAAATTTTTTGATCTGGGAGGCTTTTGTGGGCATTGAGTACGTTTTTGGTGTAGGGTAGAAATGAAACACATTTTTTTTTACATAGAAAAAGTTGACTTATGAGTTTGAGCCTTCTTTTTTAAATATAAAAAATTTTGACTCTGAATATTTTTCTGGCAATAACTAAAAATTAATTCATTTACAAGAAAAGCTTTAACAGAACAGTGCTTGAAATATGAATTCATTTTAAATTGAATACATTTTTCTTAGTGAGGTTTTTGAGCTCCGGTTTTAAATTCTTTTAAAACTATGATTCCTAAGCTACAAATTACGATAATCGTAAGGGCGGGTGGGAAATGCCACCGAAAAAAGTAAGAAAATGGCTTGGTTACTCCAACTGTTAGGGAATTGCATTACGATGCAAAATTGTGGGCGTAGTCCCCAGAACCTTAGATATACTTTGGATATCCCCTTACCCCAACTTTAGGGTACCCATATATATACATATTTCAATAGTTTCAAATTTCAAAATTCACTTGCTCAAGAAAAAGCTGTTAATCTCTTATTTAAGTTGACTTAAGATCTGCGTGTATTATAAATACAGATGTTAGGGCTCCAGTTTATTTGGGAAACCTATCGGTGTTTTTCTATATTTGCGAAATAAGACGCAATTGAACAATTTAAACGACTTTCCTAAAAAAATTCGTATTTTGAGTTGTGACACAATTGAAGTAAATGAGCGATATATACTTAGCATATCCCCCTTTCCGGTAAGTGGGGATACTCAAACTGTAGGGAATTGCATGAGGATGCAAATAAGAAAACTAAGGCGTGGTCATTGATGCCCCCTTGTCCATAAAATAACGAACAATTTAAGAAAAACCATAAAAACAAATAGAAATCAATTGGGCCGATTGCGGTAGTCGTTTTTGAGTCAACGTCGTCGTCGACATCAATTCAATCCAGAAATGTAATTTTGAATAAATGCGACGACGACGACGACGACGACTGTTTATCGATAAATCGAATAAATAAATTGGCATCACTAGCGGTTGAGTCGGTTTATTTATTTTATTTGGTGTTTTTGTGGGAAAATGTTTTTATTTTTATTTCTGATTCTAATTCCGCTTCGAGTGATGAAGAAAATAAACAAATATGAAATATATCAAAGAAGAGTACCGAGACAGGAGTCACATTTCGTCAAATAACAAATTAAAAGTGGGTGGCAAAATCAAAGTCTGTTTTGTTCCTGGACGTGTACATTTGTTTATATCTTTTAAAGGATTAAGAGTTAATAAAGCAGACATTACACATGTGCAGTAGACAATAACATGTTAATTGGAAGCCGGAATCAGATCAACATTCATTTCGACAACAACTTAATTGTCGGCAACATTGAGATTTTTGCCCAGCTGTTTAAAAATGATTTTAAAAAATCATTATTAGAGGAAAAATTATTTTAAAAAAATTCGCCCGATTTTAACTAGTACATTTTTTAAAAAAAAAAGTTATACTTTTTCTGACAATGCACTATGGTCAAAATGTTGATTGTTTTGGCATAAGGTCAATTTCTGTTTGTTTCAAATATCAAAATCTTACTGATTTCCGAAAAGGGTGGCAATACCATTTTCGTGGCATGCCATTAAAGTCAGCTGATGGCTGATTTAAATGAAGATCATATTGGTTTGCATCATATCGAGGCAAATTAATGATTTTATTAATACTATTTATGAACATATGGCCTGTTTAAACCGAAACTTGTGGCGATTTAAAAAAACAATACACACAACGTGTTGCAAGTAATGTGGTTATAAAAATTGATTACCCCACAAAATCGGCCGCCCGGCTCAAGTTTCATTACAAAACAAACCTGACCATATCGCTCATCGTACTTATAAAATGAAAATATAAATTTTGTTTTGTGAAAAACTTGAAATGATTAATAAAACTTTAATTAAAAATCATACGAAATTAATATTGAAAAAAAAATATCCTGTACAATTTAAATGCAATAAGATCAACAAGCTCAGGAATATTTCAGCAAGTAAAAAATCGTTCAATTTCCCGGTTAAAAGTTGTAAAAAGATCGTAAAATCGTACATAGTTTCATTTATTTGGTCGGGAAGTAAAAAATCGGCAAATATCCTGGGATTTCCCGGGTTAAAACCCCCAGGCAGAAGTCTTCGCACTTTTAGGGTCTCCAAATATGGAGCATAATAATATTAATAATATGGTGCATATGTACACGCTGAATGGCCATTTTAACAATTTTCAGCAAACAAGTTCGCATCAAAAAATATACATATAAAAAGAAATTACGAAAACAGTTGCAAATACACACTTATTCGCACCCAAATGTTGTACTTTGTTGAATTTAATAAGTTCGTTGTCTGTTTTTCCCAAACACGCTATTGCTTATACACAAATGTGTAATACTAATAGCAAACGAGTTATATTCACATCCAAATAAGCTTTGTTTAGAAGCTTTACTTGCTACAAACAACAAACACTCCTTTTAATTGCGTGTGAACATAAAAAGAAGACTTATTTTTCAGCGTGTATAGACTTAGAAAATTAGAAAAAAATTAGTAGAAAATTAGTTACAAAAATGTTGAACTTGAATTTCCAATAAATATCCTAATACAAAGTTTTACCAAAGACTATACAGAGGGCAGGCGTCCCAAGTTGTTTTTTGACACATAAATTCGGCTACACACTCTAGGTGTCAGTTATTAGCATGGCAACATTTAAAAGGTTGTCGAAGCAAATAATGTTTTTTTAAAACAAATATTGTTTAAATACCATCTTGTTAATGTACAGCAAACGACTTGGGTCGTCTGCCCTCTGTATGGACGGAACCGGTTGAAATTTCGCACATTCACTTAGAGAGCCATAATATATGAACAATCCAAATTTGCGGCAGATGAATTCATACTTAGACTTTATGCCCAAAAAACATGTTTTTTTTTCATATTTTCCCCCTTCTAGTAGACATTTTCGTAATTTGCTAGGCTCTTCCCCAAGAGATGGCAAAAACCACCATTAGGGGTTTCCTATGATCGACTTAAGCCAAACTAAACAGATTCGTACAACTGTAATTGCTCATATTCTGAACAATAGAAGCAGCTTACATGTTGATTGGTGAACCATCCTCTCAATGTTATATGTACCTAAAATAAAATCAATCGATATATGGGATTTTCCAGTTTACTTTTCATGGCAACACAACAATCGTTTGTAATCAGCATGTTCAGTATGCATTATAAAGCCACAGCTAACTACAAATATGACACGTCGGCGCTCTATTAATTTGTTATACAATCCAATTCAATTAAAATACACTCATATAAAGGCATCTAAGTATATATAATATATATATATATACATATATATATGTATTTAGGTGTAAACACATTTAATTAGTTATAATAACTGCATAAATAAGCGATTCCAACAAAATCACTTGCCAAAAGAAAATTATTGAAAACGTGTAAATATATAACAAAAAAAAAATATTGGAAAAATTTTCATACACATGAAATATTCTATGAAATGAAATAATGTCTCTATGAAAAATTAAACATTTCGTATTTTATATAAAACGAAATCCTAATTAAATAATCATTTCATTAAACAACAGAACAAGATTCGAATACCTACACATTGTGAAGTTCCTCTTTGACTCTTGACAATATTAGGAAAATGCACCAAATATTATGAAGAATTGCCCAAAATAAATTAAAAATCTCCCAAATAATTTATGAAAACAAAGTATTATGAAAAATACCCCCAAAAACAGATTTGAAAAAAACCGCGCGCGATATTTGACTGACGACTGTTACGAAAATATCCCCAAAAAAAAAAATTGGCGATTTTTCATTGTCCATTTTCATTATGAAACATGCCCAAAAAATGAAATGTTACCTAAAAACTACGAAAAACTCACCAATTTTTTTGGGGGAATTTTTCATTAATATAAATTTTATATGGGATTTTTTTTTTGCTAAATTCTTAATTTTTTCACGCCCCTGTTGAAGCGTGTATCATTCCATTTTTAGTAATGGCGTAGTTTCTACGTGTCAAATGTCAACGAATAAAAGCTTTAAAAGTGACAGCTACCGAAATAGCGGGTGATTCAAAATAACACCTCCTGTTGGAGAACCTTGTATTTTTGTATCAAATCTGCAGTGATTCGTGTTTTTTTTTTTAAATTTATTAAAAAATTAATGAATTTTCAAAAGTGAATGAACGTCGTTTGTTCTTTGTTGGTTCGGTTTCACGAATTAGAGGCCAGCAAGCCTTTGTCCCAAAATCCTTAATAATTTCTTCATATGAAAAATATTCCAAAAATTAAATGTTACCAAAAAACTCACCAACTTGTTGGGGGAATTTTTCATTAACAACAATTTTATTGGATTTTTTTTTTCGGAAATTTTTAATTTTTTTTTGGGGGGCATTTTTCATAGAGCCTAAAATACTTTCTTCACTTAGCCTAAAATCTTTTACTATCAATTAACAACAGTTCATGTGAATTATGTTTTGCTTAATAAACCCGGCTGTTTAGGCAGTAATTGGTAGCAACATGTACATGTTATGAAAAATTAAACATTTCGTATTTTACATAAAACGAAATCCTAATTAAATAATTATTTCATTAAACAGCACAACAAGAGTATTTTTTTTTGCAAATTCGAATACCAACACATTGTGAAGTTCCTCTTTGACCGATCGTATCATTTGAAATTCTTTGCTCGCTTTATTGCCGGCCATACGAAGAACGGGGAGTCATCCTATTGACACATTATAATTCTTGAAACGTTTCTTCTAGAATTTCTTAAGAAATACAAGTCAATTAAGAAATATAAAACAATCACGCAAAGACATACATATCAACATACAGACATGTGTACATTAATTGGTGTCACAGTCACGTCTGTATCCATGGTAGCCGTTGGGGAATCACCTTTTGTCCATGTCTATGGTGTTGTGCCGGTTTCATAATCTTCGCAAATGTAGGCGTTTGCTGTTCATTTATTTTTTATCTGTTCGCCATTTACTTGTATATGGAGCGATCTTTAAGAAAGAACTTTTGCAATAACGAGTTCATATCGAAATGCCAAATAGCCGTAACTAAGGTAAAAGGGGCCCAAACCCACCGACTGCTGCTGCCGATGAACCCTCATTGTCAATCAATCATTATTATGTTGTTTTGAATTGGTAAAGACAAAAAAAAAAAGAGAATTCCAAAAATACAAAATATTATGGAAGTGATAAAAACAAAACCAAACAGCAATAAATGACCCCAAAAGAAATTAGAAAATTAACAAAATATACATACATAATTGAAGCAAAAACGTTCAACAAACAATGGAGCTCTAAAAATGCCCCCCATGTGTGACAACAATAACACACCCAATAACACCGTGTTACAAAAAATAGATTTTTTTCAGTCCTATGAACCAAATGTACATATTCGGAAAGAGGGGAAAAAATAAAAACACACGTGTATCGGCGATTTTCATGTGCACGTCCGAATTTTTTTTTTTTAAGTTTGAAGTATGAAGCTCGTAGTGGCCTGTGTTAAAGTCTTTGGACCGATTTTTAACCCTTTTTCAGTGATCCAATCGAGCTGATTGGCAGGCAGACTCGTGGAAATGTTTGTATCACGTCAAATTTTTTAAAAAATAGATTTTTGTCAATTCTCAGATTCTCCTAAATTTTTTTTTTTTTAAATGGTTATCGTTTTTTTTAAGGTTTCAGTTCAAAAAACATTTTTTTTTCGGAACGCTTTAGTAGTTTAAAAATTTGGAGTCTCTTCAAGTTATGCTAAGAAAAATGAAAAAAATATTTTTTTTCAAAAATAATAAAAATTGAGGAAAATCTGAGAATTGATACAAATTGTTTTTAAAAAATTTGACGTGATACAGACATATGCACATGAAAATCGCCGATACACGTGTGTTTTTATTTTGTATCCCCTTTCCGAAAAAGTAAATTTGGTTCATAGGACAGAATGTGTGTAATTAATGAAAAATTGCCCAATATGAAATCGTTGCCACGACTACGGTGCACAGTGAACGGTTTCAACAATTTTCCTGTACAAAACGCAATTAGAGATGATAAACAACCCAGCCAATGCACCAGGCAATGATTGTTCCGACATTTTTGCTACTGGCCGGCCGACTGGCAACTAAAATTCAATGTCTGTGAAATTTTGTCTAGAAAATGTCTAGAAAAACTCTGGGGGAAAATTGAAAGAAATTATCAAGGATTTTGAGATGAAAATATGCTGGTCTCTAATTCGTGAAACCGAACCAACTAAATACAAACGCAAATAACGCCATTAATTTTTGAAAATTAAGTGATTTTTAAATAAATTAAAAATTTTTTTTTTTTTTAAATGTTGACGTTTTTTACGATTAATTTTCGAGAAAAATAATTGCACATTTGTCGTCCTTATGCAATTTGCAGATGTTTTAGTACCCCCAAATAGCCCCCGTAGCTGGTGCATTGAACTTCTTTCGCAACCGGCAGAGCTGATTTCTGCGGGGGGGTGCTAAACTTTTTCCTGGGGGACATAGTGCTCACCAAAATTTAATGAAAATTGAAAGAAATTATCAAGGATTTTGAGACGAAAATATGCTGGTCTCTAATTCGTGAAACCGAACCAACTAAATACAAACACACAAACGCAAATAACGCCATTAATTTTTGAAAATTAAGTGATTTGAAAATAAATTAAAAAACACACTAAATATTTTTTTACGATTATTGGTTATAAGTTTAATCTGACGTTTTGAGGATCGGGGTTCAGTTGGAGACCGTCCGTAATATTTGCAACGAAGACAACGTGAAGGCTGTGCGGAAGTGTCTTCAAAATGATCCATCTGTCTCAACTAGTTTTTTTTCGAATTGGTACTCATGTACAGCTTTGCTGCATATGGGGGCGTTGGTAGACGCATTGAATTTCAACCGGTGCTAAGACCACCGTGAGTTTCGGTCATCCTTGCAGGAACTCACGTTAAACCCGGCGACTCTGTCTCAACTAGTTGTAGCCCGTAAGAACTACTGTTAATTCTTTGTGGTGTTACATGTTGTCAATTTATTGACATAGGTCAGCTGCTGATGGTCACTAGTCCTCAACTGTTTGGAGTTCAACTGACAGTAGTTTCGGCTACGAAGTCTGACCGGGACTTTGTCTAGCCAGGCTGTTGGTGTGGTCTCATTTGGTCCAACCTGTAGTCGAAGAGATCATTTCCTACTTTTACAGAGTATCTAGAACCATTTTTCAAATTTTGCTGGAATCGCGTACGCAGACTTTTTCTCTTATCGGAGTAATGATGGATTTGTTATCGACAAAAAGGTGTGACGATTTGCTTCTCAGGATTATTTTCCACGACTTGACGTATCGTGAAGATTTTTTTTATTTTATTCATAAAGACACTGTCTTAAAGACACACTGATGTGATTGTAGAGCGGAGTTAGCTCAATTCAATTTATTTTAAAACATAGGAATTTCAACTGGTTGGTTTACAGGTCCATTATATCACCCACGGAGTAATCTACCATGTTTTGGGCGTAATATGTGTCTTCTGGAGAAGAGAACCCCTAAATCCGTAGTGAAACACATCAAAACCATGGACCGATTTGGTCCCACTTTTCCACATTTGGTTAGTATACATTTTAATCAGTTCGCCGAGTTTTCACTGTCGAACAACGGATGGTCATGATTATAGTTTTTAATGTAAATACGCTGTTAAACGGCCTGCAAATTGAATTATATTAATTTCGAAACAAGGCTAGTAACAACAACAACAACAAAATTGTCGATGTAATACCCTGATCTCGTAGACCACAGACACGGAATACTACTTTCTGACCCTCGCTACACTGACTCATCTCACTGATCATTTAAGTGGCTGCTCTTAATTTGTTTTTATTGTTCTGTTTTTATATTTTTTTTTATTTATTTATTTTTATCGTTCATACTATTTGCCGGCCGGTGAATTGCAAATTGTTTACGGTTTTTTTCCCCCCCGGTCGGGCCGAATATGTGAACGACGCACGCTTGTAAAGAATACGAAAACCTCGACATGGGCGACAAAACGAATTTAAAGCGATTATCTAAACAAAACAACAAAAAATGATGAAAACAACAATAGTATCTACTTCAAATGACAATTATTGATAGAGGCGTGTTGTGATTCCAGGTAAACTCTGAAACCTGTTGTGTATGTGGATGGATACGACAGCGACTACTGGTGACCGGCACTGGGACGGGCACTTGCAGGTCTTTAGGTGCAGATACTTCTCGTATCATTTGCAGGAGATATTATTTTTGTTTATTTATGAGTATCTCAAAAGTTATTAACATTTGCAGTTGCATTTGGAATAACTAATAACAGAAACGCGACTTACTTGTACATTAGGGTAATACTTCGTATCCATTATCAAATGCAGTCGTGTGGGTTTGTCAAACATAGAAGTTAATCATTGAAATCTCCTCCTTTCAAATAAGCGGCCAACTCGTAATATATGTATGAAGAAACAATCGTAAAATGTATGATTGGTATGTAAACAAAACAAAATCAGAGCTTAATAGCCTTTTCACACTTACTGCGTTTCAGCTGAAACGCCGGCGTTTCGCTCTCTTTCGATGAATTTTGCGAAACACACTTCAATTTCCATACAAAACAAAACGCAGGAATTACGCTCTTTTTGCTGTGGTTTGTTTGAAACCACAGTAAAAATGAGAGAGAGCCCAGTGTTGTACTCCAATAGTAGTTAAAAAAAGGAATAAAATGAAAAAATTTGCATCCCTGTTGAAAGCAAATGTCAGAAAAATGAGGGGAAAAAACAGCTGTTTGTTTGTTTCTTCTAGTTTGTTTTGTTTTGCAAATTTCTCCTTCGATACAATTCCATTGTATTAGTGTAATAATCATTTATTTCTTTAAAAGCATTCGCTGCTTTATCATACAATGATATAAACTCTAATATTGTACAAATTAAATTCATTTTTTCATTTTCATTTTGATATTATTTTATCTTTGTTTGTTTGTTTTGTTTACACTCAGTACAGAAAACACAACAGAGAAATGAGAAATGTCACATGAAACCACAGTAGTTTCAAAAAGCATAATGTGAACACCATGGTTTCAAACTATTTCAAGAGAGCGAAACGCCGGCGTTTCAGCTGAAACGCAGTAAGTGTGAAAAGGCTATAAAGTGTATTTTCTCCTGGACGCCTACGTCACACAAACAATTTTCCCTTCTTTTACAACTAATACATATTCTCTCTCAATGTTTTGTGAGAGCGCAGAGTTAAAGAGAGCATCCTTACCAAAGTGTAAAATGTGCAGAGTTGCAATAAAAAGTAGTAAGTACGATGAAAGACAGATGAAAGTCATCCTACTAAGTCTTGTGTTAATAAGATCTATAATTTGGTTCTTTTGGCGTAATAAACAGATGTTCGAGAGTAATCCTATCTAGGCTTCAAAGCCTTTAATTGACTGAGAGTGTTTTTATGAAGACTTCAAAGCCTGAAATTGACTGGGGGCTTTCGCAATAGACAGCTGATTTTTGTTTACAAGAAGATCAATGCAAATAATGTAATACAGCAGAATTCGGATAAGAGCACGCATTTTAAATGAAAAAATCGCTTACCCTGCCATTACAGTTGAGTACAAATAGTCTCCTCAAAACAGAAGAAAAATATCGAAAATCATTTGAAAAAACTTAGGGTCTACATGTGCACGTGCATGTTCATTTCAAAAACGTCGTCGCTAGAGTAACTTCTCTCAAGAATTGTTGCCGCCCGCAGCAAAAATACAATGTTGCCCCACACCACAAACTGTCAAAGCATTTGGGGAAAAGTATGGACAAGCAAATTTGTTTTCGTAAATATGTAAACATTTTGTTTTTTGTACTTCAAACACATCCGAAGAAGTCTTTATTGGCCATAATTCAGAAAATGTAACTGATTTTATTACGACAAAAACGGTTAAAACACAATTACACCATAAAATTATCCCATAAATTGACACAGATAATGTGTTGGGGAACTCTAACATTCGTCTGTGCCAAAATTGCACTGCCGTTGCATTTTCGTTGCCAGTCGGCCGGCCAGTAGCAAAAATGGGTGAGTGTGTTGAGTTTGTCGAACAATTACTGTCCAGTGTAATGGCTGGGTTAATTGAAAATAAATATTAGTAATGATTTTCTACGAAAATCCGCTTTATTGAAAAATCGTTTATGGGAAACACATTTTTAATGCAAAGACACCAGATTATATGATATAAACACTGTCTGAGAGAAATATGATGAATGCAACGGCACAACAATTATTATAAATGACTAATGACAAATTATGTGTCAACCAAAATGAAAATAAGTGACTATTTTCATCCAAGATCATTAATATTGAATTTAAATTTAACAGACATGTATTTTCCAGAAGTTTATATTTTCGTTTCATAGAACAATTTCAAAAGTACATACTCGGTTCGTTAAAATGAAAAAAACGTTCAATTATTCGAAGTCCCTTATGTCGAAAAATCCACATATGTATCTGAAACAAATTTCGGTGATTTTTTGAACAATGCTAAATAATGGAATATACAGAAATTAAAATTACAACACGGCTGTGGTGTGGTGGGTAGTGTGTGCGACTATCACACAGTAGAACCCGAGTTCGAAGCCGGGTAAGTCCATCAAACATTTTTCAGCGGCTGTTTCTACCTCGTAAATGCTGGTGACTTTGCGAGTAAGAGAGAAATATCTAAGCCATGTAAAACTTATCTAGAAAAACATTAGCCGTCAGTGAGTATAAACAATTATATCGTACCCAGCTCCAGATTCGTCTGTCCGTCTGTTTCTTCGTGGAATGTTAAGGGAAATAAGTAAGTTTGTAAATATAAATATAATTTCCGAGACCAGAAGCCAAAAAACCTTGTATCCCAATCCGAATAATAAATATTGTAATATTGGCTTTTGAGGGGAACTAAAAGACAAACGTCAGCAAGTGCGTTATAACTTAGTACTGAAATTTTGAAATATTTGATCTCTATATCACTTTAAATATCAAGTCGTTCATGATACGATACAAAGTAGTAATACCCTAATGCAGAAACTTGTGTGTGGATAGAGACATGAATGCAGAGCATGTGTGAAGGTGAATACATTATAATAAATTAAGTAAATGGAAGCAAACGAGAGAGATGAACGTCGCGTCGGGTCGACCATAGTGAATATGTTTGCTCATAATAATAACGAGAAAATTCTATAACGAACAAACAGTGTCTTAAAGTTGATATCATTCTGATCATAAATGTCATGACGACCCCGTTCTTTCATTAAATATGGAATACATACTTGGCAATATTCGAAGGGAAACATTAGGAAAATACCCTTACAATTTAAAGATGGCCCACTGTATGTGTTCGCCTGCATATCTGTAGGTATCTTCGTTTATCCGGAGCCGATCAAGCTTTTGAGATAGTTTTTATTTTCCAATAAAAGGTCTTATTTCAATCACCCGGTATTTCGGTAGCTGTCACTTTTGATGCTTTTATTCATTAATATTTGACAAGCAGACACTACGCCACTACTAAAAATGTAACGATACACACTTCAACAACACATTGAAATTATTAAAATTCACTACAAAAATGGTGACAATCAGTCACACAGTTCACAAAACCGCTAAACAGAAATTGGTGGGAAAATTCGAGCTGTTGGGACGAGTTAGTGATGTGAAGAATAAAACTCGTGCACGTCGCTCAAGAACAACTGAGTGTATTGCTGTCCAAAGTGTTGAAGAAACCCCAGGTTTGTCCATTCCTTGTGGTTCTTTCGAATTGGGCATTCCACAAACGTCATTACACCGTTTAAAGTTCAGTTAACACAAGAACTCAACAACGTCGTGTCTTTGTCGATTTAGGTCCTTGAAATGCATGGAAATGACCCGGAATTCCATAGAAAAATCATCTTGACTGATGAGGCCCATTTCCACTTCGGTGTCTACGTCAACAAGCAAAGTTATCGCATCTGGGGCTCAAAAAACCCAAAAGTTATTGTTGAGAAGCCTCTCCATCCTCAACGTATGACTGTTTGGTGCGGTTTATGGCCCGGCGGGGTCAATGGACCTTACTTTTTCGAAAATGAGGTTGGATCAACAGCTACGGTGAATGAATTTCGCTATCGAGAGATGATTAATGACTTTTTATGGTCGGAGTTGGATGATATTGATGTGGATAACGTTTACTTTCAACAAGACGGCGCTACGTGCCACACAAGCTCTTTTACGGGAACCGTCCGGTTTCCGGACCGTCTTATCTCTCGAAGAGGTGATCACAATTGGCCGCCGAGATCTTGTGATTTAACACCTTGCGACTTCTTCCTAAACCAATCAAAACTAAACCAACAATTGAAATGTAGACAATGATTTTGACATTCAAAATTCTGTCAAAATGAAAAAATTTGAATCATCTGTTTGCATGACTCCATCTTTAGTTATTGTGGGTTTCTTTTTCAAATTTCCTTTTTGACTTCAGACATTTTGGTTCTCGATAATTTTGTTAAACATACAAAAAAAAATCAAACGGAGTCGCAAGCACAAAGTCAACGTATAAATGCATATGACTTTTGGGAGCAAATCCAAAAGAAAATTTAAAAAAAAGTCCACCCTAAAAGTCATCTTGAAAATTGCAATCTTTAAGATTGCAAATGGCACAAGCAACGGGCATGATATCATCCATTCCATTAAAATGGACTGATCGCCACACTGAATAATGATGATATTGGATTTCCGCATCTAACGACTATTGTGGAACATTTTATTCAGTTTAATATCCCTTTTTGGTACTCCTTGGATAATTCGCATTCATGGCCGAAATTAATTGTACGTACCACTGTGTGGTGGAGGAAACCAAAATACGGAACAGGTTCCATGATTACAAATAGTGTGACTGACACATCTTATTTTTTGTGTTAACGTCGTAAGCGACCGTGACCAGACCTCTAAAAAGACATGTAAACACTGACACACCCTTTCAAATTTCAAGCCGATCCTCATAGAATCTCAGAAGTGAAACGCATCCAAGAGCAACTTAAGAATGGGTCTTCCATGTGTTTCATGGTTGATAAGAATTTAAAAGTAATTGAACTATATTCTACACAAAACTTGTCTTGCATGTCAAATGCCAACAAAAGATTCCCTCACGGGAAAACCCACAAATTGTTTTCTTTTGTTCTGAATGTGCCCAGAGATCAGCCACGGGCTTCACAAATTTAAGGCACAATTCTTGAGCGGAGATTTCTATAACCAAATCAAGTTGTTTGTTTGCCGATTTATTTTTGCATTATTTGCACTGTTTTCACTTAATAATCATTAAAAACAATAAAGAACAGCAAAAAGAACAATACAAACAAATTCAAAGCTTCAAAAAGTAACAACAACATGATGATTGCAAATAGGCGATTCCCGAGCGGAGCAACAGCAACAGCAAGTCAAAACATACATACGTTGGAATAAAAATACATGAATATACAGTGATGGCGAAAAGTTTGAACACACTGTGCCATTTGAAATGAAGTCTGCAATTCTGTGTTTAGCATACTGAAATCTTGATATCCTATAAATATATATATTTATTATTTTATATCGTATATTTAAGAAATAAGTATGTGATTTTTTCAAAACTTAAGTATTAGGCTTTCTGACCTTTGGTAAGAAAAAAATGTTTGAAAATTGTTTTTCTATTTTTGCACAGCTGTTATACATTTTTTAAGAAAGAAAGGAAACACATTTATGGCTACATAAACTAGAGCGATAAAGTGGGGCCCGACCACAAAAGCTTATCGATGAGTTCACCAGTTAAGCATCGTGTTTAACCACGGGATTATTGGTCGGGATTCCCGGAAATAAAATCCTACAACTTTTAACCTGGAAATTGTAGGATTATTTACTTGATGAAACATTCCTGAGCTAGATGATCTTATTACATTTAAATTGTACAGAGTATTGTTTTCAAGAGTAATTTGATTTTTAATTAACGTTTCATTAATCTTTTCAAGTTTTTAACATGCCGGAATTATTTATGTTTAAGTTTTGGTTAAAAAAAAAACAATAAAATGTTGAGGTTTTTTTTTAGGAAAAGCTGTATTTTTTCATAATGTTTAATAAAGAAAATCCAAGTCGGAAAAAATCCCGATTCCCGGGAATTAAAAAAATTTGGTACATTGAAAACCCTAATCGTATTGCATCTCTAGATTACCAACTATCTGAAAATAAGGCTCTGCCTTCCAATTTTTTAAAAATTTTATTTTAAATTTTTATAATTTTTTTCGAATAGGCGAATTTTCCTATTTCAAATAGACGAATTTTCATATTTCAAATAGACGAATTTTCATATTTCAAATAGACAAATTCTCATATTTCAAAAAGACTAATTTTCATATTTCAAATAGACGAATTTTAATATTTCAAATACACGAATTTTCCTATTTCAAATAGACAAATTTTAATATTTCAAATAGACGAATTTTCATATTTCAAATAGACGAATTTTCATATTTCAAATAGACCAATTTTCCTATTTCAAATAGACCAATTTTCATATTTCAAATAGACGAATTTTCATATTTCAAATAGGGTAATTTTCATATTTCAAATAGACGAATTTTCATATTTCAAATAGACGAATTTTCAAATTTTAAATACGCGAATTCTTATATTTTAAATAAACGCTTTTTTATATTTCAAATAGACGCATTTTCATATTTCAAATATACGAATTTTCATATTTCAAATATACGAATTTTCATATTTCAAAGAAAACAATTTTCATATTTTAAATACGCGAATTCTTATATTTTTAATAAACGCTTTTTTATATTTCAAATAGACGCATTTTCATATTTCAAATAGACGAATTTTCTTATATTAAATAGACGAATTTTCATATTTCAATAGACGACTTTTCATATTTCAAATAGACGAAGTTTCATATTTCAAATAGACGAATTTACATATTTCAAATAGACGAATTTTTAAGTTCAAATAGACGAATTTTCATATTTCAAATAGACAAATTTTCAATTTTTTCAAATAGATGAATTTTCATATTTCAAATAGACGAATTTTCATATTTCAAATAGACGAATTTTCCTATTTCAAATAGACCAATTTTCATATTTCAAATAGACGAATTTTAATATTTTAAATAGACGAATTTTAATATTTCAAATAGACGAATTTTAATATTTCAAATAGACGAATTTTAATATTTCAAATAGACGAATTTTAATATTTCAAATAGACGAATTTTCATATTTCAAATAGACCAATTTTCATATTTCAAATAGACGAATTTTAATATTTCAAATAGACGAATTTTAATATTTCAAATAGACGAATTTTAATATTTCAAATAGACGAATTTTCCTATTTCAAATAGACGAATTTTCCTATTTCAAATAGACAAATTTTAAAATTTCAAATAGACGAATTTTCCTATTTCAAATAGACCAATTTTCATATTTCAAATAGACCAATTTTCATATTTCAAATAGACGAATTTTAATATTTTAAATAGACGAATTTTAATATTTCAAATAGACCAATTTTCATATATCAAATAGACCAATTTTCATATTTCAAATAGACGAATTTTAATATTTCAAATAGACGAATTTTAATATTTCAAATAGACGAATTTTCCTATTTCAAATAGACGAATTTTAATATTTCAAATAGACGAATTTTAATATTTCAAATAGACGAATTTTCCTATTTCAAATAGACCAATTTTCATATTTCAAATAGACCAATTTTCATATTTCAAATAGACGAATTTTAATATTTTAAATAGACGAATTTTAATATTTCAAATAGACGAATTTTAATATTTCAAATAGACGAATTTTAATATTTCAAATAGACGAATTTTAATATTTCAAATAGACGAATTTTCATATTTCAAATAGACCAATTTTCATATTTCAAATAGACGAATTTTAATATTTCAAATAGACGAATTTTAATATTTCAAATAGACGAATTTTAATATTTCAAATAGACGAATTTTCCTATTTCAAATAGACGAATTTTCCTATTTCAAATAGACAAATTTTAAAATTTCAAATAGACGAATTTTCCTATTTCAAATAGACCAATTTTCATATTTCAAATAGACCAATTTTCATATTTCAAATAGACGAATTTTAATATTTTAAATAGACGAATTTTAATATTTCAAATAGACCAATTTTCATATATCAAATAGACCAATTTTCATATTTCAAATAGACGAATTTTAATATTTCAAATAGACGAATTTTAATATTTCAAATAGACGAATTTTAATATTTCAAATAGACGAATTTTCCTATTTCAAATAGACGAATTTTAATATTTCAAATAGACGAATTTTCATATTTCAAATAGACCAATTTTCATATTTCAAATAGACGAATTTTAATATTTCAAATAGACGAATTTTAATATTTCAAATAGACGAATTTTAATATTTCAAATAGACGAATTTTCATATTTCAAATAGACCAATTTTCATATTTCAAATAGACGAATTTTAATATTTCAAATAGACGAATTTTAATATTTCAAATAGACGAATTTTAATATTTCAAATAGACGAATTTTCCTATTTCAAATAGACAAATTTTAAAATTTCAAATAGACGAATTTTCCTATTTCAAATAGACCAATTTTCATATTTCAAATAGACCAATTTTCATATTTCAAATAGACGAATTTTAATATTTTAAATAGACGAATTTTAATATTTCAAATAGACCAATTTTCATATATCAAATAGACGAATTTTCATATTTCAAATAGACCAATTTTCATATTTCAAATAGACGAATTTTAATATTTCAAATAGACGAATTTTAATATTTCAAATAGACGAATTTTAATATTTCAAATAGACGAATTTTCCTATTTCAAATAGACAAATTTTCATATTTCAAATAGACGAATTTTCATATTTCAAATATACGAATTTTCATATTTAAAAAGACAAATTCTCATATTTCAAATAGACGAATTTTCATATTTCAAATAGACGAATTTTCATATTTCAAATAGACGAATTTTCCTATTTCAAATAGACCAATTTTCATATTTCAAATAGACGAATTTTAATATTTTAAATAGACGAATTTTCATATTTCAAATAGACGAATTTTAATATTTCAAATAGACGAATTTTCATATTTCAAATAGACCAATTTTCATATTTCAAATAGACGAATTTTAATATTTCAAATAGACGAATTTTAATATTTCAAATAGACGAATTTTAATATTTCAAATAGACGAATTTTCATATTTCAAATAGACCAATTTTCATATTTCAAATAGACGAATTTTAATATTTCAAATAGACGAATTTTAATATTTCAAATAGACGAATTTTAATATTTCAAATAGACGAATTTTAATATTTCAAATAGACGAATTTTAATATTTCAAATAGACGAATTTTAATATTTCAAATAGACGAATTTTCCTATTTCAAATAGACAAATTTTCATATTTCAAATAGACGAATTTTAATATTTCAAATAGACGAATTTTAATATTTCAAATAGACGAATTTTAATATTTCAAATAGACGAATTTTCCTATTTCAAATAGACAAATTTTCATATTTCAAATAGACGAATTTTAATATTTCAAATAGACGAATTTTAATATTTCAAATAGACGAATTTTAATATTTCAAATAGACGAATTTTAATATTTCAAATAGACGAATTTTCCTATTTCAAATAGACAAATTTTCATATTTCAAATAGACGAATTTTAATATTTCAAATAGACGAATTTTAATATTTCAAATAGACGAATTTTAATATTTCAAATAGACGAATTTTCCTATTTCAAATAGACAAATTTTAATATTTCAAATAGACGAATTTTCATATTTCAAATAGACCAATTTTCATATATCAAATAGACGAATTTTCATATTTCAAATAGACGAATTTTAATATTTCAAATAGACGAATTTTCCTATTTCAAATAGACAAATTTTAATATTTCAAATAGACGAATTTTAATATTTCAAATAGACCAATTTTCATATATCAAATAGACGAATTTTCATATTTCAAATAGACGAATTTTAATATTTCAAATAGACGAATTTTCCTATTTCAAATAGACAAATTTTAATATTTCAAATAGACGAATTTTAATATTTCAAATAGACGAATTTTCCTATTTCAAATAGACAAATTTTAATATTTCAAATAGACGAATTTTAATATTTCAAATAGACCAATTTTCATATATCAAATAGACGAATTTTCATATTTCAAATAGACCAATTTTCATATTTCAAATAGACGAATTTTAATATTTCAAATAGACGAATTTTAATATTTCAAATAGACGAATTTTAATATTTCAAATAGACGAATTTTCCTATTTCAAATAGACAAATTTTCATATTTCAAATAGACGAATTTTCATATTTCAAATATACGAATTTTCATATTTAAAAAGACAAATTCTCATATTTCAAATAGACGAATTTTCATATTTCAAATAGACGAATTTTCATATTTCAAATAGACGAATTTTCCTACTTCAAATAGACCAATTTTCATATTTCAAATAGACGAATTTTAATATTTTAAATAGACGAATTTTCATATTTCAAATAGACGAATTTTAATATTTCAAATAGACGAATTTTCATATTTCAAATAGACCAATTTTCATATTTCAAATAGACGAATTTTAATATTTCAAATAGACGAATTTTAATATTTCAAATAGACGAATTTTAATATTTCAAATAGACGAATTTTCATATTTCAAATAGACCAATTTTCATATTTCAAATAGACGAATTTTAATATTTCAAATAGACGAATTTTAATATTTCAAATAGACGAATTTTAATATTTCAAATAGACGAATTTTAATATTTCAAATAGACGAATTTTAATATTTCAAATAGACGAATTTTAATATTTCAAATAGACGAATTTTCCTATTTCAAATAGACAAATTTTAAAATTTCAAATAGACGAATTTTCCTATTTCAAATAGACCAATTTTCATATTTCAAATAGACGAATTTTAATATTTCAAATAGACGAATTTTCATATTTCAAATAGACGAATTTTAATATTTCAAATAGACGAATTTTAATATTTCAAATAGACGAATTTTAATATTTCAAATAGACGAATTTTCCTATTTCAAATAGACAAATTTTCATATTTCAAATAGACGAATTTTAATATTTCAAATAGACGAATTTTAATATTTCAAATAGACGAATTTTAATATTTCAAATAGACGAATTTTCCTATTTCAAATAGACAAATTTTCATATTTCAAATAGACGAATTTTAATATTTCAAATAGACGAATTTTAATATTTCAAATAGACGAATTTTAATATTTCAAATAGACGAATTTTAATATTTCAAATAGACGAATTTTCCTATTTCAAATAGACAAATTTTCATATTTCAAATAGACGAATTTTAATATTTCAAATAGACGAATTTTAATATTTCAAATAGACGAATTTTAATATTTCAAATAGACGAATTTTCCTATTTCAAATAGACAAATTTTAATATTTCAAATAGACGAATTTTAATATTTCAAATAGACGAATTTTAATATTTCAAATAGACGAATTTTCCTATTTCAAATAGACAAATTTTCATATTTCAAATAGACGAATTTTCCTATTTCAAATAGACCAATTTTCATATATCAAATAGACGAATTTTCATATTTCAAATAGACCAATTTTAATATTTCAAATAGACGAATTTTAATATTTCAAATAGACGAATTTTAATATTTCAAATAGACGAATTTTAATATTTCAAATAGACGAATTTTCCTATTTCAAATAGACAAATTTTCATATTTCAAATAGACGAATTTTAATATTTCAAATAGACAAATTTTCCTATTTCAAATAGACGAATTTTCATATTTCAAATACACGAATTTTCCTATTTCAAATAGACAAATTTTCATATTTCAAATAGACGAATTTTAATATTTCAAATAGACGAATTTTAATATTTCAAATAGACGAATTTTAATATTTCAAATAGACGAATTTTCCTATTTCAAATAGACAAATTTTCATATTTCAAATAGACGAATTTTAATATTTCAAATAGACGAATTTTAATATTTCAAATAGACGAATTTTAATATTTCAAATAGACGAATTTTAATATTTCAAATAGACGAATTTTCCTATTTCAAATAGACAAATTTTCATATTTCAAATAGACGAATTTTAATATTTCAAATAGACGAATTTTAATATTTCAAATAGACGAATTTTAATATTTCAAATAGACGAATTTTAATATTTCAAATAGACGAATTTTAATATTTCAAATAGACGAATTTTAATATTTCAAATAGACGAATTTTCCTATTTCAAATAGACAAATTTTCATATTTCAAATAGACGAATTTTAATATTTCAAATAGACGAATTTTAATATTTCAAATAGACGAATTTTAATATTTCAAATAGACGAATTTTCCTATTTCAAATAGACAAATTTTCATATTTCAAATAGACGAATTTTAATATTTCAAATAGACGAATTTTAATATTTCAAATAGACGAATTTTAATATTTCAAATAGACGAATTTTAATATTTCAAATAGACGAATTTTCCTATTTCAAATAGACAAATTTTCATATTTCAAATAGACGAATTTTAATATTTCAAATAGACGAATTTTAATATTTCAAATAGACGAATTTTAATATTTCAAATAGACGAATTTTAATATTTCAAATAGACGAATTTTAATATTTCAAATAGACGAATTTTCCTATTTCAAATAGACAAATTTTCATATTTCAAATAGACGAATTTTAATATTTCAAATAGACGAATTTTAATATTTCAAATAGACGAATTTTAATATTTCAAATAGACGAATTTTCCTATTTCAAATAGACAAATTTTCATATTTCAAATAGACGAATTTTAATATTTCAAATAGACGAATTTTAATATTTCAAATAGACGAATTTTAATATTTCAAATAGACGAATTTTAATATTTCAAATAGACGAATTTTCCTATTTCAAATAGACAAATTTTCATATTTCAAATAGACGAATTTTAATATTTCAAATAGACGAATTTTAATATTTCAAATAGACGAATTTTAATATTTCAAATAGACGAATTTTCCTATTTCAAATAGACAAATTTTAATATTTCAAATAGACGAATTTTCATATTTCAAATAGACCAATTTTCATATATCAAATAGACGAATTTTCATATTTCAAATAGACGAATTTTAATATTTCAAATAGACGAATTTTCCTATTTCAAATAGACAAATTTTAATATTTCAAATAGACGAATTTTAATATTTCAAATAGACCAATTTTCATATATCAAATAGACGAATTTTCATATTTCAAATAGACGAATTTTAATATTTCAAATAGACGAATTTTCCTATTTCAAATAGACAAATTTTAATATTTCAAATAGACGAATTTTAATATTTCAAATAGACGAATTTTCCTATTTCAAATAGACAAATTTTAATATTTCAAATAGACGAATTTTAATATTTCAAATAGACCAATTTTCATATATCAAATAGACGAATTTTCATATTTCAAATAGACCAATTTTCATATTTCAAATAGACGAATTTTAATATTTCAAATAGACGAATTTTAATATTTCAAATAGACGAATTTTAATATTTCAAATAGACGAATTTTCCTATTTCAAATAGACAAATTTTCATATTTCAAATAGACGAATTTTCATATTTCAAATATACGAATTTTCATATTTAAAAAGACAAATTCTCATATTTCAAATAGACGAATTTTCATATTTCAAATAGACGAATTTTCATATTTCAAATAGACGAATTTTCCTATTTCAAATAGACCAATTTTCATATTTCAAATAGACGAATTTTAATATTTTAAATAGACGAATTTTCATATTTCAAATAGACGAATTTTAATATTTCAAATAGACGAATTTTCATATTTCAAATAGACCAATTTTCATATTTCAAATAGACGAATTTTAATATTTCAAATAGACGAATTTTAATATTTCAAATAGACGAATTTTAATATTTCAAATAGACGAATTTTCATATTTCAAATAGACCAATTTTCATATTTCAAATAGACGAATTTTAATATTTCAAATAGACGAATTTTAATATTTCAAATAGACGAATTTTAATATTTCAAATAGACGAATTTTAATATTTCAAATAGACGAATTTTAATATTTCAAATAGACGAATTTTAATATTTCAAATAGACGAATTTTCCTATTTCAAATAGACAAATTTTAAAATTTCAAATAGACGAATTTTCCTATTTCAAATAGACCAATTTTCATATTTCAAATAGACGAATTTTAATATTTCAAATAGACGAATTTTCATATTTCAAATAGACGAATTTTAATATTTCAAATAGACGAATTTTAATATTTCAAATAGACGAATTTTAATATTTCAAATAGACGAATTTTCCTATTTCAAATAGACAAATTTTCATATTTCAAATAGACGAATTTTAATATTTCAAATAGACGAATTTTAATATTTCAAATAGACGAATTTTAATATTTCAAATAGACGAATTTTCCTATTTCAAATAGACAAATTTTCATATTTCAAATAGACGAATTTTAATATTTCAAATAGACGAATTTTAATATTTCAAATAGACGAATTTTAATATTTCAAATAGACGAATTTTAATATTTCAAATAGACGAATTTTCCTATTTCAAATAGACAAATTTTCATATTTCAAATAGACGAATTTTAATATTTCAAATAGACGAATTTTAATATTTCAAATAGACGAATTTTAATATTTCAAATAGACGAATTTTCCTATTTCAAATAGACAAATTTTAATATTTCAAATAGACGAATTTTAATATTTCAAATAGACGAATTTTAATATTTCAAATAGACGAATTTTCCTATTTCAAATAGACAAATTTTCATATTTCAAATAGACGAATTTTCCTATTTCAAATAGACCAATTTTCATATATCAAATAGACGAATTTTCATATTTCAAATAGACCAATTTTAATATTTCAAATAGACGAATTTTAATATTTCAAATAGACGAATTTTAATATTTCAAATAGACGAATTTTAATATTTCAAATAGACGAATTTTCCTATTTCAAATAGACAAATTTTCATATTTCAAATAGACGAATTTTAATATTTCAAATAGACAAATTTTCCTATTTCAAATAGACGAATTTTCATATTTCAAATACACGAATTTTCCTATTTCAAATAGACAAATTTTCATATTTCAAATAGACGAATTTTAATATTTCAAATAGACGAATTTTAATATTTCAAATAGACGAATTTTAATATTTCAAATAGACGAATTTTCCTATTTCAAATAGACAAATTTTCATATTTCAAATAGACGAATTTTAATATTTCAAATAGACGAATTTTAATATTTCAAATAGACGAATTTTAATATTTCAAATAGACGAATTTTAATATTTCAAATAGACGAATTTTCCTATTTCAAATAGACAAATTTTCATATTTCAAATAGACGAATTTTAATATTTCAAATAGACGAATTTTAATATTTCAAATAGACGAATTTTAATATTTCAAATAGACGAATTTTCCTATTTCAAATAGACAAATTTTAATATTTCAAATAGACGAATTTTAATATTTCAAATAGACGAATTTTAATATTTCAAATAGACGAATTTTCCTATTTCAAATAGACAAATTTTCATATTTCAAATAGACGAATTTTCCTATTTCAAATAGACCAGTTTTCATATATCAAATAGACGAATTTTCATATTTCAAATAGACCAATTTTAATATTTCAAATAGACGAATTTTAATATTTCAAATAGACGAATTTTAATATTTCAAATAGACGAATTTTAATATTTCAAATAGACGAATTTTCCTATTTCAAATAGACAAATTTTCATATTTCAAATAGACGAATTTTAATATTTCAAATAGACAAATTTTCCTATTTCAAATAGACGAATTTTCATATTTCAAATACACGAATTTTCATATTTCAAATAGACAAATTTTCATATTTCAAAAAGACGAATTTTCATATTTTAAATAGAGGAATTTTCATATTTCAAATAGACAAATTTTAAAATTTCAAATAGACGAATTTTAATATTTCAAATAGACCAATTTTCATATTTCAAATAGACGAATTTTCATATTTCAAATAGACGAATTTCCATATTTCAAATAGACGAATTTTCATATTTCAAATACACGAATTTTCATATTTCAAATAGACGAATTTTCATATTTCAAATAGACAAATTTTCCTATTTCAAATAGACGAATTTTCATATTTCAATAGACGACTTTTCATATTTCAAATAGACGAATTTTTATATTTCAAAATGACGAATTTTAATATTTCAAAAAGACGAATTTTAATATTTGAATTTTAATTTGTCAGAGTTTCATTTGAACACCCTCTTCCGTGGGAAGCTTTTTCCATTTTTCGTTCAAACAAGAAAAACATTTGATGTCAGGTTCTCCCTAAAAAACTGATATAACATTCGTCTCTCTAGCTCAGACTGCTTGCATATCTGCGAAATATGAATGCATAATTAATTAACTATTTGTGTATAAAATTCGTTTAAAATGCAAACATTTGTTAATTAAAATATTGATTTATTATTTCTCTCACATAGAAATAGAACTTTGGTGGTGGAAACTTTTCACCAGCACTGTATGCATACATCAGCCGTAGTATTAGTAGTACGACCGGCAACTGATATGATAGCCCCGTGCGAGATAGCCAAGAAGGAGTGTTTGTGTGTGCATGTGTATAAACATGTTTGCCGGAGGAGCAGAGGAGTGTGAGGTGCAAACACCAGTAGCAGCAGCAGTAGCAGCTTGTTGTGATGTGTGGTCGTCGGACGGGTCTTCACATCGGAGCTATATAAAGAAACAGGCTGCACATCATTCTCCAACAGTTCGGCGAGTGAATTCACTGTGAACACTTGGATTTCAAATTTTCACACTTCCATAAGTCTACCGAATCGTCGGACAATAAGAAACGACCATGGGTTTCGCCACTAATATAATGGCCGTGGCAGCGGTTATGCTCAGCCTGATGGCTGTGGCACAAAGTGAAGAGCAGATCTGTAAGTGTTGGGGTTGGTCCACAACAAAACAAAAATGAATTAATTCGTTTTCATAATAACACCCTTAGATCGTATGTGCGTTCCTCACAAGTACTATGTGGACTGTTTGAATTTGCTAAAGGATCCTTCGGAGGCGGGCATTCGCATGGAGTGTGTGGCCGGTCGTGATCGCATCGATTGCCTGGACATGATCAATCAACGCCGGGCTGATGTCTTGGCTTCCGAGCCGGAGGACATGTATGTGGCCTATCACACGAAAAACTCCGACTACAGAGTGATCTCGGAAATCCGCACCAAGGACGACAAAGATGGTAGGCATTCCCGAAATAATTTAAAAAATATTGTAGAATTATGATTTCCTGGTTTTATGACAGCCGACTTCCGTTATGAGGGCATTATTTTGGTGAAGAAAAATTCCAACATCCACAATCTGAATGAGTTGCGCGGTGCCAAATCCTGTCACACCGGTTTCGGTCGCAATGTTGGTTTCAAAATTCCCGTCACCAAATTGAAGAATTCCCATGTCTTGAAGGTATCGATGGATCCCGAACTGACAGCAACGGAACGTGAACTCAAAGCTTTGTCGGAATTCTTCTCACAATCGTGTTTGGTCGGCACCTATTCGCCCTATCCCGAAACGGATCGTCTATTGAGTAAGTTCGTAGTAAAGATCGCCCAGAGATGGCTCATTGATATTAATTATGTTTAATTGATTTGTCCGACAGAGAAAAAATATTCCAATTTGTGTGCTTTGTGTGAGAAACCCGAACAATGTAATTATCCCGACAAATTCTCCGGTTACGATGGTGCCATTCGTTGCTTGGACAAGGGCAAGGGTGAAGTGGCCTTCACCAAGGTGCAATTTATCAAGAAATACTTTGGCGTAAGTACTCGGAAAAAATATATTTAAAACAAGTGAAGGGAGTGAAGTGAAGTCGGTGTTGGGCTTTCCGACAATACCCTCAGTTTCGCAGAGTATGAAGTCAGATATGATTGGTGACGATAGGCTCAGCGAAAAGCAACCCTGCATGTTTTCTCTGAGGGAGTTAAAATCGCGGTTGTCAGCTGAGATTTTAGAACAGAAGTATTCATTTAAAGCCCCCAGTCACACAAATGTGTTTAATCTGTAGACTTTCTGGTGAAGCAACCACACTCTCAGACAAATATGTCAGAGTGAGAGAGTAGATGCCAACCTGCGTTTGCTGAGAGCAAAGTGAAATCATATGTTTCTGTTACTGAGAGATATTTTATTTAAAAATTTCTCTCTCTCAGTTAAAGCCCCCAGTCACACGAATGTGTTTAATCTGGAGACTTTCGGCTGCAGCAACCATACTCTCATACAAATCTGTCAGTGAGAGTGAGAGAGTATATGCAAACATGCGTTTGCTGACAGCAAAAAGAAATCATACGTTTCTGTTATTTTATTTAAAAATTTCTCTCTCTCAGTTAAAGCCCCCAGTCACACAAATGTGTTAACATACTCTCAATTGAGAGAGAGAGTAAATGCAAACCTACGTTTATTGAGATCAAAAAGAAATCATACGTTTCTCTGTTACTGAGTGTTATTTTATTTACCAATTTCTCTCAAAATAATAACTTTTGCTCTCATTTTCAGATGGTTCCTGGCGTTACCGCTGAAGGCGATCCCTCCGAATTCGAATACTTGTGTGAAGATGGTAGCAGACGTCCCATTACTGGTCCCGCTTGCTCTTGGGCTCAGCGCCCTTGGACTGGTTACATTTCCAACACTGATGCCGTCAACGGTGATGAGAAGTTACACAATTTGCAAAATCGTTTGGAAAAATTCTTCGAAAATGGCTTGCATGCGGAAAACAAGGAGGCCGCTTCCCATTTGTTGATCAATGAGAATGCCGTCTACCACAGCAAACCCAAAGCCGTTGAACCCAAGGAGTACTTGGAAAAGGCCGGCTACAAGGATGTCATCGAACGTGATGGCTCCGCTCTAAGGAAAATGAAGTAAGTGCGAGTAATATTTTGAAATCTTTAAGCCGATTATTTATGGTGTACTTTTTGTATTTCTCAGGATGTGCGTGCAAACCGATACTGAAATGCAGAAGTGCAACACCATGCGCCGGGCTGCCTACTCCCGTGATATCCGTCCTGAAATGGAATGTGTTCAGGAGAGAGACTGTATTTTGGCTGTTAAGGACGGCAAGGCCGATATGGTCGCTGTTCATGCCAACAATTACAAGGAGGCCCGTGATGTTAAACTCAAGCCCGTTGTCTATGAAGGCTATGGACCCAACGATGTCTACACGGCCGTGGTGGAAACTGCTCTCACCAAAGACAACATACAACATATGCCCATGTAAGTATTGCAGGACATTTTTTTTCTCTCGCTAGAATTTTGTTTAAATATTTTGTTTTATTATTATTTCTTAGCTCTTACAATGCCGAAGACGAAAGAGCAAAGAAGGCCGCCGAATACTTGAACAAAGTGAGAGGCATCAGCACATGCCAGACCACGCCATCCTCTGAAAAGAACATTATGATTGTGAATGCCAAGGACTTGGAACAACACAAAAACAAACAATTGCTCTGCAGCAACTTAGACAAGAAACCCGTCACCGAATGGAAATCTTGCAATTTGGAAGCCAATCTGCCGGTGGGTGTGTTCATACGCGACACCATGACTCCCGTCGAACAGGAAACGATGAAGCACTTGTTCATTTCGTTATCGGAAAAATTCGGTAAATCGGGTAAATTATCCGATGTTTTCACATTGTTCGGTGCCTACAGTGCCAACGATAAGGATGTCCTGTTCGACGACGATGCCGTCGAATTTGTCACCGAATTGAAGAATGACAATACCAATGAACAGATCTATCATAGCTTGAAATGTGAAACGAATGCCATTAAGAAGATCTAAGATGGTGTCGGCTGATATTTTTCATTAATTCTAAATATTTTTATAAATAAAAAAATTAATAAAAAAAAAACACATGTAAAAAAAAAATGATTTCTGTTCTAATTGGGCTCCACAATTGAGGGAAAGGGAAATTCCTAAACGTGATGCATATAGAAGATGTAGGCGCAACTGAACTTGGAGCCCAGCGGTGATTTATTTCAGTCGCGCTTGGTTAATGAACGATTATTTCAGACCCTAGTATAATCCAACATTATATACTGTAGGAAGGTATGTGTAATCTACTGCCAATTAGAGTAATTTCAATTTCGTACTTCATGGCATGTTTAAAATATTAATCGTCGTTTGCTTATGTTTATTTCTAAATGTTCAAAAATCAATGACCAGAAAAAACAACCAATAAATTCACTCAGCCCTATTGCGGGAGTCAACGTCGACACAAGACGACATCGTTTAGTGTCGACTCTTGTGTTATCGACTATTATATGGCAATGGTTGGCATTGCCAACCAAATATTGTCTTGAGACGATTCTGTTTTTTGTCGTCATTGTTTTTGGTAAAGACAAGAAAAATTTCAAAGTAAAACAAATTTTAAAAATAGAGAAAAACTTAAGTATCACCTGCAAACCAAGTTGTGAAACGTGTGGAAGAGTTGGAGAAAAGAGCTTCGCTTGCCGGAGGATTTTGTAAGGCCACTGTTCTGAATAATTTTGAACAACTACGGGACGACATACCAAAGTTCTTAAAATATTTTCCCTTACCCACGAGAGTGGAAAAAGATAAAGAGATTGTGAATTTGTATGGTACATTTTAAAAACACAGCATATGTTTGGTCACCAACAAAGCCGAATGTAATGCCCAACAGTCGCAGTAGATTTAAGCAATTTGCTCTCAGCACACCGAAAGGAGGCGGTGGCAAATCTGCTGCAAAGGGATAAATTGTGCTTTTCAAGACATCCAGAGACTCAGACAGACAACTAGCAGTGTCAGTCCCAACTTAAAGTCGATTCCATTAAACAGCTGGGCAAAAATCTCAATGTTGCCGACAATTAAGTTATTTTCGAAATGAATGTTGATCAGATTCCGGCTTCCAATTAACATGTTATTGTCTACTGCACATGTGTAATGGCTGCTTTATTAACTCTTAATCCTTTAAAAGAAATGAAACAAATTTACACGTCCAGGAACAAAACAGACTTTGATTTTGCCACCCACTTTTAATTTGTTATTTGACGAAATGTGACTCCTGTCTCGGTACTCTTCTTTGATATATTTCATATTTGTTTATTTTCTTCATCACTCGAAGCGGAATTAGAATCAGAAATAAAAAACATTTTCCCACAAAAACACCAAATAAAATAAATAAACCGACTCAACCGCAAGAGATGCCAATTTATTTATTCGATTTATCGATAAACAGTCGTCGTCGCATTCATTCAAAATTACATTTTTTGACTCAAAAACGACGATGACGTCGACTCCCGCAATAGGGCTGACTATCTCAAAGACTTTTCTGTTGGGATTTCTAGGCTATTCAATCCACTTCGTTTTGGCCAATGAAAAATAATTCGGAGCCACTGTGAATTGAATGGAGCAAGGTACCGTTCGCTGATCATTGACTTTTTTTTTGGGCCCAAATGGATGAATTATACTAGCTTGTTTTCAAAACTTTGGTGCCACAGTCCACCCAACTAGGAGACAAGGTGAGCAATTAATCTCATGTCGTTTTGAGACTGTCAAGTAACGCCTTGTTCTTGTGATTTGACGTATACTATTTTTGTGGTGCCTGCTTAGACGACAATATTACGCATGTCATTGTTGAGATACCGGCCGAAATGTTGGAAAACAAATGCTACATTTGTATGGGAGGTACCAGAAGTGGAGTTGCCAGACTTCCAAGTTTTTGTCCAAAACATTGTCTAGCAAGAGCTTTACTAAATACAGAATTTGGGCAAGATCGCGTTGGTCATATTGATATTATCACAGGATTTCTAAAGTGGGCGAAATAGCAGATTTGTATGGGCGGTACCAGAAGGGGTGTGGCCATATAGCCCATATGCAATCCCATAAGCAGTTTTGGGAAAATATTAACCCATGCCAAATTTCAAAGCGATTGTTTAACTCTTTCGAAAGTTATCGTGCGTACCAGCAGGACAGACGGACATGGCTCAAACAATTCAGAAAGTCATGAATCGAATTTGGTTCAAAGACACCGGGGGTCTAATGTGGATATTTCTATGTGTTACTGTTTTGAGCCGTATCAAATGATATATACCCTCCTACCCGTAGGGTGAAGTCTAAATCTCACATTCCAAAGAAAAGATTAGTGACTGGATAGGGGCAGCAATATATCAAATCTACAAAGTACATGGAAATATTCAACTTACCCGTGTCACATTTATCACCTTATTCAGTTGAAGTAAAAATGTTTGGTTTTCTTTCGGTCCACTGCTCTTAAAATGCCAGGTAACCAAAGTTGTTCATAGAACTTGCGGTCATTGGTTCCGATTTCATTTCGCAATGGAAAAGATATCCACTCGCTATATATTAGACTTGTACAGTATTCAAAAAACTCTGAGTGTACTTGAATTTGTTCATAAAATTTTATGAAGTCTTCGAATTTTTGAAAATTTAACTTCTTTAAAAATTGACGAATATTGATTGAGCCATGATCACCTCATAATCTCTGCCCACAGCTTTCCGATATCTGCCCTTAACCAACCAGTTTTACAAATGTCGGAATAGAATTTGTGTTCTTCACTGGTGGCAGAGAATTCATTCGCTCCTCTAGAAGATAAGTAAATACTGCTTAATAGGCCCTGTAATATTTAGAAAATCAGAGAAGGATAACATGACATTAGAAGAATTTTAAATTTCAATTACCATGGGATTCGTCTAATAGTATGTTGACATGACAGGTAGATGAAAATGCAATAGTTTCTCCATTTTTCTGAAATTGGCTTTACAGCAATACGTAGATTCATATACAATATACCACATTGAAATAAAATACAAAATTTCTGCAATTTCATTAAACGTTTTCTCAATTAAATATTGGTTTTCTTAGTTTATTTGAATTTTACATAATGTCATCAAGTTTTATAGCATCCTCTAAATGTATAAAATTTTGTTTTTTTTTTTGCAACGATTTACAATCACAATCTAGCGCAACTTTGCAATTTTGTTTTAACATAAAATGGAATATCAATATTAAACAAAAAAAAAAAAAAACAATAAATTCTATGAAAAAAAAACAATAATTCTAAACAAAACTAAAAAAAAAATGATATATAATAAAATCGTCCAATTAGCATTAAAATCTTTGAGTACAATACAAATTCCTTATAAATGGGGATTACAATTCATGGCTTTCAGTATAATTTTTTTTTTTTTTTGGGGGGGTTTACGAGTACAACGGATCAACCGGTCCCGTATAACATTTTGTTGTGTTGTTGTGGAAATTGGAAAAGTTTATTTGGGAGTTTTGTGAGCCTCTTTGCCATCCGCTGCGGAATCTTGGCCATTTTCACCATCGCTTTTGTTGTTGGGATCGGATTCTTCCTCGGAGTAGTCTTCATCATGGGTGTGGGTAACTGTGCGCGGAGTGCTGGGTCGAGTATGAGGTACAGTAACGGTCTAGAAAAATCATTCCAAATAAGTAATTTGTCTATGTTACTTTAAAACAAACAAAAACAGTACCTTTTCATCTGTGTCTTCGGTTTCCTTTAGTACCAATGCCGCCAATTCCTTTGACAATACACCATTATCGTTTACCGAAGTAGTGCTGCCGCTTGCTGCTGCTGCTATCATGGGGTCGGTTTTGATGGCTCGTGCTCTTTGAATCATGGGCGCCTCAATTTGATATCTTTGTTCATGGGCCACAGTCGATTCGTGTGGCAACAGCATGGCCGGGGCACGGAACATGTATGAGAATGGATAATAGATGAAATTGAGGAAAGTGGCGGCATAGAGATCAGCATATCTGACCACTTGACTGGAGAAAAAGGTTTGACGAGAACCGGAACGGAATAGCGAACCCATCATGCCATAGGCCATGTCCATTTTATGGGTGACATCACGTATGGAAGCGCGCAGTTTGGAAATATCCGGTTTCTCCTTGTTGCTCGAATCGAGATTTCTGGAAAATAAAACAAGTAAAGTCAAGCAAGATTCCCCCAAGAGTGCGTTCGCTTTTCTACTCACTTATACATCTCTCCCAGCTGGCAATCGAGCTGCTGCAATTCGGCAAAGAATTGACATTTATCCGTCCAAACATGCAGCTCCTGTACCAATTCGGGCACCACCAAAAATGTGCGCCAGCCCCGTATTTTCTTCGATTTCAAAATATCACCGAAAATATGATCGCCTATATACAGGACATCCTTGCCCTTGGCATTGATGAAATTGGTGAAAACCTCACAGGAGCCGCCGGAATACACCTGACCTGGCTGCAGTGGTCCCATGTGTGTGCCGATTTTCAATGCTCCCGTCTCAGTGTTCACCTGTCGCAGTATGGTGCCTTCGCCGAAGAACAATGGCTTGCGGGCATCCACTACGATTACATCGAAGTAGGTCTTCCAATCACGATGTGGCTCTTCGGGCTTGGAGCCATGTGGAAAGTCGAAGATGTAGGTCATTATCTTATTGCTGAAATTGTAATCGCTGTTGGTGAGCAGGAAGACTTTGGCGCCGGACTCACGGATGCGAGCTAAGACCATGGGAAGACGGGGGTCCTTTTTCACATAGTAATCAAGATTCTATAAACGGAAATGCACATCGATTATTCGGCAAACTCAAAACACATGTGGAATTCTTAGAAAAACTCACCTCTACCGTCCTTTTCTTTAGATCACCCTGTATGTGCACCCAATCCACGGCACGACGTACATCTTGGAATATGGAATTGAAGGACATGAATAGTTCGCCGGCCTTAACACCGGTTCGGTCCCTGGAAAAACGGAAATTGGTGATTACTTAAGTGAAGAAAAGAGTAGTTTCTTTCTCAGTCTAGAAATAAAATAATTGTCTATAATTAATAGTTTTTAACTTCGACCTTTTGGCAAATTTTGGTAAATGTTAATACAAATCAAACTCGAGGTCTGTCTTTTTTTCTGTCTAGACAATACTTGTCTCAGCGGATGCGACTTTTTTACAGTCTAGAAAAAATAGTCTGTCGTAACCTCGACATTTCGGCAAATTTTGGTAAATGTTAATACAAATCAAACTAGAGGTCTGATGGATAATTGTCTTTTTTTCTGTCTAGACAAAACTTGTCTCAGCGGATGCGACTTTTTTACAGTCTAGAAAAAATAGTCTGCCGTAACCTTTTTAAAAAGTCTTTCGCTTTTCCGACCACGTCTGTACTTTTATTTTGTAACGACTATCCCCCCCACTCTGTATTTAATTTTCTTTAAAAGTTTTTCTTATTTATAACGATTGTTTGCTCGAACAAAAAATGAAAAGAATCCTTTTTGCGCTTTTATTGTTGTTTGATTTTCATTTTATTGCCACCCCCCCACCCCTTTCTCACACTTTTTAATTGATGGCCTCTTTTGTATGGGAAATCAATAAAATGTTCTCCCCTTTCACCCTTCAGTAATAATTGCAAAATGCTTTTGAGAACATGAATTTTCGAGTTTTATTGCAGGTGACGACGACCTTTGAACCTAGGTGGAAAATCACAAAAACACATTAAGAATCATGAGTCGGCGAGGAATAATCCTACCCCACCTCCTGCTGCACCAGTCACCATATAAACGGAAAGTAGGAAGTATTGTAACAAGTACATATTTGAGAATAAGAAAATATCCTCTTTTCAAGGGCAATTGAATGCGAAAGTGCCTAAAGACTTTGGAACATTTCGATTTGTATTGTTGTGAAGTGAAACGTAAATGACCTTTAACTGGGAAACGATTGAAGATGGAAAAACAAGAGGGGCGGGGACAGTGCCTAAGAGTAAAGAAAAACTAAAAGCAATGCTGGCTTGCTGTAACTAATCGAGAGTTATTTGACACAATCGTCATAGTGGTTTTGACGCTGAATACTCTTTCCTACGGAGATTACGCCTCTGAACCTCTACTTGTAGGAAGTGTAGGAGGGGGTTTCAGTAATTACAGCCTGTTTTTGGAATTGTTTTTAATTGCAGGTTTTAAACGAACGCTTGCGCGTGTCCATTACACATTCATATCAGACGAGATGTTGAGGTCTTTCAATTGGAATTATAGCATCTGAGAAATTACAGATAATTACCTCTTGAATAACACTGGAAAACAAATTGTGCGTGTTTTGGAATAAAACACTTGAATTTTAAGGATTTATAGTTAATTATTAGAAATTCGGTTTGCAGCTCTAACGACATGTCTTTCTCACTGCTGATGGACACATAGACTTGAACCCGATTGATTTCAAGGGTTGCGTTTAGTTTATAGGTCATGATGAAATATTCGGAGCCGTAGTAGGTCCCGGTCATTGTGAATAAAAATATAAAATTAACTTTATTGAGAGAAGAGCTGACTGATTGAACTCAAAAGCTCCAGCCAGGAAGACCCAGGTGGAAGAAGTCCTTAATATGCTTGGTATTACAAACTGGAGAATGTTAGCACAAGCTCGAACCGGAAGACCATTTACCTATAGGAAATTAAATTTGTTTTATATAACAAAACAGAAATATCTTCCGGTTTACTCAATTCGTTTGGAACCTGCGGTGTTCGTTTCTGACAGAACGGTGGAAAAATATGAACATTTTTTAATGGACTAACTAATATTTCGCTATAACTGGCAAAACATAAAAGAGATTCAGATCCAGACAACTGGATTAGAATTGACCATGGATCTGTAACACCTTAAAGAATGTGTAACTTCTTTTGTAGCAGGCATAATCCGGATGTCTCGGTATCCTACAACAAAAAGCAAGATTCACAACCAGAAAAAATGCATGGGAACCAACTTTGGATCTCTAGCCTATAAAAAAATGAAAGTGTCAGCACAACCAGAAATTCCTTAGAATCTGCAACATCTTCCTACATTTCTAACATTAGTGTTGTACAATCGTCTACCACACATGGTCTGGAGTATCCGTCTCTGCAGTTTACTTCATTTATATACAAAAACACTATGTGGTTTTCATTCTATTAATTACGACCTACGTAATGTAGGTCATCCATCGAAATGAAGAAAACTATTCCAAGTGTCATTTACAGTCATCCATAATAATCGTTGGAGATTCTTGATGTCAGCGGTCATTGTTTTAGACACAAACATCAATTACATTCCTCCCACCATATACACACACATAATGTATCTCGTCTAACCTGCTCAAGTATGGGTGGTACTACAAGCGAGGCAGACTTTTATAAATGACATTGACTGTGAGATGAATAAAAGTTCCGTTTGCCGGCACTAACGGACTACACAATGAAACGAAAAACCGCCCTTGGAGCAATGTTCAGAAAATTAGACCTGTATTTTGCTTCCTTTTCATATTTGCTGGTATTTTGTCCATCACCCTTGTGTGTATTGATTTATGAAATAATGATTTTGATGTTTTTCAACAATACAATACACCCACACCGGCTCCCCCTGAATGGCAAGCTCATCATATTTATCATTGATGTTAATGGCATTATTGACATCGATTCTTGGAATTGTTGTTTTTGCAAAGAAAACGTACAATGTCGTTACAATGGATGGCTACTTTAAGGTCTCAACAAAAGCAATAAAGGATAAATGTAAGACAAAACATAGGAATTATATGGCAAGAGGGCAGATAGAGACACGTTGTAACCAATAACAGGGCATATAGACACGTTGCAACCAAAAACATTAGACCTGAGGCACTGGGCAAAATCTGAAACTTAACAGTATTGAATAATATGAGACAATTTAATTTAAGAGAATACCCGGTTTATTGTCAAACTCTTTTGCATATGTTTTTAACTGATTTCCATAAATATAACATATTATATTTCAAGTCTGCAAGAAATAAATGAAATGAAATATCCTGAGTAGGGTTTACAAGGTGATGCATCCGACATCTTTCACTTCTAGACTAATCGATATCAATACTTTTGCTTTAGCTTGTTTAATTTGTATTCAATTGAATTAATTTCTCACCTAAGGCCTAAGATCACCTGAAGGCTGCATAAGTTAATAGCACGCTTATGCGCTTTTCAAATTCTGTTTTTCGTTTTCCTCGTTTTATATAATCCGGAAACCCCAAAAATGTATTTCATTGCCTGATGCAAGGCACCAGCTTTCACAGTCGTTGTGAAAATTGTCTAATCTTAATTTTAAGTTAACAAATTATACATTATAAACATGTTGTAGATTTTGTAACTATATACGACCTAAAGGCTGGGTGACTAATAAATGAAATGAAATTCGGACGATATAATTGGCACACTCTACCTAACACCGTATGACCGGTAACGTTAAACAAAAAGAGAGATTTGACAGTCAAAATGGGGATCAGACTAGTCAAACTTTTTAAATCTCGGAAAAGGAGACACCTTTTAAATCTCGCAGATAGAGACACTCTGGACAATATATCTGCTGGTTAAGAGTTAAGGAACGCCAGACCAGCATTTTACTACCGGAATGACAAGGCGTTCAAAGACTGTGTTGTCAGCTCGGTTTGCTGTCATTGGATCGGAAGAATATTAGGTTTTTTCACATTGCGACTCCAGAGCTGACATATAACCAAGGCTGACTGTAAAGAGGATCCGGCTTGAAGGACCAAATGTAAAGACCTAATATCAGAAATAAAACTCTTTACGCATTGAGTGCTTGTGAAACACTGATTTTATTCTCCAAAACGAAACACTAACTTAAATAAAATATAATTTGAAAATACGTCTAGTATATGCCACTGGCAGCATATGTACATCCATTGCGCCATACGAAGAATCAATAAACTATATACATTTATACAAGTACACTACAGACTAATAATGATTCCAAAAATACATGGAACACATATTTTACAACGCCATGCAGTATTAGAGTATCGATATTCAATCGACTGAATGTGCCTGTGGCTTAGACTGTTGATCGTGAACCACTTGAAGGGTTCGATCGTCGATTTCCAAATTGAATGTATACGCGAGTACAGCTGTGGCTGCTGATTGAACTTGAAGTGTCATAACCCTATCGCCTGTACATACAAAAGGAAAGAGAAAAAGACTCATGTTCAATTCTGAACAGCTGACATATAACCAAGACTAACTGATACTCCGTCTTACAGTGGTAATGGATTCGACATTATTTTAAGTTTTCTTAGAACGGAAATTGGTTAAATCTTCTATTAGGTTTTCCGTTAAGGTGTGGGCACCAATGTACCACAAATCTTATGAAATATATTGAATTGTTTAGACCTAAGATGTTGATGGTTTAAATTCTTTAGTTCAGTTGTTGTTCTTTTCCCATCTAATGTTATACAAGTTTTCTTCCGATTCAACAATCTTTTCCTATTCTCAACGATTGGTCATAGCACGAACTTTCATAATATTAGAATAGGTAACGAGTTGGTATTCCTGAAAGAAACCAAGCTCTTACCCAACACAGAGAATCTGTTCTATCATATTCACACTATCTAATGTGGGACCTTAAGTCCAACTGAGAGCCAACACAGACAATCTGTTCTATCATATTCACACTATCTATTGTGGGACGTTAAGTCCAACTGAGAGCCGTTGTCTGTGGTGAATTTAGATATGTCAGGTTTGTGCTGACTGTATAAATTGTAGAAGCGCAGGAGCTGTATTCGATTATGTTTACATTGAATTCTATTCACATTACAGATTCTGCAATATTTCCACAATGTTTACATTCATCCCAATGAAACCACTGCGTACCGAAAATCCTTGTCAACCATAATGTCCTTCTGTGGAATCTTTGATATTTACACGTAGTTATAGCGGCCCAAAACAGGATCAACTTAAATATTGATTGTCATTATTACAGGTTTACCATTACCATCCCCATCATCAACATCATCACACCGACCCTCACCACGGTCATAATTAATGATGTCCAGGTTGTCATGACGATGACATTGTCATCATCATCGGCAGTTGAACAAGATTGTACATGCATACTTATGAAGAACAATAATCGACATTATGTTGCTGTACAACAATCGAAACAATACGTGCTCCATTTGTAAAATTCCAAGCCAAAGGTCATGTGGGGTCATAGGTCACAAGAATAATCGTGTCCTTTGCGGTTGGTCTTCGTAAAACGCATTGAAGTCTATGAATTGAAATAACAATAATTGTATGATTGAAATTTCGAATTATGGTGAAAATTATATTGTGGCTAAATCGTTTGATTTGGACACAAAGTGGAAATTTGTTGAAATGATGTGTTTGCAGTTGGAGAAGGAAAATATCTCTCTCTCTCATGACAAATTCAATAAACTGTCCCACCTAACACCAATTGAATTTGGTTCCTAAAACGGGAACAATTACGTATCGCTGTAGCTAGTGTGTCTAATGACCGGTATTCGTAAAACGAATTTGTTTCTTAGTTGCAAATCGTCAATATTGGAAGCGTTATAAAATGGTTTTCAAATATATGTTAGATATCGAGAACACGAGCCCAAAAGATAAAAATACAATTCATGGCGTCTTCAATTTTGACAAATCGAATTTGAATTTGTTTTACGGAAACCGGCAGTAACCTTACTTGGAAAAATAGGTCTTTTGTAGCCCACAGTGCATTTTACTTATTCGTACTTTTGCTACCTTCAGAGAAAGGGTATTTTTTTTATTGCACCTTTCATAGTATTCCTGTGGCTGACAAAACGCTCAATCCATTCTCGGAAGTGTTCGACAATCCCCATGCGTGCTTATCGCATAAAAGTAACTCTTTGAGAGTCCACATTACATAATCAATTCGTCTGAATACACTATTTTACACTATTTCCAATTCAATTTACTTACTCTGTATATTCCGAACTGTTTGTAAAGAAATCCACCAGACATGCCAGCAAATAAGTTTCCGGTAAATTGAACAATGTGTTCAACACATAAACACGCGATTCGTCTAATTTCAAAAACTTATTTGGATATAATTCATAGACTTGAGAACTACGGCAGGAAAGAAGACAAAACAGGAAAATAATTAATTCGGCCAACAACTCAATCTCAAAGTGATACTTACTGTTTTAGAAATTCAAAACCATGGACGCACACTAAAATGTTGCCATAGGCATCGACTTTCAAGAGATTACCGTACAATGTATCGAACCATAAGCCTCTGATGGGAAACGAGGGATCATATTCGAATTGCATTATCTCTTTGGGATAGCCCATGCTGACCAGGCGTTCCTTGACCAAATCAAAGCCCAATTGTTCATATTGCGGGGATTTGTATTCTGTAAAAAAGAAAACCATAAACTTATTAGAAGTGAATATAAAAGAAAAAAAAATTTTGGATGTTGGATGTTGGCTACTGGACTTAGCACTGTGGACCACAATTCAATACCATCGGTCAAAAGGCCATAACTTTTGATTTAAGAAAAAATTTTGAGCTCTGTAAAAAATAGGTTGTGGAGCAAGCAGCAATGAGGGATTATATTGGGGTACTAACATTAATAATCGTACAATTGAATATATTTCAGAAATATATACAAAGTTGACTACAATTCAATATTTTGTTTGTCCCAAATATTATTATTATTATTATTATTATTATTATTAATCAACCAACGCCCTTACGGACAACATGTTGATAGACATTGTAACAAAATTAAGACAAATTAATTTATATGTTTAACAATTCAAAAACTTAAATACTAAATCCTAACGCACAATCTAATAAAACATTTTAAAAAATAAAACAAAAAAGAAATTGTCAGTGAAAAGGAATGTAAAGTTATTGAAGAGGAATGTAAATTATTGAACATGTTCCAATTCTGCAAAATACTGAAGAAGGTTACGCTTAAACGTAAATGGCTGCACAGAAAAGTTCTTAAGATTATGTGGTAAAGAGTTCCATAACCTAGCAACCCTCACAGAAAAAGACCGCTCCAGTACTTGATGTGAAAAATGTTCTATAAGCAACTGAGTATTTCTACTAGTGTTTAAGAAATTTATAGAATTAAGAAGATACAATGGGAGACTATATTTCACTACGCAGAAGAAGAAGTAAAGACATCTAAGATGTAAAAAATTCGCAAAAGAGCAGCCCAAAAACTGAGAGGAAAATAAAGTGTAGTCATCACGTGAGCGGTTGCCATACACAAATCTCAATATACCGTGAAAGCAGGAGTGAAGTTTTCGAATATTAGCTGTGTTGGTACCAGTATAGACCTCAAGCCCGTATAGAATGTTGGGCATAAGCAATGCATGCGCCAACCTGTATCTTACAGCAGAGGGTAAAATGACATCGAGACTATAAATACGTCTTAATGTCATATTTACCCTTGAGCAGACACGCGCAATATGGTCAGTGAAATTCAGGTCGCAATCGATTACAAAGCCTAAACAAGACACCGTTTCAGAAAAAAACACAGTATCGTTCTGGACCGTAATAGACGACATCGTCCCTTGTCCACGCCGACCATTAAACATGGTGCAGTCAGTACACCGTGTTACAAAAAATAGATTTTTTTCTGTCCTATGAACCAAATGCACATATTCGGAAAGAGGGGAAAAAATAAAAATACACGTGTATCGGCGATTTTCATGTACAGGTCAGAATTTTTTTTTTTTAGTTTGAAGTATAAAGCTCGTAGTGGTCTGTGTGAAAGCCTTTGAACCGATATTTAACACTTTTTCAGTGATCCAATCGAGCTGATTTTTGGCAGGCAGACTAGTGGAAATGTCTGTATCACGTCAAATAAATTTTTATCAATTCTCAGATTTTCCTAATTTTTTTTTTAAATGGTTATCGTTTTTTTTAAGGTTTCAGTTCAAAAAACATTTTTTTTTTCGTAACGCTTTAGTATGCTAAGAAAAGTGAAAAAAATATTTTTTTTTCAAAAATAATAAAAATTGGGGAAAATCTGAGAATTGATGAAAATAGTTTTTAACGTGATTCAGACATTTCCACGAGTCTGCCTGCCAAAAATCAGCTCGATTGGATCACTGAAAAAGGGTTAAAAATCGGTCCAAAGGCTTTCACACAGGCTCTAAGAGCTTCATACTTCAAAAATAAAAAAATAAAATTCTGACGTGTACATGTAAATCGCCGATACACGTGTATTTTTATTTTTTATCCCCTTTCCGAAAAAGTAAATTTGGTTCATAGGACAGAATGTGTGTAACACGGTGTTATTAGGCCGTTGTAAGGATTTTTTTTCTAAAATTATAACCTTTTAGATTCAAATGGATTTAAAGAATGCAATAAAATTTTTGAAAGGTGTAAGGGTTCCCCACCGTCCGAGATTATCCTCTTGGACGATAGGGTCTATTTGGTACAAACAGTGTAATTTTTTCAGTCCAATGCGCATTAATTACTAATTTCTCAATAAGTTTTGAAAATTGATCCTTCCGAAGACAACTGCAACATTTCTGTATTTTTCCTTAAATTGACCTTATCTTCCCAACGAAAAATATTCTAAAGGTAAACCCAAAAACTCAAAGACCTTTTACCTTTCAGAAAAAGCATTAACCGTTCGAAACCAGCTTTAAACAGTATGGCCCGGCCATTTAGCACAAATTACATCGTACACAGCTCACTGATTCGAGAGAGGGTTCCCCGTCCGTTCCTTCATGGAATATTAAGGGAAGCAAGTTAGGTGGTAAGGGAAGTAGTCCTTTGTCATAGCAAAAACTTCCTGAGTCGTCCCATACAAATATCGACAAGATCTCTAAATACACAACAACCCATAGTTAGTCCCCGTCTGTTCGAAAGGACAGTACAAGTGTATAGAATACATTTTATGGACTCCTCTTCATTGCCACAGCTTCTACAGCAGTCGCAACCTTCAGTAGCATTGTCTGCCTTACCATCAGAAGTGTCCTGTCGTGACGGACACAACCAATGAGATTCAGCTTTGTGCGTGTAAGTTGCTTAACTAAGTAGGCCCACATCTGTCTAAATTGAATGGAGACAGGCGACCCTATGGTTTGCTTCTCTACATGACTATAAGTATATCTATGGAAACCGTAAAGTAGATCCGAGTGTCGCTAGCTGGCCTGCTCTACAGTTCCCTGATATGACACTGTGGCCCAATGATGAGCTTCTGAGCCATCTCGTTGAGAAATCTGCTGATATTGAGTTTATCATGAGAGAGATATTTTCCTTCTCCAACTCCAAACACTCCCCAGATTTTCCAAATCATTACAAAAATTTCCATTACCTCAAATCAAACGATTTAACCACAAAATCATATTCACCATAATTGGAAATTTCAATCATACAATTATTGTTATTTCAATTTACGTTTTCATTTGTGTATCTGTTCGAAGTGTTCAATGGGAAAATCTTGCTTCTATGCCCAATAGGGTGGAGTGAAAACATGCTTTTTTTTTAATTTGAAAAAGTTAACCTCGGAAAGAGATGTAGTCTGGGGTCCTAATGAGGGGAAAAATAAAGAAAAAAAATTTAAAAAAATTTTAGGGGTCGCGCCACTCCCTCGAAATTTGGAAATTATCGCTATTTTGGCGTTGATTTTAGAAAAATCCTAAAAATTAACGACTTAACTTATTCGAAATTTAAAAGTTTGAGCTTGTTCAGTGCCCAAACAAAAGTATTTGAGGCAAATATGAGGATAATCGACTAATATTTGTAGCTTTGGTGGCGATTTCATTGTTCAGTCAATTTTCTGAAGAAGGGACGATTTGACTTATTTTACTTTTTGAAATTTTTGAACAATGAAAAATTTTTTTTAAATTTTTTCATGCCCTTATTTCATTGTTTACGCTATTGCAAACATTTATTGACATAAAACTTTTTAGGATTTTTCTAAAATCAACGCCAAAATAGCGATAATTTCCAAATTTCGAAGGAGTGGCGCGACCCCTAAAATTTTTTTAAAATTTTTTTCTTTATTTTTCCCCTCATTAGGACCCCAGACTACATCTCTTTCCGAGGTTAACTTTTTTTTTTTGAATTTCACTCCACCCTAATGCCCAATCCTTGACGCATGCAAAGAAATTTCCACAAACATTCCCCTTAAAATCCACAATCTAATTACTTTTCCATAATTATTGACCAAATAGAAAAGAAACGCCTACTTACCGGCCAAAGTGTAATCCATATCGAAGCCATAGAATTTGATATTTTCCAAATGCAGAGATCGGTTAACAAAAATTCTGCAAATAGAAAAGAACAGAAGCGAACAAATTAATTGGGTTTTGTTTGTTTGTTATACACAGAAATATAATCTATTTTTAAATTACTTAAAGCCGCCAATCATTTTGATCAATTTCGGCTAATGTACGTCAGCATAAATTTCAAAAGACCATTTCATAAGTTTTGCGGCAATCAAATTATGTTAATGCCATTTATTTGTGGCATATTTTTAGGAGTAAATTTGCAATGGTGATTTTATTTGTTTGTCGTTCATAACGATTTGAATAAATTTCGAAATGGACAATGTCATGGAAAATTATCTGTGTAACACTGTTCAAATCTCGTACATTCATTCATCCATCGATGTGAGTTGGAAATGTATTTGAATAGTGCGTGACTGAGTGTGTGTGTAATTTCAGTTGATAATGGAATTTCATTCTTATCATGTTTGCCGTTTGCCTGTGTGAGGTTATCAGAGGAGCAGCGACGGCGTTGCTAAACCATAACAAAATAATTGCAATATTTATATTGTAATATGTATTTCCCAATTATTGATCCAAAAATGATTCAACTCAATTTCGACACAATTTGGTTGGACACATTCAAGTGGTGCTTTTGCAAATGAGTTTTATGAAATTATTGTTGGCCATAATTGGTGTATGTTAAGTTCCTCTAATTAATGAATACTTGTGACAGTGAGGACAGTGGTAATGCAGCCACACGGAGGGATATGACTGAAACACATGAACCCTCCTTTCGTCCGTGTCCCATATTACAGGTCCTTCCAAACAAACTGATGAACCTTACATTATGAAATCATTCATGTCATTTACTCGACCACTTGAAATTGTCCTGAATACTTTTTAGCTTTACAAACAATTTAAGCATTTGCACAGCAAATACTTTCATTTTGAAGCGATGCCAAAAATAACACTCATTATTTCGGTGTAGCCACGTGTGTTACTAGTAAGATGATATCTAGTATTTTAGCTCGGTTAGTTTTAGTTTGGACCAAATGTTATGTGCAGCAATATTTTATTTTTTTTTTCCCTAACAATATTTTAAATGTAATGAGGCTTTGAGGGCATTGTTCTTTTACTTTCACATATGAGACAAAGAGTGCGAAAAAGGAAAACATGAATGTTAGTCGACTTGAAAGTACCCTTTTGGACAAATGAAAGATTTCGGCATTCAAACTCGCAATAACTATCAAAGCCAGTTATTAAGGAAATAAAATGTCAAATTTGTCGAGTCCCTTTTTTTAATTTGTGATAAAGTATTTTTTTAGTTGCTCTAACCACATACTTTTTTATTTGTAAATTACTTGTGAAATATCTGTGAACTCCCAATTTTTTTTAGATCAAATTTGTAAGGAACTGTCGAAACAAATAACACTACTCAACAAAATGAAAAAAATTTCATGTACTCCGGATGCGATAATTTTTTCTGTGTAGATAACCTTGACATGAGCTCGAAAAACGCAATAAAAATTTTTTTTTTCGTTTGGTTTTTGTTTTGTTTTTTTTTTTTAAATTTTAAAAAAAATTTTGTGGTTAATTTGTTTCGTCCGGCATAACTCGGGAACCACTAGCCCGATTTAATTGAATTAAATTTTAAAAAATTTAAAATTACAATTCCCTTAATCTGTTCATATATTGTTTTCCTATACAAGCAACAGTTTCCAAGTTAAAAATGAATATATAAAGGAAAAAACTTATTTTTTGCTTAAAGATTTAAATTTTTTTTTTTTAAAAAATCCATAAAAAATCCAAAATGAAAAAAAATGTCAAATCTTATTACTTTTACGTAAAGTCACATAACCTATGAGCAAAATGAGACAAAGATCATGAAAATCGATGCACGCGTTTCGCTTTTATTCGCAATTGAGTAAAGGTATGAATTTCAAAAATTTCAAATTTTCATATATTTTTGTCGCCCAACAAATTTTAATTTTTTTTGTAATAAAAAAGAAAAAAGCTTACCATAGACAAAGTTGTGCATATGTCGAGCAAATTTTTGAAATTCATACCTTTACTCAATTGCGAATAAAAGCGAAACGCGTGCATCGATTTTCATATATTTTTGTCACCCAACAAATTTTAATTTTTTTTGTAATAAAAAAGAAAAAAGCTTACCATAGACAAAGTTGTGCATATGTCGAGCAAATTTTTGAAATTCATACCTTTACTCAATTGCGAATAAAAGCGAAACGCGTGCATCGATTTTCATGATCTTTGTCTCATTTTGCTCATAGGTTATGTGAATATACGTAAAAGTAATAAGATTTGACATTTTTTTTCATTTTGGATTTTTTATGGATTTTTTAAAAAAAAAAAATTTTATTCTTTAGGCAAAAAATAAGTTTTTTCCTTTATATATTCATTTTTAACTCGGAAACTGTTGCTTGTATAGGAAAACAATATATGAACAGATTAAGGGAATTGTAATTTTAAATTTTTTAAAATTTAATTCAATTAAATCGGGCTAGTGGTTCCCGAGTTATGCCGGACGAAACAAATTAACCAAAAAATTTTTTTTAAAATTTAAAAAAAAAAATAAAACAAAAACCAAACGAAAAAAAAATTTTTTATTGCGTTTTTCGAGCTCATGTCAAGGTTATCTACACAGAAAAAATTATCGCATCCGGAGTACATGAAATTTTTTTCATTTTGTTGAGTAGTGTAATTGAGCATGTCGAATAAAGTAGTTTTTTAGTTGCTTCTACCAGATACATTTTCATTTTTTTTAAATTACTTGTGAACTCCCAATAATTTTTTAGATAGAATTTGTAAGGAACTTTGTGGCAACTAATAATTGAGCATGTCGAATAAAGAAAGTATTTTTTTTTTAGTTGCTTCTACCACAAACTTCTTCTTTTTTCTTTTTTTAGTTACTTGTGAACTATCAATTTTTTTAAAGATCAAATTTGTCAGGAACTTATTTACTTATTTCCCTTAACATTCCATGAAGGAACAGCCGTCCACTTTGTAGAAACTGTTGCAACTAATAATTGAGCATGTCGAATAAAGAAATTACTTTTTTTCAGTTGTTTCTACCAAATCATTTTTCTTTTTTCTGAAATTCTTGTGAAAAGTTTTTTTAAAAAAAAAATAGTAGAGGCAACTAAAAAATACTTTTTTTATATACTAAATCCTCAACTACACTGTTCTGCAAAAAAAATAATTTTGAGCCCTCCTTTGGACGAAACGACCTATATAAAGGGTCCGCCATCTAACGTTTTTTTTTTCTCAACTAGTGCTTATTTCGTTCTCGGGCCATGTTGAACGAATTTTTGTTTACAAAAATTGAAGAGTAGGATATTGGCAACATTTGGTTTCAACAGGACGGCGCTGCGTGCCACACAGCCGAAGCTACACTCGATGTTTTGCGCCCTCTTTTTGAAGATCGCATTATCAGCCGCAGAGCTGATATCGTTGGGCTACTGCATGGCCAGCCGAGGCAGGCATTTGAATGAAATGAAATTTTCCATTATTAACCGGAAGGATTATAGTTTCAAATATAAAAAGGAATTTGAGAAAATATCCAGTAGTTTTTTTTTATAGAATTTTCAAAAAAAAATAAAATGATTTCCTTAATCCGAATTGAGTGTCCGTTTTGGACAAAACGCGTTTATTTAAAATAATGATCAGTTGGTTTGCAGAACAGTGTCATTAGTTGTCATAACCAATGTCGACTTCAGTTAACTTAAAATGGGGAAAATGGAGCCAATTTTTCCAGTTATTGGTGTTTTTTTTTCTAAACCTCCAGGCTACGTTCCAGCAGAACTGAGGTCACATCAGTGTTGCCAGGTTGGGGGTTTTCCCCCCAAATTTAGGGTTTTTTTTTAAGTTTGGGGGGCGTTTTGGGGGGTCAATTCATTTGGGGGGATTTTTAGGGGTAATAATTAAATTTTAAATTTGTTGATTTAGATTTATCTTTTACTCAAAAGTTTAACTTTTAAATTAGCACCTTATGAATATGTTCAGTACATATACATACCAATTATTTAGTACCAGCACACTTTTCTTACCACCACTGACAAGCTATAATTTGTACGTTGGTTGATATTTATCGTATTTAACCGCGAATACTCAAAGAACAATACGCAATTTATCAACCATATCTATAAACAAAATAAAACGGGATTTCACAGACTTAAATCATGATACAATCATAGGCTCAGTAGCCCAGCTGACTGCCGTTCCTTTCTGTCAAACTTGTTGTTTATATGTGTTTATGTGGATGTGTGCCACATTCTCATGCTCTCATTGCTTTCCAACAACTACAAGATCAAGTGTTGGCGAAATTTATTCATTTCAATGTAAACAAGAGTGCTGTGTGTTAACGATGTCAAAGGAAAGTAAATACTGAAGAAGATTTGGACATTTTAGACTGTTTTGGCGACGTATAGTTCGAAAACGTAATATGTTTTCCAAAGTATAACATATAATTATATTTCCTGATTAATGTATTTTGTTGTTGGTTTTTTTCTCTACTTTAAAAATTGAATTTATTAGTTATATAATTTTGTATGTGAACATCGTTTATTTAAATTGCTTTAAAATATTAATAATTTAATTTATTTTTTGTACCTGTTTTTGAACCTGAATTACATATTATTATATTTTTTTGTGAAATAGCATTTGTAGTTTTAATTTGGAGTGCATCACTACAGGTTTGTTTTTCAAAATTTGAATTTTGTTCGTATTTAAATTCCTAAACGATTTTTGGGGGTTTTTGAAAAAAATCTAGAACAATTTAGGGTTTTTTTTTTAATATTTAGGGGGAAGGTTCAAAAAATACCTGGCAACACTGGGTCACATGCCCAAGTAGCTCTACAAACTTTACTTACATCTAAACGAGTAATCTTTGCCTGACTGATCGAAATGTTCTTTGATCTAGCTTTTTAGGCGGATGACATGGAGATTACAAAAAGTAGTTGATCTACTGGGTTCTCCAACAAGAGGTATTATTTTGGTATTCCAAGAAAAATTGATTTTTTTGAGATAAATGATGGCATGATTATTTCATAATAAAGAGGAAGGTATGATGTTGATAATGAAAAAAAAAAACATCAGCCAAATGGCCACAACGACCATGCGTACAGGACCATATCCTTTTCATGAAATTTTCCATAACTGAATCTTTAACTGAATCTTTCAGGTCTTGAATCGATACTGGGCTGTTGGCGTAGACCTTATCTTTTACATGGCCCCAAAGGAAGAAGTCGCAAGGTGTTAAATCACATGATCTCGGTGGCCAATTGGGATCACCACTTCGAGAGATAACACAGTCCGGAAACTTGTTAGTTTTGCGAACTGTGACTGCAAGATTGTCAACATATTTGTAGTGAATTTTAATAATTTCAATGCGTTTATCGTTTCATATTTAGTAATGACGTAGTTTGTACCTGACAAATGTCAAAGAGTAAAAGCTTCAACAGTGACAGCTACCGAAATACCGGGTTATTCAAATTAACACCTCTTGTTGGAGAAGCCCAAAACAATTTTATCACAAAATCAATTTCGAAAACAAACTCAAATCGAAACCAGAAATGTAAATCAATTCAAGTGCGTTTTCACTTATGAGGAGTATCTGCTCCTCAGATATCCGTTGTCTTGTCCCTAATGTTAGAACATTGAGCCGGAATACGCGACTTTCCCTTCGTTGTCAAATGGCCGGTTGATCGGACGACACACTAGAAAGAGAAAATTAGTTCTTCAGGCGGCGAACCGTTCGTATGTGAAATATTCTTGCAGCAAAAGTGTTTCCTGCCCGCTTTGACATAATCAAATTCAAGGCAAACATCAACAAACTCTACTAACTCTCTCTTTCCTCCTTCAAATCTTTTTAATCTCCTTATCTGCCACACTCCTTAGGGTAGGGTGTGCAGCGTTACAATCGAGAGCCCGATTGTAGTTACCACCAACGGTTAAGATAAACATCGCAGTTGAGTGCAGATCACAGCTTCTGCGGTTGACCTCGTTTACCGCCGGCCCCGCCCAACACACCCAAAGGGGGAAATATCATCCAACACACACACACACAGTAACTCATATCCCGCCAATGCCTGAATAGAGCATGGAATGTACAAAGCAGTGTACCGGGCCATTATAAATCTATTCCAGATCTCATCTTGTTGTCGTTATGTTCTCCATTTAAAATGGGGACCGACTGTTAAGCCAACAATGAATGTCATTGTATCGAATAACAGCTCATGCTGTGACCGAGCTCTGTGTGCCCTTCAGGGCAAACGGTAGCAGCAAATGGAAACTGTGTTACGTTGCTGTGTGCGATTTATAAAACAAGGACTCGTCACAACTTTATGTGTCTTTGCAAAATAATGAACAATGCCCGGTGATATCGGAATTTCGTAATTTACTTTAGTTTTGGAACATATTCTGTTTTGTGCTAAAAACGAATGACCCCGAAACAATAAAGAAAAACTGCAAACTCACAGAACACTTAAGTGTTCTTTAGAGGCAGAAAAACGAAATCATAATTTTGGATATCTGTGGTTAAAAGGGAATGTAGTTTGAATTTGTTGTTTTTTTTTGTAACAATAATGGAGAATTTAAATGGTTTTTATTTTGTTTGAAACAAAGAAAACATCTAAAGGGTGTTTTTTTAGAGGTGTTTATTTTAAGAAGAAAAAAAAACTCATATAATTTATTGTTATGGCCAAGAACTTATATTTATTATAAAGATAAGGGAGTGACATTAAATTTTAAAAATGATTTCGGGTAAGTGGCCAGCCGAGAGGTCCTATTTTGACCACTTTTTGCAGCATTTGCGGAACCATGGCCACCTCATTTTGGGTCCATTCACCGAACGTTGTTTCGAAGTAAATCTTTTCAAAACAAACTGATCATAAATCAAGGGACAGCTGTCAAAAGACCAACTACGAAAAAAGTGTGGCCAGAATGAAAACCACACGTCTAAGAAAAACACCCGGTATTAATAATTGAGAAATAACAAGTGGACAAATAGTAAGTTCGGCCGGGCCGAATCTTATATACCCTCCATCATGGATTCGTTCCATTTCGATACCCATATGTCCATGTTTGTCAGGGGCCGGTTTTTGGGCCGCTGGTGACCCGATAGTCCCAGGAATCCGATCACAAATTTTATCTAAATCATGAAAATAAATGCATATTTGGGTTCGCGAGAAAATTTCGTTGCATTTCTATACCCATATGTCCATGTTTGTCAAGGGACGGTTTTTGGGCCGCTGGTGACCCGATAGTCCCAGAAACCGGATCAAAAAATTTAGGCAAATCATGAAAATAAAGGCATATTTGGGTTCGTGAGTAAATTTCGTTGCACTTCGATACCCATATGCGCATGTTTATCATGGGCCCTTTTTTGGGCCCCAAGGGTCCACGGAACCCATAAGCACGCCCATTTTTGGGATTTTTTTCCCCATCTATAAATTATATAAACTTAGAACAATTTTTTTTAAAAAAATCAGATGTAGTGAAAAACATATTTGAAAAATTTGATTATGGCCGGGATATATTTAGTCCCGTAAAGGGGAACTTTTTCCCCTTTGGTCCGATATTGCCCATTCTCGAACTTAACCTGCTTATGGGCAAAAAACATCTTCCTACAGCTTCTTAGCGTTGGTCGTTCGCACTCTATCGTGATTTCAACAGACGGACAGACGGACATCGCTAGAATGTCTTAGAATGTTACACTGACCGATAATATATATACTTTATAGGGTCGCAGATCACTCTTTCGAGGTGTTACAAACGGAATGACAAACTTAGTATATACTCCATCCTATGATGGAGTGTATAAAACAGACAGTTGAAGGCAGTTAATAGAACAAGTAAGTGATAAAGATAACTTGTCCCGACTTGGGCGTGAACGCCCTTGGTGTGGTAGGTATAGTGTACGCATAACCCAGGTTCGAAATCGGATACGGCCATCAAACATTTTCCAGCGGCTGCTTCCACCTCGTAAATGCGAGAGTAAGTTCTAAGCCTGGTAGAACTTCTCTAGAAAAGATTGATCCGTTCGGAGCCGGTCAGTGATTACACAGATTATATCGTACACAGCTCACTGATTCGAGAGAAGTTCCCCGTCTGTTCCCTCATCGAATGTTAAGGAAAATAAATAAGTCTCCACTTCTGTGAGGCAAAACAAAGTTGTACTTGTGTCGAGTAAAACTTAAATTATTTTGAATTTGAAAAAAATCAAATCAAAAATATCTTTTTTTTTTTTTTGCTTATTCGATTTTCGAAACAAAATAATGTCTGTTCATCGGATGCGCCACATTTCCTTATCAGCACCACGGCGAGAACACCACATGCTGTTAGAACACTGATGAATCAAGCATACGAGACAAATAATCGCATATTTGTTTATTTTATTTCCAACAGAATGAAATAAAATCAAATCAAATATAATCATCGAAATATTACCGATAAGACATAGCAAACCAAAGACCCCACTAGCCACCCTGCTCCCACCACCGCAGACTTTGGCATTGGAACGTTTGGGTTAGAAGTGCTGTATAAAACCACGCCAATGTATCCCACTTAATTTAGTTTATATTCAAACGCCGACAAGGAAATTACCCACGTGTCGCATCCAAAACAAGCCCAACGCATAAATCGAATAATAATAGAAAAAGCAGACGAAAACAAATAATTAGAAAAATTCAAAACTCCGGCAAAATGAATACATTTATAAAATCCATTTGTACTCTGGTGGCCATTTTGTTTCTCAGCCATGCAATTTCCGGCCTAAATATACCGCCACAAGAACAGGCGACAACCGTTACAAACAGCATTCCACTGAGGGACATACAGGTGGTGAGGGATATACGCACCTTTATTGCCCAGCATCCGAATTTGAATTTGACGCGCTTGATCAAAAAGGAACCGAAAAACATGTCGCAAACGGTGAAATACTCGTTGGGCAATCGAGTAACAGGTAAGCCGATTGCGGTGAATTTAAAACGCCCCACCGGTGTCTACTGGATTTAAACAACTGTGATTAGGAGATTTAAAAGAATTTTTAAACAAAAAACATCAATCATGAGTAAACCAAAGAAGAATTAAGACATGTCAGTGAAAGTTAAAATTGTTGAATATAAAAAACAAACTTAGTGCCGCTATGGAGAATGTATGAAGACACAGCAGACGGGGTATTTTCGTTACAGGCTATTACTAGCTATTATCGATTGCTTAATTGTACAGCTAGGCAGCATTATGAATCTTAATATATATTTACCCTCGACACTGATTCACTGACTCTGTCACACAGTACGTAGGAATTTAAATAGGCATTCTATAATTCTATAAATAATAATAATAAAAAAAATAATATTTTTTTTTGTACAGAAATTGTGTTTTCCCCAAATTTTTTTTTCCAAAAAATTTTTTTTTTTCAAATTTTTTTTTTTCAACAAAATTTTTTTTTTCAACAAAAATTTTTTTTCAAAGAATTTTTTTTTCCACCAAAAAATTTTTTTTTTCCACAAAATTTTTTTTTTTCAACAAAATTTTTTTTTTCAAGAAAATATTTTTTTTTTCAGCAAAAATTGTTGGGAGAGACAAGAAAAGGTTTATGTAAAAATGATTGTAATATTTAAATTTATAGTAAATTTATAATCTAATTTTGGGTCCAAGGGTAAACCGGACCCACCGGACTATAACAACTTATAAAAAATAAAACAAATATAAAAGTCACTGCTTGCCACGAATGGGCTTAAATCATCGGTTCTCTGCTAACAACCACAAATAATTACAAGCGGTGACATTGAATATGAAAGACATATTCAAATTCCAGACAATTCTTATCAACAAAAAAAAAAAAAAAACTAAATTCAAAAATAAATTCTCTCCTAAAAATATAAATTAAATGTCTTATCACAAAACCAGCACGAAAAAAACAATTTCAAATACATAATTCACAAATAAATATTATTTAAATTTCTTTCATCTTCTATTCTATTCTAGGTGATCGCATGGTTGCCCAATATGCTGACACCTTCTTCTATCCGGCCAAAAAGGATGTCACCACTCAGGTAACATATCCCGAAACTGGCACGGGCAGTGTGGTCACCGCTGTCGAAATCAATTGTCTGCAGGACGATAACAGCGGCAATGCTTATGTGGTGGCCGGCGGCATCGGTCAACGTTTCATCTCCGTTGTATTGGAGGCCACACAAACCGAACGTTTCACTTATAATGTCCATGTTTATGGTACTAACTAAGGCCGGCGACGCCATTGCAGTGATATGAGATAAATACAAATGTAAATTGTCGGCCAGTGTTGTGTGGTAGTAAATCAAATCTGAAGATGGAAATAAAATCATAAATAAATAGTAGGCTTTGTCTGTGGAGGCTTACTAAGCCAAAGCTGGCATTAAAGTTATGTGGTTATAAAGCCGCAATATTTTGAATTATTATTATTGCGAACTATTGTATGGTATGAATGGCCGTGGTGTGGTAGGTAGTGTGTGCGACTATCACACAGAAGAACCCGAGTTCAAAACCGGGTTCAAGACCATCAACAATTTTTCAGCGGCTGTTTCCACCTCGTAAGAGTAAGAGAGCAATCTCTAAGCCATGTAAAACTTCTTTAGCAAAGCACTAGCCGTTCGGAGTCGGCTTTAAACAGTAGGTTCGTTCTGGTTAGTGAGTATACAAAATTATATTGTACACAGCTCACTGATTCGAGAGAAGTTCCCCGTCTGTTCCTTCATGGAATGTTAAGGGATATAAGTATTATGGTTTTCATTAAAATTGACCGATTTTTAACCCTTTTTCAGTGATCCAATCGAGCTGATTTTTTGCAGGCAGACTCGTGGAAATGTCTGTATCACGTCAAATTTTTTAAAAAAAATAGATTTTTGTCAATTCTCAGATTTTCCTAATTTTTTTTTTTAAAATGGTTATCGTTTTTTTTAAGGTTTCAGTTCAAAAAAAAATTTTTTTTTAGTAACGCTTAAGTAGTTTAAAAATTTGGAGTCTCTTCAAGTTATGCTAAGAAAAGTGAAAAAAATATTTTTTTTCCAAAAATAATAAAAATTTAGAAAAACCTGAGAATTGATAAAAACTGTTTTTAAAAAATTTGACGTGATACAGACATTTCCACGAGTATGCCTGCCAGAAATCAGCTCGATTGGATCACTTACTCGTAAGAGAAAATTATTTGATTTGCTTATCCGGATAGGAACCTGGGGTTGCTGTCACACTAAGTATTCCAACGCGGCCGCACCGTATTGGGAGTCAAAGTAATTTATGAGAGAGAAGTTGTAATTTTTAAAATTATTTTTCGCGGAAAACTCTCCTTGTCCTTAAAGAGTTAAAAGATTTGGAAAGGAATTTGACTTTTTTTAATTTAATTGAACTTTTTAAGTTTTTGACTAAACAAACTAAACAAATTCAAATTGAATAATTCTATAAATGCCAGAAAACGTTATATCGAATAATTCGTTACAATGAGGTTCGTTATGTCGAGGTGAAGTTGTACTTCTATTCGTTGTAACAAGGTAAATAACCTTGTTTATTAATCATCATCTACTTAACGTAGCGTACGATTTCCGCTTGAAGAAAATTGGACGACGGTCTTTGAGGTAAAATTTCGCCTGTGCGGATGTTTCATATTTTCAACCAAAAAACGAAAAATTCTCCACATGGCCACGTGTTGTAATGGATTGGATTCAGGCGCAGGACGTTGAAATACTCCCGTGGCCACCATATTCTCCGGACTTAAATATCATTGAAAATGTTTGAGGATGGCTAACACGAAAAATGTATGAAGACGGAAGACATTTGTCTACCAGAGATGAGCCAATGGATGAAATAAAAGTTTCCTGGTCGGATATGTCGTTGGATTACCTAAAATCTCTCTATGACTCCATGAATAGCAGAATATTCGATGCAATCTTAAACAAAGGAGGCCATACAAAATATTAAATAGTCTAAACTCGTTTAAAAATAAATAAATAATTTGGATGAACAAGAAAAAGTTGGTCAATCTGTCCTATGAACGAAATTTACTTTTTCGGAAAGGGGATAAAAAATAAAAATACACGTGTATCGGCGATTTTCATGTACACGTCAGAATTTTTCTTTTTTTAAGTTTGAAGTATGAAGCTCGTAGTGGCCTGTGTGAAAGCCTTTGGACCGATTTTTAACCCTTTTACAGTGATCCAATCGAGCTGATTTTTGGCAGGCAGACTCGTGGGAATGTCTGTATCACGTAAAATTTTTTAAAAAATAGATTTTTATCAATTCTCAGATTTTCCTAATTTTTTTTTTTTAATGGTTATTGTTTTTTTTAAGGTTTCAGTTCAAAAAAAATTTTTTTTTCGTAACGCTTAAGTCGTTTAAAAATTTGGAGTCTCTTGAAGTTATGCTAAGAAAAGTGAAAGAAATATGTTTTTTTCAAAAATAATAAAAATTGGGGAAAATCTGAGAATTGATAAAAATTGTTTTAAAAAATTTGACAGTGAGCCAATCGAGCTGATTTTTGGCAGGCAGACTCGTGGGAATGTCTGTATCACGTAAAATTTTTTTAAAAATAGATTTTTTATCAATTCTCAGATTTTCCTAATTTTTTTTTAATGGTTATTGTCTTTTTTAAGGTTTCAGTTCAAAAAAAATTTTTTTTTCGTAACGCTTAAGTAGTTTAAAAATTTGGAGTCTCTTCAAGTTATGCTAAGAAAAGTGAAAAAAATATTTTTTTTTCCAAAAATAATAAAAATTGGGGAAAATCTGAGAATTGATAAAAATTGTTTTTAAAAAATTTGACGTGATACAGACATTTCCACGAGTCTGCCTGCCAAAGTGTAACACATAGAAATATTCACATTAGACCCCAGGTGTCTTTGTGCCAAATTCGAGTCATGACTTTCTGAATCGTTTGAGCCATGTCTGTCTGTCCGTCTGTCTGTCCAACTGGTACTTTCGAAAGAGTTAAACAATCACTCTGAAATTTGAAGTCTGGCAACTCCCCTTCTGGTATCTCCCATACAAATGTACCATTTCACCCATTTTAGAAATCGTGTAATATTATCAATATGACCAACGAGAACTTGCCCAAATTTTATATTTAGTAAATCTATAGCTAGACAAAGTTTCGGACAAAAAGTTGGAAGTCTGGCAATTTCCCTTCTGTTATTTGTTTTATTTTGTTCAACGGGAAAAAAAACCACAACCATAAATCCTTTAATACAAAGTAGATTAGATTTAGAATTACCCCACAAATCAGATTAATTGTTTTATGCTTCCCCATACAATTGACTGCCAAATTCATATTCAAAGGGATTAATCACCGTCTAATGCAAAATAACAATTAGGCATTTATTCCGCGGATGACGACAACACACAAATGGTTGAGATCAGTCGCCACGGCCACATCATAAATATTCATTAGTTTTGTTCAGCCATCATCGACGTACGATATGTGGAACAGAAGCATTTCAACATTTGCCATCGGTGACGGAGACGGCGACAGTCGATGGTGTGGTGGGCTGGGGAACAGTTGGCGGCAAAGGTGGACCACTCGCGCCATCACACAACAAAATAATGGCGTTTAAATAATTAAAGAGCGACTATTTTTAGAAACAAAACAAAACACAAATCAAAAAATAAAAATAATCCTCTTGTGTGTAGCCGTTGTTGTTGTTGTTTTGCTACAATTTTAAAAATGTCTCTTGTGTTTTATAGAAGCACGAAAAAAAAAAAAAACACCAACAACATTTGTGCAATTTTTGACAATTCGACAAAATGTGGCTGAGTGTTGAACTTTTGGCGAATTGGGGTCTGTCCGTCCGACCCAACACCGTCATGGCCAAGGTGCCCATTCAATCTGTGTGTGTGTGTCTTCCCATATGAACGTCTGTAGACGTTTTGGCAGAGAACGAGGGATTTTATAATTGAAATGTTTACATTTCTTGAGGTTTTCTTTTGGTTTATTTATTAAATATCATAATTGATCTGTTGAATTTATACTAAAAGCCAAATTGGTTTTAAGGTGTTTGATTTATTTATGCGCGTTTGTTTTTGGGGGGCGATTATTTCCTATTGATTGGGTGTTTGAATGACATTAGTGAGGTTTTTGGCCACACATTCTATTTGAGAAGAACAAAAAAAAAAAACAAAAAAACACTCATAGGCCACATGTGACAATTGTTGGTCAATTGTTGTTTATTAAATTTGTCGAAAATGTTTTCAAGGATGCACACTTTCAAATAATTGATATTTTTAGGTAATCAAAATGAAATGATGTTCTCAAATTTACGAACCAATGGTGTACAAGGAAATTTTGAATACGGATGTTGTAACAGAGTATACAAAAAAAAAACGTAAACCAAAGACTAGTCTGTTTGCAGAGGCATTAGTTCGACTGAGAACTCTAAGTGCCACTAATTATTCGATGGTGGGAAAACCATAGCAATCATCTTGATGAAAATTTCCCATCTGCCTAAGCCTTTTTTAAGAAAGTTTTTCTCTTGACATTCCCTAAAAGAATAAACGTGGAACTTTTCTCGCATGTACGAGCTGTACACTAGGGTGGAGTGAAAACATGCTTTTTTTTAAATTTGAAAAAGTTAACCTCGGAAAGAGATGTAGTCTGGGGTCCTAATGAGGGGAAAAATAAAGAAAAAAATTTTAGGGGTCGCGCCACTCCCTCGAAATTTGGAAATTATCGCTATTTTGGCGTTGATTTTAGAAAAATCCTAAAAATTAAGACTTAACTTATTCGAAATTTAAAAGTTTGAGCTTGTTCAGTGCCCAAACAAAAGTATTTGAGGCAAATATGAGGATAATCGACTAATATTTGTAGTTTTGGTGGCGATTTCATTGTTCAGTCAATTTTCTGAAGAAGGGACGATTTGACTTATTTTACTTTTTGAAATTTTTGAACAATGAGAAAATTTTTTTTAAATTTTTCCATGCCCTTATTTCATTGTTTACGCTATTGCAAACATTTATTGACATAAAACTTTTCAGGATTTTTCTAAAATCAACGCCAAAATAGCGATAATTTCCAAATTTCGAGGGAGTGGCGCGACCCCTAAACATTTTTTTAAATTTTTTTCTTTATTTTTTCCCTCATTAGGACCCCAGACTACATCTCTTTCCGAGGTTAACTTTTTTTTTTTGAATTTCACTCCACCCTACTGTACACGATACTCATTGAACGGAACTTTTTTAAAGTCGACTGCCGAACAGGTAATGGTTTTTCGGTAATCGATTTACATGACTCTAGTGTTTCTGCGAAAGCATCAGCCGGGAAACTTTTCTAAAATCAGGTACAGATGACCGTGACTAACTGTTTAAAGCGCTCTCCGAATGTCTTATCCTTTTCCAGGGAGCAATTTTATATGGGTCGAAACTTAAACGTGGGAGGAAATTACTTTTAGCCATCCTAATGTATATAAAATGCATGTAAAGGGTGTTTTTATTGGGGTATAGCACTTTAAGTTGGCATCACTTTTTAACTGGCGGCCATTTTTTCAGCTGTCAAGTGATTAATATTTAGTTTGGTTTGCCATTTCATCATGAACAGGTTGACAAAAGAACAACGCTTGCAAATCGTGCAAATTTATTTCGAAAGTAATGGTTCAGTTCGCGAAGTTCACCGCAAGCTCCGTCCATTTTATGCCATTACATCCACAAAAACTGACTGTTTGGTGTGCTCTATGGGCTGGTGGGGTCATTGGGCCATACTTCTTCCGAAATAATGCTGGAGAGTCAGTTACCGTTAATGGAGACCGGTATAGAGCCATGATAACCGACTATTTTGTCCCCGAATTGGATGGCATGAATGTGGATGAGTTGTGGTTCCAACAAGTGGTTGAAAATTGGACCTGTAGAATTGGCTTTATTCGAGCCAGCCGCGGCGGCCACATGCCCGAAATCATATTTAAACATTAATGGCATAAAATTATCCTTCCAATAAAGCCAAATTGATGGACATTAAAACGATTTTCTTGTGTTTTATTTCAATTCGAAGTTCTATACCTCAATAAAAAAACACCCTTTATTACTACAAAGCAACATGCGTTTAGGAAGTCAGCCTTATAATCACTTAACGTTTGCTTCCATTTCGGTTTACGTATTGTTATTGCCCAAATGTTGTCACCACTGACTGCTGAGGTTTTTGGATATTATTTTCTGTTGCTGTTGGTTTTTAACTGCGCAAATCGTCAAAATGGCAGCCAATCACTCTTTTTAGCTGCTGCAAACGAATTTTTGAGCAGCTGTACAAAAGAGCCTAAGCTAGAAAAATGTTGTTTAGCTTTTTCTTGTTTGTAATTGGTTTATTCAGCTGAGAATAAATTTAAAAATTTTGGCCTTATTTAGGCAAAGGTAAATAATGCAAATAAAAGTAACCAAAGACAATGGCTGCAATTTTTTTTCAACCTATTTGTACCAGGTTGTGACTTTGGAACTCTATTGAAATTAATAATGTATGTTATTGTACATTAGTCATTATCGTTTAATAGTCTACTTTAACAAAATGTCCATTAGAATTTTTTAAATATTTGTTTGTATAAACCATTTTACGTTTTAAGGTCCAATTAGTCTTGACGGCTGACTGTTGACGGTAGGCTCAATATTGTGCGATTAGTTATGACGTTAGACGACGGTAAGACAAAACAAAACAAAAACAGCTAATTTAAGAGCATTTGTATAAAATATAACTTGACTTCGTTTATAAAAGGTGGCGCAAAAGTAAACTTCCGATGTTTTTTTTTGGCTGTAATTAAAAAAAAAAAATGAAAAACGTTGATTCCTCTTGTGGATTATTTTTATTTGGTCTTTTAATTAGAGTTGCCACTGACATTAGGGGCCAATCGCAAAATTTATAGCATTTTCTGATAGGAGGATTACTTTTGCGCCACCCGTTAAATACATTACTCATATAATATATTACTTATAAATAATTACCGCGCGCAAAATGTCAAAGTGAAATCAATAACAATAAACAGCTGATCGGTCTGCAGAAGTCTACCGTCGTCTACCGTCAATTTTAGTTGTTTCTCTCTAACACATGCAAAATGCAACCCCAACTCAAACAGCTGATCGTCTACCGTCAACCGTCAAGACTAATTGGGCCTTTACTCGCGTTACTTTACGTTACACATTTTTTGGCTTAATTTTTGAAAATATGAATATTAATAGCTAAGAAAAACTGCTCGCCGTCGAAGTGCTTAAATGTTTTAAACTTTCAAATTCTGACTCCCCTTTCTATTGACAGAATTTTGGCAATTCTCTTAAATTTACCAAATTCCAAGATTCATTTATGACTCATTAAATGACATTACTCGTAAAAGCAGAATGTTGAAAATAAGTGTGGGGGGAAACACCGGAAATAGCCCAGCAGGGGTTTAATTACATTTTCAAGAAATTTTTGGTACTCAGACGAGCGATACAAATTAATTAATTTCAAAATTTGTTACTCCTCAAATTGCCTTTAGCTGACATTTCCTGCGATTGAGCCAACTTGTCTCTATCCCCCACCACCCACCATCATACAAATAACAAATGTGTATTAGCACACGAGATATTCTTAATTGTCTGTATGACATTTAAAATGATGCCAATAATAAGGCAACCCCACCGACAACCCCTCTTCTCTCTTAAGCACTCGTACAGCTTAGAATAGAACACCTTGTAAGCGAACCCCTGCCCGCCCCAAAGGAAAATGTGCCAAACAATTTATAATAATCTCAAAATACCGAGAAAACTTAATGACAAAATATAAATTGGTAGCCAAATTAAAAGCAATTAATTACGAAATTCTAAAAATGAAAATAAAATCCAAAAATAATGTCACAATAACAAATGAATAAAGCATTTATGGTTAATTACATGAATTAAGGATTAAGGCTGAAATTGGGAATTGGGAAGAATGCAAGGAGGAATTACAAGACAAACAAACAAACACTCACTCATTGCGTATCGAACATGGATTATCGAAAACGTAACAGTCATCATCGAAACTCGAAGCCTGTGTAATGTCCTCTGTATCCTGTTCGCCGCATCCACCTCCACCGTCACCACCATCATCATCGACCCCACGAAGGACATCGTCGCCGTTGTCATCGAACAAATCATGATAATTAGTATCGCCATCATCATTGTATGGAGTGTTGTTGCTAGTGCTGTCATTGTTGTTGTTGTTATTGAACTCATCCAAGGGATAGTTGTATTCGGCTATCATGGAATCAATGAATGTATTGTCCTCGTAATCCTCGTCCCGTTCTACAAATTGCATTTGCTGTTGCTCCAATTGTGATTTATCCATCACAAACAAATTAGCCGAATAGTATTGGGCTGATTGGCTGCGTTGGCGTTGGTGTTGCACGACACCGGACATTGACGATGGTGAGGAGGGCAACACTCCACTGGCGTCTGTGGGTAAATCCCGATCTGGACCCATAGACTTGTTCGCAGAATGTGGATGTGGTTGTTGGGATTGTTGAGTATATTGGAATTTGATGGCATCCACGGAATAACTGCGTTTGCTGTTGTTATGACCACCACCACCACGTCTAAACCCATTGGCAGCGATTGGAGGCGGAGGCGACATTAAGGTGTCTCGGGCGGCACCAACTACACCTACAACGCCTCTGGTTAACGATAGATCGGCCGTGGTGAACGATACAAATTCATCGGCTACATCGGCCGCTACATAAATATCGCCGATTATGTCATTGGCAATATTTTGCTGTGATGTAAAGGAATTGCGACGAGTATTGTGTGACAAATCCATGACGACGACACTGGCCACGAGATGAAGAGGGCAACCGAAACCGCAAGGCAAACGTCGAAAAGACGTTGGTTTACCACGGAAATATTAATTTAATTGTGGCGTGCACCCAATCTTGTCACAATCCAAATATTGTCTATTAAATTATTGCTTTTGGTTTCTATTTGTTTGTTAATTCTTTTTAGCGCAATTCACGTGCACGTGGTGTAGGCATGCGAAATCATTTAGTTGTATGGCACGTTTTAGTCATTATCAAATTATTTACCACTATTTACTTTATTTCAGGTGCTTGAGGTTGAATTGTCTGTGCTAATTCTTCCAAGTTTCTACACGCTGAAAAAAATCGGTCTTCTTTAAATGTTTACACACAAGTAGAACGCATGTTTGGACTTTGTAGCAAGTAAAGTGTATTTCATTCTGCACAAAGCTTATTTGGATGTAAACGTATTTTATTTGCTATTAATATTATTTTTTTATTTATTTATTTATTAATTACAATACAAAGTAAATTTATATTCTAATTTTTGGTCCAAGGGTAAACCGGGTGACAAAGATCATATGTTTAGATTTTTGCAGCGACAGACCAAAGCCTCTGGTGGGAATCGAACCCACAACCCCCACGCTGATAGGCAAGCACGCTACCAACTCGCCTACCGGGGCGCTTAATTAATATTACGTATTTGCGAAAAACACACACAATGAACTTATTAAATTCAACAACGTATATTTGAGTGCGAATAAGTGTGTATTTGCAGCTATTTTCGTATTTTTTTGCCTCCAGGCTCATAGAGCAGGACTGTATTATTTTAGTATAAAAACTGCTTTAAAATGTTCCAGAATTACTAAAGGCTTCAAAATAGCAACCCGTTTTTTTTTGCTTCAAAAGTAACGGATTTTGGACAGTTTTTGAGGACATTTTGGTCGGAATTTTTTTCCCATGTGTTGCACTCTTTTTCTCTCTAAAAGAGAAAAAGGGGTTATATTCAGCGTTGACGCTTTTGGTTTTTTCTACCAAATCTGGTCGGATAGATTTTAAATTTTAAGATTCGATTATGGTACATTTACAAGAACGATAGAAATAAAGATTAAGCCATCCCGCGAAGAAAACTGAAATGTTCTGCGCAGTTTGGGCTAACGACGCCACGCATAGTGTGTTCCTATTGGCTAATAGTCAAAGTGGTTTCAAATGCAGGGTTGCCAAAAATAGTTCTTACGTTGTGTTCCAATCTGAAACTTGTCACACGTTGTAGATACACATAGAGTTGGCAACCCTTACAAGGGACTAACTACCTCATCTAACGGGAAATCATGCGCATGGCGTTATCTCTCTTTCTATCATTATTTGTAGATTTATGACGTAATAGTAAAAAAATTGGTCGGCAACAAGTGGTTTGGTCGGTTTTTTTTTTTAAATTGTGGCAACGTTGGTTTCACTCACTTTAAAAAGTCTACAAAATAAACTTAAATTAAGCGATCAGTTTCAGTTTAAACAAAGATTAGCCTCGATAAATTTATTGTACTACTCTCAAATGTTAAAATGAGTTTATGTCTTTCTCTCACGAAGGAGGTGACAGAATTACACTCTCTCATAAAAGTCACTTTCATGCAACATTATTTTGTGCTCTCAGTCTCGGAAGAAGCGAATGGACAGAAAGAAAGTGCGTCCAGGACAACAGGGGAGAATATTACCGTTATGAAATACTTAAATTAAAATGTATCCCCGTCAGAGACGAATTTTTGTCATTTGATATTTTCTCGCTGAGAAGAGACTCGAAAACGAGTAGGTACTCTCTGTGACCTGTGAGTAGGGTTTTTAAATTCTCGACCTTTTCCAACTACCGGGAATAGAGAATACAATAAAAATATAATGAAAAAAAAAAACTTAAGCGCCACGGGGGTTGCGGCGTGGGGGTTGTGGGTTCGATTCCCACCAGAGGCTTTGGTCTGTCACTGCAAAAATCAAGCCAAATGGTCTTTGTCACCCGGTTTACCCTTGGACCCAAAATTATAATATACATTTACTTTGTATAAATTTACCAAAAAAAAGAAATAAAAATTGCATACAAATTATCTTAAAACATTAAATGATGGATTCAACTTTAATTAAAAATTCTAGAGAACTAAAAAATAATTCCTGTTCAATTTAACTTTAATAAGATCAACTAGTTCAGGAATCTTTTAGGATGTACATAATCGTATAATTTCCCGGTTAAAACCCACAACCACAGTTTTACATTTTTTTCATTTCTGGTAGTATAGTGTACTCTCTCATAAGCGAACTGAGAATGTTGTCCGCTTATGAGAGAAGTATACAAGAGGGCTGAAGCGAAATGGTACTGGAAAAAGTGTCCGTTTATGAGAGGTGTCCGCTTAAGAGATGTACCCCCAAGGATAGAGTACTCCGTATTTAGTTCCCGGGAATCCCGGAATCGGGAAGTAAAAAACCGCCAAATTTCCAGGGTAAAAAATTCGTTGGATGCATCCAAACGCTCCAACCAGTATGTCGTTAGACAATAGCCAGAAGAGACAGACTGGAAACAACCAGAATCCAGTTGAAGGATCAAGAGTAAGAAGAGATCCTCGGTATTACGAATCGGAGGTAGCAGACACTGAATCGAAGTCCTTAAGCTTACCAAAACTTGAATGGCATGAATTCTATGACACACGGCACTAGTGCAAGCTACAGCATGGTGGACTTAATACAAGATTCTGTCACGCCAAACCCAATAATGGTCTTCCACTTGTTACGCCATAGAATAGCTCGTTGAAAATAGATTTCAATTAACATTAACATTTACATTTACTTTCATACCATCCAATCATGCCTGCACATTCCATTCGTGCATTCAACAAATGATGACGTTCGTCCGAGAAAAATGCACTTTCAGTTCCATGCCGGCTGTGACGAAAGCGATGACGATGTTTGTGAATGACTTAAAACGGACAATGGGGAAACCGATGTAAAACAACAGCAATGTAAACGAAGTCTTAAACAAAACCCGAAGAAGGCGTAAAATGTATTTAGAAATGAAAAGAAAAAAAAAACACGTTGTTTGCATTCACTTTATGTCACTTGCACAGTACGTACATTTTATTGTCATTCAGAGAGGGGGATACAAAACAGAAACAATGAAATGAATAATGGGACAATAACAGAATTGCAAAACATTTAGTGGATATGATATCAAATGCACTCTTAGTTCAGTGCATATGAGTTCAGTTCAAATGGGACACAGTGGGAGGATTTGAAAATTGAAATTTTAAGAGAATTTCAAATATTCACTTCACATGGGACACAGTGGGCGGATGTTAGAATTTTAAAATTGAAATTTTTAGAGCATTTAAAATGTTCAGTGCATTTGACTTTAGTTCAAATGGGACAGTGTCCCAGAATTAGAATTTTAAAATTGAAATTTTCACAGAATTTGGAATATTCAGTTCAAATGGGACACAGTGGGCGGATTTGAAAATTGAAATTTTTAGAGAATTTCAAATATTCAGTTCAAATGGGACACTGTGGGCGGGTGTTAGAATTTTAAAATTTAAATTTTTAGAGAATCTAAAATGCTCAGTGCATTTGAATTTAGTTTAAACGGGACACAGTGGGCGAATTGTAGGATTTTAAAATTGAAATTTTATAGAATTTGAAATATTCAGTTCAAATGGGACACAGTTAGAGGATTTGAATATTAAATTTTTTAGAGAATCTTAATATATATTTACCCTCGACACTGATTCGCTGACTCTGTCACGCAGTACGTAGGAATTTGAATAGGCATTCTATAATTCTATAATTTTCTATAAATAATAATAATAAAAAAAAATATTTTTTTTGTACAAAAATTGTGTTTTCCCCAAATTTTTTTTTTAACAAAATTTTTTTTTAACAACATTTTTTTTTTCCAAAATTTTTTTTTCCAAATTTTTTTTTTCCCAAAATTTTTTTTTCCAACAAAATTTTTTTTTTTGAAGAAAAAATTTTTTTTCAGCAAAATTTTTTTTTTCAACAAAATTTTTTTTCCATATTTCAACGGGCGCCATAAGCGCATTACAACTTACTAGTTTCAAATATTCAGTTCAAATGGAACACAGTAGGCGGAAGTTAGAATTTTCAAATTGAAATTTTTTAGAGAATCTAAAATGCTCAGTGCATTTGACTTTAGTTTAAAGGGGACCAGAGTTAGAATTTTAAAATTGAAATTTTCACAGAATTTGAAATATTCAGTACAAATAGGACACAGTGGGCGGGTGTTAGAATTTTTAAATTTTTAGAGAATCTAAAATGCTCAGTGCATTTGAATTTAGTTTAAACGTGACACAGTGGGCGAATTTTAGGATTTTAAAATTGAAATTTTCACAGAATTTGGAATATTCAGTTCAAATGGGACACAGTGAGAGGATTTGAATATTGAAATTTTTTAGAGAATTTGAAATATTGCAAAAATCGTAAAAGCTCCTGCGCCTTAAATTGGGATGTCTACCAATAAATTTGTGCCTTGGTGTTACTAAAAGGTGCCAATGTCAAAATGTTAAAATTAATATTGCAGAGTTTGCAAAAAAAAATCGGTTAATTGTATTCGAGACAAATTTGATTGGGTTAAATTTGACTTGGACATTTTTATAATTATAAAAGAGAGCAAAAAAAAAACGAATACAAATATTAACTGAAACCAAAATGTTTATTGAAATTTGCCCCTTTTCGCGCCAAGCCACAGAATTATAGGCCATAAATATATTTAAACTAAACATAAATATTTAAACTAGTAAAAAAAAAAAAAAAAAAAAAATTTTTTTTTTTGTTAAAAAATTTTTTCTTGAAAAACAAAATTTTTGTTAAAAAAAAAATTTGTTGAAAAAAAAAATTTTGTTGAAAAAAAAAATTTTTTTTAAAAACAAAAATTTTGGGAAAACAAAATTTTGTTGAAAAAAAATTTTGAAAAAAAAAAAATTTGGAAAAAAAATTTTGGAAAAAAAAATATTCGGGAAACAAAATTTGGGGAAAGTATTTACGCATAACTGAAATGGGCCCCAAAGAAACTGCAAATTTGAAATTACTCAAAATCAGAATTACTAAAACGTACTGCCTGTTTCCATAAAACGAATTTGTTAGTTCGTTACAAATTCTCAAAATTGAAGGCAAAATAAAATGGATTCGTATCAGTAATGACAGCTTTTTCTTTTAAAATTCTGTTCCATATGTCGAAATCCAACATATGTGTGAAAACCAGATTAGAAGGATGTCTGAAACTCATTTTATAACGCTTCGAATATTGACGATTTGTAGCGAACGAATAAATTCGTTTTATGGAAACAGGCAGTTAATAAAGCAACACTTCATAAGATTAACTCAACCATTTCACGTCACACATGCAGTACATTGAAAAAGGTTATCTGGTTCATACACTGCTGCACGTGGCAAAGCCAGCCACAGTGCCCCCCCCCCCCACTCTTTGATCGAGTGCATCATCACTTTCACATCTTTTCTCCGTTCACAATCGCATGACAAAATTCTCACAAACACTTTGCTATCAAGTGCAGCCTGAGAACTGCTCTTATTCAAACAGTCACGCCTTTTACACTTCAACTACAACTACATACATAGAAGTTCGTATTACACGTTGTAACAGATGTACTCATATCTTAATGGAAATAAATGGATAAATCCCACGATTTACTTTTCAAATGAATTCGTTCGAATTTTAAACTTGAGGATATTTAAAGTTTCTTTTGTGGTCGTCGGTTGTATGCAGCGGTTGCTTAATGAAACCGCCACAAACGAAATGGAAAATATTCTGGAATTCGTGGTTGGACGCACGTGGCACAGTTTACCTTGAAAGAACGTAGAGGTGGGACTGCAGGTTTTATTTTTTTGTCTGTCTCTTGGATTTTCACTTTTCGCTATTCAGTTTTCACTGTTTGGTGGCATTGCTTTAAAAGTACTTAATGGCATTTCTTCTCTCCATATGCATGTATTGACAGTCGTAAAGATGAGATGAGACGTAATAATTATAGTGTGGAGAATTTAAATAGGGCCAATAATGCCCTTTTAGGCACTGAGGCCAATATTTCAAACGAATGAAATTAATGTACAAACATCCATACAAAAAAAAAAAATTCAATATTTCTACAGGGTTCTCCAACAAGAGATGTTATTTTGTTGTTCAAGGAAAAATTAAATTTTTTGAGATTAATGAACGAATGTTTATTTCATAATAAAATGGAAGGTATGCAGTTAATAATGCACAACAACATCAGCCAAATGGCCACCAAACGACCACGCTTACAGGACCATATCCTTTTCATGAAATTTTCCATAACCAAATCGCAAAGTGTCAGCCCTATGTCCTCCATAGCCTCATGAATTCTATCTTTGAGGTCTTGAATCGACGCTGGGCTGTTGGCGTAGACCTTATCTTTCACCGAAATACCGGGTGATTCAAACTAACACCTTTATAACATGAATGATTCATGTAGCCGAAAGTCTGAAAGACTGGGAAACAGCTCCCTTTCTACCCCATTCAATGTTGTCGATTATCCTAAACGAATGTTTGACAGTGTGTACCTGCCACACAATACGTGCAGTGTTGCCATTTGCATACTAATTTCGAAAGTACAACTTGCGTATTCACCCCACATACTCATACGTATACGAGTATGCATTAATACATATTTACACCCATTCCACGTTTCTATGTACGTACATCAATACGCAGTTGCTGCGTATGCAAACATCTTAAATTCAAGACCGTTCGTCCGTCCGTGCGTCCCCTTTTCTATCCTTCAAAAGTTGCATTTCATTAAAAGTTTGTTACTGCTGTTGCGCTGCAACATCAAACGAATTTGGCGGATGTATTGCGCGTTTCTAATATTGCAACATTTCATTCTTAACGAGATTGAAATATGAATATTGCATTTGTCCCCCGTATGCGTATGAGTTATATTAATGGATGCATATGTATTCGTTTATTTGTATATGTATATTCCGATTAGATCTGCATGCGAAAGCAACGGAGATCATGAACCAAATAATTCCTATTGAATATGAGAAAATGAGAAGCAGAATAGGGTGGAAGAAGTGTGTTTATCTGGAGGTCTAAAACAGGAGAGAAGTTGGACCGATTTAGGGAGTACACGAGAGGAAACTTTTAGGGCAATTAACTGATATACCTCCGTCTTATAGATGATCGTAAAGGCTGGATACGACGATGAGGCGTCTAGGAGAAGACCTTATATGGAGTCGTGGAGACGACTTTATAAGAAGTCGAGGGGACGACCTTCGAAGACGTCGAGCACAGGACCTCATGAGGCGTCGAGGCATGTATCTAGGAGACGACCTGTTTTGAGGCGTTTAGGAGAAGACCTTCTGAATGGTATCTAGGAGACGAGCTTCTGCAAGCCGTCTAGGAGACAACCTTCTAAGGGGCCTAGGAGACGACCTTTTGTAAGGCGTCTAGGAGACTAACTTTGGCGACAAGGACATAACCTTCTGAAGGGCGTCTAGGAGACTAACTTTGGCGACTAGGAAATAACCTTCTGAAGGGCGTCTGGGAGACAAACTTTGGCGACTAGGAAATAACCTTCTGAAGGGCGTCTAGGAGACGACCTTTAGTAAGGAGTCTTGGAGACGACCTTCTGTAAGGCATCTAGGAGACGACCTTCGAAAAAGTGTCTAGGAGACAACCTTCGGAAAGGCGACCCTCTAAAAAGTGTCTAGGAGACGACCTTTTGTAAGGCGTCTAGGAGACTAACTTTGGCGATTAAGAAATAACCTGCTGAAGAGCGTCTAGGAGACAGTCTTTAGTAAGGCGTCTAGGAGACGACCTTCTGTAAGGCATGTAGGAGACGACCCTCTAAAAAGTGTCTAGGAGACAACATTCTGAAAGGCGACTTTTGTAAGGCATCTAGGAGACAACCTTCTGAAAGGTATCTACGAGACGAGCTTCTGCAAAGCGTCTAGGAGACAACCTTCTAAGGGGCCTAGGAGACGACCTTTTATAAGGCGTCTAGGAGACTAAATTTGGCGACTAGGACATAACCCTCTGAAGGGCGTCTAGGAGACAAACTTTGGCGACTAGGAAATAACCTTCTGAAGGGCGTCTGGGAGACGACCTTTTGTAAGGCGTCTAGGAGACAAACTTTGGCGACTAGGAAATAACCTTCTGAAGGGCGTCTGGGAGACGACCTTTTGTAAGGCGTCTAGGAGACTAACTTTGGCGACTAGGACATAACCTTCTGAAGGGCGTCTAGGAGACAAACTTTGGCGACTAGGAAATAACCTTCTGAAGGGCGTCTAGGAGACTAACTTTGGCGACTAGGAAATAACCTTCTGAAGGGCGTCTAGGAAACGAACTTTGGCGACTAGGACATAACCTTCTGAAGGGCGTCTAGGAGACAAACTTTGGCGACTAGGAAATAACCTTCAGGCATCTAGAAGACTGAAAGGCGTCTAGAAGACGACCTTCCGAAAGGCATCTAGAAGACTGAAAGGCGTCTAGGACACGACCTTCTAGTCCTAAAAATACAATAGACAATCAAACAGGTCTCTCTATCCAACGACTTTTCAACTGCCCTCTCTGTGATTGTCCATTCCCATCGTTTACACTTACTTTGCCTGTTTACTTCAACCTAATAACATTTTCATTAATGTTTCACAATAATCCCGTAAAATCTCTTTCAACCCTTCGGTAAACATCATTTTGTTGGCCAAGTTAAACCCAATTGTTCATTTTCCACGGTCTGGGTTCGCCGAACGCAGCACAACAACAACAACAGAACCCTTTTGCATTTAAGGCCAGTGTAGGCAAATGGCTTAAATGGTCTGATGCCGGGCAAGAATAAACAAACAAACCAAAAACTGAATCTATGTACACAGACATACAAGGGTGGGTGGTTAAATAAAGGGAAAGACACCCTAACCCCGCAAAAAAAAAAAAGTAGTACAACTTGCCGAAATGATATTGAAGATAATGATTTGAATTCAGTGAAATATGAAAATGTCCCCGCTCACAATAGTCTCATGGAATACTGTCAGTACAGACAGAACTGAAATAAGCAATTTTTAATTAAAGCCAGCGGCAAATATTCGTATTTTCCAAGAAAAATGGGAAAATTGCGTGCAGTGATGGGATAATGGGACTGTGGTCTATAACTAATGGCAAGTGTTACTGTTTACTAGTGTGGTGTAGTGCATCAGCTCGATTTTGTTTCTGATCCACAAGGAACTAATCATAATCAGTAGCCGCATTAATTGGAAGTTTCGGTCAATGTTTAGAGTCGTACAGCTGATTTATGCTATCGATGTTCCTCTCCCCTGTTAAACTGCACAGAGATTTGTGAGATTTCAATATCGAACAATGGTCACTCAAATTCAATATACAATCGCAATACAAAAAGGATTACAGCAACATTAATGTTCCATCTTTTCGTATTTCCAATAGCCAACAATCGCATCTCATAATCCTGCAAGCGGCGAACAAAAGGATTTCAGCAATTGTATTGTACTCCAGTAAATCAATCATCGGCAATTGACAGAATCTTTTGGTTGTGGGCCAGTCATTTAATGAACACAACAAAGGTATGAATGAATGAAATGTTCACAGTACACATACAAACACAGCCATGCAAACCATACAAACACATTCACCCCGCATAAATCGCATAAAGTAGTTTAATTAGAGTCAATTTGTTTTAACAATTACGAACGATAATTGCAAATAAACAACGCAGCACAGCCAAACCTGCACAATAGCAGGTCGGGCATTTCACTGGAAATCAAAGCTATCACCAACACAGACGCACCCACATACTCAGAATGAATGCATAGACGACCCACTTGTGTACACGCAAAATTTACATTTCCCTGCAACAAATATTTGTTTGCTTGGTATGTGTGTGGCGTGTGTGTGTAGAGTTCATATCCTATTCCGCCTGTTTCCGGCCCAGCGTTTGAACGCATTCATTTTGCCCGTTTGGCCAGAGTGTGCGAGGGGATTTCATGTTAAAAATAATTGCCAATCGATATTTCGAAAAAAGAAAATCAATATTTAACCTCTGCGTAATATTTCTTGTTTACACAGCGAGCTGAGCTGTTATTTTTACACCGCCACACTTTTTATGTTTTCATTCCGCCTTCGGTTTTTTTTGTGTGTTTGATTTTCCAGTTACGAGATTGTCTTTTTTTTTTGTTAATTACGTCGAGCGCGTTACCGCGTTTTGTGAAATGTATTTATTACCACCACATTTATAATATTGTCCATTTATCTCACACAGTAATGGCGAACGAACGACACACTTTTTCTTGTATCCCTCAGTCTGCCACCTCTCTTCGGCGCCGTATTTGGTTCGTGTGGCAATTAAACACTCAACGGATACGTACGTACGTACTGGCCTGACACGTTATATTGAAATTCACTTATTACACACAAAAAAAAAAAACACAACACTTCACCAACAATAATGAGAACTACGATGCACTGTTCGCAGTTGGGGTTTCAACACTTTCAGCTGGGAAAGAACAAGAGAAAGAAAAAGAAAACACTACGTTTCAAGGTCTTTGCTTATAATGTGAATTTTTTATGAGTAGCAAACACAACAACAACAAAAAGAAATAGAAACATAAATGTTTGATAGAAGGGAAGTATTGCCATGGAACATTGTTGCAGCAGGGGACATGTGGGGGAAAATGTAATGGATGGCATTACACAATGTCATTGATGGACGTGGTGGTTAGTTATTGGATTTGAAAAGCCCAGCGTGTTTTCTAGGAAAATTCAACTATCGATCAACTATCTTCACACCCTGCCGCATCCTGCAAATATTCGATGAGAAGCGAATCGCTCATATTATGTTCTAATCGATTACACTGAAAAAAGAAGGGTTCTTAAATTTGATGAATTCCTATAACAATTTGAGAAATTTCTACACCAATTTGATGAATTCTTACATCAACTTGGTGAATATGGACATCATTTTCCAACCTATTACACTTTCCTGCAATTTGATGTAGAACATTTCATTAATTTTTGTTCGATTCCGTACATCAATTTGATGAACATGTACATTAATTTGTTGAACATGTACATTAATTTGTTGAACATTGTACATCCATTTGATGAACATTGTACATCAATTTGATGAACATTGTACATTAATTTGTTGAACATTGTACATCAATTTGATGAACATTGTACATCAATTTGATGAATATTGTACATCAATTTGATGAACATTGTACATTAATTTGTTGAACATTGCACATTAATTTGTTGAACATTGTACATCAGTTTGATGAACATTGCACATCAATTTGATGAACATTGTACATCAATTATTTATTTTATTTATTTATTATTAATTACAATACAAAGTAAATTTATATTATAATTTTGGGTCCAAGGGTAAACCGGGCGACAGACCAAAGCCTCTGGTGGGAATCGAACCCACAACCCCCACGCTGATAGGCAAGCACGCTACCAACTCGCCTACCGGGGCGCTTGTACATCAATTATTATTTCTATAAAATAATAAAACATTTTTTTTTTTTTTTTTGCAGAAATTTCTGAAAAAATAAAACATTTATATTTTGCAAAAATTTCTAAAAAAAAAAATAAAACATTTCGATTTTGCTAAAATGTGTGAAAAAATAAAACATTTCGACTTTGCAGACACTTCTGAAAAAAATAAATAAATTTGCAAAAATTTCTAAAAAAAAAAATAAAACATTTCGATTTTGCAAAAATGTGTGAAAAAATAAAACATTTCTATTTTGCAAACATTTCAAAAAATTTGGATTTTGCAAAAATTTCTAAAAAACATTTCTATTTTGCAAAAATTTCAGAAAAAAAAAATTTTGTAAAAAAAATTAACTAAGTACTTCAAATTGAAGAACTTATTCATCAAGTCCATGAATTTCTTCATCAATTTGATGTGGAATCGATTTCAGTAATTTGATGTACAGTTTTCTTTTTCTGTGTATAAAGCAACATTTGAAATTGTATGAAACCATGTCTTCATTTGTGATACCAGCAAAACTTGTACCGTGACTGTGATTGGCACACGAAACCTCTGTTGAAAAAAGATGCCAACTCTCCGAACCATTCAGCAGTACCAGAGGTCTTCGACAAGCTGTTAGTTTAGCGTGCAACATCGTCCACATTCGCATGGAGAACACCATGTTGGAGAACCCTGTACTATGGTGGCCCAAATACCAAACTTGCTGAGCAAAAGATCGATTGTGGTGTGGCGTGGCTCGCCTTGTATTTATCTCCGGCCACAAACTGAAATTCCAGCAGCATTTTCAACGAAAAATGTCCCAATTATGCCGACGCTCCGAAATTCACACCAAACTCTCACTCACTGAGCACGTATAAGCTAGCCGACAATAATGTGCGGCTTTGCGAATTCCCAGATGCGCCAGCAACTGCGCTTCATTAGAAAATACGACTTTTCGAGCAAATTCGTTGTGCATTACGAACTGTTGTAAGGCTAAAAACCAAGAAGTGATAACGAGGCGGACGGTCATGTGTATTCAATTTCAGAGTCATTTGGATTTTGTAAACTAACAATTCGAGGTCTTTTTGAAAACGTTGAAATGTTGAGTTGTTGAGATCGAAGGCGAGTCGATGTTCCAGGACAGGTAAGATTTGTTTTCATTTTTCATTAGGGTTTTTTCGGATTCATAAATTTAAATAAAGTAGGCCGTGGTGTGATAGGTATTGTGTGCGATCACACAAAAGAACGCGAGTTCGAAACCGGGTAAAACCATCAAACATTTTTTTCACCTCGTAAATGTTGGCGACTTTTCGAGTAGAAGAGCAATCTCTAAGCCATGTAAAACTTCTCCGGAAAAGCATGAGCCGTTCGGAGCCGGCTTTAAACAGTAGGTTCCGGTCAGTGAGTATACAAATTACATCGTACACAGTTCACTGATTCGAGAGAAGTTCCCCGTCTTTTCCTTCATGGAATGTTAAGGGAAATAAGTGAGACTATTTCCTAAAAGGGCAGTTCAATCGTTAGAAGATTTGGACTCCTATTTTGGACGTTCTGAGCCTTTGAATACCCCCACAATCTTCTGTGACTAAGTCTGGAATCATTTCCAAACAATTTGCTCCTTAGTAGTACCATTTTCCCTTTTTTTTTACTTGTCATCCCTTGCTATTGCCTTTTTTTTTGGTCCGTTTAAGCTCTGCCTTTGTCACCTTTCCCTCATTTCCAACTTGCAATGTACGTTTTATTTGTTCCCTTTTTATCTCTGAAACTACCCAATATATACAGAGGATTTGTCAATTGCCTCAACCTCAACCTAGCACACATTCATTCGCTGCTTGTGTCATTCGATTTTTCAATTTTTCCAATAGCATGAGTTATTGGTGGATAATTCCTATTCGACAAATCCTACTGCTGTTCTCGATTACGAATTGGGAGGCTGAAACAGGGGCACTCGTTTTTCCTGGGCATTTTGTCTACACATCTGAGAATGAACTTGAAAGTCGTATTGTCGCCCTGTTGGCGGTACAAAAACAAAAATAGGTTCCATGGCATACATTCCTATCCTATCGCATTTTTGCCGCTGTTACAAACAACACGTCATAGTATCACTTACAACACTTTCATGCCACGCGCTCCGAAACCAAACAATAACACCAACAAACACAACGGCTTTCTCGTGCCGAAGTGGTCGACGAAAAAGGAAAATAGAAAAGAACACAAAAAAAGCAAACAAAACATAAACAACAGCCACAACAACGTGATATCTCCACGCCAAATATGAGAAATCTGCAGCAGGAACGGTAGGGAGGGAGAGAATAAACACAAGAAACAACGATGAAGGACGACGACGCAGCGTTGGAAGGAAAATTATATCTTTTCCTTTTTCCCCGATAGACTGTCAGAAACAGTACAAAGGAGAATAATACGAAAGCCTAAAATGTCTACTTCTGCTTTTTCTTTGTTATTTTGCACCGTTTCGAGCGTATGATAAATTGGAATTTTTGTTGTTGTTGTTCTTGTTGGCCCTCAACACTTCTCACTTGAGGTATGGTTGACACACGTTCTTGTTCTATTTTTTTTTATTGCGGTTTCGTTTCGATTTTTGTTTTTTCGTATATCCCGTATTTTATCGGGTTTTGAAGCGAGATATATTCTTTTGTTTCTTTTTTTCGGAAATTCTAACAACACATTTGGTTGGCGGTCGGTCGGTAGGCCGTGTGTTGTGTGTGCTATAAAGTCTTCGGATAAACTGACAGACAGACACAGTCACAAGCAGCATGTAAAGCATGCAAAAAAAAAACCCTGAACAAATACAAAAACATCAAAACAACAACAACAACTACAATGAAATCGCGTTAAAAAGAACACACATACACAGCACCAACAACAGCAACACCAAGCAGCAGCGACAGCAATAAACAGGCCCTCTACGATATTTTGCAAAATGAAATTTTACTATAATTTTCTGTCATTGTACGTTGTTGTTTGTTTGTTGTAGTCGCACCATCGATGGGAGGGTCTAACGAAAGTTTGTGTATCGAGTTTCCAATCACATCTTAGATTACTTTAAGTGGGTGTAAGGGAACAAGTGTGAGTTTGGGGACGATCCATTAGATCAAATCATACACAACGACAAAGATAATTGTAAAGGAATCTATTTTTTTAAATAGCTGGATTCAATCGATTAAGTGCTCACTAAACTGACAGCGTGGCACAGTCCTGTTGAAACCACATGTCAATCCATTCAGCTTTTGCACAGCCTCCGGATGCTTTTTGAAACAAATTCAGCAATTCTGTTTATTGACGTACCCATTCGAGCAAACGATAATTTTTCAAAAAAAAGGTTATTAACCCCCCCCCCCCCCCCCTCCCCTCGCTCAACCATCTTTTTAGTATGGTGTTGCATATTTTGAGAAGCTTTCATCTGATGGATGATCGGGCGAACGAATAGATATCGTTCATTTCCCAACCCATACCGTATTTCTTTATTAAGTCCTAGTGTGATCAGATTTAGTCATTCAGATGGGCGGACAATAGTTTGGTGAATTAAATGAGACTAACAAACGCTAAAAACGAGCAACATTTCACTATTCGATTTTATAAATATTTTTTTTCGGTTGTAATCCTCAAAGTATTTATAATCGACGATTGGAAAAAAAACTTAAAACTAATTAGTAATTCAATTAATATTTTAATAGAATCAATTTTTAATATTAAAAATTATAAGTTTAATTAATTCAATTAATATTGGTTAAGTTTCAATTTTAATAGAATCAATAAATATTTTAATAGAATCAATTAATATTTTAATTTTTAATATTAACTGAAAAAAATCTTAAATTAATTTAATTAATATTTTAATGGAATTAATAAGTATTTTAATAGAATCAATAAATATTTTAATATTTAATATTAAAAATTATAAGTTTAATTAATTCAATTAATATTCAGTTTCAATTTCAATAGAATCAATAAATATTTTATTAGAATCAATCAATATTTTAATAGAATCAATTAATATTTAAATTTTTAATATTAACTGAAAAAAAAACTTAAAAATAATGAATTTAATTAATTCAATTAATATTTTAATGGAATCAATAAATATTTTAATTTTTAATATTAAAAATAATAAGTTTAATTAATTCAATTAATATTGGTTCAATTTCAATTTAAATAGAATCAATTAATACAGACAAACTTCCATAATTTGAACCACCATTATCCCGTAGAAAAGGAATAACTTAAAATTGTTTATTTAATGGTTTTTAAGGAATTTGTCTCCTTGAGTGCCACTAGAAATGCTTCGACTTAAAGAAAATTCAACTTATGGAAGTTTAATTTGATTCATTAATATTTAATTGGATTAATTAATGTTTAATTGGATTAATTAATATTTAATTGGATTAATTAATATTTAATTGAATTAATTAATATTTAATTGGATTAATTTAATTGGATTAATTAATTAATATTTTATTAGAATGAATTAATTTAGTTAATTTAATTAATATTTTAATAGATTCAACAAATAGTTTAATAGAAACACCTAATATTTTAATAGAATCAATTAATATTTAATTAGGTTAATTAAAATGTTAATATTTTAATATCCAATATTAATTGAAAAAAAACTTAAAAATAAATGCAATTAATATTTTAATAGAACCAATTAACATTTTTATATTAACTAGAACAAAGTTAAAAACTCACTTAATATTTAAATAGATTCAATTGACATTTTAATAGAATCAATTAATTAATTGTTTGACAAAAATATGTTAATATTTTAATTAAGTCTACTAATGTTTCAATTGATTCAATTAATATTTCAATTGATGTAGAATCTGTTGATGTTTTAGTTGCTTCAATCAATATTTGAATTCAGCCAATTAACATTTTAATTGTTATCAACAATTTTGTTGATTTCCTTAATATTTTACTTCAGTCAATTAATACCGTAATGGAATTTGTATACATTTTAATTGTTCCAATTAATAGTTTAATTGATTAATTATGTTAATGATTCAATTAATAGTTGAATTGATTCAAGTGATATTTTAATTGATTCCACTAATTGTTAACAATAATTTTTGTTGATTCCATCACTATTTCAGTTAGGCCAATTAATACTGTAATGGAATTAGTTTTCATTTTAATTGTTTCAATTCATAGGGCAATTGATTAATTATGTTAATCAGTCAATCAATATGTTTATAGATTAAATTAATTAATTTTTAAATTGAGTATTTCAAATTGTTAATTATGTTGGATTTAGTTTGACTTGAGGTCATATGGTGAAAAAAACGATGTAGTTGCTTTTTTGTCTTTATTATTTATTTTATTAGTTCCCAATATTGAGGTTGCCTTCGTCAACCATCTCGCTCACAATTCACTTTCTACAGAGCAAACTTTCAAATAATTTGAATACATATTTCAAATGATTCAATTGATATTGTAAATGACTCAATTAACATTCAAATTTGGCCAATTATTTTTTTATTATCTTTAATAAATATTTTAATTGATCCAATGAATCGTTTAATTGATTCAGGTTATACTTTTATTGATTCAATTGACAGTTTTTGATTCAATCGTTTATTAATCCAATAATCGTACAATCCCATCATTTAAATCCATTCAATTGATTCCAGTGGCATTTTGAAGAATTCAATTAGTTATTTCAATTAGTTATTTTTTAATAAAAAAAATGTCTAAATATTTTTTTATTTTTTTGAAAGAGTGAATATTCTCCAACTTTTATTGTATCCCCACGCATTTTCACCTATTGATTAAGCAGTAGTTGCTGTTATTACTACGTGCTTTAAATGACAGTATCTGTAGATCTTTGTGGCTGTGGACAGGTTTAGACATGTGCAAACCGACCATTCTAGACTGCGTTGTTACTAGTCACTGATGGTGGGCGCTTCGTAGACAACCTGTCGTCCAAATATCCACTTAATCTCGACTATGATGACGATGACGGCGGCAGACCGGCAACAGAGTGCGGGGAGAGACTAGACTGTGTGGTCTATCATATGATTGGTGTCCCCTTTGTCCCCTATTCATTTTGACGTTATCATTTATGAGGCAACATTGTCTACAGCAAAGCACAACAAAAAAAAAAAGCGTCACTTAATTGAATTTGTTGTAAATGAAATGAAATGAAACAATCCACAATGGCCATCAGCAGAGTACTATTCCAAAATGTTAATCTCACTTAAGGTTTAATTGAATGATTGAAGACGGCATCAACAATTGTCCATCAAAAAAAAAAGAGAGACCAACAGCATAGGCGATGGGAGACAATATTAAAAACACGTTTTCGTGTTAGTTTTTGTTAATCTCTTCATCCTTTCATTGAGGGGGACAGCAAATTAATCGGAAAGTTTGATAGAAGACGGTAATTTAAACAATTGTTCATTAATGGTCTGTGTTCGTGTTTAACATAACACGAACTCTTGTTTGCATTTAAATTTTATAGAATTCAATTTAATATTATAGAATTAATTAAAGGTAATTTTTTAAAAATTACCCTTTAAAGGCAAACTAACTTCTATAACAGCAGTTTTGTCGTTTCACAGAAAATGTAAAAAATATTGTAAACGAAATTTCAAAGAAAATTTTGTCTTGACTTACTTCAAATGAATCTTCTTCTATACTACGGAATAGATCTTACCTGAAAACAAAACAGAAAAAATTGCACATTAATGATTGCATGAAATGAGAGAGTATGAAAAACTTTATCTGAGTACAAAAAAACTTTGTTTTATTATTAAAAAAATGTTAAAACAAGTTGGGAAAGTGGAAAACAAAATAGGAATCGAGGAATCACATGAACAAAATTGGGCTGCACTGAGGCAAAAGCAGTAGAAACAGTAAAACGGGCAAAAAGGGTTTGTAAAGATAACAAACGTGATACGAAATATTCACAATGATTCCCCATGAGTATTTCCATATGGAATTACTGTGATTCATATGAATTAGTTGGGCGTAGCAAATATTTTTTCATTTGTGATTGTATTCGTTTCCGATTATTCATGTGAACTTTGAAAAATATTCATCGTAGAACCCTTTAATCCGTAACTTAATTTTTTTTTAACTTATTAAGATCCTGAATTAACTGCACACAGAGTAACAAAAAAATTACAAAAAAAAACAACTTTAAAAATTAAAAAATAAAATATTTTTAAAATTATAAACAATAATAATTTTTAAAATTACAAACAAAAATAATTTTTAAAATTATAAACAAAAATAATTTTTAAATTAAAAGCGAAAATAATTTTTAAATTAAAAACAAAAATAATTATTAAAATTATAAAACAAAATAACTCTAAAAATTATAAACAAAAACAATTTTTAAAATTTTGAATAAAAATAATTTTTAAAATTATAAACAAATCTAATATTTTAAATTATAAACAAAAATAATTATTAAAATTATACACAAAATTAATTTTTAAAATTACAAACAAAAATAATTTTTAAAATTAAAAACAAAAACAGTTTTTAAAATTATGTATAAACAAAAATAATTTTTTAAATTATAAACAAAAATAATTTCTAAATTAAAAACAAAAATAATTTTTAAAATTATAAATAAAAATATTTTTTAAAATTATAAACAAAAATAATTTTTAAATGAAAAACAAAAATGATTATTAAAATTATAAACAAAAATAATTTTTAAAATAATTAAAAATAATTTCTAAAATTATAACCAAAAACAATTTTTAAATTATAAACAAAAATAATTATTAAAATTATAAACAAAAATAATTTTTAAAATTATAAACAAAAATAATTTTTAAATAAAAAACAAAAATAATTATTAAAATTATAAACAAAAATAGTTTTTAAAATTATAAACAATAATAGTTTTTAAAATTATAAACAAAAATAATTTTTAAAATTATACACAAAAATAATTTCTAAAATTATAAACAAGAATAATTTTTAAAATTATGAACAATTTCTTTTAAATTATAAATAAAAACAATTCTTAAAATTATCAACAAAAATAATTTTTAAAATTATAAAAAAAAATAATTTCTAAATTAAAAACAAAAATAATTATTAAAATTATAAACAAAAAAAAAGTTTTAAATTATAAACAAAAAAAATTTTTACAATTATAAACAAAAATAATTTTTAAAAATAAACTTTAAAATTAAAAAAAAAATAATTTCTAAAATTATAAACAAAACCATTTTTAAACAAAAATCATTTTTAAAACTATCAACAAAAGTAATTTTTAAAATTATAAACATAAATCATTTTTAAAATTATAAACAAAAATAATTTCTAAAATAATAATAATAATAATTTTTAAAAATAATTAACGAAGTTATAAACAAAAATAACACTAAAAATTACAAAACAAAAAAAAATTTAAAATTTTGAATAAAAATAATTTTTAAATTTTTTTTTTTTTTTTTTATATGTTCATCTTAATTTCATAATATTTTTTTTATACAGATGTAGTTTATCTTAAGTACTAAGAGATTAGATAATTGTTATCTTTTCTACTTTATTCATTTTTAATGATGTTTTATTATCACATTGGAAATATAAAGTAACAATTTAAAGGAAAATTAAACAACAAAAACCTTCTTAAGAGAAAAAAAAAAAAAAATATTTAATGTTAAATTAAAAGTTTAGTAGTAAAAACGGTCTAAATTGCGAGATCATTCACGTAAACATTTATTAACAAAAAGTTCTTTTAATCTATTTGTCCTGGTTAGAACAGTTTCTATTTCGTCGAAAGCGTGCAATCTGGAAGTTGAAAAGTGGCGCGGCAAATTGTAAATCATTTTCAAAACTTTATTTTGTTGTATTTGCAAAGTTTTAATATGAGTAAGTGCTGCATCGCCCCATACTAATTTTTCAAATTAAAAACAAAAATTAATCTAATATTATTAACAAAAATATTTTTTAAATTTGTTTACAAAATTTAGCCTGGGCAACTGGCATCGATCCTGTGAAGAGTTTCGCGTCGACAGTTTGGTCGGTTGTGATCTACGACCTCAATTAGAGACCAGCTGAGATGTTAGGTAGGCCTCAACCCCTAACCAAGAAGGGGGATTCGCGAATTCTGGAATTGGCTCGTAAAGATTACCGGGATTACTTGGTATACTCGGGGGGAAAGATGGTAGCCACATTATGGTTTAGGCTTCCACGGCTATACTCATGTCAAATCTGATAGTATTTCGAATATTCTTCCAGCAAATGTCTTTCCTGGCAGCTCTGACATTCCCAAATTCAAGTTAAATGTCAACAAACACTATCTCCTCATTCCTTCCTTCAATTCGCTTATTTCCTATCGCTAACACAGTGTATAGCATTAGTAGGGGTGATATCCTGAGTTTTGGTTAAATCAAATTTCCAGATAAATGACTCCACGACTAAATTATATATATGGTTTGTTTCACCCGGTTTACTCTTGCACACAAAATTAGCATATACATTTACTTGATCATAAATAACAAAAATAAATAAATTTACTTTGTATTGTAATTAATAGTAAGTAAATAGAATTTAACGAAATAATATCACTTATACGTAATCTATGAAATTATATCACTCATACGCCGAAAATATCACTCATACGCAGGGCTGGTGCACAACTCCCGTGCAACTGTTAACGAACTCAAAATCCCCTAAACTCCGCGGCACTTTAGCCATTACGAGTATATAAAATATTTAATAACCTAATGGCGAAGAGTTTAATGTGTACACACTTGTTTGGCAGTGGATGTTAAAACACAACGCTGCTTGTACTTCTCGCTAATCGAATAGTCATGCATGAACTGCCACAACTCCTGGCGGAAACTTCAAGAGAGATCCTTTTGAAATCCTTGTATTAAAAGGATACGACAAAACTGTCTGCATGCCTTGCTACGGCTGCTCTTATTTAAATTGATGAAAGTTTTGACAAATTGAATGAAGTTATTTGTATGTGTATGTTGGGCTTGACTGACATTTGAATACACACGTGTATGCATGCTTCTTCGAGTTATTTAACATCTCTCGGAAAACCCAAACACATAGTTCTTCCAATCATTTAAGTGGCAAATACCATGGGGTTGCTGCAAGACACCCGTCTTTGTGGTGGATGTGTAAGCGCACGGAGCATTTAGCACAACCACTGCAAAGATGCAGCACCAGTAGCAGCAGCATCTCTAGTGATTGCATTTTGATGTGGCACAACAAGAAGTTTCCTGTTTCTGGAAGTGGTTTTGCTCACTACGTGATAGTTCACATTCGTACGCGGGGGAATTCAAACATAACAATGTGTACTGGATATTTCAATAGTTTATGAACATGTAAAAGGGGCGAAAAGCTCTTCATTTACTATCGTCATCGGCATGTCACAAATGATGGTTTCGTATAAGCGATAGCTTTCATATCATAAGGGATTTGTGAACAGTTTGTGGGTAAATTGTAAAGGATTCGGTAAACGTGTTGTCGTAGATCACAGGTGTCAGTTACTATTTTTTTTTTTTTAGAATGAGATCAACAACATATCTGTCATCGCCCGTGTAAGAACTTCAGCTGCCTTTACCCCGTATAAGTGATTGCAATTTATGGCTTCCTTTTAATTTGTAACGAAATAATTGTTAATTACCGCAACATTTTCCGGCAGCAACATCATCTCTGATGTTATTACACGTGTACAAAGATCCAGTCAAACATGTCAACTTCCATATGCATAATTCCGGAATATCCCATTTTTAACGGTATGTGGAGCAACGACAATGTTAACATGTGCCACCACTCACCTCGCCACCCCACTCGTTGCAAATGTCCCCGCAACGAATCACCTGCATATGGCCAACATCAAACACGGGCGTATCCTTTTTCTCCTTTTTCGGAATGTGTGTCGCTTTTCATTATCAATTAGTCTTCATGTCACACAAGACTGCACGCGAATACAGCGATTTCTCAATGTAACCGTTACGTTACGTTACACATTACATTACGCACGTTCTGTTAAGCGTTGGGTAAAATTGTGTCACTGGAGTAGCGTAAGGGGCCGAGGCACTGTAGGCCAGCATAGCACTGGGTTACGTTGGGAAATTTGGATGGCTGTAAAGGATGTCCTCTCAGTGGTTATGGTGGGATAGTGTTTGAGGCCCCCATGATTATTGAATTCATCAGCTCATATACTTTCTTTTGAGTATCCAATAAAGGCGGCACATACAAATGTTAATTCCTAAGGAAATTCTCTTTCATTGGAGTTGTTTCTGAGCTCCCATTTGTTCGAGCCTAATATTGGCTTACTAATGAAATTACACACCTATTTGGAAAGCCAAGAAATTTCCCTTCATTTGATAACACTGTTCTGTTCTTTGGACGAAACCAACGGATTCGTATGTAAAATGATCTCTTCTGAATCACGTATAGTTTTCGAGATATCATAAAAATACTTTATTCGATTTTTATAAATGAAAAATATTCATTTTCACGATATCTCGAAAACTATACGTGATGGGGCATAACGGACACACAATTCGACTTCAGGAGATCATTTTACATACAGATCTGAGGGAGGGCTCAAAAGTTATATGTTGCAGAACAGTGTAAATTATAGGCTAATTTTTCTGGTGGACCGGGTCGAATGGCTCCAAGTCACAAATATTACAAAATACATACACACATATATTTTGCACAGAGAGAAAAATTAACCTTATATAAGGTTAACTTAACCATAAATAAACATGATTTGGAGTCTACGTTATATATGGTTAATTTGAACATCTTCTTGTTGACTGGTATTTAACAATAATAATAGTTGATTTAACTACTCCCTGGTTGAATTTTTTAACCATGAAACTGGTTGATATACAAATAATTATTGTTGTTTTAACAATGCATTGTTGAATTTTTTAACCATGAAAATTGTTAATATAAACATTTCATTGTTAATTTATTAAAACAATGCATGCTCAATTTAACAATTTTATATTTCTTTGCAGAAATATAAATTTTCCAAAAAAGCTGTTTGCTTTGATTGCAGGCAAGGTTTCGGAAGCTGTTACAGTTCTTCATCGTTACCCATTTGCAATGATTTCTGCAGCAATTTTTGGTATAATAAGTGTCCTAACTCTATGCGAGTGAACGAGAACTACAGTTTAGTAGCGCATATCCCCAAAAAATCAAGCACTAAAGCAAACACGTGTATTACAAAGCAACAGCTCAACAAGCAGTGAAGATAGCATTTGGTGGTGGTTTTTTTGAAAGAGCGAGATTAAGTGCTCACATTTTGAGAGAAAAGGAAGAGTGGGGGAAATAATCGCATTTGTTGAAACTTCGTGTAACATAATACTGAACTTCGTCAAACACAAAGCAGTTCAAGAACTTCGACACAACAGAGCCGAATGATCTTTGAATTGTTTTTTTATTTCGCACATTTTTCAGCCTCTCTCTCGAAAAAACCAACCTTATATAATGTTAACTCAACTATTTTTCATGTAAATTTGACCTTATATAACGTTATTTTGACTTTGTAATCAAATATTTACCATGAAAAAATTAACCAGACACATGGTTAAAAAAATCGTTGTACTTTTGGCTCGGTGTGGATGATTGCAATTGTGGACATTGGCGTTTCTATAATGGGAAGGAAACCCAGCAATTTCATTCATTACACACATACAGATGGCGCCAATAGACAAATTCATTACATGGGCAACATGATCACTATGCTCTTATAAAAGGGTAACACAGAAAGATGAGTAGACGACAACAAATTCAATAAAACCGAAAGCAAGACTTTCACAGAAAGAAAGTACTGACGCCCAATGGGTTAATGGATGCCTACAACTTATACATCCTCAGAAAGGTAGGCGCATTAACATCCAGTTTGTCCAGATCGAATGGTGAAGAACAAATATATAAGTAATTATATGTAGAAGTTGTGGAAGGTCGTAGCATTGGAAGTATGGGCTTTTGACGAAAAAAAAACTTTATTTTTCGACCCAGAAAACATACTCGCTGATGGAGTAATTCATATATAGATGGCGCCATCAAAGACAATACAAAGGACAGACGTCCCAAGTAGTTTTTTGACATATTACTTGGGCTACACACTCTAGATGCCAGTAATTGGAAGGACAATATTTGAGAGGTTTTCACAGCAAATACAGCCCGATTCTGAATACTCCCGGGGAGATAATTCCCGGGGAATTTACATTTTTCTGAGAATAAAATCCTTCTATTGTAAACAAACCGGGAAACAAACAAATCATCTGACTCCGAATAATCGAAATTGTATGTCCCTTATTATTATTCGCTCGGTTCGTTCAGAGTAGGAGGATTTTATTCTCAGAAAAATTTAATTTCTCCCGGGAATATTCAGAATAGGGCTGATAATGTTTTTTTTTTAAACAAATATCCACTGTCTCAATAACCTCCTGGAAATGGAACGTCTGCCCTCTGTATGGTGTTTGGCGCCGCTAGACATAAAAATCCCTGTCGATGTTTAAAGCGTTAACCCATTAGCCATAGGGCTAACATCGATCAATTGGCAAACTGAATGATTTCCATACAAAATAAATTTATATTGACTTTTTAAGAAATTTTTTTGCCGACAACGACTTGGGAACAGAAATTCCTTCGTAATCCACAGTGCAATAGAACATGTTGTGGCAGCAGTAAATATGCAAAAATGTCGTGAAGGGAATCTGAAAAGGAATCCTAGCAGCAGCAGCAGCAATTCATGTGAAATGTGAAATGGTTTATTCGCTGTCATGTCGGCGTATTCCGACGTGCTGAAGATGCCATTGTTAGCGTCACTGAAGATGATGATGACGTTGATGTCATTCTTTTTCGCGGTGTTCTTGCAATTGCCATTGCCGATGAAGGTGGTACGCCCGCATTCCACAAGCACATACCAACAATATATGCGGTGTGCACATTAAGTAAATGTAAATACAGTGAGTGATAAGGTAATGGCACAGGCACTGGAATCAGTTAGGGACATTGTCGTGAAATGTTCCATCCAGTTTTTGCGTATGTAGGGGACAAGCCTCTGCAATGAATGTCTTGAAACGATAATTCAGTTAAAAACTGAATACTGCAGTGTATTCATTCTGTGCTGGCAAAACAAACGAATGAGGGAAGACATCATTCAAAGACAAACAAACATCAAAACAAATGAATACCAAGTCATGAATACCAAGACACACGAATATATACAGGTGTCAATTTAGATGGTAAACATTTGCTAAGCGCCCCAGTAAATTCAAAGAGAAACAAACATCAAAACAAATGAATACCAAGACATGAATAACAAGACATACGAATATATACAGGTGTCATTTTAGATGGTAAACATTTGCTAAGCGCCCCGGTAGGGGAGTTGAAACGAATGAGAGAAGACATCATTCAAAGAGAAACAAACATCAAAACAAAACCCTTGGAACCAAAATTCGAATATAAATTTGTATCTTAATATATATTTACCCTCGACACTGATTCACTGACTCTGTCACGCAGTACGTAGGAATTTAAATAGGCATTCTATAATTTTCTATAAATAATAATAATAAAAAAAATAATATTTTTTTTTGTACAGAAATTGTGTTTTCCCCAAATTTTTTTTTACAAATTTTTTATTTAAAATTTTTTTTTTCAACAAAAATTTTTTTTTTAACAAAATTTTTTTTTTCTCAACAAATGTTTTTTTTCCACAAAAATTTTTTTTTTCAACAAAATTTTTTTTTGAACAAAAATTTTTTTTGAACAAAATTTTTTTGTTTTCATCAAAATTTTTTTTTTTCCACAAAATTTTTTTTTTCAACAAAATTTTGTTTCCATATTTCAACGGGCGCCATAGGCGCATTACAACTTACTAGTGTCATTGTAATTATATAAAAAAAATATAATAAATTGTGGTTCTGTGTGAGAGTGTTTATTCAAAGAATACTATTTTCTGACAAAGCGCACATGTGCTGACAAAATAATTGATTGACCAAAAATTAATACCATCATATATTCGGATTAATATATGCTATTCATAAATAAATAAACCGAATGAGTGGTTTTCAGAAAACAAACAGTTCAGTTGTATTGTCATAAGAGTAACGAGTACACTAAAACATTGTGCACTGAAGCGAGTGCAACAGTGTAGGCATAGAAACGAATGTCTTGAAGCAGACGTTGGTTAGGGAACTGTCGAACTTGCAGAAGAAATACTGTTTCTCACATAATTGCCATCCTTTTTATAATTTTTAAAACTTGTATTTTATATTCAAGTAACCCTCGCCCTACAGATGCAATTCATAGTTGAAATAGCTCCAGTCAGGAGATTCAGAAATGAAAGACTTTCTTTTTATTACGTTCCATAGTTGTTTATATTTTTGGAACACTTGTGCCACTGCTGAATTGGAAAATGCTATATGTAGGAAATTTATGACTCAAATACTACTGGTCATGTACAATTTCTTGCGGTTGTATTTCAGATTCACTTTGGATTTGCTTAATTTCGTTTTAAAATTTAAAGCGATTATGTTTTCGATCCTTATCATAATTTCTCAATTTTTATAGTTTTATAGCAACAGTCGTGTCGCTGTGGACAAAACGGAACATGTAGTTCCTGCGCAATTCACACCAGATGAAGCTTAGATCCTGGCGTTTCAGAATTCCGCTTTTTCCGCTCAGGAGACTTTCACAATTTTTCAATGTGGGAATTTCTGTCATAGTTGGCTATACTCGGATATGAATCGTTCCACTGTGTCCAAACATTAGTCCGATTAAACAAGTTTGTACCAGAATTAGAGAAGGTTCTGCAATTTCAGAATTTGTCTGGCTTTATTTCTATCTCAGAATTTTTGCCCATAAAACACCAAGTCCTCTAATCCAACTCAAAATAAAACTAAGGGGAATTTTACATCAACATTCATTGAATTACTTGGAAAACCTGTGGACTGAGATGGACATCCTTTTCGGTTGAACCTACTGCCAATAAGATTGCACGGTTGACGAAAGGACAACTGGAGCATAAAATCCAGTGAAAAAGCTGAAACATATCTCAATGAAAAACAGTTTTACACAAAATATTGAAAATTTAATATCGATTTCGAAAAAAATATGTTTGCATATAACAGTCAATACACATATGCACAATAACGAGTTTTCACATCAAAAATCTATGAAATCAAAACGAAATTTTAAGGTACAAAGGCACACACAAACAACATGCATAATAATAAATATCGAGAAAGAGAACAAATAGCAGGACGAATAAAACAAAGGACTGCAATTTGTTGATTCACAAAAATTCCATTGGATTTGAGACGAAAATAAATCGTCTACAATGCTCACACACAAAGGAAATGCCAAATGTTTGCATATTAAACATAATTAATATTGGATTTGGACCGAAACTAGTTTCTGTACAATTTGACAAGAGGAATCTATTTATTAAAAGCAAAAACTTTATTCATTTCAAAATTAATATTCATCATACGCCCGAATGACCCTATGAGCTTGATGGGCCATCCGGGCGTATGTTTAATATTAATTTTTCATAATCAAATAAATATTTGCCAAGTAAACAGTACTGACTGTCTGTCTCCTCTTTGCTATTTATTTAGTGTGCTGTAAAGCTCATACTTTTGCAAACGCTGGAGATTATCTGACGTGGCCGCGGAAGGCGGCAGGGAGGGGCGATGATAAGAGGAGTTCACTTTAGTTAATGGCAAATTAACGTTCTCAAATGTGCACAGCTCAGGTTGAGGTTGAGTTGATTTGTTTGTGATATCGCACACAGCAGACAGATAAGCATCGAGGGATGAGGGAGAGGCAACTATTGGGAAAAGAGCCCCCCCCATAAGGAGGCCCCTTTACTAAGGATTGTCGAACAATCGTCTTCGATGACACTGGATGAGAAAAAAAATATGCAATGTACTCTCTCATAAGCGGACACCTAAGGAACGTTTATGTTTTTTTTTTAAATATTTAATATACATTTTGCATCTTATGAGACCTGCCTGTTGTTGCCCCAACTATGTCATACCATCGCACTGTGCATAACTGTGTAAACTCTCGAGATAACGTTGAAGTTGAAAAGTTCTTTTGGAGCAAAGGAAACATTACGTACGGTCTAAATAGCGAAAAAGTACTAATCAGAAACCCATCAAAAGTCTACAGGGCACAGGGACAGGGCACTTTCCCACCACAAACAAACAGGTGAAATGGAAGAGATGGCGTGTCGCGGAAAAGGGGGACACAAGTTTAATGCAGCCATATTTTCCACATCAGCGTCACCGTTGAAACTTCGTAACCTATTGGCATGGATTTTACTTTAAACGAGTTCTTTTGTAGAGTCTGTATGGTACAGTGAAAGAAATCGTTGTGCAATTAAACCATAAAGAATTAATACAAACCCGTCTCCCCCCAAAAAAAAAAGGTACATAAGAAAAAACCGTAAAAAACACACCCATGTTATGAAATAATCCCACACACAAAGAAATGTAAAAATTTAAATTGCTCAAAAAGAAAAAACTATTTGAAATGAAATATTTCCCAAACGAAAAAAAAATTAATAACTCCTACAAAAAATTAAATAATTCCGAAATGGGGTTTTCTTAATTTTTGGGGTGTTTTTTTTTTAAAAAATATTTGTTGGGGTTTATTTCGTAGCGCCACCTACGAAAGTAAATGATAGTCGTGGGTATGGAATTCGATTCCTGTTCTTAATTTTTTGGGTGTTTTTTTTTTAAAAATATTTGTTGGGGATTATTTCGTAGCGCCACCTACGAAAGTAAATGATAGTCGTGGGTATGGAATTCGATTCCTGTTCTTAATTTTTTGGGTTTTTTTTTTAAAAAAATATTTGTTGGGAATTATTTTGTAGCGCCACCTACGAAAGTAAATGATAGGCGTGGGTATGGAATTCGATTCATGTTCTACCTAGGGTTGCCAGACGCTCTGGAAAGGGGTTAGATTTTCCACTTGTTTTATTTCAAGTCTTGTAAGTCAAGCTAATGTGAAAATTGTCAAATTTCACTAAGATACTTAAAATGATTTAAATTAGTTCAAATTGTCCCTCTGATCAGGTAAAAATACCTTGGCTGGTTTTCGAACTAGTCCCAAAGAAAAAGTCCTCTATATGCGAACCCATAGTTTGCTTTCAGCATATTAGACGAAGGAAATGATTGCATTAATTTCAATTTCAAATAATGATTTTTTAAATCATAATTAATTGTCACAATTCTGTGACAACGATGACGCTCGCTAATGATGGCGATGCTGACGTTAATGCTAATGACGTTTATAATTATGTGTGTTAATGGCTGCAGTTTATCATTAATTAAAGGTTTCACAGATAAGGACGTTCAGCCAATCCAACAACAATAAATATGTAACAGCAATTACTGTACAATTAACCATATCTTGTGCGAAGAGAAACGTTTCATTTCCTTTTTTTTTTTCATAAACATAAAAAGAATATACATTTTATTGTAATTGTGACTGTGTGATTTTAACGCGCTTTCTTTTCTTCATTATTTGTACACCAAATGAAAATGAAATTCTCAGAATTGCCATAATTCATGTAAGGGATCTGTTTTTTTTATGTCTGAGGAAATTGTGAATGTTGAAATTTCATGCAGGCGGGGGTGTTCTGGTGTGAGTGAGTATGTATTTGAATGTAACTGAATTTAATTAGTATAGACACACAGCTGTACAATATCGTATGGTCATCAGAGTCCCGTTTTGCCTGTATTCTGAGCCTATACCCATAACTAACCAACCAGCCAATTCACCAACAATGAATCAATTGTTACCGGATCTATGAAAACTGCCCCAAAAAAAAAAACAAGTGGACAAATAGTAAGTTCGGCCGGGCCGAATCTTATATACCCTCCATCATGGATTCGTTGCATTTCGATACCCATATGTTCATGTTTGTCAGGGGCTGGTTTTTGGGCCGCTCGTGACCCGATAGTACCAGAAACCCGATCACAAATTTTATCCAAATCATGAAAATAAATGCATATTTGGGTTCGCGAGAAAATTTCGTTGCATTTCGATACCCATATGTCCATGTTTGTCAGGGGCCGGTTTTTGGGCCGCTCGTGACCCGATAGTCCCAGAAACCCGATCACAAATTTTATCCAAATCATGAAAATAAATGCATATTTGGGTTCGCGAGAAAATTTCGTTGCATTTCGATACCCATATGTCCATGTTTGTCAAGGGACGGTTTTTGGGCCGCTGGTGACCCGATAGTCCCAGAAACCGGATCAAAAAATTTAGGCAAATCATGAAAATAAAGGCATATTTGGGTTCGTGAGTAAATTTCGTTGCACTTCGATACCCATATGCGCATGTTTATCATGGGCACTTTTTTGGGCCCCAAGGGTCCACGGAACCCATGAGCACGCCCATTTTTGGGATTTTTTTCCCCATCTATAAATTATATAAACTTAGAACAATTTTACCAAAAAAAATCAGATGTAGTGAAAAAAAATATTTGAAAAATTTGATTATGGCCGGGATATATTTAGTCCCGTAAAGGGGAACTTTTTCCCCTTTGGTCCGATATTGCCCATTCTCGAACTTAACCTGCTTATGGGCAAAAAACATCTTCCTACAAAATTTCAGCTTCTTAGCGTTGGTCGTTCGCTCTATCGTGATTTCAACAGACAACAGACGGACAGACATCGCTAGAATGTCTTAGAATGTTACACTGACCGATAATATATATACTTTATAGGGTCGTAGATCACTCTTTCGAGGTGTTGCAAACGGAATGACAAACTTAGTAAATTTCCTCAGAAATTCTGAAAACTCCCAGAAGAAATTTTTGAAAAATCCCCCAAAATATTATGAAAAATACACCAAAAAAACAACGCGGGCGTTTTGCGATTCACTTTTATTTTGATAATATAAAAAAATATATAATATAAGAAATTGTTTTTTGTTATTGGTGAAAAATTAAATGCTACCTAAAAATTATGAAAAATTTCAAAAAAAAATTTTATGATATAAGAATATTGGGACTATAAATGAACATTTGACGGCAGTTTTAATTTTTTTTTGAGAACCGGGTTTAATTAAGATTGGTGTGGTCTATTGGCGACTGGTAGCTTGGAGGAGCTTGAGTGTTAACACCGTGATATATTTTCGGAATACTTAAATATTGTTATTCTTGGGGATTTCAATTATAATTTGTTTAATGCTTCCAGGTCAAGTTTATTACGTTCCTTCTGTACTAGGTATAACTTTCAAGACCTACTCATGTTTATCTTGGCAGCAGGTCTACATCGCTGATTGATTTTATGTTGGTCAGTGATGCTTCTTTGGTTGATTTCACTGACCTTGTACCTGGTCCGACTGTATCTGATCATGCAGTTATTTTTTGCATGCCTCTCCTTTAGCTTCCATAGTTTGCCGGATTTTTTTGAGTATCGCAATTATAATAATATTTATTGGGACGATTTATTTTCATTTTTATTCTTAAATGATTTTGATTTTAATCTTCTTTTCAGAGCGGACGATGTTGATGTAAAATCTTCTCATGTTTGCTCTCTTCTTAACCCAACCTATTCTCTTTTGTTCGTATAGTCAGGAAAACGTTGAATTGTCGTGATGGTGTTTGAATGGATTCAAGGGATATCAATTTTGCTAGATCACTCAGAGATCTCTCCTACCTTGCGTTTCAGTGAAACACATCTCGGGAAAATTGGAGGACTTTCTGCAAATATCGAAATAGAGCTAAATCGGTAATTCGTAAAGAGAGAGAGAGAGAGAAGAAACCATTTCTCTGGACTCTTTCGGGGTCTAGATTCTGCTGGGCTATGGACGATTCCGAGAAGGTCTGGTTGTGCTGGTACTGATGATGCGCTCTTTGAATTTGATGCTGATGGTATTAATGACTCTTTTGTAAGGAGTTACTGTTAATAATGTTTTTTTTTTTTTTTTTTTTGGTTGGTCTTTTTTTATTTCTCAGACAAAATGAAAATCCTTCCTACTGTTAATTTTTGCCATACATTTTAAACAGTATTTGATATTTAAAAATTTAAAAAGAATCTTAAAAAACAAAACATTTATTTTCACTCCCCTTCTTCCCACCATAAAGAGTAGAAATTTCTTGATTTATTTAAAAAAAACATTTAAGTTAATACCAACATTTGGTTTACCCCATAAAGTTTCCCTGCGAAAACGCACAAAAAAAAGCGTATAATTTATTTTAAGCTTCTTTTTTGGGATGACCTTAACGGCTCCCCAATACAAAGTTGCGAGGTGATGGTGGTGCCTTACAAAGGTTTGCATGGACTCTACTAATGACATTAGGGGACGATGCTGATGGCTATGGCGACACTGACAACGATGATGGCGATTATGACAATCATGTCTGTTGGATGATGTATTTACTGCTGATATTTTAGTTGTACCGCGCACCGCACCGCTGCCCCCCTGCCTGTCAACCGGGTGGTGGCTGATTTTCAAACACACAGCCATTCTAATGACCAAACAAAAATATTGTTCTGTTGTCTCTTAACATGATTTTTATTAATATTTAAATGGTTGGAGGGTGCGGTGAAGGAGAACATATACAAACACTAAAAATAAATAAACATTAGATTAAATTCGTTGCGAATCTGGTTGTCTGTCTGTGAATGAACATGATTCGCAGAGGAAATTAAATTAACCGCAGCCGCCAATTATCACCCGCGGATGCGTGGTGTTTGGGGGGGCACAGTCTGAGGTCGTGTGTATGCCAATCACTTTACATTTTTATTACCGCTCATGTGGTTAGCAATTTTTGTGCTGTTCTTTTTCTCACGCATTTTTTTATTTTTTTTTTTTGGAAAAAAACGATTCTTGGAATTGATTTGATTTTAAAATAGCCATGAGACATACGGAAGTCGCTTTTGATATGGAAAAAAACAAGAAAATTAAAAACAGTTCACATGTGAAATGTTAAATTTGAGTACCACAAAAATGTCATAACTTACTAAATGTGAAATGTTAAATTTTGGTAACACAAAAATTTCATAACTTATTAAACTGATCACATTTGAGGAAATATCAAGTATAATATGTCAAAGAATTAATTGTGTATATCAAAGAAATGTAAATAAAGACGATGTTATAAATTGTAAAAATCCTGCCGTTTCCTATCTTAGTCGGAGCTATAAAATTTGTCCTGCCTATGAAGCTAACAATTAGTTAAACACTAATTATTAGGGTGGAGTGAAAACATGTTTTTTTTTTAATTTGAAAAAGTTAACCTCGGAAAGAGATGTAGTCTGGGGTCCTAATGAGGGGAAAAATAAAGAAAAATTTTTTAAAAAATGTCCCTCGAAATTTGGAAATTATCGCTATTTTGGCGTTGATTTTAGAAAAATCCTAAAAATTAACGACTTAACTTATTCGAAATTTAAAAGTTTGAGCTTGTTCAGTGCCCAAACAAAAGTATTTGAGGCAAATATGAGGATAATCGACTAATATTTGTAGCTTTGGTGGCGATTTCATTGTTCAGTCAATTTTTGACTTATTTTACGATTTGACAATTTGACTTATTTTACTTTTTGAAGTTTTTGAACAATGAGAAAATGTTTTTTAAATTTTTTCATGCCCTTATTTCATTGTTTACGCTATTGCAAACATTTATTGACATACAACTTTTTAGGATTTTCTAAAATCAACGCCAAAATAGCGATAAATTCCAAATTTCGAGGGAGTGGCGCGACCCCTAAAATTTTTTTCTTTATTTTCCCCCTCATTAGGACCCCAGACTACATCTCTTTCCGAGGTTAACTTTTTTTTTTTGAAATTTCACTCCACCCTACTAATTATGTAGACAAAATCATATGCGTATTCCCAACAAAGACTCAATAAATTGAAATTGAAATTGAATTAGTTTAACACTCAGCACTGAGTTATTAAATATTGGATTTGTGTTTAAAAAGATTTGTAGTGAAGAGTAGTTTTATAAAAAGCAATCATTCCCAGGGCTCATCATAAGCAATTGCCATGATTAGTCAAAAAGTCATCATGTCCACATCTGTGGCTTTCATACTTATGAATCTCCCCCCTTCCCAGGCTTTGCATACAAATTAAAAAAGCCCAAAACAACTACCAACTGCGTAGAATGAATATTTATTATCGAGCCAAAAAGAAGCACTTTTATGCATAAATAACAAAACCAAAACGAAAATAAATTACGACAATAAAAACACATTTTCCATATGAAACACAAACTTTTTAATTTTCATGTCTTCTTCAAGAGAGAAAAAATCCCACGCACCGCACCGAGCCTTGGCTACGCAGCGAGCAAACAGACAAGACAAAACAACTGGGACACCGATGGATTCAAAGGACTTTGGTAATCCAGAAACCACAACGACAACGATAAGACAAAGACAAAGAACTAAAAAACTATCATTGTCCGACCACCACAAAGACAAGGTCGATTGCCGCCATTGAGCCAAATGGAGACAGAAAAGTGGAAGAGGAGAGAGGGGCGTTTGACAGTTTCAAGTGTTTCTAAATGTTTATTAAATGTAAATATTATTGGGTTGCTTTTAAAAATTTAATTATATTGCAAAACTGGGAAAGGAGAATAAATGCATTTTTTTAAGGATTTAAGAGTTTGGTAGGTTCTAACCAAGGAAGAAGATAAAGGCTTATACATACTTCCCTTATAGATATCAACATCCTCAATTTTTTAATTTTTGCCTTTAAAAAAAATTATAAGCGCTCAAAGTCAAATTTGGTCTGGCCAGACCAAGTAGTCTATCCTAGGGTTAAACCAATTTTTTTTCTTTTCAGTTGGAAGTCTGAAATGGACGAAAATGGATCGCTTAACTATCACACAACGCATAAAAATTATTAAAACCTACTACAGAAATGGTGATTCCACATATCGTGCTTTAAGAGGAGATCATGGTTTATGGTTATGAAGCTGATTTCTCACACGGTAGGTATGTTAATAAACAAAATGGTCGTATTTGGGGTTCTGAGAACACAATTATTCTCAAGTAATTGAAGAGAAGCCATTACATCCACAAAAAGTCACTGGATTCGTACTTCTTCGAAAACGACGAGGGAACGACAGTCACCGTCAATTCGAAGCGTTATGGTCGTATGATAAACGACTTTTTTCTGCCTGCTATTGAAGAATACGATTTGGAGAATATGTGGTTTCAACAAGACGGTGTCACAAGCCACACAACTCGAGCGCATATGGCTTTATTGGAAGAGACATTTCCTGGCCGCGTAATTTCTCGTCGTGGCGACATCAACTGGCCACCAAGATTATGCGATTTGACACCATTAGACTATTTTTTTGTGGGGCTACGCGAAAGACCGCGTTTATGCACATAAACCTTTAACACTTGAGCACTTAAGAACCAACATTCGTCAAGTTATGGCTGAGATAACGCCCAATATGTGCCAAAAACTGGTCCAAAAAGGACCTCAAAAGAATGAATGCTTGCAACACTTTGCGTGCTGGTCAATTTAAATGATGTACTGTTTCACACATAATGTCAACGTTCAAACTTTATAATAAGAAAGAAATATCATGAAAAAAAAATTTTATATGTTTACGTTTACTTTTGAAAACGCAAAATGGATAACCCTTTATTATTTATTTTGAACCACTGTTTATTAAGCTTTAACTCATAAGCTGGTGGTAAATTTTACACTTCTTTGGACTAATTCAATTAAAATCATGTGTATAAACATTAGGGTGGAGTGAAAACATGCTTTTTTTTTAATTTGAAAAAGTTAACCTCGGAAAGAGATTTAGTCTGGGGTCATAATGAGGGGGAAAATAAAGAAAAAAATTTTAGGGTTCGCGCCACTCCCTCGAAATTTGGAAATTATCGCTATTTTGGCGTTGATTTTAGAAAAATCCTAAAAATTAACGACTTAACTTATTCGAAATTTAAAAGTTTGAGCTTGTTCAGTGCCCAAACAAAAGTATTTGAGGCAAATATGAGGATAATCGACTAATATTTGTAGCTTTGGTGGCGATTTCATTGTTCAGTCAATTTTCTGAAGAAGGGACGATTTGACTTATTTTACTTTTTGAAATTTTTGAACAATGAGAAAATTTTTTTTTAATTTTTTCATGCCCTTATTTCATTGTTTACGCTATTGCAAACATTTATTGACATGCAACTTTTTAGGATTTTTCTAAAATCAACGCCAAAATAGCGATAATTTCCAAATTTCGAGGGAGTGGCGCGACCCCAAAATTTTTTTAAAATTTGTTTCTTTATTTTTCCCCTCATTAGGACCCCAGACTACATCTCTTTCCGAGGTTAACTTTTTTTTTTTGAATTTCACTCCACCCTAATAAACATCCATGTTTTATGGAAAATTATCCGAATAGTTCTCGTAGTTGCCGGCAAATAAAGCCCATAACAATCTACAAACATTTTGCATATCTACTATATACCGAGAATTGTATGCTTTTATTTTCCATCGTATAAATAAATAAAATCGTCTATATGTATATACTTATATATATTGATCCGATCCGATCCCCCCCTGCTGTGCTCAGTGCTAAGTACTGCATGTGTATTTATATTCACAATCACTTTAATCAATATATTGTTTGCTTTGGAATCATTCTATTGCCCCGGGGTAATCTTATCGCCCGTATTAACTTTATTGTTTACGCAAAGCATCCATTTGAATGAGTTCAAATGCCTTCCCAACCAACTGATGGATGTCTACATTGAGCACAAGCCGAGGAAGATGTTGAAAAATAAACAACTTAAGACGTCATTTTGTATGTTTTTCACTTATGTACGCTAAATAATTGTGTTAACAATTGTATAGCAAACAACGATAAGAGATGCATCTCTATTTTAACCGTTGTGCTATGTTGACTTTTTGTTTGTGGAAAATATGATTATAAATCCAAACAAAAGTTGGTACATCAAGAAAACTACTCAGAATGGAATGTATCTGAAAATAGTACGGAATACTTCGCATCTGAAAGACAATCCAACTAAAAAGACAAGTCAAATATTTATTTTGTAGTTTGTTTTTCTGTTTGCCAAAAGTTTGCTACTTTGGCAGATGATATGAAGAATATGAGAGTTGTGCCGTCAAAGACTGAAAGAAGTCGAAACAAAAAGATAATAATCACTTCGAGTGGAGGAGGAATGAACAAAAGTTCAAGAGCTGTTTTCTTGGTGATATTCGAAATACAGTTTTGTGCGGAATTCGGTTTGCAATTTGTTTGAAAATAACTCTGGAAAAGGTCAATTGCAGTGAGAGAGAAGGGAAAAACAATTGTCGAAAACTACATTTACCCACACGCTAAAAAATACGTCTTTTTTTTTGTGTACACACAAGTAAAAAGCGTGTTTGGTCTTTGTAGCAAGTAAAGCTTATTTCCATCTACACAAAGCTTATTTGGATATAAATATAACTCATTTGCTATTAATATTACGTATTAGAGTATAACCAATAACGTGTTTGGAAAAAACAGACAACAAACTTATTAAATTCAACAAAGTACAACATTTGAGTGCAAATAAGTGTGTATTTGCAACTGTTTTCGAAATTTTGTTTTTGCATTTTCGCTCTTTAAAATAAAAGCAATACCGAGAGAATGAGATGGATTGTTATATAGAAATTCACAAATTGAAAAAAAATAAAAAATCACACATATATTCGATATTTATCATCTACAAACAAGTTAATGTTTGTGGTATGGAAAAATATATATATGTTTGATGCGATCTTGTTTGCTTAAATTTGTTAAAATGACCATTTTTTCAGAGTGCAGGGAAATCACTGGTAAGCACATACAGGGAGACAGATACAGGGAGATATAGCGGAGCGAGAGAGATAGCAGAGTCAGAGATATGAAGAAAAAGGGAGACAGAGACAGGAAGAGAGAAGAATAACGTGACAGGGAAGGGACGATAGGAAGGGGTAGAGAGAGAGAGAGAGGGAGGGAGAGAGAGAGAGGGAGGAAGATATAGAGAGAGGGAGGACGATAGAGAGAGAGGGAGGACGATAGAGAGAGAAGGAGGAAGATCGAGAGAGAGGGAGGAAGATCGAGAGAGATGGAGGAAGAGAGAGAGAGGGAGGAAGAGAGAGAGGGAGAGAGGAATATAGAGATGCCCAAAGAGTGAAAGAGGGGAAGAGAGAGAGAAGAAGAGAGGAAGATAAAGAGAGAGGATAATAGTGAGTGGAAGACATAGAGAGAAAGAGGAATATTGTGAGATGAATACAGAGGGAGGGAGAGCAAAAGAGAGATCAAAAGAAAGAGTGGAAGATAGTGAGATGAAGACAAAAAGAAAGAGAGAGAGATAGATAGAGGAACATAGTGAGAGGAAGACAGATAGACAGACAAAGAGAAATATGAAGATATTGAGAGGAAGACAGATAGAGAAAGGGATGAAGAGGTAGAGAGGGAGAGAGAGAGCAAAAGAGAGATCAAAAGAAAGAGAGGAAGACAAAAAGAAAGAGAGAGATAGAGAAACATAGTGAGAGTAAGACAAATAGACAGACAAAGAGAAATAGGAAGATATCGAGAGGAAGACAGATAGACAGAGAGAAAAGTGAATATAGTGAGAGGAAGACAGAGAGGGATAAAGAGAGGAAGAGAGAGAGGACGAGGAAGATGAAGAGAGAGAGAAAGATGAAAACAGAGAGAGGAAGAGATATATGTAGAAACAGAAGAATAATATAGATAGTGTGAGAATGATGAGGATATAGGAAGAGATAGAGAGACGAGAACGATAGGGGGAGGGTGATAGAGGAAGTGGGAAGAAGGAGGAGGAATAGGAAGGGAGAGTGTAAAAGAGATAGAGAGAGTAACGGAAATATATAGGATGAGATAGAGAGTAAGAATGTGAGAGAGAAGGGACGACAGGGATAGACGGAGCGAGAGAGGAAGAGTGTGTGTGAGAGAGAGAGGGAAATATGTCAAAAACCATACTAACGTACGTAAATCGTTGTTTAACTCATATAGAGATCGGAAGATAAGGAAGGGGGACAGGAATAGGAACAGTCACACAGGGCTTGCTAGATAGAGAGATAGGGATATGGACAGCTAGAGCTAGTGAAAGAAATAGTAAGCTCCTCCGTTTACCACTATCAATACGAGGTAATGATATCCAAACAAAAGCGAGAGAAGTTCTCCAACTGTAAAATTTTCGTAAAATTTACTAGTGTAGTAAATTTAGCACCAGCATTACCTACCCACATTAACTCTTTGCATTATTAGCGTGCACAAAGTAACGATTTACTGATGATAGCTAATATTTCATATCATTTATTGAGTCTATGGACAGACATTTCTTACAGACTAGCAATAACGACAATTTAAATAAATTTAAATTTATATTTATATAAAATGTTATATATGTACAACTCTGTGCTATGACTGTCTATAATGGCTGGACAAGATCAATCACCAGAGATATTCACATAAAGGGTGTTTTTTTTATTGAGGTATAGAACTTCGAATTGAAATAAAACACAAGAAAATCGTTTTAATGTCCATCAATTTGGCTTTATTGGAAGGATAATTTTATGCCATTAATGTTTAAATATGATTTCGGGCATGTGGCCGCCGCGGCTGGCTCGAATAAAGCCAATTCTACAGGTCCAATTTTCCAATTGTGATGAAAATCAGCATCGAGATGAATCTCATTTTCGGCCCATACACCAAAATCACGACGCATTGCATGGTCTCGCGGCTTTAATTCTTGCACAAGCTGGATCTTGTAAGGTCGCAAGCCAATATCTTTGCGCAAAATCGTCCATAAAGTTGATGGACAAAGCTCCAATTGCTGTGCACGGTGGCGAATCGATTCATTCGGACGGAGCTTGCGGTGAACTTCGCGAACTGAACCATTACTTTCGAAATAAATTTGCACGATTTGCAAGCGTTGTTCTTTTGTCAACCTGTTCATGATGAAATGGCAAACCAAACTAAATATTAATCACTTGACAGCTGACAAAATGGCCGCCAGTTAAAAAAGTGATGCCAACTTAAAGTTCTATACCCCAATAAAAAAAACACCCTTTAGAAGGGGTCAAGTCAACACAAGGTTCGGTAGGTGTCAAGTTCCTACCTACCTCAGAGGTGGCGTGAAGACCATTAGGACAGCAAATATGAATCAAGAGGATTCAAAATCTCTAGCATGACCATTGGTCTATCAAGTGGTATTAGGATGCGACCTAATATGTATCGTCTGGAGCGACGCGACCTCAAATTCCCTGATGCATTGTTTTTTGATCCGGGATTATGCGAAATTTATTCAGTATCAATTGAATTGCTAACGAGTAGACACATATATGAATATAATCACCTATCAATCACCTATGGACTTTGCTGTACTAACAACTGTTATGGGTGCTAGATGTTCAAATTGTAAAACAGTTGAAAAATTCCGCCTTAACTCTTTAAAATTAGAAAAAGAAATGACAATGCTATCTCTGAAACACATGCACTTCAAAACACTGTGCACTATTTAAACGTCGACTGGAGGATATCATCGATCTAAATCTAATCAGCTCCAGCCACAATCACAATGGATTGGTAATTGTATAATTTCATAACATTGCGCCTTGTTAAGAGACAATAAATATTTCACCACCATAGCAAACGTTAACTAATAAATAAATAAATAACTGTTCGATGCGGGTGATTCACACCTTAACTTATTTTCAAAAAATGTGTATTACCTGTGATTCAATTCTCTCTTGTAGCGATGGGAGGCATCCAGACTGGATAGGCCATTTATGATCGATTGATCCATGTCGTGTTCACCAACTGTCACCGTACGCGCACGTAGTTTCAGCTCTAGTGGATTCTCGATGATAATGGGATCGGCGGAGGGTGTTAAACTTAAACGTGGCGTTGTTGCGGGCGGCGTTAGTAAGTTGGCCGACGTTGTAGTGGGCACTTTCAAACCTATGGAATTGGAACGAGAACGTAATTCAGTGGACGTTATGGGTGCTGTGCCGGGATTTAGAATTTCAAAAGCATCCTGGGAGATTTCCGGCATATTAATTGACAATTAATACTACGACCACTAATGTAATTAAAAGATTGCGAATACGTTTATCTACGACTTGGAAATTGTTTCACTTGTTTATTGTTGTTGTTGTTATTGTTGATAATATTTGTGGGGTTTTATAAATGCGGCTTTTTTTTTTATTTTTTTGGTTTCTTCACACTGAAATCGTTTATGGTTTTTGGTTTGAGGAACAGACGTTGCGTTGCGATCGAACGTCACTTTACAACTGCGTCTATTTCCGAGATGTAAATTAAAAAATTTTATGACTGAAAGTCTATTTTTTCGAGATTCATCTGGTTTGTTATTGTTGTTGTTGCTTTTTTTTTTTTTTTTAATATACGCTGCAAATTTCTATGTGATTCGCTTTGTTTCCCGTTCGCTGTGCGAAAAATTGTTGTCATACTTTCAAATGAGTGTGGTGTTGTTGTGATTAATGCTGCTGTTGTTGGCGTCGGTGTTGTTGTTGTTGTTGCTGTTGCTCTTGTCGGCTGCTCTATGCATATCTTATCAGTGAGTTGTTATCGGTTCACACGTAATGTCAAACCTTACCTACGATGTGTCGTCTCTTGTGCTCTCTCTTTAATTACAAAATACACACGAATAACTGGCTAGGGGAGGGGGGGTTTGTTAAACTGTTCTCTTTAATAAACAAATCTCTTTGAAGGTTTTCTCAGGGAGACTTAGGGCATAAATTATGGAGATATCACACAAAAAGCAAAGCTTCATTGCGAGCTTTAGCGTTGAATTTTCTACAAATTGTTAACACTTAAACATTTGAGGACAATTCATAATTAATAGAGTAACAGACTAACGAACAAAGTAAGTAAATTAAGTTAGTAAATGAGTAAGGAACTGGTAGGAACTAAGTACGTCGGTGAGTAGGTAAGCAAGTAAGGAAGAATGTAAGTAATAAATTAAAAAAAAGTCGCGGGTGCTGCGACTGAAATAGTAGCAGAGGTGTTAGGCAGACACAGCGAATTCTCGAAATGGTTCCTGGGGCGTGCCAGGTTTATTGGGAATATCTGCACGTGGAAAACGACTTCAAGTTGGTTGAGAGAGAGAGAGAGTTTGCAACCGGATGCTACAACTCCACGAATAGCAGATAAGAGCATTCATCGAGTCAGAGAATTCTTGAATTGGCTCTCCAAATTTACAGTGAAATGTCCCATAACGCATAACCGTTTTAAGGGACACTGTTGCCAGGTCCCTGTAACGTTCCATAAGGAAATAATTATCCCTTGAACGGGCACACCTCTTTCAATGGTCCCGTCGGTGTCCGCCAGTCAGAGAACTCCTCAATTGGCTCTCCAAGTTTACACCATGTACTGTGAAATCTCCCTTAACGGACACCACCTTTGGACGGAGACTTTTGCCTGTTCCCCGCAGCATTCCATAAGAAAGTAATTATCCCATGAACGGACACCCCCTCTTGTAGGGACACATTTCAATGGTCCCGTCGGAGTCCACTCAAGAGAGATTGCAATGTTTTTTTAACTAACTTGTTATTCTCGGTGGATGATAGTCACATCGTAGTTACCCCAGTGTGATGGCACTCCAAGCTTCGACCTTTGCAGTGATAATCACCTAATATCCAAGAGGCTACGAACGTGAACTGTGGGTTAACACCACGAAGAGTTCTCCAACTCCAGAGAAATGTCCACGAGCTCTACTTCCTCCGTACACCTTCCATAATCATAATTTCCTATGGCAAACAAGTGAATCCCTTGAATGCCAAATGAGGTTAAATTAAAAAAAAAAAATTTAAACTCTTTAAGTTGCATTGAACAAATTAATGTATTTATTTTCTGGCATACAACTTGATTGCATGACAGGAAGTTAAATTGGAGAAAGTGAGTAATTTATGTTGTAGAATACAACCTTAGTTTCCAACAGAAAGTTGTATATTTGTCTTATAGCAATTTTTTTTTTTATAAAAAGTGATTATATTATTTTTTATTTTTTTTGCACACTTATTAGAGACATTTTTATAGCAATTTTTTTTATAAAAGGTTTTCCAACAAGAGGTGTTATTTTGAATCACCCGGTATTTTGGTGGCTGTCACTTCTGAAGCTTTTATTCTTTGACATTTGACAAGTAGAAACTACGCCATTACAAAAAATGGAACGATACATGCTTCAACAACGCATTGGAATTATTAAAATTCACAATAAAAATGGCAAAAATCTTGCAGTCACAATTTGCAAAACTAAAAAGTTTCCGGAGCGTGTTATCTGTCGAAGAGGTGATCCCAATTGGCCACCGATATCATGTGTTTTAACACCTTGCGACTTCTTCCTTTGGGGCCACGTGAAAGATAAGGTCTACGCCAACAGCCCAGCGACGATTCAAGCCTTAAAGATAGAATTCGTGAGGCTATCGAAGATATAGGGCAGCCACTTTGCCCTTTGCTTATGGAAAATTGCATGAAAAGGATATGGTCCTGCATGCGTGGTCGTGGTGGCTGATGTTGTTTTTTCTTATTAACGACATACCTTCCTCTTTATTATGAAATAAACATCCGATCATTTATCTCAAAAAATTCCGTTTTTCATTGAATACCAAAATAACATCTCTTGTTGAGAAACCCTGTATAAATTGATAAAAAAGAGTTTACTTCAACAAGTACTGTTAGAAAAAGTTATTAAATCACTTTCTTTTGATATTCCACTTTAGGAAGCTCAATTGGAGAAAGTGATAGAATTCAATGCTGGAATTTTTTTATAATTTAAGATATTTTTTTGTTTTTTTTTTTGGTCTAACAAGTGTTTTCTTTAAATGCCAAAAAGCCTTTGGGTAAGCTCTGCTAAGCTGCTTCTTCTTTTTTTGTTTCCGAATGTGGAACAGTAGAGTTAAGCAAAATCTGGAATTAATTACCGGTTTCTGCATTCAAGCAAACACGCTCGTACAGTCACTTTCTTTGGCTCTTATAGAAAATTCTCTTTGTCTCTTAGCAACAAAGAGATCAATGATTTGAGTTCTCTTTTGCACATGCATATGTTTTTATTATAATTTTCTCTTTATTTGATTCTGTCAATTTCGGATTACAAGCGTTGTTGTTGTTTTGTTTGTTTTTTTAATGCACTTCCATTCATACACGTATTTCGCTTTGTAGCATCATCTCGCGTTTTATTGGCATTTCAAAAATCCCACTCGTTTTTAACAACAACACTGTTGCGTTACGTTACGTTTTTGCCTTTTAACAATTCTTTTCGACATCTGTTTGTGATTGGCTTCAAGCGACGGCAACGGCGTCAGCGTCGCATGGCTCGCCGCGACTTAACAGTTGCATATGACAACTCGTTTCATAATTTTATTTATTTTCTTTTCATTATTTATTTATTAGGTTTCTTGTTATTCGTTTGGGCAAACAGCAAAACACAACGACGACAGTAACGCCAACTGCCTGGGAGAATTTGCATAGAGCGGCGACGGCAACAATTTTGAGCTGGCACAGTGGGATCAACCCAGAAATACTATTGAATCTTCCAAAGTACTAGAACTTTAACAGTCTAGGCCACGATGTCGAACGACAACGGTCGTATGCTTTTTTAGAGACAACCAGCTGATTTCAAAGCCACTAAACAGCTGTTTGACTCGAAAAAAGCATGCGAACGTTGTGTTCGACATCGTGACTTAGGCTGTAAGATAATAAAACTAAATATCGACATAACGCTAAGACTGAAAATCTTCATAATCATGAAATCTGTTCATAATCATTCACTCAGTGTATATTAAAGATCTATGACATAATAATATTTGAATGACAATTTTTCCGTTATGAGGATTTGGAGGCAAATTTAAATTAAAAGTTGAGTTTGAGAGTAAAAAAGATCTTTAATATACACTGAGTGAATGATTATGAACAGATTTCATAACTTTAGTAGAAAGTGACTTGTGAGTGGAAGAGGAGCGTTAAAATAAATGTACTTAAAATTGAACACCCCCTGAAGATGGTTGACGAAGGTAACCGAAATAATAAGAAATATTAAATAAAATAATAACAACAACATCGTTTTTTCTCCATATGACCTCGAGGAAAAACAAATATAATTTAAAGATTTCACAACGTTTTTCCCTCTAAGTTTCAAAATGGTTTCGAATAAAATTACTTAAGAGTCCTCATTTAGTCTGAGTGGAAAGTTAAATTCAAAACTTGAAATGCTCTGACATTAAAAAAATAGAAATTGAGTTAGTCCAAATTTACCCAGTGTTTTTCTTGATATTTGCTTTTAAAACCCCTTCGCGAAGTCATGAGCATTTACACCATGACTGTTTAAAACCGAGCCCGTTTCCGTTTTTTTTTTTATAAACAAAATAAAATTGAAATGTCAAAAAAAATATGTTTTTTTTTTTTAATTTCAATCTAAAAGTCAAATTTCCATTTTGTTTTGCTAGACCTTTTTGATTGTCGAAAGTTTTGCCTGAAAAGTCATTGTGTAAATCGGCTGCCGCATGCAGCGAAACTATTCAGACAATACAACTTGCTGACATGTAATGAACTTGTAAGCAGATGAACTATTTGTCATTGCTTCGTTCTATACAACTAGCTGACGAGGTTTTAAGTTGTATACAGAGCAACTAATTGGTATGACTTCATTGGAATCCTTCAGCTAATAGAAAATATGCTGATCTAAATGGTCAATACAAATCTCCCAATTTACCGAATGAGTTTTGTCGAACAGCAAAATGTGTGAAGTCAAAAAGAAATCCCAAAAAGAAACAGTCAAATGTGTGAAGTCAAAAAGGAATTAAAAAAAATATAAAATTTGTGACTTTTTTCTTCTCTACACCCTTCGCCAACAATCTTGAAAATCATGATTTTAAAATCATGCAAAAATTCATCATGTAAATCGGATATTACGAATACGCTTTCAATGGAATAAATGTTCCAGAAAAATATTTTTCTTCTTCATGTATTTTTTTTAATTTAAAAATGTAGGCTTCACTCCAAAATCAAAATTCTACCCACTGTGCAATGTTACTCATTAGTATTTATTTATTCCGCACTTTGTATTTGTGTCAGTAGTATTAAAATAGTTTTCAAGACCAGAGAATATCTGTAGATTGTCGCGTCTGGCCGGGCATACCCTGTCTCCTGAAATGTTGCCCCAGTACAAAACTTCCCAACTCCAGAATGTTGTTATTTTGAATTTCAAATATTATTTAAGAGCTCTCGGCTTCACCACAGAAGTTGCTGACTTTGTCTGAGTATTACTCTGTTATGACAACACTGCAGTCGTGCCCGTTAAACAGCTGGAGCGAGTGGGGAATAGCAGGGCAAATATTTGCTGCAGATAAACCGCCACAAACATTCAGATAATTGAAGTATTTCATCAGCAAAGTGTATTTACTGTGGCTTTTCAGTTTCTAATGGCAAAAACTTGTATGGTTTTTCTAAAAAAAAATATTTCATATTTGTATTATGTTCAAGTTTTAAAGAAAGTGAGGTTTATAGAGCCGACGAGAAGGCAAAACCAATTAAAACATTTGTTACTACATACAATCTTATTTTCTCCTCCACATAGTGTATTGATTAAATTTTTGTTGCATACACCTTTCATCTGCTTACAGCGTCATTACATGTCAGCAAGCTGTATTGTCTAAAATATTGTTCATCAAATTGGATAAAGTCATGAAAAATTTGTCATCTGATGACAACTTCAATATGCGTCAGCAGCTTGTACTGTCTAAATATTCTTGTTGTATTACATAAAGTGATTAAATTGTTTGAGTTCGCATTCCCGCAAGTGGTATTGGAGAAATTCTTTAAATCATTTGGTTGTATTCATTACAGAGATCAACATATTTTATATAAACTGAAGGAAATCAATGAAGTCATACCAAATATTTGCTCTGCATACAACTGAAAACCTCGTCAGCTAGTTGTATAGAATGAAGCAATCACAAATAGTTCATCTGCTTACAAGTTCATTACATGTCAGCAAGTTCTATTGTCTGAATAGTTTTGCTGCATTACTGTATTATGAAATATTTGTAATCTATTTCTTGTCGCATAAAACGTACATCCACTTCAGCAAACTATTGCAATTACCTAAGGAAAAACAAAAAGAAATTCTAAGCAGATAGAATTAACAGGTTTTAATATTGTCGGATTGAGGTTGACACAGTCAAAGTAATTTCATGGTTTGGTCAATAGTGGTGATTGCGGCACCCATCGCTTGGATATGATTTTCATTTATAATATTCACTCAAAATGTAATGTATCGACTCGAATGTGAGGGCAAAAGACTCAGCCATCTATTCTTTCGTCTCCACTGAATTTCGGTATTGGGCTTTCTAAAGAGAAGAAATGTTTAAGCCAAAGGCCGGCTACGTAGAAAGACTTCATTACTTGCAGATTGAGGAGAGGCTTAATTAAGTGTAGCCGGTGTTGGACTTCTCCCAGAGGAGAAAACCTATAAAGGCTGATTAAGCCCATACGGGTTCGTAGAACAAATTATGCGCAGCCGGTGTTGGAGAACATAATTAATGGGGTCTCTCAAAAAAATACAAGACTATCGGAGATGTGATACGAATTACTTTTGGTGAAATTGAAATTATTCGTGAGACTAACAATCTTTGTTCCCCTCATGGTGGGTTAATGGACTACAACTTGAATGGACAACAACTTTTAAAAGAAGTTAGCCATAATTGATTCGATTTATATTGAAATTTTAGGGGCTTGTAAAACAAAAAATATACACCTGTGAGAAATAATGTATTTTCTCTTTATAGGTTGAATTAAAATTGAATCGGAAACAAGTGTGAATAGATTGTGAAATACAAAGTCAATCAAAATCGTTCGTAGGTGAAAAGTTGAGCCTCGCAAAATACCCTTAACCATTCTGTACCGGGCGTAAGCCCCCCTAAAAAAAAATGAAAATGACAGCCCCTTCAGAATTGCCCACTGACTACGAAGGGGGAAATGTCCATAGGCTCCTAAGGATAAAAAATGCCTCAAAATCTAAAAAAAATACCCCAAACTGTAGGAAAAAGCATAAGTATAGAAAAAAAGCACACGATTTTTAAGATAAGCCGCAAATTTGTTCCACAAAAAAAAAATAATATTTCAATTTTTTTTTTATAGAAATTTTTTTTTTAGTAATTTTTTTTAGAGAACTTTTTTTTTTAATCTAACAACCGGTACAAGCATAATTATAGAAAAAATGCTCGACTTTGTAGGTCCATTGCAAATTAGTAAAAAAAATTTTGTGAATATTTCAAAAATTTAAAGGGATTATTATGTATTATTTTTTAATTTTAATTTTTTTTCTCAAAATTTTTATTTTTTATTGCCTTTTTCCATAAAATGAATTTGTTCGTTCGTTACAAATCGTCAATTTTGGAAGCGTTATTTAGCATTTAAGTTTGACAATTAAGCAATACAATTTGCATTGTATTCACCCTTATGCAATTTCATGAAGTTTGAGTACCCACACTTATTGTCGGGTCGAATTTAAGGAGGGTCCAAGGGCCAACAATGGCCAAGCCCACAATTTTTTTATTATATTTTTTCATCATTATGCGATTTCGCGAAGTTTGGGTACCCGCTTGATGTTTTATGTCTCGGGACCCAAGCAATTTCATGAAGTTTGAGTACCCACACTTATATACTAGGCGTCGGGTCGAATTTAAGGAGGGTCCAAGGGCCAACAATGGCCACGCCCACAATTTATTTTTATTTTATTTTTTCATCATTATGCGATTTTCCGAAGTTTGAGTACCCATTTGATGTTTTATGTCTCGGAACCCAAGCCGTCCCCCGGAGCATTTCCACCCTTCTCATATTGATTTTCGTGATTTCGGGGTGATTTTGAGGTTTTTTTGGGGGGACTTACGCCCGGTAAAGTGCATTTTAGCCACTTACAAATTCAGCGATGCAAATTCCAAACGAAATCGATCGTTAATGAACAGTGGAACCTTGTAAAATAACAAATTGTTACAAAAGCCAAAGGAAGACGATTTAAGTGGAGCCTCTGTGCCTGTGCCTGGCGTTGAAAAAAAAACAACAACAATTTCACAGGTAATTCATGTTGCTGTGAAATTCCTTTGTTTTTCGCGCAGTCTATAGAAACCAATCCAAACAGTATTTTCGATTTTGCATATGCCGACACGATCATGAATTATTAGGAATTCGCCTTTACCAGTTGTCGCTGTCATAATTCTCTGTATAAATTGACAGCTCAGCACAAATTAGAACAATAAATCCGAATTGTTGCAGTGCTTTTTTCTTTTTGATTGTAAACATTTTTTAGTGTTTCAATAATTTTGCTTTCATATGTTTTCCATTTTTTTTTGTATTTTTATTTGTAATGCAAAAACAACAAAATGTGTATTTTTAAATGAATTTCAAGTCAACCTTGTTCTGGAACAAATACAATTTTAATTATTTCTGATTTTCTTTTTTCGCTTTTGAGTGTTGTACAGAAATAGCAACAATGTACAAATGTTTATGTATAAGGGGCGATGGAGGTTACAAGAGAGATAGGGAGAGCTGAGAGAACAGTGCTGCTTAACCGTCATAACAAACACCCAACACAATTTTAACAACAACCACAACAAAAACATTCAATGATACTTTTTACAATTTCAAGCGTAAATTGTGGCTATTTTCTTGCTCTCGTTTTCATTCGCATGGCAAAGTAAACTTATTATTAAACGGATATTGGTTTAACAAATTTTAATTCCCGTACACCACAGCAGTTAATAATTATTTGTATTTTTTTTCATTTATATACCCGTGTTTATTATTTCAATTGGGGAAATGCCACTGATACACGTTTTATTGAATTTTTTTTTTTATTTTATTTTATTTGGTATTTCGTCAATATTTGAAATAACTGGAAGAAAAAAAACAGCAAAAAGAGCACAAGAACTAAATTCGTTTCTGTGTGTTGATCATGTATGGTCAACGTACGCCGCACAACTGATCGTGAGTCAAACAAAAACACACAACAATAAAAGAAAACACTAACAAACAAAAGCGCTTGAAAAGAAGAAGAAAGAGAGTTCACCCAAACAGTACTTCCTCTCAGTAAGCCCATGGTGTTTGATGTTTGGTGTGGGAGGGGAAATGGGAAAGATACATTTTTTTTGTTTTGTTCAATTTTGGCATTAATAACAAACTGAAGAGAGCGTAATTCTTGTAAATACTCTTTGCTGTCGTCATTGTTGTTGTCATCGTTGGTGTTGTCAGTGGGCCGCCGCTGTGGGCCCACTCAAGACACTTTATACAATTTCAGTTTATTTTCTTCCGAGTGTTGTCAATGCTAATGTTACACATTGTCAACTTTTGGCGATTTTTTTTGAAAGTTGAAATTTTTTTAAGCATTTCTTTATCTCCGATAAAAAAAAATATAGGTAAATTGTTCAAAGTGAGAAACAACAGAGATGAAAATATGCAGTTCTCTGCGAAACGACGCCAAAGTGAGGAAAATTAATATGAAAAGTGGGCCCATGGAAGGCGTGGCATCGACAAAACGGACCAGCCTACTTATTTGCACCATATGGTACTCAAATGAAAGGTAATGTCCTCAAGAGTTAAAATACAGTGACCTAGTGACATCTATCGCAAAAGAATTTGGTATCCAATGCCGTGGCTATCAGAATTATAAACCGATTTCGTTCTTCTAGGTCGGTTAAAACAACTCAACGAGGAGGAAGACCACGGAAAACCACCAAACCAGAGGACCAAAGCTAAAGGTTTTCTGCTCCTCAGATATTCGTCGTCTTGTCCCTGATGTTAGAACATTTAGCCGGAATACGCGGCTTTCCAGGGGCTCTCATCCGTTCGGTGTCAAATGGCCGGTTGATCTGACGACACACTAGAGAAAATTCGTTTTACAGCCGAACCGGTAGCTGCCCTTTTATTCTTTGACCCTTGACAAGTAGAAACTACGTCGTTACAAAATATTGAACAATGCACGCTTCAACAACGCATTTAAAAGATTAAAATTCACTAGAAAAATGGTGAAAGTCCTGCAGTCACAGTTCGCAAAACTAAAGCAGTTTTTGGTCGTCGCGAAGCACCTTGTCGGACCGCAATACAGAAATTGGTGGAAAAATTCAAGCTGTTGGGACAAGTTAGTGATATCGGCAATTCCACGGTGTCGAACGTGACCGTTGTACACATTCAAAGTGCAAAAAAGGTCAGAATAAAATATATTTTAGATTCATCTTATACATATTCGTACAGGTCCATAGTAGTACTATCACCGGTGATATAGTTTTTTTCAGGCGAAATAGTGATAACAAAATAAGGACAAAACAGGGAGCGGGTCGAACGCGACAAAAACAGAAGTTGTTTCCGTGAACATCTTTAAAAACATGAGAATCAGCGAAATCAAACAGAATATGTTATCGATGAAAATTGTAAAATGTTAAAAAATGACAAAGCTTTCGTATCCTCTTTATTTCATAGAAATATCATGGATAGTTTTTTTACATTTAATTTTTAGGTTGGTTCGAACGTGACATGTCGAACGTGACATTTTTTCTATGACATGACAATAGAATTTGTAGTAGAGATAAACCAAAAAGTACCGTTATTCTTCATTCCTTTTGATTCGTCTCTTCAATTTAAGATTTCTTATGCTCTTAGAAAGATTATTTATAATAAGCCTCTTTTTACATAAGCCTCTCTTTACGAAGGAAATTTTTAAAAAAAAGTGCATTTAAAAATCTGAAAATGATCCAAAACTACAATTTTCCACTTTGCAATTGTTTTTCGTAAATTTTTGAGTAAATACACGTGAAATTCTTTAATTTCATTAAAATTTGAATATTTTTGTATAGTAATATATTACATTAATGTGATTTTAATAACTTTTAATTTTTTCATCACGGTAGACCTTTTGGTGGAATTTCCCATATATAGCAATATTTTGACAAGTTTAGAAGGTGATAAATCTTTGTTTAGTGTTAGGTGTGATGGTGATAAATTTCAAATTTGGCCTGTCGTGTTTAACACCAACTATTGACAACACTGTTTCTATTAAAAAATAAAAACTAAACACCAAGAACAACAATAACAACATGATCAACTGAATTTGTGTGTTAATTGCAGAGAGTGCATACGGGAGTGAGAATGCACATACCCACATAAACATGAACACGAACACGTACCTCAGATAAAATAAAACCTTTTGGTAGATAAAGGCAATAAAAACTACAACAAAAACAAACAAGATACTCTTGAAAATAGTCGCGCTACAAACATACATACATATGTAAATATTTATGAATGTGAATGAACGACAGACATTGTATGTTTGTTAGTTTGTGTATGTGTGTGTGTGCATTTTGACTTTTCTTTTTGGGAATTTTCCCCTTATTTTCTGGGATTTATGAGAAGTTTTTGTTATTTTTAATGGTAGCCAATGGAAATTTTTTGAATAATTGTCTCCGTATGGCTGGTATTACTACGGGGCGTACAGCATCGAACAAAGGAGGCATGATTATTGTACGATGGAAAATTTTGAAATGTGTTGTGGGTTTAATGAGGAGTTTTTGCTATCAAAGTGGAAAGATTTTTAATATACAGCTGCGGGGAAACTGATAGCATGAAGATGTAGGACTGGATTTATGTATATTATTTTCTATATATCAATTTCAAAACTGGCTTAATGAATTTTTATGGAAATTTTCCAATTTTCAGTCTCTAAAATAATAAATTAATTAATTTTAATAAAATTAATAAGAAATTTTAATTTGAAAAACATACTCAAAATTGCTGACGGATCATTTATAAAGCGTCCCAGCAAATACTTGGTAAGGTAAACCCATTACCATTGACATTACCAGGTAATGATACCCCATTATCCTAGGCTTAGATTCGGCTTAATTAATGACTTACTAATAATGATATAAATGAGTCGTAAATGAAAAAAAAATAATGCGAAGTTTTGCACAGAAAAACTCGGCTAGTTAATTTGGCTTGCCACTCAACGACCGTTCGTTCATGGAATGTTACGGGAAATACGTTGCAAATTGCGATTGTTTTTTTCACGTAAGGAAGCAATTGATTGAATTGAAATACCAATTAAATTAATAGAAGCAACTAATTGTTTGAAATTAATATTCCTAAGTTTTTTTTGGCATTTTGTACATATTTGGCCAGTCCTAAATTTGAACTCATTACTCGTATTGACAGACAGTTTTTTAAAAGTGAGTGGGAGACCATTGCGATGCTGTCTGTATGTTGGTTCTAACCGGTCATGCAGAAGCAGCTGGCAGCAGTGTCACATCGAGCCCTTACCGCGAAAAAAATGTAAGAGCCGCTTTTTAATGAAATTCGATAGAAAATTGTACAAAGTTCTTAATCCCAAAATATTAAAAATTTATATTTACAAAGATATAACAACTTCAATTGAAGGGCTTATTGCAAAAACACGATAAGCCACAAAATGAAAATACTGAGAAAATTGCCTTTGAAGTTTGAAATAAATGCAGAAAATAGGGGTTTGATGAAATCATGATTTAAATACTTGTAATTAGTGTTTAAGGAAGACTACTATCACATACCAGTCCATGAATACCTAGAAAACTTCGGAAACTGCTATTTTCAAAAAAAAAGTGTGGCTTATCGAGTTATTGCATACATTTTATTTAAATTTTTTTTATTTTGAATATCAAAAGTTTTGTTATTTTGGTTGAAATAAAGTGGCTTATCGTGTTTTTGCAGTACAAAATTTTTTATTTTTCTTTTTTAAAAAAGTAAATGAAATAAATATTAAAATGTTAATTACATTAAATAATTTCTATAAGTTCTAATTCTGCTCCAAAGCGTTGTAGAAGGAATGATAAATTGGTGGAATATATGGCAGTAAGGATTTTACGCTGTGTACTTCTTTTGCCGCTAGTTTTAGAAATTCTGTGTATTTGTTTTTCAATCCATTTAAGGTTGTATTTGCAGGTCTTCCCTTTTTTATAATACTTACTTCCTTATAATCTCCTTGAATTTAATGCTTTACAAAAATTGATCTCGTATTTTGAACTTTAAAGTGAAATGAGTATACACCAGAGAAATCCGTTTTGCACCTATCGGTAGTAATTGCATTTTTATTAATGCCGTCCACAATAGGGCCGAAATTTAAAAAATCTGCTTGTTCCATAACTCTAACGACAAATATGTAATTTCATTAGATTTTTTTTGCAATAACAGGATAAGCCACACCAGATAAAATAAATCATACCTCGCTGGTTTCTGAAATTACTTCATACCCAGTCGGCAAAAAGCCTTTGTCTACCACGCTGTCATCAGTATCATCAATAAAATAGTCACTTTCGCTAATATCTTCACCAGAATCCATCGTTTTGTATTACGGTCTTCTTAATTGTTGTGGCTTATCGAGTTTTTGACAAAAAATATTTATGAATAAAATCGAAATGCAAAAAGTAACATTTGCTATAGGTCAGAAATTAAACGGACAATTGCTAAAATATTTTCAGTGAACGTTGCAATGGTGTAAAGTAATTGAATGAGCTGAAAAAAACACTTTTTGAAATCGTGTGGCTTATCGAGTTTTTGCAATAAGCCCTTCAATTGTATCGTAAGCAGTACACGCCTTTTTGCTTGATCAGCCTCTCCTATAAAATTTTCTTTTTGGCGATTAGGGGCTCGAGATGCTCTGCTCATACATAAAATAAGCCTTATATGAAATCATATGGCAACAGATGGCGTTGGTGTGTAGTCCAATTTATTACATTGGTAAATTAACATTACAATTTGTTGATATTTTTAAAATGTATCAATCGTACATGTTCAACATGTACCAACAAATTCTAATTTTGAAAAATGCACATAACTATTTACAAAGTCTGTCTCGTCTGGTTGTTGTAACATGTCCAACGACAACGACAACAAAAATCATAAAATTATAATCAATTGTCCGGACAATGTGTTTGCAATAAATATTTCCAAATTTTGTTTTTATTTTGCTGACCAGCAAAGCGGCCGATATCGATACGAAAACAAAAGATTTGAAATTGCGATTTTCCATACTTAATAAATTATTAAGTTGTCAGTTCACAAGTGGACGAGGTCGACGACAACGGCGATAGTGATAAAGACATTTTTGAAAAAGAAGAAAATAAAATACAAACAATCCCCCCCCATTAAGATCAATGATGAATGAGGGCGATTTATGAGATTGCGAAAGTGCGCACAGTGGTTTTAAAACGAAATTATATGACCAGGTGAGAGAGAGAGAGAGGTAGCTGGGAGAGAGAGAGAGAGATAGTGAAGAGAGAGGAGGGAGAGAGAGAGAGAGATAGTGAAGAGGGAGAGTAGGGTGAAAAGAGAAATAGAGAGGAGAGTAGGGTTAGGGGAGAGATGAGAGTAGGGTTGAGAAAGAGAGAGAGTATAGTATGGTTGAGAGAGAGGGGAGAAGAGAGTTACATAGAGATGGAGAAGTGAGGGAGAGATAGAGAGAACGACAATGTTCCAAAAAAAGTGTAATTACTAGTATTTTCGTTATTAGCTGGGAGAGAGATATAGTGAAGAGAGATGAGGGAGAGAGGAGAGTAGGGTTAAGAGGCAGATGAGAGTAGGATTAAGAGAGAGGGGAGAATAGGGTTGATAGAGTGGGGATAGTAGGGTTGAGAAAGAGAGAGAGGATAGTATTGTTGATAGAGAGGGGGGAAGAGATGGAGAAGTGAGGGAGAGAGAGAGAGAGAGAGAGCGACAAAGTTCCAAAAAAAGTATAATTACTATTATTTTCGTTGTTAGTTGCGAGAGAGGAGAGATAGAGAGGGGAGAAAGAAAGAGAGAGAGGGGAGAGATAGAGATGAGAGAGAGGGACGAGATATAGATGAGCTTGAGTGGAGAGATACACATGCGTGTGAGAGGGAAGAGAAGAGAAGACATGAGAGAGGAACAGAGATAGAGAGGGAGAGGGATAAGAGAGCAACAGAGAGAGAGCGATAAAGTTTTAACAAAAAAATATTATATATTATTATTAGTATTATATTATTAGAGAGAAGACATGAGAGACAGAGACGAAAAGAACAGAGAGAGGAATAGAGAGAGGGCGATAAAGTTTCAAAAAAAGTATTATATATTATTATTAATATCGTTGTTAGCTGGGAGAGAGAGAAGAGAACAGCATCGATGCCCTTTTGGGCCTTTTCTACCAAACATGGTCGGATTGACTTTAAATTTTACGATTAGATCGGATGGTCGGTCCAATTCGATTATGGAAGATTTATGACGAATCGTAAATTGTTTGGAATTTCATAAACTTACCAAGTAAAAATTGCGTTTAAAAAAAAAAAAAAAAAACCTGTCCACAGAAAGAAAAATTTCCAGACTACCAGGGTGTTTTGGTCGGTTTTTTTTGGAATGTTTTGGTAGAAAAAAAATGTTTGTAGTGACAAGAGAGAGGGGTGAGATAGAGAGAGAGATGTGAGCAGAGAGGGAGAGAGAGCGATAAAGTATCAAAAAAGTGATCATATATTATTATTAATTTCCTTGTTAGTATGATCTTATTAGCTTATACTTAATACTGAGAGTAATGACATTGCATTACCCGGTAATGCATATAGTAATGGGTGGATCTAACGTTTCCATGTCACGAACTCACCACTTAAATCTAATATTCGGTCAAATGTAATGACATCAATTCGTGTGGTTAACCCACACATTGAGTGAATTGGCAATTGTGAAGAGTTGGCGAGAGAATGCGGAGGATCAGCGCTTAAGAGTACAGCAAAGTCCTTTTCGTATTGCAAGTATAGTGGAACAACCAAAAAACAAATTATAACGCTATTCAAGTAATTAGAAATGTGAACATAAAATACAAATTAATAAATTTGTATAAATGTACTCTTTTCTATACGAACAAGATTTCTATAAGTAATTCCATAACTCAAAGTCTTCGTAAGTGGAATTTTTCTGCTAGTTCGAGTTAGGGAAGTCTGTATATTAGAAATAAAAAGAGCACTCTGCGAATGTAACTCATACTGGATTTTAAATAACCCAGCAACACATTTGGCTGCCATTCTATTAATTTTTTGACATACCATTTTACTTTACTAATTTCAATAATCACACACTTAGTACTGTGTAGTGTATACGCTATTTATTAATATGCGGGTGATAATGCGACTAAAAATAAACTGTGTGTCACACTTGCCTAGGAATGCAGAAAATCTCTGGGTGTCCAACAAGAAGTCTGTAGCAGAGGTTGTATCTCATATTTCACCTGTTTGTTTATTTAATTATACAATTGGCAATGAAAGTGTGTTCAATGGACGTTTGGAATACCGCCATGATTTAGTAATTAAATTGTTCGAAAAAGTCGACAGTCATGTCAAATATTTGCTTAACTATTTGAAATTCTCATGTACAAGATTTGGTCATCATACTCGGGGAAGGCAATGGCGAACTACCTTTTTACCATAAATTTAATGGATAAGAATATTTATAAGTTAAGCTAATTGGAAAGGGCAGTGACATGGGAGATAATGTTGTCATATATCTGATATGATTCAGGCGGTACAGTTTGTCCATAAGAACATACCGCAACCGAACTGCGGTACAGAACCGAATATCATCGACCAAAAGTCTATAACTTTTGATCTAGTACACATTTTGAGTTCTGTAAAAAATAGGTTTTTGACAATGTCTACGGGATTATTTTGAGGTATTAGCGTACAAAATCGAACAATTGGATGTATTTTAAAAATATTTCCAAAATATTTCCAAAGTTTTCGCATTTTTTTTACAAACTTTCACGTAATTTCGCGTTTTTAGTTCTGTAAAAAATTGGTTTCAGACAAAGTCTACGGGATTATTTTAATCTCAGGAGGAATTTTTTTTTAAAATATTTTTTGTTTTAGATTTTTTTTTTCATTTTGAGTTCTGTAAACAATTGGTTTTAGACAACGTCTACGGAATTATTTTAAGATATTAGCGTACAAAATCGAACAATTGGATGTATTTTAAAAATATTTCCAAAGTTGACCACTTTTTGTATTTTTCTATCTTAGGAGGAATTTTTTTTATATATTTTTTGTTTTCGATTTTTTTTTTACAAACGTTCACGTAATTTCGCATTTTGAATTCTGTAAAAAATAGGTTTTTGACAACGTCTACGGGATTATTTTGAGGTATTAGCTTACAAAATCGAACAATTGGACGTATTTTAAAAATATTTCCAAAGATGACAACTTTTTGTATTTTTCTATCTGAGGAGGAATTTTTTTTTTATATGTTTTTTGTTTTAGATTATTTTGTTTTACAAACGTTCACGTAATTTCGCGTTTTGAGTTCTGTGAAAAATTGGTTTTAGACAACGTCTACGGGATTATTTTGAGGTATTAGCTTACAAAATCGAACAATTGGATGTATTTGAAAAATATTTCCAAAGTTGACTACTTTTCGTATTTTTCGATCTTAGGAGGAATTTTTTTGTATATTTTTTGATTTTGATTTTTTTTTTTTTAAAAATTTTCACGTAAAAAAATTTGAGTTCTGTAAAAAATTGGTCTTAGACAACGTCTACGGCATTATTTAAAGGTATTAGCTTACAAAATCGAACAATTGGATGTATTTTAAAAATATTTCCAAAGTTGACCACTTTTTGTATTTTTCTATCTTAGGAGGATTTTTTTACACGTCACGTCATTGCGCAGAAAAAAATACTCTTTTGGTAGCGTGCTTGCTTATCAGCGTGGAGGTTGTGCGTTCGATTCCCACCAAAGGTCGCTGCAAAAATCTATCCCAATGGTCTGTGTCACCCGGTTTATCCTTGGACTCAAAATTAGAATATCAGGCATGTCACAGAAACCCAAATCGACAAATTTTGAAACCAAAACGTTTTTAGCTTCTCCAGAAAAAGGAAATCGAAAAAAATTATTGATTTGAAACCCATCACAAAATCTGAAGTGAAATTGAAATTAATTTCAACTTAAACTCCAAATTGAAATGAATTTCTGTTCAAAATTAATTATGAATATTGCTTTTATTAAAAAATATACTAAATACGTTAATTTTAGTATGATAATTTTAACATCTTTTTTTAACGTATAAAGTATCAGGCATGTCAAAGAATTGCCATCGCCTCAATTGTGTGATCTTGTCACATATAAAATTGAGAGCCTTAACCAAAAACAACACTTAAACCCAAAAAAAAAAAAAAAAAAAAAAAACTTAAACCCAAAAAAAAAATAGCTGAAGGAAACTCCGCAAAGAAATGTAAGTATTTGTTTTAATATTAAAATTAATAGCTAATTTTTACATATTTAAGGGGGCAAGCATATTTTTTATTTGTTTGTTTGTTAACTTTTTTAATTAAAATCACAGTCAAAGTGTGGAGACGTATCGAAATTTTTGACGGCGGTAAACCAGCTGTTTCTAATTTCAATGCTACCATATTTTTAATAGAAATATTCGATTTCCATTTTTTCTTGATTTCATCAAACCCAGGAATTTTTGAAGAAGCAAAATTAAAATGTTAGGTTTTGGAAACACGAATTCAAATCGATTTCTTAACATTTCTGTGACATGCCTGTATAAATCTACTTTGTATTGTAATTAAAAAAAATATTCTTTATCGTATTAAATATGTTTACCTTTTTTAGATTTAAAAAAAAAAAAATTTTATTTTGTCGATTTTTTTTGTATTTTTTTTTTATTAGGAGGGCATTTGCCCTTTCTGTTATCAAAAACCACCGATTTGAATGTTGCTAAATCAAACTAATCCGCCCACAACATATATATATTTTTTTTTTTGAATAACTCAAAATTGTTTGTTGGATCAAAAGTAACAGACTTTTGGATGGTGTTGGATTCTGGACCACTGTGCGGCGAGGACTAGGTGTTGAATTTTTGTGACGTTTTGAGAACTACAGTGGACAATGGACGGCAGACTTTACCTGCATCTATAAAGACTGTCTCTCGAACCTACTGGCTGCAAGTTAATTCTTTTTCAATTGAGGTAAGTAATTTTCGATTTATTTTCACGTGCCGAACTGTCCACGGTTTCTAACCAAAACTTGTATATTATTTGAATGACAATTTGAAGAGGGGGCGCGTAAATGCGCTCTCAATAAATATTTGCAGAGGGTGTACTTTCAATGAATACACACATTTGAAAATTGAATTCCTTTTCCCCGCGTTTAATTTCTCAAAAATGATGTGAATGCATTTTGATGTGAATGCATTTTCGATGAGTCGATCACGTGCTTCGGTTTTATTCTCTGTTACTATCCAATAGTTTCACTTAAATTGCAAAATTTCTGTATTATTGGAATGCATATTTGAAGAGGTGTGGGGGAAATGCCAGCACAAGTAAGTCTATTATTTTGCCATCCAATTAAAATTACTCAGAATGTATTCAGAATGAAGCATTTCATTGTATCGGGTTCATTGATCCATTTGATGATAGATAGAGACGGTGTCATTGTCATTCCTTGTTATAATGGTTTTGTTTTGAAATACAAAAAAAAAAAAACAATAAGAAACATATTTATTATAAACTCGTGTAAACATTTTGCAACAATAGGAAATCGTTGCCCCGACACAAATCGTTGAATCACATACAGAATCGTTCCTTTGTCTTATCTTTCGAGGGGAAGTGGATCTGTTCAAAATGTGAACTTGTGAACAAAATAAATTCATTATAAATATGCATGTGCACCAAGAATATTTATATTTACATTGTAAGATTTACATTTGTGTATTTGTTGTATTGATTAAATCAGTTTTATTGTGCGTTCGTTCATTACGGTTTTTTCTATATCCCATCGCTATATCGTCGCTTCTAATCTCAATTGAATCGCAAATTAATTAACATCGAGCTGATAATTGAGCTACAAATGCGAATGGCGGATTCTATGTTTTGTTTCTATTCTCTGCACTAATCAGCCACATTGGCAATTTTCAACTACACGTTTAACTCAATTGCTCGATTGTAAAGTCAGGGCTGCGGTGTTAATTGACGGCGCTGTTTGTGTCATGTTGTTGTTTCGTGTTATAAATAGACTGACAGCCACTGTTGTATATTTCCTAGTTAGAACTGGCGATTTTGAAAGTAGATAAGTACATTTAGTTTCTTAAATAAATATTTACGCAACTCTCACAAAATAATACACATGGATTGGTGAAATGGCCTGGGGAAATGTTGGGCAATGGGCAATTGTTCGAATGATCTCCGTTTTTATTGTTCCACCAAATTGCGCAGATAAATTAAAGAAATCAAAGCCCTTAACTGATAGATAGTAGTTTTTAAGGCAAGCCCTTATCTCTTATATCTTGCCTTTGACCAGACTAGTGGTAATTAAAGTCGCACAGTAGTCCGGAATCAAATTCCACCAGCCACAAACCTACAACTTCTGAGGTAGGAAACGGCAAAGCACACTCCAGCTGTCAGTAATACGCATGGCACCATTTGACAGTTTTATAAAGGAGATAAGAAAAAGTACGGCTTGTATGCTGACAATATACACATACGCCCTCTTTTGGAAATATTTAGCATTATCGAACTGACTGAGAGCGTCTGTAGATTAAATGGTCTTTGCCCAAATGGAAATAAACGCTCTCTTGCTTTTTCGCTTCTCCCTCGATCTCTCACTTTACACCATGTGAGCATGTGTGAAACAAAAGTTGGCTACACTGAAATGAAAAGAGAGAATTTTTTAGCTGCCACTTTATGCAGCTTATGATTTCTTTTGGCTGCCATATGAGGCAGCCATAGATTTCTTATGGCTGTGGTTTACATCAGCAACAGATTTTTTTTAGCTGTGCGTAACTAAATTGCCGGCTTAAGCCCATTACTGCAGTTTGTTTTTCGTCACTATTTTTGCTGTTAGTATTCGTACGTTTTTTGACTGATGGTCATTTTTTTCCTAAGTTGATCACTTCGGAAGATGCAGACTTGTTTGGCTTCTTTTGTCGAAATGTGTTGGGTTTTTAAGCTTCAAGAAGAAACCAATTATTTTTGGGCTTTAGCTGAAGTTGACTCAGCTATTGAAACACTGCACACGTTAATAGAGAAAAGGTCCATTGTACAACATTTCGATGAGGAATAATTGAAGATACATTTAGATTGATTTGAAGTACAGCTTATCGATAAGTAAGGCCAAGCATACTGTACAATTTATCTGAAAGATTTGACAAATCGTTGTGTGTGATTGGCATATGAACGACAAATGTTAAAAGACTTTTGACACTTTTTCAATGGAAATAGTTTAGCTAAATAGGTCGACAAACATTACCTCAGATACTAGAATTAAATTTCCCAAAAAGAAATAGTGCGACTCGAAGGAATCGAAATAGCTATAACCGAATAACCAGCGGGAATGTAATGCAAATGAAATGGAGACTTCAGCCAAATATTTCTATATTGACTGCACCGATTATAAGCCATATACTTTCATATGGCGCCCGAGACGATAGTAGAGTACGGTGAACACATAAAGCTACTCTCAGCAATCGAAACAAAGCCAAACGGCCAGCATTTCTGTCTGTCGCTGAAGCAGTTCTGAAAACACCTCATATTGTAAACAAAAAGTCCAATGAATATAGCTCGAGTTATGAAGGTACCTTGATCAAAAGGATAATACAAAAGTATACTACAACGTCCTTAATTGTAGTAGAAAGCGTTAGAACGATCCGTAGAAGAGCAGCAGTAGCAGAACTATTCAGTCGACGACCAGCAGAAATGGTTTTCATATCAGCAATGAATAGGAAAGTTAGGCATGAGTTTGCCAAAGCCTACATCGATGGGAGTGTCAAAACATGGAAGAATGCGTTGTTCCCTGACGAATCCAAGTACAACATAAAGGATTTAGGTAGATGAAGGCGTGTACGGAGACAAAACGAAATAAGGCTAAATCTAAGATATTGTAAAGCACGAAGGAGGCAACAAAACGGTCAGGGGTTGCTTTTCTGGGCAGGGAATTGAATTAAACTGGCGGAATTATGGATTGATTCATATACCGTGGCATACTAGAAGACATGAAGTTGCCATATACCGATGAAGAGATGGAGGTTCCAAAAGGATTACGATCCTAAGCAAACCTCTAAAGTGTGTAAGGCCTGGTTGCAAAGCAATGAGATTGAAATTCATGTTTTGCCTGCTCAATCCACCGATTGCAATCCCATTGAGAATTTGTGGGAGATTGTTAATACAAAATACAATAGCGAAAATTCCAGAAAAAGGGAAGATTTTTTTTTCAAGATTTAATTTAATATCCATCTTTCCATGCCTGAGAGATGTTCGGCTGTCATCCGGAATAAAGGATTTTAGGGAGGTCTTTAGTTTTGTGCCCTTTGTTTCTAGTCTGAAAAGTTTTTCGTTAGTTTAACTTATTATTTATAGAATGTTGAACCCCAAAAGTTGTTGTTTATTAACAAAAAATGCAGAAATATATAGAAAGAATACATGAAAACATTTAATAATGTCGCGAACAAATTGTACTGGGGGTGCCTTAGTTATGGCCAATACCGTAGATGAGCCGAAAATATCTTATATGAATGACTTATGCTGGATCACTAATGGGCATTGGCAAAAAGGCAAATGGTTAACGACACAAAAGGGGAATTTGCCCAAAAATGGAACCAGCCAATACCAGAGCTTTGGAGTCGGAGTCTGGAGTCGAAAAATTTGCTCGACTCCCAGTTTTTTTTAATTACATTTCCCATAAAATAATTAAAATGTATTGAACACAAGTTAACCTAATAATATTTTTTTAAATGTGAAATATTTTGGATTCTAAAGGGTGTTTTTTTATTGGGGTATAGAACTTTAAGTTGGCATCACTTTTTTAACTGGCGGCCATTTTGTCAGCTGTCAAGTGATTAATATTTAGTTTGGTTTGCCATTTCATCATGAACAGGTTGACAAAAGGACAACGCTTGCAAATCGTGCAAATTTATTTCGAAAGTAATGGTTCAGTTCGCGAATTTCACCGCAAGCTCCGTCCATTTTATGCCATTACATCCACAAAAACTGACTGTTTGGTGTGCTCTATGGGCTGGTGGAGTCATTGGGCCATACTTCTTCCGAAATAATGCTGGAGAGTCAGTTACCGTTAATGGAGACCGGTATAGAGCCATGATAACCGACTATTTTGTTCCCGAATTGGATGGCATGAATGTGGATGAGTTGTGTCATATTTAAACATTAATGGCATAAAATTATCCTTCCAATAAAGCCAAATTGATGGACATTAAAACGATTTTCTTGTGTTTTATTTCAATTCGAAGTTCTATACCTCAATAAAAAACAGCCTGTATGAACTTTGTTATCTTTAAGATACAATCGCTCGCACCTCAGTGTAATATAAAATACAGGAATAGTGGAGGGAAATACAATTTTTGAAATGTTATTAATGAACAGATGAATTCGCAAACGAGCTATTTAGAAATGCTCGAGCCGGAGTCGGGCCTTTTTGGTTCGACTATAGAGTCTGGGCCGATACTGGTTGTGGCTAATAGTCTTCTACATTCTCTCCGGAGTCTTCCGAAGGCACCATTCTATACAAAAATTCTTACCATCGTCTTTCCAGGGGGGGGCGAAGCAACAAATTGTCGATTATTTATTTTTTAAAAAAAACCTCAAACGATTATGAATAACTGGTCTCCCCACTAGTAAGTATGTGAGTCTGTAGACTGGATGTAGAGAGCCTAGACATTTTCACTACAAAAACAACAAATTTAAATTATTCTTAAATGGGTCAGAATCAATTTTAGAACAATATTATGAATTCATCTCACATACGATAAATACAAAAAGAAAACAAAGAGCAGACGTCTATGGGTCTTTGGAAGTGCGTCATGCGAAGGTGTACAGGTACAGAAAAGCATAAGAAACTCGTATTCTACATAAAGAGTACTTACATAAATATGTATAGAAAAAAAACACACATAGGCACATACATATAAAGGGTCCGCCATCTAACATTTTTTTGTCAACTAGTGCCTTTTTCGTTTTCGTTATTTTCGTTATCGGGCCATGTTGAACGAATTTTTGTTTACAAAAACTGAAGAGGAGGATATTGGCAACATTTGGTTTCAACAGGACGGCGCTACGTGCCACACAGCCGAAGCTACACTCGATGATTTGCGCCCTGCTTTTGAAGATCGCATTATCAGCCGCAGAGCTGATGTCGTTAGGATTAGTGCATGGCCCACCGAGGCAGCCATTTGAATGAAATTATTTTCCCTTATTAACCGGAAGAATTGTACTTTCAAATAAAACAAGAAATTTGAGAAAATATCCAGTAGTTTTTTTATAGAATTTTTAAAAAAAAATGAAAAAGTTATTTGGCGGACCCTGTATATGTCTGTAAATACTACGTAAATTTACTTATAAGAATGCCTCTCACGATCTTTGTTGTTCTTTTTTTTATTTTTATTGCCAAACATATGATTTGGTGACGTTCTTTGTGGTGTACGGGCGGGCCAATGGTTTGAAATTTTGTTGTGTACGCAAATTATTGGGATTTTTCCTTGCTGTTTTGTTTTGAGAAAGTTTTCTTTGTTTGTTTAGATGTCGTGGAAATCAGCTGTAAGCTTTCGTTGATTTGTTTATTTTCTTTTTCTTTTGTTTTGTTTCTTTTTGTTTAATATGTTCATTTAACCGAAAAGATATGACATAGTACACGTAGAGAAATGCCCAGAAACATAAAATACACACAGTACTCCAAACATAACAAGTAAGAAACGGTGTTTTAAGAAACTCGTGTTTTAAGGACCAAATCTTAGGGTGACAATAAAAAAAAGGTAGACATCAACCAAACAGCCGCCTACATTAACGACTAAAGTTGCAGCTTACGCAAAGAATCGTATGGGCGATTTATTTTAAAAGCCCATGAAGTAATTGCAAGTTGTTCCTTAAGTAGCCAATCTAATGGGCGATTTCTTTTAAAATTCACAAAATAGTAACCAGTGAGCAAAACTTACTGACCGAGAACCACTGTTTCAAATGTTTCTTGCAGAAAGTTTGTACACCACATATTGGGATTTCTCACCTCTATGAAGGACACATATCGATGGCTTAATTTAGAAAGGGCGTAACTAAATTTTTTTCAAAATCGCGTTTTTTACATATTTTGATAGACCATTGTCAAACACATATTCCACAAAAATTTCACGACTTTGTGATCATAAATACCGGATGTATTGCCCTTTTGCCAGAGGACGTAACCAAAATCTAAAAAAAAAAAATTAGTTTCAGAATTAAAATTGCCTTTAAAATGTTGTTATGTCTGAACTTTTTCAAATGTTATAAAGTTTTTGCCATCTCCTGTAAAGTTACGAAAATGCGAGTTAAGCCCTTTCTATATTAAGCCATCGATATGAATATTAGGGTGGAGTGAAAACATGCTTTTTTTTAATTTGAAAAAGTTAACCTCGGAAAGAGATGTAGTCTGGGGTCCTAATGAGGGGAAAAATAAAGAAAAAAATTTTAAAAAATTTTTAGGGTTCGCGCCACTCCCTCGAAATTTGGAAATTATCGCTATTTTGGCGTTGATTTTAGAAAAATCCTAAAAATTAACGACTTAACTTATTCGAAATTTAAAGTATTTGAGGCAAATATGAGGATAATCGACTAAAATTTGTAGCTTTGGTGGCGATTTCATTGTTCAGTCAATTTTCTGAAGAAGGAACGATTTGAGTTATTTTACTTTTTGAAATTTTTGAACAATGAGAAAATTTTTTTTAAATTTTTTCATGCCCTTATTTCATTGTTTACGCTATTGCAAACATTTATTGACATACAACTTTTTTGGATTTTTCTAAAATCAACGCCAAAATGGCGATAATTTCCAAATTTCGAGGGAGTGAACCCTAAAATTTTTTTAAAATTTTTTTCTTTATTTTTCCCCTCATTAGGACCCCATAACTACATATCTTTCCGAGGTTAACTTTTTTTTTTGGAATTTCACTCAACCCTAATGAATATAGCTCTATATTAAGAGCAGGATGGAAAGATTTCGACCCCTACTCGCAACATTTGACGAGATTCAAACAATCGTTGAAAAATGTTTGTTTTATGGTATTACCAGGATGTGAACCTGGGTATGTTGTGTGATAAACATCACTGGAGTCTATTTCCGAACAATAGAACAAATATTGTAAACTAGTAAGTTGTAATGCGCCTATGGCGCCCGTTGAAATATGGAAAAAAAATTTGTTGAAAAAAAAAAATGTTGTTGAAAAAAAAAATTTTTCTTGAAAAACAAAAATTTTGTTGAAAAAAAAAATGTTGTGGAAAAAAAAATTTTTGTTGAAAAAAAAAAAATGTTGAAAAAAAAAAATTGTTGTTGAAAAAAAAATTTTGTAAAAAAAAAAATTTTTGTAAAAAAAAATTTTTCTTCAAAAAAAATTTGTAAAAAAAATTTGGGGAAAAAAAATATTATTTTTTTTTTTTATTATTATTTATAGAAAATAGAATGCCTATTTAAATTCCTACGTACGGCGTGACAGAGTCAGTGAATCAGTGTATCAGTGAATCAGTGTCGAGGGTAAATATATATTAAGATTGAGTTTTGCCAAACATTTTTTAAAAACCAAACTATTCTTGTTATAATAAAATACCTTCACGAAATAAAGACAAAAACACTTCTCCGATTTTCATGACCAACATCTGATTTTAGTTGTAAGATATGTAACTTTAAGATAATCATGGAATGTTTTTTTCTAAAAAAAAAAGAATTTTTTTTGCCTTAAATCCGCAAACGGGTACCGACGCAGAAGTCTGATAGCTTCCCAAATGGATCGATAAAGCTTTATAAAAACATTTCTATTTTGCAAACAAACCAAAAATAATAAATTATCTTGAACCTGAAAAAAGTAAGATCGATCGACAAGAAAACCAAAATACGGTAAAGTTTAAAGATAAACTGTCAATTTTCCAAAATTTATTTCGACAAAAACGGTGTAGTCATTTTGGAATTACGATAAATGCAGATTATGATCAAAATATTGCAATATTTAAAAAAAAAAAAAATTAAAACTGTATGTTATTGTTGCATTGTTATATGTGTGGCTTGGGCCAATGTCAAAGTATTTACTTTTGAGAAAAATGCAACAAATTAGAAAATTAAATTAAAAATATATTTAACATTGGCTGTTGTAGAATTATGAAAGATCACAAGAAAATAAATCAAATGCACCACAATTACAACGTTTTCGGTAAAAACAATTAGATAACTTATATTTATTGAAACACTTGTTGTCTTTACCAAAGGTTTTAAGCGGAAGAGAATGATTTACAAGGAAAGTAAAATTACAAGAGAGAAAACGTCAAAAGACTTGCAGTCATCTTTGATGAGTTCAAAGTATCATATGTGTACCAGGGTAATCAATAATTAAATATATGTATGCTTATGAAGAATTTAGAATGTCAATTGATATATTAAGTGATATTTCAGTAATATTGATTGTGAATCGGATAAATAACATCAAATATCACCTGAAGAGTCTAATATTTCATGCGATAACAGAGATATTGTACCTATGAATTTGAATTTATTTCCATTGTGACAGCCTTCGTTTCATTTCCAATCTCAACCGACCCACAACTACAAGACTCATGCCAGTCACAGTTCAGCTTTCTATATTCATTATTGTCCTTTTACACAGCCGTGTGGGCGAACGGTCTTGGTTAGGGTTAGGCTGGGTTAGAAGAACTTGCACTCACACCCACATAATCGGTTATCCGAAACAACATTCACATGGTAACCTAGTAGAATTCATTGTTAGTGTCCTTTAAAACCGATAGCAGTAGTCTCTATGTTTTGCAAAAGTATTTCCTTAAGCACTGACAAATCTATCGTTTCACAAGATGTTAACTTTTCCAAGCCATCGTGAAAATAGTTTCCCATTACCGTCTTATTTAAAGAGATGGACAGTTTGTACACAGGACAAGCTCAGCTCCACTGTTTCTATCTCCTCCTCAACCTGAGACAAACTACAACAATTCCACTATTCGTTAATATCACTTCCTTGTCATAGGCACACCATTGCGGGGTCCTGTCATAACGAGGGCTATTGAGTCGGAGTCTGGAGTCGAACAATTTGGATAGTTTCTACACAAGACGAGCTCAGCTCCAGTGTCTCAATCTCCTCCTCAACCTGAGACAATCTTCAACAATTCCACTATTCCTTCCTATCACTTCCTTGTCATTGGCACACCATTGCGGGGCCCTGTCATAACGAGGGCTATTGAGTCGGAGTCTGGAGTTCACTTCCAGTCCATGAATAGGTTAGGTTATCATGTACCCATGGGCAGCAGCCTTATACGAAACAACGCCCAGTTTAATTGTCACTTCGTCCCCTTTTACACCACATTGACCCGGAACTCAACAGAGTTTTAAGGTCTGGTATGATTTCCTACAATTATTAAGCAGTTTAGATGTCACCAAGTGAGATTGTATAGCTATTAAAGCTGCTTGTATGTCTACATCGAAATTTATACATTTATTATCAGACAGGTTGTGTTGCTTTATCGACAGCAAAAAATTCAGCCTGGAGAACGCTACAACTGTTCTGGCTAGGCTTTATGTTTTTAGAAGACATCCATTCTCAGTTACAAAGTCTCTTTTCCACCCGTCGTTATAAACTAAAATGCCTCAAAAAGGTCCAATATAATTGGAATATATTGGACCTTTTTGAGGCATTTTAGTATCCTTTAAACAGCTGCTTCTGAAAATATAACATGTTTTTTTTTTAAATTCGTACAGGGTGTCAGTTAATCTGACCCTTCAGTTAGAGCGGATGCTCCGTGGAAGTTATCCAACGCTCATAAGAATTTTGAAGCGCATGAATAAATGTCCTCAAAATTATGCGCCCAACCCCTATTCGCAGCAATCACTTAAGTGCCAGATAAGAAGGCCGGATACCAGACTTGGTACCGAGAAATAATGAAACTAATGCTGATGTAGCCATTAGCATGTCTGAAAGAATTTGAATCTCATGACTAAATCTCCTTAAAATTATGCGACAGTCGATAAAAATGTTAAACAACTAGAAAAATACCTGGATTTCCCAAATTTAACTCTAAAAAAGTATTAACAGAGACATCTGATTTATAAAAAAAAAATAATTTCCACTTTAACCTAATAATCGAACTGAGTATGAAACATAATCGATGACAAAGTATGGCAATAAAATTGGAAATTTGGTGCGGCATTAGCAGTGAAGACATCAACATGGAGTGCGTTTCCTTACCATAAAAGGAATCTAAAATTGCTGAGCTTATCTTTTCATTTCATTTATATTGTCAATGGAAATAAAAAAATGCAGTACATTTTACAAATTAAAATCCCCCCAGGGTGGTTTACAATTACCAATAAAATTATCAATTATCAATAAAAAAAATTGTCACTGGAAAAATATTAACCGAACCTTATACAATTAATTTATGGTAGTTTTTCAAAAATTCTTGATAGAAACTTTAAAAATATCATATCGACGTACAGTTTACTGATATTAGCTACATGCGTATCACTTATTCGTAACTTTTTTAAATAGTCTAAGTCAGTTTGATGTTGTATACTTTTGGGAGCATTTGGCATTGCCTTAGTTCTTAAAAAGTGTTTCCTTAAACCGAATCAAAAACTAAATCTGACTCTGACATCTGCTAGTCCAACATTTATCTATAAAAGTGTGAAATGGGAATTGTGAAAAATTTTGTAGAGATACGAATTTATTAAATTTTTTGTTTATTTATTTATTATTAATTATTAAAAAACTCGAGGAATTCTTCTCTTTGGACATTAAGGTTTAATAATCAACTTTGAAATAATGACACTCTTAACAAAATACAAAATGTAAGTGTTTGAACCGAAAACTCTATGAGATTTTCATGCCCAATTGAATTGATACGGATTTAATTCCCAGAAATTCCCCTACTCGATTTCTTCGCAATAATATCAATTGTTACAAACAGTGCAATTCATGGCGATCTTGAAATAACCACTAACTGAGACGAATTTCAGTATGTTTTTGATTTGCTAAGAATTTGCGATTACCTTTAAGGCTTATAGGCTTAAAATTACAAGTCTTGGGGAAATAAGTTAATATAAAATCTACAGTATCAGATAAGTTGACAGTTAAATCCCCTGGAGATTTCATTTAAAATTACATCATGTTCTGGATTTATGTTTAACGAATTTTGTAGGCGTAGACTCAAATTTATTTCTGTATTTTTATATTGGTTTTGATGAGACAAAACTAGTCTAAAGCAGAAGTAGTAGTACGTCTGCAAGCTCATGGTGTCACTATGTTTCTTATAACATATCTGTGTCTCGTTCGTGGGAAAAAAAACCCATAAGTATGAGCTCTGTTGAAAAAAATCTGCCTCTGACTTAGAGCGTGTCTACTTTATATTGACTTTGTCGAAAACTTTTTGAAACAAGACTCTACATTGACACAACCTTAAGGTATCGTTCCAATGTATTATCACCTTCTGCACATATTCTACATTTAAGGAGCTACAAGTCCAGTTTCTTCATCTTAGTCGCACAATCGTTCTTCAAATATTCCTTGTGAACTTGTTGCATTGAAGATTTTTCTAACCGCTTGCAATATTGATAAGGTCATGTGGGCTTATCAGACCTTCTGGTCACCAATTTGACATTTTATTAGAAATGTCCCAAAAAGTTGCAAAAGAAAATCTTTCCACTCACCTATGAGCCGCTTTGCGATAGTACTTTTTCGATGGCATATCGTACAAACCCCCACCGTTAGGGGAGGTCGGTGTTACACATTCAAATGATGGCTCCTGCATTGAATAGTTGAACTAGAAGAAAATAACAACCATTATTATTAATAATAACTTTTAAATTATGAACAAAAAAAACCAAAAACAATATTCTTTAAATTTACCACACAGCAGTTGTAGTAGGTTTTACTTACGATATTTCCATCATGAAAGAAACGTTTCTGTGACTGTGACATGATTTCTAGAGCACAATTGGCGGTGGAGGTGGTGGTGTTGGTTGTGACGGTGACTGTGACAAAGGCGGTGTTGGTAGTGCTTGCGCTGATGCTCTTACTTCTATGGAAAAGCTTGCGTTTTATTACACTGGTAGCATACGATTGGCAACAATTCAATTTCAAGTGGTGTAAGTGATTTGTATAGACTTTCAACAAGTGCAATTGGGAAATATTACAAAATTTAAAAGTCATATTGGTTGGTTGGCACAGCAAATGTTTTTTTTTTTTTTGTTTAAAGCAATTGTGTTTGGAGAAGTACGGAGCGAACGTGTCAAGGATGATGAATGTTCAGGTGTTGAGTGTTGGAGGCCAGTGGTTGGACATTGAGTGTGTAATAAAGACGCAGGAGAACACAGAAAAGAAAGAAAAAAACATACAAGAAAAACTAAAAATGTTTAGATAATTTGAATAAACAACAAAAAGCAGCTGGCAACAAACAAAGAAATGTTAGACAACGGAAACACTAAAAGCAAAACTGAGGAAATTGAATTAAATGAAAATAAACAGACCGGAAATCGATATATCCATAGAGACATGTTGTTCTTGTCTATTTATATGTAGATACATTAATTGAGTTAGAGACAAGATGGAAAATGCAAAATTGTCAAATAATTAAAATTAGAGAATTCATAATTTGTCGAAGACTGTTCGACATTTACCATAATCTCACGCATGTGATGTTTTATTTAATAATACGTCGAACAAAAAACTAGAGAAAAAATAAATAAAAAAACTCTTCAATTCAAATTTTGGTTTGAAAAATACCCAATGAATTTATCCATCGTATATAATCTGGCCTATGGGGCAAAGGCTTAAAGCCCATGCTTAATAAAAGGATTCAGATCTCAGGTCGCATAAATCAACTATCGATCGAATCATCACAGTCCGCCAGATTCTGGAATAGAACCATAAGAAGAAAACGCCTTCTTCAAATCTTTGATGAGAGAACAAATTGATTGAAATAATGCCAGCAGAACTTGCAAGCCTTTGTAAAATGAGCCAGAGAGTTACTCGGATCCTCTGTAAAAATAGAAATCGAACCATTCTCCACTACAATTGGGCAACTTAATCAAATATTGGAATAGTGGAAAGCAAAAGTGTTTAAAACAGCAAAGTGAAGTCGGCGGCATGGAAACGAGCGCTTACAAATATTTGATGTTCTTATCAGAATACGAATCTGGGTTTGCTATCATACCACTACCATCCCTATAAAAACCAACACTAAACACGCTTATTCTGATCGTGCATATTTATGGCGTTGAAACATGTCTACTGGCGAAAGCCGACAAAGCTGTTTTAGAGAGAGAAAAATCAAAAATCTATAGCCCATTCCGTTTTAATGAGAAGTATATGCCTCGTAATATGAGCTCTATTCCGACATGGAGATAGTTGGGCACCTTAAAAATACACAAATTATCCGGGCTGGGTCATGTCGGTCGAGGCGTTAGGTGACAGCTGCCACGTGAGGCCGAAACAGGACAGGTCAACTGTAGACGTACAAAATCTTTATAGTTTCTCACTGAGAAAACCCGATTAATTAAATATTATTTATGCAGTTTTGTTTCTGTTAGTCGAGTTCGAGATCATTTATTATTTCTATTTCTTTGCAAAAATAGAAATGTTTAAAAAAGGTGTCATGCTTGTGTTTGCTTTGATTGCAGGCAACGTATACGGATCCGGTTCGGAAGCTAGCACACCTCCACATCGGGTTTACTTGTATTTTCGGTCAGCGATCTTTGTTACTGCTGGGTATTTAAAAATCCACTGATTGGCTTCAGTATAAACATTTAAAAAGCGTATCTTACATTTGATGCATGAACAATTACTCAGATTAAATCATAATTTTAAATAGACTTTTTTATTTCCAATATCATTGAAATCTCAATATTTCGTTTAAAAACTGCACTTCTATCAATTGGTCTGTGGATAGCTCAATCTTTATAATATTCATGACATGTAGAATTTGTACAGTGTATAGAAGAATGAGCCTAAAAGTATGCCAACTTTTTCTAAACTGAACAAAACAAACAAGATAAAAAAAAATATCAAACATAAATAATAGGTTTGTTTTTTCTTCTGATGCAATTAATCGGAATGTTTGGACAACCGAAAAAGATAATTAAAAAGCGGTGAGTGAGCATTAAAATTACAAGACCTTTATAAATAAATGAAATCAATTTAATTTTCATGTGTAAGCTTTGTAGTCCGATTTATGAATAATCAGTAATCAAAGATAATCTAGAGGTTGTCAGCACAGATTAGACTATTTCCCGGCAGAGCTGAGACATACATAATAAAGGGTTTTCCAACAAGAGGTGTTATTTTGAATCACTTGGTATTGCGGCAGCTGTCACTTTTGAAACTTTTATTCTTTGACATTTGACAAGTGGAAACTACGCCATTAATATAAATGGAACGCGAGACACGCTTCAACAACGCATTGAAATTATTAAAATTCACTACACAAATGGTGAAAATCTTGCAGTCACAGTTCGCAAAACTAAATCATTTTTGGGCCGTCGTGAAGCACCATGCAGGACCGCAATATAGAAATTAGTAGACAAATTCGAGCTGTTAGGACAAGTTAGTTATGCGAAGAATAAAACCCAGTCACGTCGCTCAAAAACAACTGGGATTATTGCTGCTGTAGTCCAAAGTGTTGAAGAAAAACCAAGTTTGTCCATTCGTCGTCGTTCATTGGAATTGGGCATTCCACAAATGTCATTACACCGTATTTTGCACAAAGACTTGGGTCTTAAGGCTTATAAAGTTCAGTTACCACAAGAACTCAAGCCGGCCGATCATCAACAACGTCGTGTCTTTGCTGATTGGGTCCTTGAAATGCATAAACATTATCCAGAATTCCATCGAAAAATTATCTTGACTTATGTGGCCCATTTCCACCACGGTGGCTATCACAACAAGGTAACTTGTCGCATCTGGGGCTCCGAAAACTCAAGAGTTATTGTTGAAAGCCTCTCCATCCTCAACGTGTGACTGTTTGGTGCGGTTAATGGTCCGGCGAGGTCATTGGACCTGACTTTTTCGAAATTTATGTTGGATCAACAGTTACGGGAATGGATTACGCTGTCGAGAGATGATTAATGATTTTTTTATGGTCGGAGTTGGATGATATTGATCTGGACAACGTTTATTTTCAACAAGACCGCGCAATGTGCCACACAAGCAACGGGAAAAGTTTCCGGACCGTGTTCTTCTCTCGAAGAGCTGATGACAATTGGCCACCGAGATCTTGTGATTAAACACCTTGCGACTACTTTCTTTGGGGCCACTTGAAAGATAAGGTCTACGCCAACGATCGAATTCGTGAGGCTATCGAGGACATAGGGCAGCCCCTTTGCTATTTGGTTATGGACCATTTCATGAAAAGGATATGATGCTGAAAGCGTGGTCGCGGTGGCCATTTGGCTGATGTTGATTTTCATTGTTAATGGCACACCTTTCTCTTTATTATGAAATTATCATGCGATCATTTATCTCAAAAAATTTCATTTTTCTTTGAATACCAAAATAACACCTCTTGTTGAAAAAACCCTGTAATTTCTCCTACAGTTCGTTAATGCCGGCAAATCTCCCATCATATTTTAGCGAAGCGAAGGAGGTTGTCTTCAAGGGGCTAGTTGAACTACTAAAAGATTTTTTTCACAGCCGCTCCAATCTTTAAAATATGATCACCCTTGAATTGTTTTACCGGGGGACAATATTTAACAAAATTAAACTGAATAAATATAAAGACAATAAGGCGGTCGTGGGAATTGTCGGCTACAAATTTGGGCCTCCAATTTTAGAAAACATAATTTAATCAGATGCCTTAAACATTCTGGACCCGCACAGTGTCCCACATAAAACTTCGACTGAGGCATTAGGCGAATATACCCTGAAACAGAAAATACAAGAAATCTTCACAACAGGGCGATAAGACTGCAATGAAAATGCCCGCCTTGTAAGCCTCACATGGTAAAACAATTCTTACAGAGCATTGTCGAAACGGAGTAGTGAACGCCGGCTCGTTGTATTGGTTTTTTCCCCCCAGTAAACACTATCAGTAATTGTCCAAACACTGATAAACTTACTACAACACCCCTCGTAGTATGGTAAACGGAACGTGTAAGATAAATATAAACAAATGTTATCAAACAGAAAAGAAACAAAACAAAAGCAAAATATAATCTCAGCAAAACAAAATAAAAAGCGCAATTAATGCTGATGTTTACACAAATTCTCACAGAAAATGTGGCGTGTGTAGGGGAGCCAAAAATGCACATGCCATAAAAAAATGCGTAATAAAATGTTCTCTAGACTTTCTCTGAAACTTAGAAAATTTAAATTCTATGGGTACATAATTCTAGATTGCGATGTTGGCAATTACTGGAAAAGGCTTTTCAATCGAATATACAAACATATGTCGGTGGCGTTATGGGTTAGTGGTTAGTAGATTCGATACTCTTGCTTCTATCACATCTGACCTAGGATGCCTGCCTGTGATTGTACTACAATTATAGGCCGCCTAGGGTGGCAATTGAATCACTTTTCATACATAAAACGTTCAGATCGATGAAGGCCGCCTTTAAAAAGTGTATTTTGCATGGCGATCAATGGAATACTTTAATAAATTAAGAATATTGCTTTGCCAACGTACTAACAAGAATTTATATCGGGGTTATTATACTGAACTCGGATCAAACATTACAAATTGTAAGTTACGATGGTTGATAGCCATTTTAAGCTTTCACATTATGTCCATATTCGGGGAGATACAAAGAAAATAACCTTTCAAAATCTTGTAGGTCCTCACATCGGGAGATATGATCCATCAATATTTAATTTTAAATCTATTAAAAACCTGCATATATGTATATATCTTAAATTAGGCGCCTCGGTAGGCGAGTTGGTAGCGTGCTTGTCCATCAGCGTGGGGGTTGTGGGTTCGATTCCCACCAGAGGCTTTGGTCTGTCGCTGCAAAAATTTAGCCAAATGGTATGTGTCACCCGGTTTACCCTTGGACCCAAAATTAGAATATAAATTTACTTTGTATTGTAATTAATAAATAAATAAATATATATATCTTAACCCATTAACCATTAAGGCCGTCAACAGACGGTCATCGCTAAAAGTCATTTCTAATGGTTAAAGAGTTAAGTTTTTAGCAAAGTTATTACTCATAAAGTCGCCGGCATTCTAGAGATGCAAGCATTGCTTAAAAGTCGAAGATGTTCTTTGACGTATTTGAAACAGTGTACAATGTGTCCAACTAATAAAGGAAACTCCCTAACTTTTAGTCCTTACGAAAGTAAATAAATCTACCCTAAATAGCCGTTCTTCGGGCTGGCTTAGATAATTCAGCCAATGGCGCAACTACAACATCGACCAATGAAAACATTTCCCTGGCGTCAGACATTAGAAATTCCAGGGATACGCTCAACATAAGTTATTTGTAAACTTTCGTTTAAAATCTCAGTCGTAGAGATCTGAGCTAGTTAAGAATTGTAAGAAATCACCAAACGCCCTGACCTACCGAGACGTGAGTTTCCGTTGTTGTTTTAGAAGCAATGATGTCGAAGGTAACTATGGTCCAAATGCTGACAAGTCTGCAAATATCCAATTGTATCATCCATCAACAGCCTTCTAAAGAGTTCACCAACAAGAGGTGTTTGTTTGAATCACCCGGTATTTCGGTAGCTGTCACTTTTGAAGCTTTTATTCATTGACATTTGACAAGTAAAAACTACGCCATTACTAAAAATGAAACGATACACGCATTGAAATTATTAAAATTCACTACAAAAATGGTGAAAATCTTGCTGTCACGAAGAGGTGTTCACAATTGTCCACCGAGATCTCGTGACATCTTGCGACTTCTTTCTTTGGGGCCACGTGCCCAGTGACGCCAGCAGCCCAGCGTCGATTCAAAAACTCAAAGGTAGAATTCGTGAGGCTATTTAGGACATAGGGCAGGCAGTTTCCGATTTGGTTATGAACAATTTTATGACAAGGATCTGGTCCTGTATGCGTGATCGTGGTGGCCATTTGGCTGATGTTGTTTTGCATTATAAACGGCATATCTTCCTCTTTATAATGAAATAAACATCCGTTCATTTATCTCAAAAAATAGCATTTTTCTTGGAGAATCTTGCTGGAGAACCCTGTAGAAACATTGATACACGATAATGTAAACCCTGCATGGGCGGAGGCCAGTTTGTGACAAACACAAAGCCACCTGGTCCTTATGGTCACAACGATTGGTAGAAACTGGATTATAAAAACCGCGCTCGTGACAATACACTGCAATTCCAGGCCTATAATGGAAAAGTGGAAGAAGGAATATTAGAACAGTGCCGGTTGTTACAGAATGGAGAATGATATACAGAAGCACATGTTTTGTAGCTCTCCATTACTCCAAACAAGACAACCAGAGAATACACCTTGGAGCAATCTAATAATGGATTTGTTACTGCCTGTTTCCATAAAACGAATTTGTTCGGTCGTTACAAATTGGCAAAATTGAAGGCTTAATAAAATGGATATTTGTCAGTAGTGAGAGCTCATACTTTTGAGATTGTGTTCCAGATGTTGGAGATAAATATTGTCACTGGTAAAATACAGCCATGGTTTCTGTTGGGTCATCGAGATACCAAATATGTTGATATGGGTCTGAATACTTCTTAAGTAACTCAGCTTGGGATAGGTATAACTGCCTAAAAAATATTTATGTATATCTGGGTTAAGTTCGTCATCATACCTTCTTACCTAATTTTTTTTTATTTTGAAATCGTTTCAAATTTCAATCGGCCATTAACAGACACTAGGGATTTTTACCCTCTGCGAAAAATTTAACATTGGTCTTATCTGGTGATTTTCTGGATTAAGTCTATCATTGTCTTCTCCGAATAAAGGTATTTATACCGCCTAACATTCCATGAAGGAACTTCTCCGACAACAGTGAGGTGTTCGTGATATCATGTGTCGGCTTCGAAAGGAATTTTCCTTTTCTGTAAGTAAGTTCTCAGGCATTTGCCAGGTGGTAATGACCTCAGTTCTTATCAGGAAACGAACCAGTGTTTGCTGTGTGATAGTAGCACGCACTACATGTCATTATTGAGTAACCACAGATCCCCACACATGGTTTCACTGTGATTCGTCACTCGATACTCAGGAATCCGGGGTCTATGTTGCACTCTGCAGCAGACGACATATTTATTATACACTCCATCATAGGATGGAGTATATACTAAGTTTGTCATTCCGTTTGCAACACCTCGAAAGAGTGATCTGCGACCCTATAAAGTATATATATTATTGGTCAGTGTAACATTCTAAGACATTCTAGCGATGTCCGTCTGTCTGTCCGTCCGTCCGTCCGTCTGTTGTCTGTTGAAATCACGATAGAGCGCGAACGACTAACCCTAAAAAGCTGAAATTTTGTAGGAAGATGTTTTTTGCCCATAAGCAGGTTAAGTTCGAGAATGGGCCATATCGGACCAAAGGGGGAAAAGTTCTCCTTTACGGGACTAAATATATTCCGGCCATAATCAAATTTTTCAAATATTTTTTTTCACTACATCTAAGTTCTAAGTTTATATAATTTATAGATGGGGAAAAAATCCCAAAAATGGGCGTGCTCATGGGTTCCGTGGACCCTTGGGGCCCAAAAAAGGGCCCATGATAAACATGCGCATATGGGTATCGAAGTGCAACGAAATTTACTCACGAACCCAAATATGCCTTTATTTTCACGATTTTACTAAATTTTTTGATCTGGTTTCTGGGACTATCGGGTCACCAGCGGCCCAAAAACCGTCCCTTGACAAACATGGACATATGGGTATCGAAATGCAACGAAATTTTCTCGCGAACCCAAATATGCATTTATTTTCATGATTTGGATACAATTTGTGATCGGGTTCCTGGGACTATCGGGTTACGAGCGGCCCAAAAACTCAGTTAGTTATACCTTCACCCTACGGGTAGGAGGGTATATATCATTTGATACGGCTCAAAAGTGTAACACATAGAAATATCCACATTAGACCCCAGGTGTCTTTGAACCAAATTCGTTTTATGACTTCCTGAATCGTTTGAGCCATGTCCGTCTGTCCTGCTGGTACGCACGATAACTTTCGAAAGAGTTAAGCAATCACTCTGAAATTTGGCATGGCTTAAAAAATTCCCAAAACTGCTTATGGGATAGCAAATGGGCTATATGGCCACACCCCTTCGGGTACCTCCCATACAAATCTGCTATTTCGCCCACTTTAGAAATCGTGTAATAATATCAACACGCCTAGTTGGATCTTCCCCAAATTTTGTATTTAGTAAAAGTAGAGTTAGACTAAGTTTTGGACAAAAAGTTGGCAGTCTGGCAACTCCCCTTCTGGTACATGCCATACAAATGTGCCATCCCGCCTACCTTAGAAATCGTGTAATAACACCAATATGCCCAACGCGATCTTGCCCAAATTTTGTATTTAGTAAACGTATAGTAAGACTAAGTCGTGGACAAAAAGTTGGCAGTCTGGCAACTCTCCTTCGGGTACCTCCCATACAAATCTGCTATTTCGCCCACTTTATAAATCGTGTAATAATATCAACACTTGCAAGTTCGATCTTGTCCAAAATCCGTAGTTAGTAAAGGTATAACCGGGCAAAGTTTCCGACAAAATCTTGGCTGTCTGGCAACTCCTCTTCTGGTACCTCCCATACGAATGTACCATCCCGCCTGCCTTAGAAATCGTGTAATAACACCAATATGTCCAACGACATTTTGCCCAAATTTTGTATTTAGTAAAAGTATAGCTAGACAAATTTTTAGACAAAAAGTTGGAAGTCTGGCAACTCCCCTTCTGGTACCTGTCATACAAATTTACCATTCCACCCATTATAAACCGTGTAATACTTTCAATACGACCAACGCGATCTGCCCAAATTCCGTATTTAGTAATGGTATAACTGGACTAAGTTTTGGACAAAAACTTGGCAGTCTGGCAACTCCTTTTCTGGTACCTCCCATACAAATGTACCATTGCACCCACTTTAGAAATCGTGTAATTATATAAACTCGATCAACGATTCTTTCCGAAACTCTATATTTAGTAAAGCTTTAACTACATACAATTTTCTAGTAAAAACTCTGCTTTATATTCCGTCCTTTTTGTAAAATCATGTAATACAATATTTTTCTAAAACATTCGGTATTCTAGGTTGCTATTATGACTTTTCATCAGATGTTACATCAAATGATGGTAGCTACTCACACATTTAACTTTCCGATACTTTGAAATATGAGACTTGTATGTTTTTAATGAGGGTGAGGGTATATATAAGTCGGTTTGCCCGACTGCAATTTTTCACTGGTTTTCTTATTTATTGACTTTTTAAGGATCCATGATGGAGGGTATATAAGATTCGGCCCGGCCGAACTTACTATTTGTCCACTTGTTTTTTCTAATTTTGTCACTTTTCTCTCCCAATGTAAAATATGTGTGATACTAGGATTAACGGTTACAACCCATCACATCATAAAACACCAACAAGAACAAGCAAAAACAAGGTAAAGAAACAAACTAAAACACACAGAACAAATTTAACGAACAAAAGGAATGCTAAACAATATTTGTGAGGATTGCGAATGACATAGAAATAGCGGGGTGGGGGGTTTATTGACTGTGTTGTGGTGGATGGTGTTAGTGACGGCGACGACCTACGTCATTGATGACTAATACCTTTGTTGTGGTCTTCCTCCAGTAAAGCAGCAAATTTCGTCGTTGTAAGGATTTTCTACACGTACAATACACTTTGGGGGGACTTTGTAGCAGGGGACGCACTTAAAAACTTGCTTTTGCACTGTTGGAAATACGTACGTCGTACGTTACTTGCGTAATTTAATAATTTGCAAAAAAAAACACTAGAAATCGACTTTATTTTAAAATAGAAGGCGAATATATGTGTAGACGCGTAAACGGGTGAAAAAAATCAATCGATTTTGACTGTGATTCGCCGCTGAGATTTGATATTTCTTTTTTTTTCAATAAGATATTGCTTTCGTTGTTTATTTTGTATTTGTCACGATAAATCAATTTATATATGAATACTTTGTGTGGACGTTGTATTTGATTTGAATTTTTTTACTTTGTATTTATTATCAGAATTAAATTGCTTTGCTTGCACTTGTTCACTCTGTCTTCTTCATTTGCCGACGTTCTTCTAATTCTTCTTTGGCAAATTTTACGCGCAGAATCACAACAATTCGTTCCTACGATCCACATGACATTGTGGGAAAACTGTGGAATTGGAATTGCATAAAAAAAATACCCGGCAAACAAAAAGAAAAAGCTTTGCAAATTGTAAACAAACTGACACAACAACAACGTGCTCAGTGTTTGAAGGGAAGGAAAGATAAAAACGAGACAGTGTTGTCTATCCACAGATTTGTTGTCATAAATTGACGATTTTTATTGTTTTAAAATAATTACCTGAATAGTGTCATAACTCAAAACAGGATTTTTTTCAGAAGAACTTTAAAGTTATCAATTGCGTATCGCTCAGCAAATTTAAAAAAAAATCGAGAGGCCTGACATATCGCTCATTTACTTGAATAGTGGCATAATTCAAAATTCACTTTATATATTTTTGGTCTTGGAAAAGCTGTAAATCTCTAATTTAAATTGGCTTTTGTTCTACTGAGTATTATGGATTCATATGACAGGTCTCCATATTATTGAAATAGCCTGCAGTTCTTTTTCTATATTTGGAAAGTACGACGAAATTGACTATTTTAAACGGCTCTCCGGAAAAAATCCTATTTTGAGTTATGCCACTATTCAAGTAAATGAGCGATATAATACTCTGCATAACAAAAGTCAATTTAAATCACAGATTACCAGCTTTTCTAGGCCAAAAAAAAAAAATAAAAAGTGAATTTTTAATTGTGACACTTTTGAAGGAAATGAGCAATATGTACTTCGAGTATCTCATTTATCATTTATCTCAGAAATATTCCTTTTTTTTTTAATACCAAAATAACACCTCTTGTTCGAGAACCCTGTATGTATCGTGACACAAACACACAAAATCGTCAATGGAGGGGAAATACCTTCTGAATGACAACACGGTCTGTCATTATCTTCCACTTCAAACACGATGCACGTTGTTGTAGTGATCAACTGATTTGTTGTGTGAGTTTGTTTACAATTTGGAAAGCTTTTGTTTGCCGGGTATTTTTGTTGTTGTTTTTGGTATGCAATTCCACACTTTTCCCACAAATTTATGTGGAACGTAATATTGTGATTCTGCGCGTTAAATTCAACAAAGAAGAATTTCGATAAAATTAAAAGAAAGTTGGACGTCGATGAAATCAAGAAAACATGGAGTGAGTAAAACAATTTTATTTTAATAAAAAAAAAAACAAATAATAGTGTAATCCAACAACGATCCAAATTTCCACACAATGTAAAAACAGAAACACGAAACATTATTTGTATGTTCGATGGAAGGGCAACAACTTTTTTTCCCTAGAGAAGTTTAACATGGCTTCGAATTACTCCCACGCTCGTAAGATTGCCGCCATTTACACAATGGATGGGGTAGCTGGAAAACGATCAATGTTCTTGCTAGGATATGAACTTGAGTTAGCTGTGTAACAGTCACACACACTACATATAGATCATGTCCGCCCACTCTGTGTAAGTGGTGTAGTGGAAGGTGGACTAGAAGACGCGGTCAAAGACGCGAAAAGTATTTTCCAAGCGGTCCACAATTTTTGAAATCAGCTCAATGGAATCAAAGATAAGACAAAACCCAGTGTAATCCAGTCGAATAACCCACATTCACATTGTAAAGTTTGGACAGTGTCGACTCTTTTCCTCAAGACATCCTGACAGAAAGTCAGTATCATATCTGTGTGGAACAAAATAAAACGCTTTGCGCCTGATCATCCTTGGGAAATAATGCAAACATAGTTCAAAATCAATGGTATTTGGTCCAAACCATGCGCGGTCCGCATATTTAAGGATGTTTTACATGCTGACAATGACAATCAGTAAGACGATTTATTGTTGTTGACAAAATTATTCTCCCAGAGAGCCCGTTTATTCTGAAAGTCTTGCATGAAAAATCGACTGGTTCCTGAGTACAGCAAAAGCCCCAAATTCACCATGGTAAGGTCCTAAGATCGATGACAAGTGTATTGCCTACATATAGTTTGAAATCAAATAATATAATTCAATTCCAAATCAGGAATAAACGCACGAAATTAAAGTCTTGCGAATTACAGTTTTCTTGAAAAAAATCCTACATTTCTTAATTTCAAAAATATTCATTTTATTTATTTATTTATTATTAATTACATTACAAATTAAATTTATATTCTAATTTTGGGTCCAAGGGTAAACCGGTTGAAATAGACCATATGTCAGAGTCTGGAGAAGACCTCCCTACTCTCTGACCAGGGCCATGAATCATGGTGACATCATGTTCACCCTCATCAGACAGCAGGGCGAGACTTTGCGGCGTCATCGATGTCCGCGAATGAGTTCCTGGGCAGCCCCTGAAGCTCTTCCAACTCGTCAAAGTCCACTCTAATCTGTCTGTCCTGTTCGATATGTCGTTCGTGAATTTCGTCCAGTTGTCTGTCTAGATCGTCATAATCTTTTAATAGTAGTAGACTTCTACATGGACCAGACCAATTAAGTGATTTAAGTGATCCTTGCACAAGCCTACAACCACAAACAGCTGATTTCAAAGGCGCTAAACAGCTGTTTGTCTCTGAAAAAGCATGCGAACTTTGTCGTTCGACATCATGTCTGTTACATAGCTGCTTGTAAGCATCTTTCTATATATCCTTTGAGTTCCAAAAAATGTTTTTTTCTGCTTTTTTATTTTATTTATTTGAGGTCCTTAATGTTTAAGTCACAGACTTGCTTCACGTTTATGTTCCAGAGCACTCCTTCCTCTGCCCTTTTTGGGAGTCTTTATTTTAATTTGCATTTCATTGTGTGGTCCAAACACCACTCCCAACAAACATCAACAAAATTAACAGGATTTCCATGCTTTTTTGGGACTTTTTACACTTGTAATTAGGATCCGATTCGTTACAAGCAACTCTATTGGGAAGGACACCATACTTTTTACCTAGCAATTATTCACTCGTTTTGTTTTCATTACAATATTGATTTTTTGTTTGTGTTTCCTATCTGTCATTTTTAGGTCACTTCAAAACGGAAGTTAAATATAAAATTCCAAATTCAGACGCGAGTGTAATGCTTCCGCCAATGAAACAGTTTCCGTTATTAGTCCGTTTCGTTCAGCCAGAGATACTGGAACGAAAACATGAACTCAATATAATCCTGTATGCCTTTAAATGGAGCTGAATAACAAACGGAAAAAATATGTTGGTTGGGCAAAAAATGCACATTCAAGTGCTTGAAATGCGTGTCAACGAAAGTGAATGATGGAATTAAAGGAGCAGCCAAACGCCAAGAGGTTCATTAAATTCAACAAATCCAAAGTTAATCTGTATCAGATGAAACGCTCACATAATAATACGCCACCAAACCATAGCCAAACCAAACATCAGCCATCCATCCATTCAATCTCGTCCAACCATTTAGCGAACAATTCATTCATTCGTCTTTCACATCTACAGTTGACACTGGCTATCGTCGTGAAACGTGTCGGGCGGGGACGGGGAACAATGGGTTTTGTATGCTGGGGATGAGAAGACAAATGTGAATGAATATCATGAGGCCCATAAAAAGATTTGTGATGGAATTTGCCACATTTCCTATTTACACACGTCGTATGATGTCTTCGTTTCTTAAGGGGCCTGGTTCCATGGTTTGTTAACACAGCGCTTCTGGTGAATACACTCCTTGTCTGTTTGTCTGACAAGTCAATAGCTTCCGAAGTGTGCGTGTGTGTGACAAACGCACACAGACCATACTCAGACAATACAAACCAATCAAATCAAAACCATCAAACTCATTCCATGAATACCCGACCAGACCACACCTGACAATGGCAACAACGGCATCAAAGGAAAAACAACACCGATGACAATGGCAACAAACCGTGTAACATCAAAGTCTGTATCAACAGCAGCCGAAATTGTCAAGATGTGCTGCTACTTTTGGGGTTTGTTGTGCGGTATGACAGATATGAGCATTCAAGGTGGTTTTGTCTGACGACATGGAAATGATCGACTGTCGCATGAACACCAACACGGGGCATGCGTGATGAATGCATAGCCAATTAATTCAATGTCTAATTTGACATCCCTCGAGGAATACGAATGCAAATTGAAGTACATGGAAAGAGACAGGTATTTAATATGTTTAAATTATTGATTGCTTTATTTGTACTTGCCACACTGCTTACGGATAAATGGTCTCTTACAGTCTCTTATTTTTAGAAAACTAGCCACATATCAAGGCAGTTTTGGAATGACCAAGAAAAGTATTGGGTTTTGCTAAGTTACAGTCCGATCGGTTGTAGGACAACCGACACCTGGAGAACAGTGTTCAGCCTTAAACTGTTATAATTGGAACGATGATCCTCTATGCTGCCTTTGGAAAATATAATAACATTAAAACAGTAAAGGAAGGCGTAAACAACGGAACAACTAAGGTTAATGGAACTATGCAGGGTGTATGAGGGTACGTAACGATAACTTTTCCATTGTATCGTAGTAAAATGAAGTATGATATTATTATAGAATTGGAATACGTAGGCATGTCTATAGCCACTAGCAAACTTATAAATCGTTGTTGAGCATGTAAAGAAACAGAGTATAGATGGGCGTCTGCTGTGGCTTTCAAGCCCCAACGTTTAATTGATTGTGTCCCTCATAAACGGACACTTAATGAAGGAAAGACATTCAGTGTCATTGCACCTACTGCAGAAGATCAGGTTATGAAAACACCTTCTCTGCTCTTTCTCTGCCTTCCACATTTCAATGAGTCGGCTTTCTGCTAATCAAACCTAACCGAATAATACTAATTATGTTATCGCGCCTATAAGAGAATTGGGCCAAATTTTGATTGCAAAACTAGCCGAAAAATGAAAATTATTAAATCAGCTTGATGACGCCAATCAGAAAGGTAAATTGGGGTCTTCAACACAATTTTTTGTGTATAAAATAAACGTTTAAATGATAATTTAGGAAAGCCATGTTCAGATGACAGTTATGACTGGACAAAATCCATCTACCTGGACGTAACTAACAGAATGTCCAAAATACACTAAAAAAAGGTCCATACAAAAAAATGCAACAGAAAATTCAGTTCCTGAAGCTCAGCGCTGGCTATACGTTGCAACAACCATGAGAAAATTCCTCCGAACATAATTTCTCTATTGTTAAAGGGTCGACTCCCATTTAATCTAATACTCTGTGGGTCTCAGCACACAGTTACAATGTTAATCCACACCTCGATGGAGAGTCGCTGAAGCTACCGATGATAGTTTTTTAAATCTTTTATTCTCACGTCATCTATGAAATGTAGATTGCGTTGTATTTTTATTTCCTTGTGGTTTTTGGTCATAAAAGTCCTCTTTTAAAATTCTGTCTTTTGCTTCGCATATTTTTTTTGGTGCTAGCGGAAGGAAATTAGGTTGTCGGAAGGAGGGAAGAGGGATTAGTGTTTGTTTTGAATTTCAGAATGTCACAATTGCCAGGAAACACATTTGCTGGAAGAATATTCCACATAAGAACGGTTCGAATTTTCTCTGCATTGCGTCGTCCGCGATCAACCGGCCACTTTACAATGAACGGATGAGAGTCCCTGGAAAGCCGTGTATTCCGGCTAAATGTTCTAACATTAGGGTGAAGACGACGGATATCTGAGATGCAGATACCGTTAAAATATCTATAGTACGTCTAGTATGCTCAAGGGAGGCAATAGAGTTGGATACCCTACTATCCCATATCATAACCACCGCTGTTCTCTGTACACGGTCCAAAAGCTGCAAAGATGTCTGCCCATATATCGGAGTTATATTTCACTTTAGGCCGGATGTAGGTGGTGTAAATATTTACGAGATAATATTTCTTACACCGCTTTAACATGCCTAAACACTTGAATGCTTCTTTCGACACTTCGAATATACAATGAACCAACTTTGACTGGTCACTCAACGTGGTAGCGACCTTATTTCTAGTCGTACCACCTGCATTATGCCTTTTATTTACTGTAATTTCAAGTTCAAGTAACACCCTCGCATTCCATAATCATGCCAGTAAGTTAATGTGTCCTTGACCCCCTGTCTAAATGAGAAGGTGGTCTTTATGTATGTCTAACGTCTACAGAGTGTTTAAACCTTTTATTTAATAACAAACTCATTTAAAACACTCATACACACACATTACCTACTAAATGGTCCTCATTTGGACCTGATCCAATTATTCGGTCATTAACTCTTTCACGATGGTTAACACACGTTGTCACCTCATAATGTTGTCGTCATTCGGTCGTTGTTGTTGTTGTGGAGGAATTGGAGTATGCGTTCCAAATATCCAACGATTGCATAACAATAATATTAGATTGATTAAGGAGGTTGGTCGGTCGGACGGTTGGTTGGTTTGCTTTGCCACGAACCACTTTTGAATTAAACAGAATGTTGTTTTATGTGCGCTGCGCGTTTGGTATCCATCAGGAGAACTGCTGGCGAACTGGCTGGTTATGCACCCCAGTATTGACTTCGCGTACGCAATTTCCAGTGCGTTCTGTTAAATGTATGTGATGTTTGGCGGTCTCTTTGTACCGATGAACATATGAGATCATCAGACCAAAAATGACTAAATACGGGAATCGTGATTTCTATGTTTGAAAGGTTAGCAGATACTCTTCTCCTTTACACTCACTTTTCTAGGGGAAGTAGACCGAAAGACGATACTAGAGATGGTACAGGGTTTTTCAACAAGAGGTGTTATTTTGGCAATCAAAGAAAAATATAATTTTTTGAGATAAATGAACGAATGTTTATGAAAATGAAAAACAACATCAGCCAAATGGCCACCACGACCAAGCGTACAGGACCATATCCTTTTCATAATAGTTTTCATAACCAAATCGCAAAGTGGCTGCCCTATGTCCTCGATAGCCTTAGAATTCGTGAGGTAGATCTTTGAGGTATTGAATCGACGCTGAGCTGTTGACGTAGACCTTATCTTTCACGTGGCCCCAAATGATGAAGTCGCAAGGTGTTAAATCACAAATCTCGGTGGCCAATTGCGATAACCTGTTCGAGAGATAACACGGTCCGGAAACTTTTTAGTTTTGCAAACTGTGACTGAAAGATTTTCACCATTTTTGTAGTGAATTTAAACAAATTCAATGCGTTGTTGAAGCGTGTATCATTCCATTTTTAGTAATGGCGTAGTTTCTAATTGTGAAATGTCAAAGAATAAAAGATTCAAAAGTGACAGCTACCGAAATACCGGGTGATTTCAAATAACACCTCTTGTTGGAAATGCCTTTATAAATGTCAACCACACCATACAAAAGGAAAAACTTTATTGTGGTGTTTACTAATTTGCCCCTAGAAATCCTAAGATCTGTAAGCTTTATATCAAAAAGGTTACAAAGTGCTGTTGATTTTCAAAAAATAATGATTTTTTACTTTTTCTAGATCTCTTTCAATCGAGTTGGAGATATTGCAATGATTTTCGGAGCCATCGTTTTTTGTTGTTGCTGTTTTTACTAAAAGCACTCAAGAGATTCATCGATGGCCATCGTCCACGGTCTCCGGATTCAAAGCAAGGATTCATTGAAAGATGTTTGCAATTAAGACAATAAACTCTTGATGTCATGAAGACATCAATTCAGTGACTAATGAGTATGGGAAACCTGGCAATCGTTACAGGCTTCACAATGTCCATGCTCTGAACTGTAGACCTCTGACTTCCATAGCGAAATTCATCCAAAGCACCAAATGATTCCAGCTTGTCATCATCGTACTCCACCTTCCCCTCCAATAATCCTCCGTTATCAGGAATATTTCAAAGCCATTCCATACATTCAGTGACCGAGGCCACACTTTGCCCGATGACTTCATATCCTCGATTGGCGTATTATGTTACGTTGCACATTATCCCGTATGGGTGCTCTACAGCGAGTATCGACATTCGTTTGGAAGATTGTATCAAAAACAGTATCGAAAAACGAAATACAAATGAATGTATGTAGATATATGCCAAAACAAAAATAACAACAACAATTCCATGAACGACGACGACAGCAAAAACCCTCCAGAAGAAACGAAAAAAATATATATATATATATAATCAGAGAACTGGTTTCAATAGCCAGCCGCCCGTTGGTAGTATTATATGGACCATGTTTGCGGTACTTAAATATTATGATGCATACATATGTTCGTATCTACACCCAAGTGTATACATAGTATGCGTAGTAACCCAGTGATCAATGTGGAGACCTATTAGGTCGTTTATCTCACATGTAGTGAAACCCATGCAGCTGTTAGCGCATTTTACGGAACGAAAACAGGGTGAAGTCTCTGGTTACCATGTTTAGGCGGCGACTTAAATCTGTTACCAAAAGTATGCTGGAGCACCCAGAACTGGTTCGGGCTTGTTTGGCAGGTGGTACCCCTCGCAGGGAGATATGTGATAGGTGAAATATTTTATTATCTAATTCTATTATTATTTTTTAATTTTTAATTTTTATTATATTTTTTTTATAGATAAATACAATTTTACAATATTCAAATATTTGGGGCCGGCGTGTTGCCGCGTCGCAAATTGGCTGACCTATGCCCTACATCGCTTCACGAATTCTATCGTTGAGGTCTTAAATCGACGCTGGGCTGTTGGCGTAGACTTTATCTTTCACGGGGCTCCAAAGCAAGAAATCACAAGTTGTTAAATCACAAGATCTCGGTGGTCAAAATTATGATACCTCTTCGAGAGATGAGACGGTCCGGAAACTTTTCCCGTAAAAGAGGTTGAGTGGCACGTAGTGCCGTCTTGTTGAAAGTAAACGTTGCCCAGATCAATATCATCCATCTCTGACCATAAAAAATCATCATCTCTAGATAGAGGAATCCATTCATCGTAACTGTAGATCCAACCTCATTTTTTTGAAAAAGTAAGGTACAATCGGACCATAAACCGCACCAAACAGTCACACGTTGAGGATGGAGAGGTCAGTCAGGATGATTTTTCGATAGAATTGCGGATCATTTTCATGCATTTCTAGGACCCAATCAGCAAAGACACGATGTTGTTAATGATCGGTCGGCTTGACTTCTTGTGCCAACTGAACTTTATAAGCCTTAAGACCCTAGTCTTTATGCAAAATACGGTGTAATGACGTTTGTGGAATGCCCAATTCCAATGAATGATGACGAATGGACAAACCTGGGTTATCTTCAACACTTTGGGCTACAGCAGCAATAATCGCAGTTGTTCTTGAGCGCCGTGCCATGGTGTTATTCTTCGCATAACTAACTTGTCCTAACAGCTCGAATTTGTCTACTAATTTCTATATTGCGGTCCGACAAGGTGCTTCACGACGACCCAAAAATGCTTTAGTTTTGCGAACTGTGACTGCAAGATTTTCACCATTTTTGTTGTGAATTTTATTACTTTTAAAGCGTTGTTGATGTCAAATTGGATATACGATCTACTGAAATGCCTCCAAGGCAGCCACCCATTGTCTAGCTTTGAACTGAAAATCAATGTTATGCTGGGCACTGCTCAGCACTTATTGCCGTATCCCTAACGTCAGTCATACTTTTTGACAATAACGCGCAATGTTGAACAACGTGGCTTGTTTTTGCTTCGGTTATGCCTGACTGATTTCATTGAAAGTCTCTGTGAGGTTGTCTTTGTGTTTTTTTTGTTGTTTGTTGCATTGCCGATATTTTGGGAATGTTGTTGTTATGGTTGATGCTAATGTTTTCGATATGATTCTGTTTGAAGTCAATGGCTTTTCCAAATTCATTCCTATATTTGTGGTTGTTGGCGTGCGCTCGGGCAGAAACCACTTGCCACAATTATTTGCCACAAACTATAACGATAATCGAGAGGTTTGTCCACTCATGTCGGTCTGTCGGCCAAAACACGCATTTGATATTTGGCCAAGTCGCAAAACTGGAGCAACATGCGTCGTCTCGTTAACCCAAAGACAAACCAGTGAAAACGAACTGTTTCTCAAACCAACAAACAAATGACAGCCGCAATAGCAAAAGTGAAGGCAATACTTGTTGACCATGTGTTTGGTTGCTTGGCCAAAAGTACTACAAGTCCGAAATCTTGGCTTTAGTCTTGCAGCTCACACCACAACATGCCACGTCACAACACTCGTATCTGGGCTTAAAATTGATCAGTTAAGCCAGTGCTTTACATTCGCATTTTAATTGTCCATTTCGATGTTGTTTGGTTGGTGTGGTCTTTTGGGGGTCTGCCTATCGACAATTCTAAATATGGGAAATTGTAATTGCAAATTCTCCGACAAAAATTTGCGAAAACAAAATTGTATTTTGATTTTTTGGCATTCGCGGTGACGGCAATAAAATTGAAAAAATATTTGCTGCATTTCGGCAGTGTCGACTTGCAACACTTTTGCATTGGCCCTGGTCGGGCTGTTGTTGGCGGTAATCATGCGTTAGTTATGACAGCCATGTTTGGTGGATATTTATTCATTTCATTTTGTTCGGGTAGGATGTGGAATTGCATTGCGTTGATGGTTGTTTTTTTTTCTCTGTTTGGTTTTAATGAATATCGATATCAATTAATTTGTGTATTTTATGTGGTTAAACACAGATTATTAAATAAACTACAATCATTTAATGCGGAATATACACCGGGAAATTAAGAACAGTTCAGTTGGAATTGTCCGGCAAAGGCAACACGGAGGACAGGTGGCCGCAGTTTGTCTGTTGTAGTAGTTGTACGTCTGCAAATGCTATGGGTCTCTTAGTATCTGATAGCAAAGGCAAGTGTCGTTCATAGAAGAAGACCTCAGTTGGGAAAATCCGTAGGTGACTTTGACGTCTGTCCTCTAGATTGTCTTATTGACAACCTGACAGATTTCTCGGCCGTGTAACAACAGCAGACAGGACCATTTCACCCAATTAACAATCCCGCCTTTGTTCTAGATAGTAATTAGTTCTTTCTAAAGTAAATAACTTCGTTTTTAATAACATTAGCCATTCGTAGTCGGATGTTTTGGTGTGTTTGAGAAAAACATATGCCTAATCAGCAAAAGATCGAATTTATATTTTTTTTATAAAATAAAAAAAGTGGAAATATTTTCTCTACCATTTTCAGATTTAAAAAAAATATTTTTCAAAACGCAAAGGACCATATAGAAACGTCTCCCACAGTTCCATCTGTATGAATGAAAAGACTAGACGTCGCAATAACCGTGAGTTGTATGAGATGTTCCCGCATTGAAAGTGGTTAGACGACCACAAAGGACCAAGTGGAAGAAGGCATGCAAATTCTTGGTAACAGAATGTGGAGAAAGTTCGAGCAAGACCGAAGTGATTGAATAACACTTTTTTTAAGCAGGCCAAGACCAGCAACTTGTGATGGTGCAAAAACTCAGGTAAGTAATGAAATGATAATTTAACTTTTGTGTCATTTTTTTACCCAAACATTGGCATGCATCGTGTCTATCATAAACTTACTGCCTGTTTCCATAAAACGAATTTGTACGTTCGTTACAAATCGTCAGTATTGAAAGCGTTATAAAATGGGGTTCAGAAATTATTAAGTTCTGGTTTTCAGATATATGTTAGATATCGACATACGGAACACGATCCCAATAGAATAAGCTCTCATTACTGTAATAAAACCATTTTATTGCGGCTTCAAATTTGACAATTTGTAACGAATGAAAAAATTCGTTTTATGGAAACAGGCAGTTGATAGATAACTAGGATAGTAGGCTCAATCAATGAGATCCAACGGACTCTGAGTTATAGAAAGTCTCGCATTATTTCTTTGGTTCGGTACGACTTTCGACGATTGGTGGCCAAGAGAACAGAGAGATATTTTACTTTTTTTAGTCGAAAATTTCCCAAAAAAAAATGTACTTTGTTTGACACTGTCAAGTTTGTATAGTTTATACCAAAGAAAGGTAGTACCATCCTGTTCAAATACAACTCGAAATATTAATACATATTTTATTGAAAGCGGTTTATATTAAGAAGATTGTGAAATTGGTTTAGACTTATTTTTATGTAGATTTGGCTTTTTACAGACCGTTTCTAAAAAATGTTCTCTTTGCAATCAGAACACTGGACATATTTTAAATTTTTATTGCATTCTTAGTCCGTTATTACTTTTGGTATCATAACGAAATTTGACTGCCCATTTTGGTGTAGTCAATCAAGTGATTCTTTCCATGGAAACGTGTAGCGGTGCTAATATTTATCCTATTCGAACCACTTGTATAAGTCATTCCATATTCTTTCGAGTAGCAAGCAGCATTGGAAATTAAGTAAGCTGGCACAGTTTATAACTACGAAACTGTCCGTCTGGTTAAAGGACACTAGGGCGCAAGAAATGAGATCGTAATTAAACCTTAATTATGTAAAACTCAATTTCCAAGAAAACTCAGTTTAAACTTCAAATACCTTTTTGAGTTGTCAGTCAAAGTAATCCACATTTTCGACTGTTGATGTGGCAACTAACACTTTTATCAGAAACACATGTTTCCGGTGAAAATGATATTACATTTTTGTAGCGGATTCAGGTCACACACGATATTTAGAAAAAAAATTTGAGAACTTAAAGGTTCTGCTAAATGAACTTTGGCCAAAGACAGATGTATGGAAACCTATTCTAGCATCAACAATATTACACAGCTGCATCATTTATGTACTCTATATAAATATATAAAACTGAAGTTAGGGGAGTATGTAGCCCATACATCCTAGACATCCGCTAAGAATTTAGATCGGAAGGGGATACAATTGGGGGGAAAAGGGGTAAAACGTGTCACCAAAACCCTTCAAAATTCGCAAAAATACAAAAAAAAATCAAATATGAGAAAATTGGTCCACGACTACAATTGGCAACAATAGGTAGAAATGATTTAGAGATGGGGCGAAAAAGGGGATAAAAGGGGGGGGGGGGGGGGGATGAAAAAAATGGGTGAAACAAAGTGAAGCGTGAAATTAGGGAAGAGACGAAAAATGGGCATTCATGAACCAAAACGGGATAAAAACGGGTACAAAGGGGGAAAACAAAAATGAAACAAAGTAAAGGGTGAAATTAGGGAAAACAAAAATGAAACAAAGTGAAGGGTGAAATTAGGGAAGGGGCGAAAAATGGATATTCATGTACCAAAACGGGATAAAAACGGGTACAAAGGGGAAAAACCAAAATGTGTGAAAACAAATATAATCGACAGGATTGAATGGAAAAAGGAGGAAAAATGGGTCCAAAACTGGTGTAATATATATATGAAAAATAATTTAAAATTTGAGGAGACCAAAAAGGTTAAGGATACTGAAAAGACTACAATAATTCAAAGATTACACTACACAACAAAATGAAAAAAATTTCATGTACTCCGGATGCGATAATTTTTTCTGTGATCTTTGTCTCATTTTGCTCATAGGTTATGTGACTTTACGAAAAGTAATAAGATTTGACATATTTTTTCATTTTGGATTTTTTATGGATTTTTTTTAAAAAAAAAATTTAAATCTTTAGGCAAAAAATACGTTTTTTCCTTTATATATTCATTTTTAACTTGGAAACTGTTGCTTGTATAGGAAAACAATATATAAACAGATTAAGGGAATTGTAATTTTAAATTTTTTAAAATTTAATTCAATTAAATCGGGCTACAGGATGTGGAAAAACGTTTTAAAAATAATCATAAAGGGCGAGAAGTAGAAAAGGAAGTAAATGTTTGGAAATTGTTCCGGGATTGACAACAGCAGCTGAAATAAGTAGAAAAAGGGGCTAAAACGGGGAAAATTAAAAAAAGTGTCAACATGTACATGGTTTTCCAACAAGGGGTGTTATTTTGGTATTCAAAGAAAAATTGAATTTTTTGAGATAAATGATCGGATGTTTATTTCATAATAAAGAGGAAATTATGCCGTTAATAATGAAGAACAACCTCAGCCAAATGGCCTCCACGACCACACTTACAGGACCATATCCTTTTCATGACACTTTCCATAACCAAATTGCAAATTGTAGTAATGACGTAGTTTCTATTTATCAAATGTCAAACAATAAAAGCTTCAAAAGTGACAGCTGCCGAAATACCGGGTGATTCAATTGTTGGAGAACCCTGTAGATATTTAAAATCCAACACCACAGCCTTTCATAAAAACAACGCCTTTTTCTTTTTAATAACTGAGATTTTTCTTTGAGTCGCTTTTTTCATATTTATTTGTATTTCTGTTCAATATCCGACACAGAAATGACCGGTAAATATCATCGCATTGTAACGGATTATTTACTCGTATAACTATTTGACATATCGTTTCAAACGCTTTATTTTTAATCATGGCCATACGTTGGCATTTTGTTCGGTTGTCTGCGGTTCCCTATGTGCCATAGAACCGGAGCGCGCCGCGTCTGACGAATATTTAAATAAACTTGCATGCGAGTTTGCCTGAAAACGATTTCATTAATAAATTATGGAAAATAATTTGAATGGTCGCTGGGTAGAAAAAAAAAATGTGTAACAAAATTGACAACGTCATTTAATTCAATGAGATGTTTTCCGATGTATTTTTTTTAATTTTTTTTTTAATTATGTGAGTTTTCACTGTTGGCGAAAGGGACTTAGGGAATGATAAATAAATGCAAAAAAAAAAATGTCCATAAATTTGGACAAGAATATCATTATTTTTGCATCAAGGGCAAATTTTACTATGTGGGTATGTAGGTCCTGGTCCTGCACAGCTCACTGGTTGAAGAGCAATTCCACGTCTGTTCCTTCACGGAAGGTAAAGGGAAATCCATGGGGCAGATATTCATTCATGACGATGTATAGGATTTGAACCAGCTGCACTTAAGCAGTGGTGTGGTGGGTAGAGTGTACGACTACCACACTGCAGAACCCGTGTTGAAAACCTGTCTTTACAAGTAAGAGAGTAATCTCTAAGAAATGTAAAACTTCTCTGAAAAGCATTAGCCGTTCGCAGGCGGCTTTAAACAGAACTTCCAGCTCATCAAATTATGTCGTGCACAGCTCCCAGATTCTAGAGAGGTTGCCGTCAGTTCCTTCATGGAATCTTAAGGGAAATAAGTAAGTAACTGAGTCTAAGCAGCATTTTTTACTCATGTTTCGACATTGTGAACCGGACAAATGAATTTTTGATTAGGAATTGCAGATATCTGAAACAAAATCAACTACACTGATAATTAATGAAATTTAACCTGTGACCTTCCCCGTTCACCTACCCTGACCGTTCCGAGTAACCCATGAATTGTAATTTCTGTTCAAACAAAACACCCACACACACACATTAACAAAGGCTCCCTGTAACGAAGCCACCGAAAAGTTTTAATGAATCGTTAAACAAAAAATTTGGTACAGCATTTTTTTTTGTTTTCCAATTTTTTTTTGTTGCGACTGGAAAAAGAGTTTGTTGTGCTGGCCAAAAATATTTAGGAGACTGGGGAGAAAACTGAAAATCTAAATGAAATTGACCAATCAATTGATGCCCTATAACTGATACAGACAGTCTATGACTTCGATGTCTTTGTGGGCAGGGAATTTTTTCCACTCTGATGATTAATTAAAAAAAAAAGAATAGTTCAATGGCTTCATTTAATTGTGTCCAAAAAGAAATCATACATTTCAATCAAAGTTTTGTCCAAAGGTTTCTCCCCCGGCTCCACCACAAAATGGCTAATGTAGAGATTTGAACAATGGCCCAGGGACTTCTTTATAAACCAGCCTAAAACTCATACACAACACGTGCTGATTCCTCAAATGCCAATTTATTTTCCGGCTTTTTTCTGTTGACTTTGGCCCACAGGTTGAAAGGATTACAAAGTTTCGTTTTACTGTTGGTATTTGAAAAAAAATGGGGGTGTTTTTGTGCTTAATGATTTTGTGAAGACGTTTCCTCAAGCATTTGGCGAACGGAAACATGACATTGTTTACTCTGAGGTTACATTGAATAAACATTGAAAAAATTGAATTGAATTGATTTGAAAAGTAGGAGAAATCAATTAATTGCTGTACAATAACTGAAAATCAAAACAAGAATACAAATTGTTCAAAATATATGAAAACTAGTAAGTTGTAATGCGCCTATGGCGCCCGTTGAAATATAGAAAAAAAAATTTGTTGAAAAAAAAATTTTTTCTTGAAAAAAAAATTTTGTTGAAAAAAAAATTTTTGTTCAAAAAAAAAATTTTGTTGAAAAAAAAAAATTTTCTGGAAAAAAAAATTTTGTTGAAAAAAAAAATTTACTGGAAAAAAAAATTTTGTTGAAAAAAAAATTTTTTGTTGTCAAAAAAAACTTTTGTAAAAAAAAAAAAATTTTGTAAAAAAAAAATTTTTTGGAAAAAAAAATTTCGTAAAAACAAAAATTTTTGTAAAAAAAAAAATTTGGGGAAAACACAATTTCTGTACAAAAAAAAAATATTATTTTTTTTTATTGTTACTATCTGGGTGTTTCCAAAGTAACGGTCGTTACCGATTTTCGGTGATTTTTGAAATAAAATTCCAACCTAAGAATATATGTCAGGAGGATTGCTTAATTTTGGACCTTCGAAAGTTCAAGCATCGGTAGCAGCCAAAAGAATTCATAAAAAATCTAATTTCAATACTATTTTTGACCATTAAAAAAGTAACGGTCGTTACTTTATAAATGTGCTGTTTTCAAATTTCGGAAACAAATATCATGTATTGTAAAATTTTGCACAGGATGTGTCAAGTAAAAAATCTCATTAAATTCTTTGTAATGTTTTCTTTAAGTAATAGGTTTATTTTCAAATCAAAGAAAATTAGTTCCCAAAAAAAAATGTTTTTAAAAAGTAACGGTCGTTACAATATAAAAAAATATACGATTTTTGTGTTTGAATTCATTTATTGTGGGTAACAAAAAAAACATATATTTTTGTTAGTATAAAGAAAATTTAAGTTCATCCTTCGGAAAATGACAGATACATTTGTTTTGTGTAATATTAGCGGAAAAATACATAACAAATAATAATTTTAGTTTTGAGCTGTAAGGGGTCATTTTTTTGGAATTACCCATCTATAGAAAATTATAGAATTATAGAATGCCTATTTAAATTCCTACGTACTGCGTGACAGAGTCAGTGAATCAGTGTCGAGGGTAAATATATATTAAAAGATATCTAAAGGAAAACAATTTTCTTTTCTCTAAGGGAACCTTAATAATTCCTTTAAACATAATGTGAGAATCTTAAGCCTTATGAGGCCTTATTAAAGTCAATCGACCATCAGCAACGTTGACCGTTCCTTAGTTTCTTTCAAGACCAATCGGAGGGTTTTGCAGCCGCTGTTTTTTGTAGACGTGTGGTTTTCCATCTGGCTACACTTTTTTCGGTGTTGGTCTTTTCGACAGCTGGCACTTGATTTGTGCTCAGTTTGCTTTGCCATTTCATAGGGAATAGACTTTCTTCGGAACAACGTTCGGTGAATGGGCCCGCAATGAGATGGCCGCCGATTTTCCCAACAAACTTTTGGTGGAATGGACACGTTAATAAACAAAATTGGCGCATTTGGAGTAATGAAAATGCACAAGCCTTTGCTGAGACGCCGTTACATCCTCAAAAAGTCACTGTTTGGTGTGCTCTATGGGCAGAGGGAATAACTGGTCCATAGTTCTTCCAAAGTGATGTGGGGAACGCTATAGAGCCATGATTAATGACTTTGTCGTGCCTGAATTGGAGGATGATGATGATGACGACGACCTTTGGTTCCAACAAGATGGCGCTACATGTCATACAGCCAACAATGCAATCAATTTATTGAAGGAAACTATTGATGAGCGCCTTATCTCGCATCGTGGGCCTATTGCGTGGCCTCCAAGATCGTGCGATTTAACACCGCTGGACCAGTTTTCGTGGTGTTATGTGAAGTCGCTTGGTCTAAGCAGATAAGCCCGACACGATTGAAGCCTTGGAGGAGAATATTCGGCGCGTTATTGTCCAAATGTCAAAAAGTGGGCGAAAATTGGCCCTCGGGTCTGGAATTTATTCGAGCCAGCATAATGGCAAACCCTTATCTTTATTATAACGGCAAATTCTTGGTTATAACTTTAAATTATCCACGTTTTCGTGGATTACTTATTTTCGTCTTTACTACAGGGTTCTCTAACAAGAGGTGTTATTTTGAATCACCCGGTATTTCGGTGGCTGTCACTTTTGAAGCTTTTATTCTTTGACATTTGACACAAGTAGAATCTACGCCATTACTAAAAATGGAACGATACACGCATTGAAATTATTAAAATTCACTACAAAAGGTGAAAATCTTGCAGTCACAGTTCGGAAAAATAAAAAGTGTCCAGACCGTGTTCGTCTCTCGAAGAGGTGATCACAATTGGCCAGCGAGATCTTGTGATTTAACAACTTGCGATTTCTTCCTTTGGGGCCATGTGAAAGATAAGGTCTACGCCAACAGCCCAGCGTCGATTCCAGACCTCAAAGATAGAATTCGTAAGGCAATCGAGGACATATGACTTGGCACTTTGCGATTTGGCTATGGAAAATATTATGAAAAGGATATAGTTCTGTAAGCTTGGTCGTGGTGGCCATTTGACTGATGGTGTTTTTTATTATTAACGGCATGCCTTCCTATTTATTATGCAATAAACATCTGATGATTGATCTCAAAAAATGCTATTTTTCTTTGAATACCAAAATAACACCTCTTGTTGGAGAACCCTCTACAAAATACCCGAGTGATGACGTCAATCATATTTGGGGGACTTTGAATGTAACACTTGACCCATCTCAGGGGCGCAGACTGGAAAACAATTAAAGATTATGTCAACAGTACAGAGTTCTTAAATATAACTTCTCAAGACCTTTCCATGTACCAGTTTAGAGCGCACAATGTCTAAGGACATGAGGCGGAGAAAATCCGCCTCCTCTTCTCAACCTAACAAAATGTTTTGTCCCATTTTTATTTACACACAATTTTAAGTTGCCTTAAAGGGAATGCTTAACATAGTTTTTTTTTTTAAAAAAAAACTATGAAAACTTGTTGTTTCTTTTTGCTTCTGACCCATTCGAGCAGTAAACAATTCAAACTAATCTACGACATCAAAAGAATATTAACACAAGGATACCAGCACGATGTCCTTTTAATCCACCCACTTACAACTCACCAATATTTTAAATATTACTTATTTCAGTCGCATAACGAAAAATCCCATTACAAAAACCCAGACCAAAAAGTCGGTATTTCATCAATGCATGACATGTTCCACTGAGGCATCGCAACGTAAAACAAACACATTTCTCGATATGAAAAATAATTGCGACGTTCAGAATATGTTGTTGATACAGCCCCACCTGAAGGATGTGGATACTCCACCCACTTACGTTTGGGCAATATTTGACAACAACGAAATCACTTGTGCGTAAAACGATTTATTGAGAAATGATTTTGCGACTCTATCTGCTCTCTCTGTGAAAAAACACATGTAGACAATGTGTGTGGTGTTTGAGGAAATTACATGTGAAAAATCTCTACGCAGATATTGCAAGGTGGGTGTGTGTGTGCTTTGAAATTGGTCTAACGAGTATTAAACTATCATATGTCTGTGAATCACTGGGGCCTCAATCCATAGATGACACACTGGCACTACAAAAGTATGATGGACATCAATGTAAAAGAAGTGCAACATACAAACATTAAAAAAGGTTCAACAAACGTGTTGCCTCGGCATAAGCGGAGCAATGAGGAGGGACTACTACCATTAGGGACTACTTTAAATGTCCAACCATTAGAGATACAGACGAGCACTGAGACTCAAAGCAATAGGCGAATGGATCTAAACCGATCACCGGTCATACCATCAACAAATAGTTGAGGTAGTGGCAGGGAATTTAACTGACATAGCATCAGTACGCGATAGAATACGCTAAACATCAATGGTTGTTGAGTGTGAAAGCCTAATAAGCAGATAGACAATCTTGGTTTGATGGAACCCTAGCGCAGAAACTGCTGTTATACAGATGCTTCGAAACTGGGAGAAAGGACGGGGCTGGACTTTACATCAAAAACCGGAAACCGAACATTTATTCCGCGTACCAGACCCTACACAGAGAGAAAAATTAACCTTATTTAAGGTTAACTTAACCATAAATAAACATGATTTGGAGTCTACGTTATATATGGTTAATTTGAACATCTTCTTGTTGATTGGTATTTAACAATAATAATAGTTGATTTAACTACTCCCTGGTTGAATTTCTTTGCAGAAATATAAATTTTCCAAAAAAGCTTCACGAATTGTGTTTGCTTTGATTGCAGGCAAGGTTCTGGAAGCTGTTAAAGTTCTTCATCGTTACCCATTTGCAATGATTTCTGCAGCAATTTTTGGTATAATAAGTGTCCTAACTCTATGCGAGTGAACGAGAACTACTGTTTAGTAGCGCATATCCCCAAAAAATCAAGCAGTAAAGCAAACACGTGCATTGCAAAGTAACAGCTCAACAAGCAGTGAAGGTGGTGGTTTTTTTGAATGAGCGAGATTAAGTGCTCACATTTTCAGAGAAAAGGAAGAGTGGGGGAGATAATCGCATTTGTTGCAACTTCGTGTAACATAATACTGAACTTCGTCTAACACAAAGCAGTTCAAGAACTTCGACACAACAGAGCCGAATGATCTTTGAATTGTTGTTTATTTCGCACATTGTTCAGCATCTCTCTCGAAAAAAATCAACCTTATATAATGTTAACTCAACTATTTTTCATGTAAATTTGACCTTATATAGGGTGTTTTTTATTGAGGTATAGAACTTCGAATTGAAATAAAACACAAGAAAATCGTTTTAATGTCCATCAATTTGGCTTTATTGGAAGGATAATTTTATGCCATTAATGTTTAAATATGATTTCGGGCATGTGGCCGCCGCGGCTGGCTCGAATAAAGCCAATTCTACAGGTCCAATTTTCCAATTGTGATGAAAACCAGCATCGAGATGAATCTCATTTTCGGCCCATACACCAAAATCACGACGCATTGCATGGTCTCGCGGCTTTAATTCTTGCACAAGCTGGATCTTGTAAGGTCGCAAGCCAAGATCTTTGCGCAAAATCTACCATAAAGTTGATGGACAAAGCTCCAATTGCTGTGCACGGTGGCGAATCGATTCATTCGGACGGAGCTTGCGGTGAACTTCGCGAACTGAACCATTACTTTCGAAATAAATTTGCACGATTTGCAAGCGTTGTTCTTTTGTCAACCTGTTCATGATGAAATGGCAAACCAAACTAAATATTAATCACTTGACAGCTGACAAAATGGCCGCCAGTTAAAAAAGTGATACCAACTTAAAGTTCTATACCCCAATAAAAACAACCTTTATAACGTTATTTTGACTTTGTAATCAAATATTTACCATGAAAAATTAACCAGACACATGGTTAAAAAAATCGTTGTACTTTGGTATCGGTGCAGGTCATCTCGGAGTAAGAGGAAACGAGAATGCCCAATGCCTTGGCCCTACGCGCCAGGAACTTGCCAGCAAATAAACCTAGGGAATGCAAAACCTTTCGGAGCTAAGCGTTCTGAGCTAAAAAGATGGGTGACAGACGGCCATATCACACTATGGAATGGTGAAACTATTTAAACGACAAGAATCTTGTGGGGTGAACCAAACGAGGATAAAACCAAAAACCTTGCTGAAACTGAGCCAAACAGAAACTAGTAAGGTCATAGGTACTCTTACAGAGCACATAGCATCTACACCAAGTAGGAGTAGTAGACAATAGCGTATGTAGGGCATGCGAAGAGGATGACGAAACAGTGGAGCATTTCCTCTGCCATTGCCCAGCGTTCGTAAACAATCGATCCTGTTTCTTGGGAAATGACTCTTTAACAGACTTCACCCAACTCAGGGGCGCAGACTGGACAACTATTAAGGATTATGTCAACAGTACAGAGTTTCTAAAATGACTTCTCGAGACCATTCCATGTGACAGTTAGAGAGCACAACAAGCCGGATACATGGGGTGGAGGAAATCTGCCTCCACTTCTCAACCTAACCTAAATAATGAAGCTGTGTCATATTGTTGCTACTGGAATAGGTTTCCGCATAGTATTTTAATTCTCATTTTTTTTTTTCTAAAAATCTTGTGTGACCACAAAAGTTTTATTATTTTTTTAATTTTTCACCGGAAACATATGATGTCTAGTGTTGCCACATCAACGGTTGAAAATGCGAATTTTTTTTGGCTGACCACTAAAAGAACGAATTTGAACTTTAAACTGAGTTTTATTGGAAACAAAGTTTCCCATAATTGTGGTTTAACTACGATCTCATTTATTGGCCCCAAAAATATGACTGACTGAGGATGTGGGCAGTTGTGTGTGTTGTTATGCAAATTTGTTATATTTTTTTCAAACTGTGCCACTTTTGATACTAAATATTTTTGGTATTTAGAGCCTCAGTTTTGCTCGAATTCACAATGTCACAAAGTATGATTTTTTGAAAGGAAATTAGCAGTCACTGTTAAAATAACTTATGAGATTAAAAAATAATTCGGTCTTATATTAGCGACGAAGGTATTTTCTAGCTTCAAAAGGGTTGTCAATATTTCCCCGTTACGCGCTACGTCATTTCCACCCTTTGATGGAATCATATCGTCATGGCGCTCTTTACATGAAATCATAACCGCCCTCCGATTTTATTTCATGGCTCCCTTAGATTTTTTTTTAATATTTTTCGGCCATCAGTTTTACTATTTATGTGCCTCTATATATCTTTTACTTTTCTTATGCTCGAATAGTTGATTTTCTAATGTTCTACTGTTGAGGTTGTTTGGGAAATATGCGCTTTAATTTCATCGGCAATCGGTGCTCCACCCTGCAGCGTTGCGTTATGGGCAACATGAGTCTTCATATTATTGATTCCCTGAGGGCGGTGTCCACTTCACCATCTCACAGGATCTCTAATGTTTCTATACCGAATGTCGATTGTTCTGAATTGTGATCTCACATCGGATTAAACGCACGATTCCCGACACTACTACTGGCGCTCGAAGACCGCCTTATGATCTGGAGACAGGCAAGTAGCCGTCGCATTGTCAGTCATCCTGCGAAATCGGTCATTCTTATTCTGTTTTCCGCCAGGGAAAAAATCTTGTCCTCTCCTACTTAAATACTGAATCTAAAGTCTTACACAAATCTGTGCAACGTGTGTTGGAACCACTGTGCCCTGCTGCGGTATGTGCGTACGCCTTTAGCTAAATTCCATGATTACCATTTTTATATAATTTTTGATATGATTGCGATTAGTTTTAATTGATGCCTTTTACTTTTGCCCCCTCCCCTTTCGGTTCTCCTTAAATAATAATAATAACTTAACAAAATATTTGACAAACAAAAAAAAAACTTGAAACAAGTTATTGTTGTTGTTGTTGTCTCTGTTATTAAAAGTCTGTTACGATTTTGTTTTTGAAGTAAAGTGTTTTGTGTTGCCTTTTACGTTTTTTTTTTTTTGGATAAATAGATAAATGCGTGTGTGTGTACGTGCTGCGTACGGGCATTGAACAAGAAAAATCTTAACAATTTTAAGGCGTAACTGAGCTGAGCTTATCGTGAAAACCTTCAGTGTGAAACAAAAACAGTTGTGGTGGGCAAAACAAAAATCAAATCCATTAACTCTGATGTATTTCGGACCAAAAATAGACAGGGCGGGGATTTAACCCGTTCGGGACTCATTCCTTGATGAAAGTTGGAGGGAGGGATAAACTTATGTATATTCGTTTAAACTCAGTTGAAATACGTTTTTTTGTGAGAATGTAAAAAAAAACTCTGCTAAATGAACTTTGGCACGGGCAAAAGACACATGTATGGAGCTGGTGGTGGACGGAAACCAATTCCAGTCGCTGCATTACTTATGTAATTTATTTTATAACTAGTAAGTTGTAATGCGCCTATGGCGCCCGTTGAAATATGGAAAAAAAAAAATTTTTGAGAAAAAAAAATGTTGAAAAAAATTTTTTTTCATGAAAAAAAAATTTATGAAAAAAAAAATTTTTGTGGAAAAAAATTTTTGTGGAAAAAAAATGTTGTTGAAAAAATTTTTTTTTCATGAAAAAAAAAATTTTTGAAAAAAAAAAAAAAATGGTTGAAAACAAAATTTTGTTGAAAAACAAATTTTTTCTTGAAAAAAAAATGTTTTCTTGAATAAAAAATGTTCTAGGAAAAAAAAATTTTTGTGGAAAAAAAACAAAAAATTGTTGAAAAAAAAAATTTTGTGGAAAAAAAAAAATTGGTTGAAAAAAAAAATTTTGTTGAAAAACAAAAAATTTGGGAAAAAAAAAATTTTTATTATTATTATTTATAGAAAATTATAGAATCCCTATTTAAATTCCTACGTACTGCGTGACAGAGTCAGTGAATCCGTGTCGAGGGTAAATATATATTAAGATAGTGGAGTACGGCGTGCTTTGCTACGCCCTTGAATGAAGCTCGAGCCACCAATTGAGAAACTAAAATAGGTCTACAATTGATAATTTCTGTTGCCAGCAGTGTATGAAAAAAATTAATTTGAAGTTTAACTTCAGTTTAAACGAAAAACGAAGATCAACCTCGACTCATTTATTGAGCCTAAATTTATTTTATTACGACACAATGGCTTCTCAGTGGTTCTGATAATTACGGACTAAATCTACAACTACTGAAGCGCATCTCTATTGTCTGTGGCACCACAAAGCCCGAATCATTTACGACTCCCTGTCACCTCCTCACCCAGAAACGGGTTAATTCAGTGCGTATGTTAAAGTGAATTATGTTTTTATTTGTGATTATCTCACCCCTTCAACGTTTTGATTTACTTTCGGATAATTGCAAACAATTTTTATTTATTTTGGCGCTTTAAGCCAACGATGGAAACCGAACCGAAATGCGTTTTCTGATTTCCTTAAATGTGGCAAGAAAAAGGCGTTACTTTGCCAAAGCAAATTTGGCAATACAATCAGTTTGCCTTTTTACACATACACACACACACAGATATAGAGAGAGATACAAATTGGAAGGAAAACCAGGCGATAGAGAGAAAGAAAAAAATACGTCGACAAAAAGCAAATTTGTTGGGAAAATGTTGAATCACATTTTCGGTTTATTTGGTCTTTGGCTATTTTATCGTAATTTGGTTAAGGTTGCATTGTGTGTGCGCGCGAAAGAATATTTATGGATATTCGCAATTAACGCTACGTTCGTTGGCATTTTTATTGCTTCATTTTAATACGCGAACATGGACTACAAAAGCAGGCGCTGTGTCGGCAAGTCGGCTTGCGGAAAAATTGGCTTAACTATCGGATTAGTGAGTCTCCCCGTTGGTTTGCACATCACAAAGATCCCCAGGGATCGGCTCACAAACCGAGTGGTTGACAGGATGTACTAAGTGCTACGGCGTTGTTTGTGATCTTGATCGCTACTGTGAATGAGAGTGATCTACTAGAGTAGATCGTATACTTGTGCTGTGGTGCAAAACCTGAAATCATGTAGTAAAATCTCTTAGAATCATGGAAGCAAGCCTCCTTGAGTGTTGGTTAAGACGTAGCTTAGGAATATATCCTCTCAACTCTAGTTTTGTATACGGATACGTGTTTCGTACAGGGGAAAAAGTGTGCTTTTTTTAAATTGTGACCGATGCTAGGTTAGGTGAATTTGTATTGGTGATCATCAATATTAGAGTTTGGGTTGGATTATGGATATGGTGGCAAAATGTTGACAAAAATGTTTTCTGACCAAAATGCTTGTCAAACATGACATGTGTGATCCGTGTTATATGTAATGTGGCCATAATGCCAGACAAGATGCCATTTTATGCCAATTATTATTATTATTTTTTTCCAAATAGGAAATTACAAGAGCAGACGACATAAATCGCGCGATTTACTTCTTTGCTTTTTCTTTATTTTTACGCAATTTATTTATGACAGAACATAAAAAGAAATTTTTAACTAAAATTCCATTTCGCTTTTCTTAGAAATCGAATAAGTGTAAAACGAAATGAACTCAAAAATTATGACATACAAATGGGACCCAATAACAATCTGCGACCCATTGTGCTAGCAATATTTTGGGGTTCATTTTCATTATAAAAATGCCCAACCACGTGTAGTTTGTGTGGCCTATTTTCGTTTGTGGTTTGGGGATGCTTTTTCTTCGGATCCATATTCATTCTGAAACGCCAAGATTTGCGGTAGTTTCACGGCCACAAGTGGTGTTTTTATGGTGGTTTGAGTCACAGTAATCAATTAGATTACTTTTAAAAAAGATTTATATTTAGTATTAGTATTTTCATATCTGTAATTGTAATCAATTATAAGTCTTAAATCAAAAGTACTCTTAGAAAGTATTCGGATTACTTTTGATTCTTTTTGATTATTTATAGTAATCGCATGTAATCCTGATTACTTTTAGATTATTTGTATTTCTAATCTCAAATCAAAAGTATTATCGGAATGTAGTCGGATTACTTTCGGATTACTTATGATTACTTTTGATTATTTGTAGTAATCGCATGTAATCCTGAATATTTTGAGATTATTTGTAATTGTAATCTCAAATCAAAAGTACTATCGGAATGTAGTCGGATTACTTTCGGATTACTTGTGATTCTTTTTGATTATTGTATTGTATTCGCAAGTAATCCTGATTACTTTTAGATTATTTGTAATTGTAATCAATTATAAGTCTTAAAACAAAAGTACTCTTTGAAAGTAGTCGGATTACTTTTGATTCTTTTTGATTATTTATAGTAATCGCAAGTAATCCTGATTACTTTTAGATTATTTGTAATTGTAATCAATTGTAATCAATTATAAGTCTTAAATCAAAAGTACTCTTGGAAAGTAGTCGGATTACTTTTCATTCTTTTTGATTATTTATAGTAATCGCAAGTAATCCTGATTACTTTTAGATTATTTGTAATTGTAATCAATTATAAGTCTTAAATCAAAAGTAGTCGGATTACTTTTGATTCTTTTTGATTATTTAAAGTAATCACAAGTAATCCTGATTACTTTTACTTTTGATTTTTTTTGATTTTATATTATTTGTAATTGTAATCAATTATAAGTCTTAAATCAAAAGTACTCTTGGAAAGTAGTCGGATTACTTTTGATTCTTTTTGAATATTTATAGTAATCGCAAGTAATCCTGATTACTTTATAATCGTAATTTAATCATTACTTCACCTCGACAAAAAATGTAATTTATTTATTACTTACTACGATTATTAATCCTTACATAACAGCTATGGTTTTAGTTAAATTTAAAGATTTACATATGTAAATTCATGGAATGTTAAGGGAAATAAGGAAACAAATAGAGAATCAGTTCGGTCTTCTTTGGATTTACAAGACTAATGTTTTAGTTCACGGTAATGGCATGAGCTATTTGAATGATGTCGCTGGATTGGGTATACTAAAATGTTCCTTTCATTTCTGTGACTCCGACCTCCCACAGACACAACAGAAGGGAGTTTTCTATGACGCTGATGACCCTACCTTGCCATTGTACGCCTTCGGTTTAGCAGATTGAGTTTATCTAAGAGAATCCATGTTAATTTAGCAACAGTAACTAATGCCAATCATGATATTTTTTTTACTGAAATTGATTGTTTTATTTATGATTAATTGTTGGAATGTTGTCCGGAAATGTCTGGCAGAGGCGGCGGCCAATAGTATATGTTTCCGCAGTAACCATAGTACAACAACAACAATAAAGTTGTCCCAATTTACAATTGACCGAAAAAATATATGTGTCCCCCAGATATATTTCTCACTTTGGCTTTTGAATGGTTTCCCATAAATCAATTAATAACATTTAAAATGTGTCTTAATTCGTTTTGGTTTTTCGGAATGGAATACAGGATTTATGTTGTACAACATCACGCACACACACTTACACACACGCAGACACATTCTATACAATGATGAAATATGAAATCTAAGAAATAGAAACAGCAACGACAAGCGACCTCGCCTAAAAGTTAACCATAAATCACAGAATCTTTCAACGACCCACAGTTGAGGCCCAGTTTTACCATATTTTGGCAAATTTTCAAAGTATTAGAAATCTGTTCGCACTACGCACAACAACACCGGCAGCAGCAGCAGCAGCCAGGCAACACCATCGATGCAGAGACAGACAACACAGCACACCCTTTTTTGATTGTTGGTTGCCTGCCTGGCTGCCTGCCGATTCATTCTTTATGCGCCATGTAACCGAAATCGTGTTAACCGAAAAACGAAGAAAAAAAATTATTAATTTATTACAAATACGAGTATTAAACATATGCCAGCCAACAACATTCTGTTGGAGCTGCACTCGCAATGAACAACACCAGTCAGGTGTTGTTTGGGCTGAAAAGTCACCGATTGTATGGCTGAGAACCAAAATTCAACAACATCCGATATGGGCGAATCGTATGTGTGTGGTGTGACCCAATTTCGGTTTTGGTTCTCAGACAATGAATGACTTTATCCATTTATGCAGTCTTGACTTTGGTTGTCAAACCAACATCATTTAAATTTCAAATACATTCAGTGATGTTTTCAATGATTGTCTCCTCTCTAAAATTGCAGTAGAGGATGGTTAAAAGTGGTTCTGTTAAGATGATGAAGTCTTTAAAGCATTTTCAAGAGTTACAAGCAAAGCAAAGCTGAAAGTCATAATAGTTCGTGCTATGCATGACGTCCTATCGGTCCTGTGAGGATCATACGGCCTTAGCTCGTGCTATGACAATGCTACAAGAAGTCAGTGCGGAGCGAGTGTATGCGACAAAGCAGGCTGTGCATGTGGCCGTTGCTACATTGATTCAGGCGAAGAGTTCATTATCTTCTTAATATATATTTACCCTCGACACTGATTCACTGACTCTGTCACGCAGTACGTAGGAATTTAAATAGGCATTCTATAATTTTCTATAAATAATAATATTATTATAATAAAAAAAATAATATTTTTTGTTGTACAGAAATTGTGTTTTCCCCAAATTTTTTTTTTTCCAAAATTTTTTTTTACAAATTTTTTTTTTTTACAAACATTTTTTTTTACAAAGTTTTTTTTTCAACAAAATTTTTTTTTTACAAATTTTTTTTTTCCAAATTTTTTTTTTATCAACAAATTTTTTTTGTTCAAAAACAAATTTTTTTTTCAACAAAAATTTTTTTTTCAACAAAATTTTTTTTTTCAACAAAAATTTGTTTTTGAACAAAAATTTTTTTTTTCAAGAAAAAATTTGTTTTTCAACCAAATTTTTTTTTTCCGCAAAATTTTTTTTTTCAACAAAAATTTTTTTTGGGACAAACATTTTTTTTTCAACAAATTTTTTTTTTTCAACAAACATTTTTTTTTTCAACAAACATTTTTTTTTCCACAAAATTTTTTTCTCCATATTTCAACGGGCGCCATAGGCGCATTACAACTTACTAGTGTCAAATAATACTTTCAATGTACCTTTTTCGTTAATAAGGCAGGGAACTACAGGGTCCACCAAATAACTTTTTTTTTGAAAATTCTATAAAAAAAAACTACTGGATATTTTCCAGTTCAACATGACTTTTAAACTGAATAATAGTTTAGGAGTTATACATTAAAATTCAGACAAACAGAAGACTTATTTCGTTAATTTTTTTTTTTATTTTTAAATCATGATTGACATAACATAACATAACATCGGTTATGTACAAAATTTCAGATTACAAAGGCTGTACATGCTGACACCTTGGAGTTTATCGCAAAATGAGCAAGAAACTCGGAAAACTTTTCTGTAAAAACGATTCGGATTTATTCTGTCCACATGTCAACGAGAAGAAGCGACAGTGTTTCTCAACTTCGTGTACAGTGTCATACCAGGATTATTATAATATATTTAAACATCAGTAGACACCGAAGACTATATGCTCTCCTTGTCTATCAAATTTAAGCGGATGATCTTTAAACTCTGAGTAAGTATTTGTTAGTTTTTGGTTTTTAAGGCAAATTATTTATAGCCTTTCAAATATTTTATGCTGACATATTTTATGTTTAATTTAATGAACGAAATCAAAAGTATCTGCTAAGAATTAGTTGCAAAACTGAAATACCACATTTTCACTGATACTCTGTTAGTGGCGACCTTTCAAATCATCAGTTTATATGTATTTTCAATAAAACTAAAATATGTTTTTTTTTTTTTGAAAAATCTCCAAAATACTTCGAGCAATATCTTGGAAGAGAAAAACGTAGCAATCGTATGAACTTAATTCGTTTTAGAAAAGAAAAAACATTTTATGCTGAAAAGAAAGTAGCAGCCTGTTTATTAATATTTTTCCCCAGGCCTTTTTTTAACCATCTAATACCCAAATGTTGTAAATCTGTAAAACTATGTGCCTGTAAAGGACTGCGGGTTAGAGGATTAAACATTCTTTAAGCTACATTTGTTCAGTCTAAAAAGCCCAAAAATTGTTCTGCTTAGAGACAAATTAGTAACCAAACTTTCACTGATTTCAATTAACATTCTCTATGAATAATTCCCAAAAATAGATGAAAAAAAAGTCAACTTACAAATTTCCCCAAAATTTTGAAAAATGTATGCAAAATATGCGAATTTTTTTTTCCTAAATGCACAATGCTCCAAAACAAATAAGAATATTTCAAATAAATAACTCCCATAAAAAAAATTAAAATTCCCCATAAAGACCAACTTAAAAATGTCATCAAAAATGTTTAAAATCCCCAAAATTATTTATGAAAAATATCCTAAAAATGGGGATTATAAAAATTGTTTTTTTTAAGTTAAAAAATTATCATTTCTGAGATTTTTGAAAGTTAAAAAAAAAACATTAAAGCATTTTTTTTTTATGAAAAACCTGTTTTTTTTTACGAAAAATTGCTAAAATGTAAAATGCCCCGAAACAAAGAAAAATATTCCAAATAAATAATTCCCAAAAATAGATGAAAAATTCCCCCAAAAAGTCCAAATTAAAAATGTACCCAAAATTTTTGAAAAAGCCCACAAATAATTAATAAAAATATACCAAAAAATTTGATTTTTTTCATGAAAAATTTTCAAAAGAGAATAATTCCCAATAATTCCCCAAAAAGGCCAGCATAAAAATGTTCACTAACATTTTGAAAAATCCCCCAAATAATATGCCAAAAAATGGGAAGTTTAGATGAAAATAGATGAAAATTTCGCCAAAAAGGCCAACTTAAAAATTTGCCTAAAAATTTTTAAAAGTGAAATTTTTAATTTCCCCAAAAATTTTTTAAAAATCAGACAAATAATGTATACAAATATCCAAAATATCTGAAACAAAGAACAATATTTCCCAAAAATTAAAAATTCCCCAATAAGGCCAACTTCAAAATGTCCCCAAGAATTTTGAAAAATCCCCCAAATACTTTGTGCAAAATATGCCAAAAAAAAGGGGATTTTTTCCATGAAAAATATCCTAAATATAAGCCCCGAAACAATGAAAAATATTCCAAATAAATAATTCCCAAAAATAGATGAAAAATTCCCCAAAAAGTCCAAATTAAAAATGTACCCAACATTTTTGAAAAAGCCCATACATAATTAATGAAAATATACCAAAAAATTGAATTTTTTTCATGAAAAATTTCCAAAATTCCCCGGAACAAAGAAGAATAATTCCCAAAAATTAAAAAAAATTCCCCAAAAAGGGCAACATAAAAACTTCCCCAAAAATTTTGAAAACTACCCCAAAAAGACCAACTTAAAAAATTCCCCTAAAATGTTAAGTAATCCCGCAAATAATTTATGAAAAATATCCCGAAAAATTTGGATTTTTTCCATGAAAAATGTCTTCAATTCAAAATGCTCCGAAACCAAGAAGATTGTCCCAAGTGAATAATTCTCAAAAATAGATGAAAAATGTCCCCAAAAAGACCAAAATTTTGAAAAATTGCCCAAATAATTTATGAAAAATATACCAACACATTTTCCTAACTGCTATATGGCCGGAAATAATGTAAAATTTTTCAAATGAATAATTACCAAAATTGGATGAAAAATTCCCCGAAAATTTTTGTAAAATCCTCCAAATAATTTAAGAAAAATTTCCTAATGAAATCGGCGATACACTCTAATTCCATTTGAAAAAAAATTCAGAATTTTTAATTTTTTTCTTCAAATTTTGGATTATTTTGGAAAATGAAATTAAATATTTCTAAAAAATATTCAGAAAAAAATTGGATAATTTTGAATTTGTTTCTTCAAATGTTGAACTACGCGAAAATGAAATATTCTCCAAAAGATATTCCACAACTTAAACAGAAAGTATCTCACTTTCATTCCAATTTTTTTTTTTCTCAAACACATCTCAGAAGGAAATCTGCAACAAATTGACTACATTTTACCATTTGCCGTTAAACGGAGTTTTACTGTACTTTCTCTTTCCCTTAAGCTGGAAAATTTCCCAAAAGCCAATTTAAACGTTCTTAACACCAAAACCACATGTATTTCTTATGGACTACAGCCAACATCGTGTGCTGGCCTTTAAATTCCAAATATAAATTTTCAAATTCCTCCGTTACGGTTTAAGAAAATCAATTAATTTCATTCCGTACATGCTTCGTACATAAATTTCGATGTACACGCTTCGGAAAACGCCTTTTAACATTTTCCAATAAACGCTCAAATTGCACACACGCACAACCAAAACAAAAACAAAAAAAAGGAAAACACACCAAAACTGAAATGTTACGTTAATTTTGATGTTGTGGGAAAATCACTTTGTATTCTCTGTGTGTGTGTGGACGGGTGGTGGTAAATTATGGCGCGTGTGTGTGTTGGCTGAATGGTCGTAAAATTTAATGAAGCCTAAAATTTGAAAACATGAAGTCGAACTGGGCTAAAGTGCATGCAGAAACAAACAACAACAACAAAAGAAACACAAACACGAAACTTGAATAAAATTTAAATTTTAAATTGAAGTAAAACCAAAGACATTTTTCTTAAAGGAAATGTGGAAATCATGAGAATTAAAGCAACTGGATTGGCAGGCAAACTTACACCAGTAAACACTGAAGTGGCAGGAAACTGAAACAGAGGGAAGAATTAGTTAGGAGAATGTGAAACCCAAACTAACATTACAATGCGTATCAATTGACGACACATTTACATAGATTTTTATCATTAACCACACTTTTACATTGATTTTATGTAACATTTTTGTTCACTTAATCTAGTGTCCGTCCAAATATGATCCACACATTTATGCAATAAAATATAAAACCCGACAACCGACTTTCAACAGATATTTTATTAAACGCATTTATCGCTAAATACATTACAGACATTCCCCAGATAATGTTGTTATGTCAGCCGGCAACAACAACAAACAACAAATTAATGCATCTTGTTACATTTTCCACACAAATCTATTATGAAAACTTGAAGCGGACCGACAAACGTCTGTGGTGTGGTCGTTAGGCCTGCTACTGCAATCGCCAATGAAGAGACACTTGTCGTGATACAAAATTATTAATTGTCCATGGGTCGAGAGAACATCTCTTCGGCATGGCATGGACTGGCGGCGGAAGATTGTTCGGTCAACACAAAATAAATTACCCATGAAAGCAGCAATTAATATTAAAAACATACTCGTGTTGGCCGAAGTTTCCGCGACAGGCATCTTCAACAGCTTCATATCTATTAAGTGTCCCTTGGACACGGCAGGATGACAAACACTCACCGTAAATGAATTGAGGGCCGACACTCCTCCTCCTCCTCCACTTGCAATATGCTGTGAAGTTTTCAATTAGATGCCATCCTCCATTTTCCTTTGTGGCGGGGAGTTTTTGTATACAATTTTCTTATGGACTTTAGAAAAGTTTAGGGACGTTATTTTTTTTTTGTCAGAGGTTCGAACAGAATAGTTGAAATCAGGAGAATATGTTTGAGATTTTGCGGTTGGCTTAGGCTGTTGTTGGCTAAAGTAAAATTAACTTCAGTCCATTATGTGGCATCTCAATTATCTCTAGTGTTTTTTTCTTTCTATTTTCTATTTTCGTGGTTGTTGTTGCTTGATTGTTCTACAATTTAACATCACTTTACATATTAAGTGGGGCATGATGTGAACAGTGGCTTAGCTGGACTAACGCATTGACATGAAATTCAATAATATTGTCTATGCAGGATGTGGCAACGAGAACAGCAGCAATCGAATAAAGAGAGTGCCTAACACCTGTCCCACGAATGCTGCCCATAACGCAACGAGAACATTGAGAACACTAATGTTTTATTTTAAAAAAACATATGAAAAGCGAAAAAAAACAAGAGCTGCTTGGAAGAGAATAAGCATTGAAAAAAAACAAGAGCTGCTTGGAAGAGTTAACGTTTTTTTTTCAATGCTTATTTTGATCTGGAAATATTTTTCCATTTAAATATGCTAGCGGTCGCATGCTCGCCAACTTACGACCGTTTGGGCCTTTTTAATGAATTGTCCACGGTTTTTGGTGAGATCTCTGGTTGAAAAAATTCCCCAGATTTGGTGGTTCGTTTACGCAAACTTCATTGAAAGATGCCTGGTGAGGTCATGTCGGACAATATTATTGGCTACTGTCAACCGCATAGAGAACAATTTAAAGGACTCGCAAACACATCGTACAACATGTCCAGTTGATTTATCCTATTGTAATTACACACGCTCAGTTCCAATTCACTATTGTGTGACAATAAAAATTCGGTTAAAAATGGTTCGAATTTTTTCGACCATCCTCCTGATTGGAAGAAATCCGATAACGTTTCTCATTTTGTAGAGCAAGTAGAAAATGGAAGTTCGGTATATAGAACACTGGCGATATATGAGAAAATACAAACAACCGAAAGAAAACGTTGTTCTGGAAAAAAGTGTAGTTTGAACGACTCTTCTAGGAGAATCCGACTTCGAAAAATTACCGATGGTAAAGTCGCTAAATCCTATAGGGAGCTTGGGAAAAAGTTCCAATGTGACGGAACAACAGTGAAAAAGTATCTGAGTGATATGGAAATTCAGAGAAAGTCCAGAAAACAAACAAGCCAAAAGCGTCAGAAGCTCAAGAAGTTACCCAAAAGTCTCGACTTAGAAGTTTGGTCAAAAATACATTCTTAGCCAAGAGCCTCATGGACGATGAGTCATATTTCACATTGGATGGAAACGAATGGCAAGCAAAACATTTTTTTGAAGGAAAAAAAAACACGTAGACGATAAAATAAACTATGTGGAGCATTTAAAATTTCCAAAAAAAAGTTTTATTGTGGCTTGCAATTAGTCAACATGGAATGTCAGAACCAGTTTTTTTTGAGTACGGTTTGGCCGTCAATTCTGAAAGATATATTAATTTCTGCTTACCAAAAGTTGAAGAATTTATGAATGAGAAGCATAGAAGCTTAAATGTAATCTTCTGACTCGACTTAGCATCAAGTCATTACGCCAAGAAGACATTGGAAGCCATGGACATTAGGTAGGGTCAATTTTTTTCTCGACAAAGCGGTTGTCAAAATCGTAATCTACGACGAATTCTAAGAACATTTTCCAAAGAAACCATGTGTCTAAAATCAAAATCGAGCTTCCGATTTTTAACGAGAACGTTTTCCACACATTCCTCTACACATTCAAGGTACCGAGCGGTTTGTGCAACTACTGACTAAAGTCTCACGTCGAACTATTGAAAAAAATCGCGATGGTGTAATGGCAGTCACAGTTAAAAGTCGAAACGTAACACCTAGGATTGATAGCAAGAAAGACCTTAAAAATAAATAATGTTGAAATAAAAAGTGTGATATTTTCAAAACATCGCAAAATTGTTTATTTTAATTTTAATGAGGCGAGAGGTAACATAACTTAAAATACAAAGCCTTCCAACCCGTTTTCGAACTTGACCTTACCTTCTCAGCAAGACATCTTTCTGTAAAATGTCAGCTCTCTAGCATTATTATTGTGGACTATAGCGTGTTTTCCACAGACGGAAAGACGGACGAAAACTTTCTCGTTAAAAATTGGAAGCTCGATTTTGATTTTAGACACATGGTTTCTTTGGAAAATTTTCTTAGAATTCATCGTAGATTACGATTTTGATAACCGCTTGGTGACTTTTTTTCGATCCATACAAATTGACCCCCCCTAATGGACATCCTTTAAATTCCATATGTACGTAAAGAAGAAAATCCACCCAATGTACCTCAATTACGCCCAATTGAGGATTTTTGGTAAAAATTTAAAACGAAAAGTATATGCAAATAACTTCAGAGCCAAAACTACCAAAAATTTGATTCAAAAAATTCGAAAGGAGCTTCAAAACATGCCAACATCGACATTCTCAACAGCCATGGAAAATGTTCCTCAAAATTGCCGCAAAGCAGCTCGAATGGGACCAAATATTTTTTAACATTAAACTAATACAATGTATTTTCTTAAAAACAAATTGAAATACAATTTTTGTTTTAGTTTAAATGAAAAAAAATGTTTTTTTTTGTTGCGATTTCATTCCGCATACGTTATAACTAATTGTCGATTATTATTATTTCGTATTTGGGCGGAAGTAATGGCGTGTTTGGGAAAAATCTCTGACAAACATCCATTTTATTGCGCCTTCAATTTTGACAATTTGTAACGAACGAACAAATTCGTTTTATGGACGTGGCCTCAAGCAGGTGGAGATGGCTCTCTGCTGTCGCGATTGCATTCCTGATGCCATCAGTTTGGATATGGAATGTATGCTACAAGCAAGACCGCAGCAAGACCTAACTGTTTGTCTTTGGCTTAATCTGCCTGCACGCTCTGACAAAAAATGAACACGAGTAAATCTACATACGTTCCTTAAGCGCTGCTACTTCAGTCATTGACATGTCCCTATATTAGCTGGCCAGTGTTTTTGGGCCTCTATCCAAAAGTGAGGAATGATAGAATATGAAAAAAAGCCTCGACATTGTATTCCATAATCTTGTCTGGCCTTGGTTAACCATGTATCCGATATTTCGTCGGTTATTACGATTCTGTTACCACTGTGCAGCACTTATATACGTTTTTTTTCCGTTGTCCTAAATTTCTAGATCATAAATTAAATTATACGCATGTTTACATCCATGATTTGCTTACGTACATATATCCTCGCAGTATCTCCCCGAAACGCTGTAATTATTATTGTTGTTGTTGCGCTGCTGTAGCTCAAGCACCAACGTTGGCACACATTTCGCAACGCATAAATTCAAAACCACAATGTTTTGGTTACAGAGTAATTGGAGCTTTTAGGAGACCACAGACGCATAAGAAAAAAAAACACACACACACTCACACACACATACACATATATACATCTCATGTGTACATAATTGCCATAAGTTTGTAAGTACCACGGGCTGCTGTGCGTGTGATTGGCAAGTAGTGCATATGTATGTGGGCCAGTGTATATGTGTGTGTGTGTGTCCGTATGTACGTATATAATAATAGATCATCCTCAATTCCCCCCGGACTTCAATATACGGACTCAAACTCATAATTTGTATAACAGTGTTGAGCAATTTATGTACTTCTTTGCACATAAGTAGTGGATATTAGAGGGGGTCTCGGATGGTGGCGGGGCCACTATTAAATTGATGTTTCACATGTCACTTAAACCATGGGTGGGTGATGTTAAAGATTTTGAAAAGGACTCTAAAGTGGGTAATTTTAATAAAAACAAGTGGACAAATAGTAAGTTCGGCCGGGCCGAATCTTATATACCCTCCATCATGGATCCTTAAAAAGTCAATAAATAAGAAAACTAACTGAGTTTTTGGGCCGCTGGTGACCCGATAGTCCCAGGACCCCGATCACAAATTTTATCCAAATCATGAAAATAAATGCATATTTAAGTTCGCGAGAAAATTTCGTTGCATTTCGATACCCATATGTCCATGTTTGTCAAGGGACGGTTTTTGGGCCGCTGGTGACCCGATAGTCCCAGAAACCGGATCAAAAAATTTAGGAAAATCGTGAAAATAAAGGCATATTTGGGTTCGTGAGTAAATTTCGTTGCACTTCGATACCCATATGAGCATGTTTATCATGGGCCCTTTTTTGGGCCCCAAGGGTCCACGGAACCCATGAGCACGCCCATTTTTGGGATTTTTTTCCCCATCTATAAATTATATAAACTTACAACTTAGATGTAGTGAAAAAAAATATTTGAAAAATTTGATTATGGCCGGAATATATTTAGTCCCGTAAAGGGGAACTTTTTCCCCTTTGGTCCGATATGGCCCATTCTCGAACTTAACCTGCTTATGGGCAAAAAACATCTTCCTACAAAATTTCAGCTTTTTAGCGTTGGTCGTTCGCACTCTATCGTGATTTCAACAGACAACAGACGGACGGACGGACAGACGGACATCGCTGGAATGTCTTAGAATGTTACACTGACCGATAATATATATACTTTATAGGGTCGCAGATCACTCTTTCGAGGTGTTGCAAACGGAATGACAAACTTAGTATATACTCCATCCTATGATGGAGTGTATAAAAATCAAAGGAAAAACCAAAGGCTGTGGGACATTTTTTTTCGGAAAATCTTAGGAAGATTGGATTTTGGAGATCATGGTGGTGCCACATTTTGTTATCATTCTATACTGGCAACGATGGTACCCGTCAGACTAACTTTATCGAAAGTAGCAGTCGAAACAGACAGACGTGGTCACAAATGCTGCCCATAACGCAACTATGTAAGGGGTAGATATCGAAAGATGACAAAGGTGAATACTGGACTACACGCTAAAAAAGAATAGTAATTTTAACCAATTTCAGCACACAAATTATACATCAAACATATATATGTACATGGTCCGCCAAATAACTTTTTTTTTCTGTTTGAAAATTCTATAAAAAAAACTATTGGATTTTTTCACAAATTTCTTTTTTTAGTTGAAAGTACAATCCTTCCGGTTAATAATGGGCCAATTTGTAACCCTTTTTCAGTGATCCAATCGATTTTTGGCAGGCAGACTCGTGGAAATGTCTGTATCACGTCAAATTTTTTAAAAAATAGATTTTTATCAATTCACAGATTTTCCTAATTTTTTTTTTAAATGGTTATCGTTTTGTTAAGGTTTCAGTTCAAAAAACATTTTTTTTTCGTAACGCTTAAGTAGTTTAAAAATTTGGAGTCTCTTCAAGTTATGCTAAGAAAAGTGAAAAAAATATTTTTTTTTCAAAAATAATAAAAAATATTGGGGAAAATCTGAGAATTGATAAAAATTGTTTTTAAAAAATTTGAAGTGATACAGATATTTCCACGAGTCTGGCTGCAAAAATCAGCTCGATTGGATCACTGAAAAAGGGTTAAAAATCGGTCCAAAGGCTTTCACACAGGCCACCACGAGCTTCATACTTCAAACTTAAAACAAAAAAAAATCTGACAAATTGCTTCTTTTTGTCATTTGCATGGAACAACCCATATGTTAAACATATCTGCTCGTGCGTGTGCATGTGTTTTTGTGGCAAACTCCATTAGGTGCCTTTTTTTTATTGGCCAAGTTCAAAGTTTAGAGTTGGGTAGTTCTATTTTATACAAAATGATGCCATTATCGTTGCCACCATATTTGAATATTTAACTCGGATGTGGAAAATGCTCACATAAAACTGAATTTTAATACGAATTGTGTGGTTTGTAAAGCACAAACAGATGATGTTCATAAAAGTAAAGTTTGATTTGGTTATCACACACACACACATGGGAGGTCTGTTCCATAAGTTTAACGATGCCGTTTCTTTATGTCATATTTATGATTGGTACGACAATTGGATCGTCAGATGATGAAGACAATTTGTTGATTATTTCCAGACGAGTTCAAGGCGCATAAGTTATAAAAATGGAATGATTTTTATGGTGACACTTTTGGGGGGAGTTTGTAATTTTGTAAGCTGTGGGAAAACAGATTCTCTGGCCATAGTGGCATAACATTATGATTACCGATTAACGGACACTCCATAATTACAATTTTGTACATCTGGAAGAGTTCATGAGAGCTGCAAAATGACGTCAACTGAACAATTGTCCTAAGTTATCTCTACAAGTGAATTTGTTAATCACTTAGAGATTGGTGGACTAAGAGGATCCTTTTACAAACTTCCACCGTAAAGAAATTATATTTTTATTTATTACACGGGATTAGATATATAGTGGACTATTGCCAGCCGTTGAGAAGGCTGAGGGCACCTCGACAATTAAGTAAAGCTTTTGAGAGGCAAAGTCAACCACCGACACCATGAATTTAGCGACAATTATGGACTGAAAATAAATATTTTTTTCACTTTTCTTAGCATAACTTGAAGAGACTCCAAATTTTTAAACTACTTAAGCGTTACGGAAACAAAATGTTTTTTGACTGAAACCTTAAAAAAAACGATAAATCTGAGAATTGATAAAAATCTATTTTTTAAAAAATTTGACGTGATACAGACATTTCCACGAGTCTGCCTGCCAAAAATCAGCTCGATTGGACCACTGAAATAGGGTTAAAAATCGGTCGAAAGACTTTCACACAGGCCACTACGAGCTTCACACTTCAAACTGAAAAAAAAAAATTCTGACGTGTACATGAAAGTCGGCGATACACGTGTATTTTTATTTTTTCCCCTCTTTCCGAATATGTGCATTTGGTTCATAGGACAGAAAAAAATCTATTTTTTGGAACTCGGTGTTATGAAATAAAAATACGGATATAATCAAGTATCCCTGTCATAATTATCGAAAATCCGCATATAGCACAACGATTCGCTTTCTTTCGATGCTGACATCTGTCAAGCTCTAGTCAAATTCCCCCCTCGATCCAGCAACTGTCGTCCTCCACTATGTCTGTTCTGTCTTCAGGACATTCAAATGGTTCTGTTCTAATCGCAGACATGAAAAAAAAATCCTAGAGAAAAGTATAATTGTCAGTTTTTTTTTTATTGAGATTAAAGCTGATAGACGACATTTTGCTGTACCTACAGAGGCCAAGCAAACATAAAATTGCAAATAAATGTATTGTCTTTTTTAAACATTTATTGCCTAAGAAGCCATTCTAAGTACATTCCTCCTTCTACCCTTCAATTGATCCTTCTCCACTCATTCACAAACAAAACGAGAAATTCCCTTATTTATTGTCACTTATTGACACCTCTTTTATAAATTTGCACAGGATTTTTGTCAATTCACAGTCAAAAGGACAATAAACGAATGTCATCGCTTCTGTTGATGTTATCTTAGAATTCCTTACATTATTTCTGGCAGGATTAATAGCTTAATTTCCATTGCAGTCAACCAGCCATCCAGCCATCTATCCAACCAACCAACCACCCACCATTTGCATTCTTTCCCTCAGCAAACCTCCACCTTCTCCGGAAATATGTAACTAGCGGCGAGTGCTGCCAGATGGAATTTTTGAAAAACAAATCTTAAACAAGCTAAAGAAAAAGTCATCAAAATTTTAAGAGACTACTATTTTAACCCTATTCGTAGCAGGATGTGACTTCGGGTCACAATTTAAATTGAAACGTGTCTATTTTATTTTGTATTAGTCATACCGTCCTTTAAATAGTTTACTTTACACTTTTACTGTGTACGACTTCACGTTACAAATTTAGCTTGGTACGAATAGGGTTAATAGAAATCAAAGACTATGTCCAGGGCAGATAACCTAAGTCTGTTTACAGACGCATTAGTTCGACTGCACACTCCAGATGTCACTATTTGTTTTATAAAAAGTCAATCGTAATTTCATAGAAAAAAAAACATGACGTCTGTCCTTGGTTTCATTACAAAAATACATAACGTTGCACATGTCTTGTTTGTGTTTTTTTTAACAATTTCTGGAAAAATAATTCACTTTACGTGTGTGTGTGGCACAGCAAATTATAATTCCCTAGAATCATTTTCATTTCCAAAAAAAAAAAAAAAAAAAAAAAATAACCAGCGAATCCCACACGTGGCAACACCGCTTGCAGGCAGACAACATTAGCTCACAATTAAATTTTTGTGCAACAGACAAACGAAAAACAACAGATTGTTGCTGTAAAAATGTCGTAACTCTTTCTTTAATGGCAAAACAAATAGAACAAATGACACTTCTGTAGCATTTTAAATTTGGCAAAGTGTCGTCTCCTTGGGTGAGACAGAGAACTGAACAGAACTGTTGGGAGGTGGACAAAAAAAAAAAAAAGAACACAACTGCAAACATCAAGTAGTCTTAAAATATATTTACCAACATACGTAGTACATAGGCAGGAATACTTATACTGGGACATACTTAAATATTCATTGACAAGGAGGGCTAGAGTGTTACACGTGTGGGACTGTAACGACTGTGAAATACCTTAGAATTGTGTACCATCAATTTTTAAAGGGACAAATTCGATGGTTCTTCATCAACTCTAAAATCTTGCTCTAAACTGTATAACAGGCTACAAGGTTAGCATCAAACTTGGACTTGGACAAATTGAAGCTTCATGACCGTCACCAGGAAACTAGGCCCCAAGAAAATACACCCCAAATTAAAAATGAAACTACGCTAAAATACTAAGAATGTGAATTCAAAATATACTCCAAAAATTTGCATTTCATAATTTCATTAATGTGAACTTGAGATATAAAAAAAGGCGTAATGAAATAAGTCCCAAAAAAGAAAATGAAGAAAGTCCCCAAAAATTAAATGGGTCCCCAAATTTGCATCACCATATTTTTTAATGACAGCAATTGGGATTACTTCCGATTACTATAACTAATCAGAAAGAATCAAAATTACTCTCGGAAATTAGTCGAATTATTTTCGGATTACTTTTGATTCTTTTTTATTATGTATAGTAATCCTGAATACTTTGAGATTATTTGTAATTGTAATCAATTATAAGTCTCAAATCAGAACTACTATCGGAATGTAGTCGGATTACTTATGATTACTTACAGTAGTCGCATGTAATCCTGACTATTTTGAGATTATTTGTAATTGTAATCAGTTATAAGTCTCAAATCAAAAGTACTCTCGGACATTAGTTGACAAATTTTCGAATTACTTTTGATTCTTTTTGAATATTTATAGCAATCGCAAGTAATCCTGATTACTCTTAGATTATTTGTATTTCTAATCTCAAATCGAAAGTATTATCGGAATGTAGTCGGATTACTTATGATTAGTTTTGATTATTTATAGTAATCGCATGTAATCCTGAATATTTTGAGATTATTTGTAATTGTAATCTCAAATCAAAAGTACTATCGGACAGTAGTCGGATTACTTACGGATTACTTATGATAACTTTTGATTATTTGTAGTAATCGCATGTAATCCTGAATATTTTGAGATTATTTGTAATTGTAATCTCAAATCAAAAGTACTGTTGGAATGTAGTCGGATTACTTATGATTACTTTTGATTATTTATAGTAATCGCATGTAATCCTGACTATTTTGAGATTATTTGTAATTGTAATCAATTGTAAGTCTCAAATCAAAATTACTCTCGGAAAGTAGTCGGATTACTTATGATTACTTTTGATTATTTATAGTAATCGCATGTAATCCTGACTATTTTGAGATTATTTGTAATTGTAATCAATTGTAAGTCTCAAATCAAAATTACTCTCGGAAAGTAGTCGGATTACTTATGATTACTTTTGATTATTTATAGTAATCGCATGTAATCCTGACTATTTTGAGATTATTTGTAATTGTAATCAATTGTAAGTCTCAAATCAAAATTACTCTCGGAAAGTAGTCGGATTACTTATGATTACTTTTGATTATTTATAGTAATCGCATGTAATCCTGACTATTTTGAGATTATTTGTAATTGTAATCAATTACAAGTCTCAAATCAAAATTACCCTCGGAAAGTAGTTGGACTACTTTTGATTCTTTTTGATTATTTAAAGTAATCTCAAGTAGTCCTGCTTACTCTTAGATTATTCGTAATTGTAATCAATTATAAGTCTTGAATGAAAAGTACTCTCGGAAAGTAGTTGGATTACTCTTGATTATTTGTAGTAATCGCAAGTAATCCTGACGACTTTTAGATAATTTGTAATTGTAATCTCAAATACAAAGTACTATCGGAATGACGTCGGATTACTTATGATTACTTTTGATTATTTATAGTAATCGCATGTAATCCTGACTATTTTGAGATTATTTGTAATTGTAATCAATTACAAGTCTCAAATCAAAATTACCCTCGGAAAGTAGTTGGACTACTTTTGATTCTTTTTGATTATTTAAAGTAATCGCAAGTAGTCCTGCTTACTCTTAGATTATTTGTAATTGTAATCAATTATATGTCTCAAATCAAAATTACTCTCGGAAAGTAGTTGGATTACTGTTGATTATTTGTAGTAATCGCAAGTAATCCTGACGATTTTTAGATAATTTGTAATTGTAATCTCAAATACAAAGTACTATCGGAATGACGTCGGATTACTTATGATTACTTTTGATTATTTATAGTAATCGCATGTAATCCTGACTATTTTGAGATTATTTGTAATTGTAATCAATTATAAGTCTCAAATCAAAATTACCCTCGGAAAGTAGTTGGACTACTTTTGATTCTTTTTGATTATTTAAAGTAATCGCAAGTAGTCCTGCTTACTCTTAGATTATTTGTAATTGTAATCAATTATACGTCTTAAATCAAAAGTACTCTCGGAAAGTAGTCGGATTACTTTCGGATTACTTTTGATTATTTATAGTAATCGCATGTAATCCTGACTATTTTGAGATTATTTGTAATTGCTAACAATGTTATTATCGCAATTCAATCATTACTGCACCTCTACAAAAAATGTAATTTATTTAGTAATTATTACGATTAGTAATCATTACTTAACACCTATGGTTGAAACATTGACAGGATGATTTCGTTACTTCCAATTACATACAAAATCTACAAAGGCGGTCAAGTTAAGCGACTCCCACAGACAACATAGCCCACATATTAAATTCAAACAGTGTCTTCCATCAATCTGTTCCGAGGTGCCAAATGTAATATTGCACTTAATATGCCAAGTATAGAGTACCCAGAAACTTTAATATGTTTTCGCTGTCTACGGGTGTAGGCAGATGCATTTTAGATGAGGCATGAAGTCACACAGAACTCCAACGGGCCTAGCAATGGTGTGTGGCACGCTTGTTCAGAACAACAGAATTGGCCCATACAAGCTAACATTTGTCTGACGGCCTATATGTGCAAGTCTCTATCTGTCTGTCTGTCTGCCTGTGTGGATGTAAGTTAAGGCAACATGTTGTTTACAACATTTTGTAGATAATACGGGTATTTGTAGATGTACACACACCCAACACAGACACGCTAGTATTATTTGTCGCCCGTTAGCTGACTCTCAACGACTACTGGAATACAAGTGCAGCCGTTTGTCTTCTTGAGACGTTACAGTGCAGTTTCGGCCGTTTGTTGCTAAAGGAAGTTTCCGTGGCTGAGGCGGTGGGAGGACCAGAGCAATGGCACTTAGTCAAGGGAATAATGATGACAATGTGCCGCATTAGGTTGTTCACATTGTCTTTGGCCAGTAGAAGACTCCGCCATGTGCACATGAGCACACATGCTTTGGCACCAGGAACCGGCAGACTCTTCAACTTGTTTTTGATGCTGTTTTTTTTTTTTTTTGTTTTCTCATCGGCAAGTCAACAGTGAACAATACGAAATTCATAAGAAAAGTTGATGTCTTTATTTTTCTTTTGTTGTTTTCCTTTGTCGCTTACAAGTGTATGTGAAAAGTTTTTTTTTTGTAATAATTGCGACAACGGCAAAGTTTTATGGGCCGGGCAATAACAGCGACTTCTCTAGGCTGGGTGATGGTACAATGACACAATGATTTTCGATGCGATTTATTTGTGTAACTTTAGTTAAATGATTATCGGCCGAGTTCTTGATCCCATGCACAGCACCCAGTACTGTATTTGACCTTGTGATTAATGGATGGCATTTAACCATGTTCGTTGTTCGATTAAGAATTATGGGGCCATTCATAAGCGACAGATACTTTTGAATATGAAATGAAGCCAAGAACAATGGATTTTTGCAAATTTATCGACATCAATTGAAATTCACACACCCAACCTCTAGTGATGGCCATCGATTTTTGGCGTGTGTACGAGTAACAATTGCGGGAGTTGATTTGATTGTTCCAAAAATCGGCGCTATGATGATGTGGTTGTGGTTCTCATGGCATTTTGACATTTGCTGGAAAATATTGAATATTAGTTTTCAGGAATCGTTTACTGTACACTAGGGTGGAGTGAAATTCAAAAAAAAAAAAGTTAACCTCTGAAAGAGTAGTAGTCTGGGGTCCTAATGAGGGGAAAAATAAAGAAAAAAAATTTAAAAAAATTTTAGGGGTCGCGCCACTCCCTCGAAATTTGGAAATTATCGCTATTTTGGCGTTGATTTTAGAAAAATCCTAAAAAGTTTTATGTCAATAAATGTTTGCAATAGCGTAAACAATGAAATAAGGGCATGAAAAATTTTTTCTCATTGTTCAAAAATTTCAAAAAGTATAATAAGTCAAATCGTCCCTTCTTCAGAAAATTGACTGAACAATGAAATCGCCACCAAAGCTACAAATATTAGTCGATTATCCTCATATTTGCCTCAAATACTTTTGTTTGGGCCCTGAACAAGCTCAAACTTTTAAATTTCGAATAAGTTAAGTCGTTAATTTTTAGGATTTTTCTAAAATCAACGCCAAAATAGCGATAATTTCCAAATTTCGAGGGAGTGGCATTAGGACCCCAGACTACATCTCTTTCCGAGGTTAACTTTTTCAAATTAAAAAAAAGCATGTTTTCACTCCACCCTACTGTACACATGTGGGCAGAAAAATAGGTTTGTGTGTACGTTGTTTTTTTTTTATTAATATAAAATAAACTGTACAATATTACTACCATGCAAATTATAATCAATTGTTTACATACAGAAATATATTTTTAAAACTGAACGTGGGAAAATTCTGTATTCATAAACACTTCACTCATTGCTTTCGCATGGCAAGCAAAAAACGAATCCTAGCGAGACTTAGGGCTGTGGAGAGCACAAGTTGACCTAGCCTAACCTAGCCAGAATGTTTATAGAATAGGGGGATCTGCGATCCAGCTGAACTGTTCGTGCGTGGAATACTTTGGCAGCAAGTCTTTTTCCTGTCGGCTGTCTCCAATTCCAAACAACAACCAACACTATTCACCAAAATTTCCTTAAAGAACGTTAGCCTATTTTGCAGTTTGATTCGTTGTCCTTTGTTCAGCATTCAATTGCACCGCAGGAATACTTTAAAGTGCTTCACATTAGAAGTTTGCCTATTGCCTCGACTATCATGGACAATTGCATGTAATTACAGCTGCATCTGTTCTGCTTTAAATGTTCAAGTTTGTTTTAAAAACTATCAAAAACATTCTCAAACACAACACCATTCAGTTTGCCACCTACCGGGCCATCCTCCGGTAACTAAAACTTTACACTACTCACTCACACTGATAGGATATCATGTAAAGAGCACACACACACACACTCACACACCCATGAAAACCGTGTCAATGGATGCCTAAGTTTTCCATTTCCTTTTGCAAAAAGAACACCGATAATATGCACACAAAAGAAACACGAAAATTGTCCTGTTAAATGGACACAGACACTAAAAGGACGAACGACCGCCACACTCGTACTCAGAGTTTGCCCGGTAGGGAAAATTACACTTTCACACAGATACCCGTGCAGTTGCTTCTGTGTGCGTTGTGTGAGGTAAATGTGTGAATGTTTTGTGCAAATATTGGCTCGATGCCGACAACGACAATTTGCATGAGAAAAAAAGGACACTCACACACATACACATTCCTCCATACATACACCTAAATTAACTATCTCACACAAACACACCCAGGAACAACGTGAACATGAAAAATCTGGTCAAGAGTTAAGTAAACGTAAAAAAAGAAGTTTATAAATGGTCAAAGTCGACCATGGCTTTTGGTATTTATTGGTGTTTTATATTCTCAGAAAATATAAGTCCGAAGATAGATTTCACCGTATTCATAAACATTTTTAGAACAGCTTTATGAAATGTGTGAAAATTGTTATTGTATTTTCACACATTTTTCTTAACAAACGTTTGTAACGTATTTATGAGTACAAGTGTTAATATGTAGCCCTTGTAGCCTAGACATACGCTAAGAACGGATTTTTGGAAAGCCAGATTGGAAGGGGACAAAACCTATCGAAATACAAAATAATCAAATATTGTAATTTTTGTTGGAAAATTGGTCCACTATTACGATTGGCAACAACAGGTGGGAATGAGTTAGAGGTGGGACGAAAAAGGGGCCACAACGGGATAAAAAGGGAAAAAAAATAAAAAAAGGTTGAAACATATTTTTGGCAAAAACATGTGAATAATAGTTAGAAAAGGGACAAAAAAGTGGCCAAAACGTACCAAAACGGGATAAAAAAGGTACTAAAGGGGAAAAACAAAAATGTATGTGAAACAATTCTAATCGACAGGAATGAGCCAATAAGTGGTAAATAATGTAAAACGGGACTAAAAGGGTCCAAAACGGGCCCAAAACTGAGAATGAGTTAGAGGTGGGACGAAAAAGGGGCCACAACGGGATAAAAAAGGGAAAACATAAAAAAAAGGTTGAAACATATTTTTGGCAAAAACATGTGAATAATAGTTAGAAAAGGGACAAAAAAGTGGCCAAAACGTACCAAAACGGGATAAAAAAGGTACTAAAGGGGACAAAACAAAAATGTATGTGAAACAATTCTAATCGACAGGAATGAGCCAATAAGTGGTAAATAATGTAAAACGGGACTAAAAGGGTCCAAAACGGGCCCAAAACTGAGAATGAGTTAGAGGTGCGACGAAAAAGGGGCCACAACGGGATAAAAAAGGGAAAACATAAAAAAAAGGTTGAAACATATTTTTGGCAAAAACATGTGAATAATAGTTAGAAAAGGGACAAAAAAGTGGCCAAAACGTACCAAAACGGGATAAAAAAGGTACTAAAGGGGACAAAACAAAAATGTATGTGAAACAATTCTAATCGACAGGAATGAGCCAATAAGTGGTAAATAATGTAAAACGGGACTAAAAGGGTCCAAAACGTGCCCAAAACTGAGAATGAGTTAGAGGTGGGACGAAAAAGGGGCCACAACGGGATAAAAAGGGAAAACATAAAAAAGGTTGAAACATATTTTTGGCAAAAACATGTGAATAATAGTTAGAAAAGAGACAAAAAAGTGGCAAAAACTTACCAAAACGGGATAAAAAAGGTACTAAAGGGGACAAAACAAAAATGTATGTGAAACAATTCTAATCGACAGGAATGAGCCAATAAGTGGTAAATAATGTAAAACGGGACTAAAAGGGTCCAAAACGGGCCCAAAACTGAGAATGAGTTAGAGGTGGGACGCAAAATGGGCCAAAACGGAATAAAAAAAAGGAAAAAAATGAAAAAAGGGGATAAAAAGAGTGAAACCGATTTTTGGCACCAAGTGGATAATAGTTAGCGCAGGGACGAACACGCACCAAAGCGGGTTAAAAAAAAGTACAATATGCGAAAGACAAATATGTGTGAAAACAATTTTAATCGACACGGAAATAGGTCCAAAACTGGTGAAATATTTAAAAATGAAAAATAATTTAAAATTTGGGAAAACCAAAAAGTTTTTGGATTCCCAAAAAGACGACAAAATTGATCCAAGACGGGTAAAATCATAGCTGTTAAATTTCTATTACGATTAGTAATCAATTAGATTCTTTTACAAATAATTGTATTGAGTATATAATACTCTATTAAACAATTTGTGATAAATAATTGATTACAATTAGAAATAATTTAAAAAAGTAATCAAGATTACTTCAAATTACTAAAAAATATAATAAAAAAGAATCACAGCCAAGAATCATTCATGATCACACGTTACATGGTCGTTACTAATCGTTCGCTCTTGCCAAGGGGGCGTTTATGAATGCGAACAAAAGGCTACCCACGATGCCATCTGGAATAAAGATAATAAAATCAATGAATTCCACAAGCAATTTTTCTCAAATCAGCAAGAATGCTATCAGCTTACTTACTTATTTCCCATAACATTCCATGAAGAAACTTCTCTCGAATCAATGAGCTGTGCGCGATGTAATTGTGTATACTGGCTGACCAGGACCTACTGTTTAAAGCCGGCTCCAAACGACTAATGCTTTTCTAGAGAAGTTTTACATGGCTTAGAGATTACTCTTGTACTCGTTAAGTCGCCAGCATTTACGAGGTGGAAATAATTGTAAGCAATTATAAGTCTTAAATCAAAAGTAGTCGGATTACTTTTGATTCTTCTTGATTATTAATAGTAATCGAAAGTAATCCTTTTTATTACCTTATTATTATAAGTCTTAAATCAAAAGTAGTCGGATTACTTTTGATTCTTTTTGATTATTAAAAGTAATCACAAGTAATCCATTTACTTTTATATTATTTGTAATTGTAATCAATTATAAGTCTTAAATCAAAAGTACTCTTTGAAAGTAGTTGGATTACTTTTGATTTTTTTTGATTATTTATAGTAATCGAAAGTAATCCTGACTACTTTTAGATTATTTGTAATTGTAAGCAATTATAAGTCTTAAATCACAAGTAGTCTCAGAAAGTAGTTGGATTACTTTTGATTCTTTTTGATCATTTATAGTAATCGAAAGTAATCCTGACTACTTTTACTAAAGTAGTCGGATTACTTTTAATTTTTTTTTGATTACACTCTGCGACAAATGGTAAGGGTCAGTGATCGGTTTGGAATGAAACCACCGGGGAAAGTTATATTGGTAAAAAAAAGTCATACGTGTTCCAGCGTTTCGCTGGGTCTCATCTAGGAATCGAGATATATCGATTTGAAGTTAGTAAGTATCGTATAGGGGAATTTGTCACGTTTTAGGCTCTTTTGTTTGACATAACTCGAGAACCACTCCGATTTAGCTGAAACAAATTTAGAAAAATTAAGAATTACAATTCCTCTAATCTGTTCTTATACCGTTTTCCTACTTAAGCAACAGTTTCGCAATTATAAATAAATGTATGAAAAAAAAAATTATTTTTGCCTAAAAATTAAATTTTTTTTTTTTTAATTCATAAAAAATCCAAAACGGTAAAAAGTGTCAAGTCAAGTCAAAATAAATGTATTTAAAAAAAATAAAAAAAAAAAAAAAATTTTTTTTCTTCATGCTTGGAAACTATTACTTGTAAAGGAAAATAATATATGAACAGATTAAGGGAATTGTAATTCTTGGTTTTTTAAAATTTATTTCAGCTAAATCGGACGAGTGGTTCTCAAGTTATGTCAAACAAAAGAGCCAAAAACGTGACAAATTCCCCTATACGATACTTACTAACTTCAAATCGATATATCTCGATTCCTAGATGAGACCCAACGAAACGCTGGGACACGTATAACCTTTTTTTGACCGATATAACTTTCCCCGGTGGTTTCATCCCAAACCGATTGTGGCTGTCGCACAGTGTTATTAATAGTAATCGAAAGTAATCCTGAATACTTTTAGATTATTTGTAATTGTAAGCAATTATAAGTCTTAAATCAAAACTAGTCGGATTACTTTTGATTCTTTTGGATTATTTATAGTAAGCGAAGGTAATCCTAACTACTTTTAGATTATTTGTAATTGTAATCAATTATAAGTCTTGAAAACCTGAAAACCTTATAGTAATTTAATCATTACTGCACCTCTACAAACAATTTAATTTAATTAGTAAATATTACGATTAGTAGTCATTACTTAACAGCTATGGGTAAAATATAGAGGTTGTGGAAAAACGTTTTAAAATTACTCATAACGAGCACAGTTCTCTGATTGGAGAGAAGTTCACCGTTCCTTAATGGACTGTTAACAGAAGTATGTATGTAATTCTCATTTCATGTTTATGAGCATTTTTTGTTCCACACAAAGTTGTCCAAATAATTCCATAAGACAAGTGTAACGAACTGGCCCGTTTCTACATCTTTGGTATCGCTGGTAATTTCATCTAGGAAGTTGATAACCTTTCAAAATTTTTGGTATAGCTGGCAATTTTTTTCCGTATTTTTTTCTCGAATTAAATTTTTGGGTTAGTAACGTGTAATGAAAATCTTCTTTGACTGATTATTGTTTTTTTTTTTTTTATTAAATTACACCTTTAATGGTGAAAGGTATCCTAACAATTCGTCGTGGCCGCACTCAACTCAGTTCCGTCCGGGTTTTCCCGCCCAAGTGTTACAAAGTTAGCCAAACAATCAATAATACACGTAGTCGGTACTGCAGAGCACTGCAGGATACTGAAGAAATTTCCCAAAAGATGTGAACAAAAAAAAAAATGTGGGACAAAAGTTCATGTTGCTTTGCAATTTAAGGACTTGTGCTATTTTCATACTTTGTCCTGATATTCGTTCGCACTAAAAGATTTTAGTTTGTTGTTGCAATTTTTGTTTTTTTTTTTGGCTTCCAGCTGGCACTCTATTCGCAAAGTTTATGCAATTTCACTTCCTGTTCAGTTGGGATTGTTTCCCAATCTTAGTGATGACTTTCGATGGGGACGACTGAGGCCACCCCGGTCCAATTCGGTGGCCATTGACGTGGCAAATAAAATGGCACTTAACTAACCACATTGTTATAATTTCAATTTGGCGTTTTCCCCATTTTGTGGCCGGCCCAAGCACATGCAGGCAACTTTATGTGTGTCTGCGTATGTAGATTTGTGCAACCTAATTAGGGCTATGGGGATGGAAGCAGCAGGGGCAGCTATTTTGGGCACTGCCAGGCGATGTCTAATTAAATGTCTGATATTTTGCAGTTCGTTAGCGTGATGTGAATGGAAGCTCCTCAATTGTGGCGTGTAATTAATTAGAGACATTTGTGGCATTTGTGTGAGGGAAATCCGAAAAGGTTGCAGATATGTTTAGAGATGTGGGCTTTTGAAATTGTGGAATCAATGGCAGGCAGATTAGGTGGCAAGGTCATTGTTTTGTAAATAAGGCACATCATGGTCATGGCTGGAAGGATACTCTGAGATGTGTAGACGATGGTGTAGGTTGTATGGGATTTACATAATCTTGAGCTCACCCGTTGGTCTACTATGGGGACGGGTAAGCGTAAGATGTTTACTGGGCCACTTTAGATAAATGTCCAATTTGCCAATTATTGGCCTTTGACAGTGCTGACCCTATATCGATGGTCTTAATAAATTGCTTTTGAAGTTACCTTCAATTGGCTACAAAGCCGCCCCTTATGTCCCCTACAGTAAAGGTCAATACTTTTAATATGAAAATAAAAATTCAAATTTAAAGGAAACACTTGTTTTTATGGTAGAACAAAATTAAAATTTAATTGCATCGCATATGGAAAAAAGTTCATAATTAATGCCACGATTGATATGCAAAGCCAGTTTTAATATCCGTTCGCCTGGTGTTGCCACATACGGTGACGACTGCCACAGCAAGCTGAACTGAACTGAACTGAACCGAATGGAATGGAATCGCACAGAACTGAACAGATTATCATGTTAATGTTAAATTGCATATAATCAGTGTAATCAACTGTTTATGTCAGTCTTAGAGTCGTAAATCATTTTAAAAAAAATGCAGTTGATGGATAAAGAAAAAAACTGCAACTGAAATTGAAATTGAAACTTTGCATCGACTGAATTCGGATAAAGAGTTAGTCAGTTTGCGTTTTCAAAAGTAAACGTAAATAAAACACATATAAAATATTTTTTTTCATGATATTTTTTTTTTTTTTATAAAGTTTGAACGTTGACATTATGTGTGAAACACTACATCATTTAAATTGACCACCACGCGAAGTGTTGCAAGCATTCATTCCTTTGAGGTCCTTTTGATTATTATGAAGATCATTCAGAGTAGATCCACTTGTTTTGAAATACATCTCCAAAATGCATTTTAATAAGTTGTCATAATCACATTTTGTCCGCTGCATAATTCAGCGAAAAAGCAAAGCCAAAACTCCTCACTCGTTCAACTGAGGCACAGCGTGACGAACGACATGGTTAGACGACATGTGTCTCATGCAAGACAATAACTTTCGAAAATTTGCTAATTCTCTGGCCATTCTTTACATTCTGCGCTGTGTTACACAGCATCGAATTGTAAATCAATCAACGACCAAAACTGTTGCCCATAGCTGGGCTGTCGTGTCGTGCCTCAAGCGTGAATATGCGTCAAATGCTGTCGGTCTGAGAGATCTGAGGCGACATGAAAGGCGAGCAATTGCGTTGCTTCAACGTAGGCCTAATGAAACTGATATTACAACAAAAAGGCAAAAGGTGTTGCAGGCATATGAGTCGGTCTCTCTAACTATCTGTCTGTCCGTCCGTCCGGCCGTCCGTCCGTAAGCAAAAACGCGGGTTGACTAACACACATTCTTCGACATGATTTCTTGTGCTGTTGTATATATTAAAAATGTGTGTGTGTTTTTTTTAAGGTGGGGCTGATTTTTGAGAAAGAAAAAAAAGAATCGTATAAAGTCAGTAATTAAGGTAATGAGATTTAAATTTATAGTTTGCCATTGTGTGCGAGAGTGTGTGTGTGTGTGTTTTGTACTTTGAAAAAGTTAATCAATGAACAATTTAAAAGAATTGCTGCCATTGTCTGCGATTCTTTTGAAAAAGTTGTATTTTAAAAGAATAACAGCATCTGCAGAAAAGCCAATTTGTTTGTTGAACATTGACTGTTTATCAATAAAAAAAAACACACACAGGGTGGCGCCAAAGTCATGGAGGGGATTTTGTAAAAAAATCATAATTTTGCATAGTTGTAATAGATTTGTGTCTTCTGCTACTCCCTGTTTATCAATTTTATGGCGAGAATGAAAACTTCCAAATAATGCTCCATTGTTGTTGTAAAAAAAGAAGAAGAAAAGGAAAACAAGACCAGCAACAAAACGTTTCTTAAGATCTTTGTAAAGCGAAATATATAATTAACCCCTCCCTCCGGCCACCACGGCAATGGAATGGATATGACTCGAATAGAATGAAATGAAATGGAATACAAATGCTAATTAACCTTTGCCATTTGAGAATGCCCGCATGTATTGAATTTTATAGACGAGAGTACGGACAAGTGGAAACTTTAAGATTCGTATCTTAGTTGGCCACACTAAAAACGAAGGCGGTCAGGTCAGCAAGGCTGCATCTCAATTTCAATTCGCAAAATTAACTCAAATGTGGGCAAATTAAATTCAATTGTTTTTTTTTTTCTTCGCTCAGTGTGCATAATTCTTGGATTTCAATTGTAAAGTTTTAATTTCTTGTAGATCTTCTCACAGAGATTTAAATTGATAGGCTGAGATAGGGAGATTTTTTGAAATCTTTAGATGGAATCCTTTCCGAGTAGGATGTAATATATCCCCCCTCGTATTAACGTTGACGCATTTATGAACACAAATTAGCTTGTCCATATTTTTCCCCAAATGCTTTGACAATTTGTGGTGTAGGGCAACATTGTGGTTTTGTTTACTGCTGCGGACGGCAACAATTCTTGAGAGAGTAGTTACTCTAGCGACGACATTTTCCAAATGAACATGCACGTGCACATGTAGACCCTCAGTTTTTGTTCATTTAATTTTCTATATTTTCTCTTATGTTTCGAAGAGAATGTGTACATTCGACTGGCAACAAATTAATGGCACTCGGGTGCATGGAGACTCTCTTCGTCACAAAGCTAGCCGAGCACTTTTGTGAGGAAGAACATCTGGCAGACACAGACGAGAATTCCGATGTGACGATGCAAAGTGGGTGAATTCGTTATACAATTTAGTGACACATTCAAATATGTTTCAAAGAAATCGCCAAATTCTTTTCCTTATCAATTTAAGTCACAGAAAATGGTATTTTTTAAGAAAAAAAATTTTAAAAAAAACTATAAAAATTAAATAATTAAAAAAAGTTGTCCATAAAAAAATTTGACCACGGTACAGTAGAACTGTAGTGCGTTCATTCATTACAAACATACTGCAGTAAAACTTCCATAACTCGAAAAAAATGTAAAAAATAACATATCCATAAAAAAAATTGACCAACTGCTTACAACTTAAAACTTCGTCTTCAAGTTGTATTGGTTGAAATCATGACAAATATTTCAACTGCTGACAACTTAATGACTCGTCAGCAAGTTGTATTGTCTACATAATTTTTGCTGAAAACTACTTTCGGCATCGGTTATTTTTGCATTCAATACACTACATCATTTAAATGACCACCACGCGAAGTGTTGCAAGCATTGATTCGTTTGCGGTAATTTTGGACCAGTTTTTGACAAATATTGGGCGGTATATGAGCCATAACTTGACAAATGTTGGTTCTTAAGTGCTGAAGAGTTAAAGGTTTTCTGACACGGTCTTTCGCATAGCCCCACAAAAAAAAAGTCTAATGGTGTCAAATCGCATGATCTTGGTGGCCAGTTGATGTCGGCACAACGAGAAATTACGCGACCAGGAAATATCTCTTGCTCGAGTTGTGTGGCATGTGGCACCGTCTTGTTGAAACCACATATTCTCCAAGTCGTATTCGTCAACACCAGGCAGAAAAAAGTCGGTTATCATACGACCATAACGCTCCGAATTGACGGTGACAGTCGTTCCCTCATCGTTTTCGACGAAGTACGAGTCCAATCACACCTTCGGACCAAAGAGCGCACCAAACAGTGACTTTTTGTGGATGTAATGGCCTCTCTTTAATTACTTGAGGATTCTCAAATCCCCAAATACGACAATTTTGTTTATTAACATACCCAACGAGTGAGAAATGTGCTTCATAACCATAAACCATAATCTCCTCTTAAAGCACGAATCACCATTTTCGTAGTAGCTTTTTATAATTTGTACGCGTTGAGTGATAGTTAAGCGATCCATTTTCGTCAATGTCAGACTTCCAACTGAAAAGAAAAACAAATTGGTTTAACAACTTAGTTTGACAGATGTCGAATTCCAGCCCTGTACTTTTGAAACCACGAAATTGATAACCCCTATATAATTTATATGTTTTATATATTGTGTATGAAAAATAGACATTTTTATGAAATTTTTCTTGACACCAACCCAAACGGGAGAAATATGAACGAAATAGCAAATATCCACTACTTGGTAATCGTAAAATTTCATTTGCCAGTACAAATATTTGTTTAATTGCATTTTGCAAATTTTTTTTTGTATTGTTGATCTATATTCTTCATACGGTTTTGTTTCTGTTAGTTGAGTTTGAGATCATTGATTATTTCTATTTCTTTGAAAAAAATAGTTTTTTTTGTAAAAAAAAAGTTTTTTTTGTAAAAAAAAAGTTTTTTTTGTAAAAAAAATAGTTTTTTTTTGTAAAAAAAATAGTTTTTTTTTTATAAAAAAAATAGTTTTTTTTGTAAAAAAAAGCTTCAAGCATTGTGTTTGGTTTGATTGCAGAGAAGCAAAACTGTAGATCTTAATTTGAGACCTTTTTAAATTTTCCCCATTTTTGCCCCTCTGCAAGTTCCTGTAACTGCTGTTGTCCAAACATTTAAGTTATTTCCACTTTTGGCTCTTTATGATTATTTTTCAAAAGTTTTCCCACATCCTCTATATTTTACCCACCTTGGACCATATGTTTGTTGTCTTATCAATATCATCGAATGGTTGGCTCGTTTTATTAAACTTTTTGGTTTCTCCCACCGTTTGCACATTTTTATCCCGTTTTGATACGCTTCGGACCTTTTCTATAGCTTCTTATATTTTACCCTACTTGGCTGCACTTTTGTCCCTTTTCTTCCAGTTTTTGAAACAGTTAATTTGAAATAGTGTTTCCCACTTTTTTAATTTTTCTCTATTTTGACCCCTTTCGGTACTTTTTTTACTCCTTTTATCCTCTGTTCACCCCAATTCACACTGCAGTTACCATGCATATTCCCACTTCTCCCACTCTTGTTGCTGATGAGCTTATTTATCCATTGTGGATCGGTTTACGCTGTCCCCACATCATGCCAACGAGGGGCGGCTGCGATTGATGGAATCTTTTACTAAAACCCGCGTCTTAGACACAATTTGTAAAAATCCAAAAGAAGCTTTGGGAAAACATCTCTGTAACCAGTTGGTAAACGATTAAGGACAACAAATGTACTCCAAGTGATTTTGTATGTGGCGACACAGCTCTTGAGTCACCCCACCTAGTTTAAGCCTTTCCTACTTGTTTTTGTTTTCATTTTCATTTTTTTTTTAAACATTTACTATTCGATACTTTTGATCTCCTAATATGGTCATTTTGTCCACAACCACAGCCGACAAATGCAAGCCAACACTGTTGGTCACGATTTACAAATTGACCTCTACATAGTTCAGGCTATATTTAGTGAGTTAGTCGGAATCTCATTGACTTCATGATTTCTTAATAAAGTCATGTTAACCTTTTTGACTTTGAGTGGCGTCGGGATTTCCAAACGACCATCGAGTATAACTTTAGATGTTATGTATGGCGCAATAATAGGTCTTGCTTGATTTTGTTTGTTTGTTAAAAGTGACATTCTTTTCATGTCGCAGTCACCCAGGGCGCTGCGCTGTTAATTGGGCATAATGGATCGTTTTAATTTCCGAAACATAATCTCTTAATTGTGCTTAAAGAGGGACCGGCACATAATCGGCTGATTGCTGGTGGTCAAATTATATACGGGGTTTGCTATGATTTAAATTAGACTTTAATTAAGGCTTATTAAATATAATGCCAACTCTTAAATTAATTCCGAGCATTGAAGCCAAAGTCTATAACAAATGCGTTGTTTTTTTTTCTTTGCACACAAAGTTTCTTCCAATTCGGTTAAGAGAGCGCAAAACCAAAAACCAGATTGCAAATTTTCACGAAATTAAATTCATTTCGTTTTCATTTCAAAAGAGAGCGGTGGCAACGCTTAACGTTTGCTCTCTGCAGGTCTTACCAAAATTAGATGTTAGCTGAATCGCCCAACAACAAAAGAAAAACTAAATCATAACAAGCGATAACTGGTTTTTCGCCAGCAACGATTTTTCCCAGCTCTCTGGCGGCGGCTGCATGTGGCTGCTGCATGTGGTAAGTCTTTGCTTTAACGTTTTGCCTGTAAGGCCGCCCAATGGTATAAATAATGTGGCAGCATTCGTTTGGAAGACAGTTTGCTTAACGTATTCCATATAAAACGGTGCCACTTAACTGAACGCCAGTTGAAAACCAAAACCAATTTTATCCTTTCAATTCCAAACAACAACAACAAAAAAACACACATACAAAAATGGCTTTCAAGGTGCGTAAAACAAAGCAAATGAGAACAATTACCACAACAACAAGAACAACAATTAAATGACTACAGTATGGTGGTCCACAGTGGACCAAATGTAAAGGACATTGTGTTGCAAGCAAAAAAAAAAAAAAAAAAATGCAGAAAAAAATGTTAAAAAAAAGAACGGAGTGAAAATATAGTGTGTCTGTGTGCGTATCTAAAGGATTGTACACCATTTCCTTTTTAAATTTAGAAAACAGAAGTACAAAATATGAAATAAAGTTCCTTCTCCAGTGTAAGGGACAGCAAACTGATGGTCGCCATTTGTAACCAACTCCTTGAATCGATAAGGAATATTTGAATTATGCGCAACACTGGGCAACAAATAGAAATTGTTTTTCTAATCAATAACCACTGTATGTGCTATGGCCCCCTATTTAAAAATATTAAAATATTTTAAATTATTTAAAAATATTAAAATATTTTAAATTATTTAAAAATATTAAAAAAATTTTAAATCTTAAAATATTTGAAAATATGACAAATAATTGAAAATATCTGAAAATATTAAAAATATTTGAAAATCTTACAATTTCAATTTAAATATTGAAAATCTTAAAATATTTCAAAAATCTACTCTCTCCTTGCGGACACCCTTTTTAAGCGGACACCTCTCATACCAATCCGCTGCAGTCCTCGTATGTACTTCTCTCATAAGCGGACAGAATTCTCAGTAATTGAAAATATTAAAATATCTGAACCATGACCTCGAGCTTAAATAAATAAAATATTAGTTCATAAAATTCTTAAATTATTTGAAAATCTTAAAATATCTAAAAGTAATTCAAAGTATTAAAGTAACTGATAAAATAGAACAATTATTGAAAATATTAAAATTCTTAAATATTTAAAAAATTTGAATTTTTTTTGAAATTCTTAAATTATTTAAAAATCTTTGAAATATCTGAAAATATGAAAATATTTAAAATTCTTTAATTATTTAAAAATTATAAAATATTCCAAAATCTTAAAATATCTAAAAGTATTAAAATATCTGGAAAAATCTAAAAGTTATTGAAAATATTAAAATTGTTAAATTCCTAAATTATTTAAAAATCTTTGAAATATCTAAAAATATATGAAAATCTTACAAATATCTGAAAATATGAAAATATTTAATTTTTTTTAAAATTCTTTAATTATTTAAAAATTATTTAAAATATTTGAAAAAATATAAAAATTATTGAAAATATTAAAATTCTTAACAATTTAAAAAATTATTATTTTTTTTTGAAATTCTTAAAATATTTAAAAATCTTTGAAATAATGAAAATCTTAAAAATATTTAAAATTCTTTAACTCCTTCAAAAATTAAAAAATTCTTAAACTATATAAAAAAAAAAAAAATCTTAATTTTTTAAAAAAAAAATAATTGAAAATATTGAAATAACTAAAAATATTTGAAAGGGTTAAAATATATAAAAAAAAATATCTGAAAATGTTAAAATATCTTGAAATATTTGAAAATCTTACAAATATTTGAAAATATTAAAATATTGGAAAATTTTACAAATATTTGGAAATAATAAAAATCTTAAATCCTACAAATATCTGAAAATAATAAATATTTATTGGAAAGCCAATATTACTGGTCATTCAACCTAACCGGTCTTCCCTGTCTGCGCCTTCCCGTGTAGTTTTCGTTTGATGGAGTCCCAACAGGACTTTTTCATTTCATATTTTTTAGCTCACATTGTTCACGGTTGGTTCAAAAACCGGTAATCTTCTTTCACACGAAAAACGGAAGTACCCATGTGTAAGTGCCATACAGAGAAATGGTTGAATGAAGCGTATTGTAGAGATTTATTTTGCATCGAGGGAGAGAGAGATCTGACATTGTTTGCTTAACCCGAAATAGCATCTGGTTGCCAGCTAAGGAAGACATATTCATTCATAAACTCGTGTGTCCTGTATCCCGACTCGGGCAATTCAGCATCAGCCGAACTGGACCATATCCATGGTCCATTGTTTAGTATGGCCTCCATACATTATCGGTTCTGAATTAAGTTCCTGTCGCTGTAGAATTCAGATATAAGTACATTTTCTTGTTGCTATTACAATGCTGTTAGAATTTGATCCTTATCCATCCAGTGGTCTTTTTCTTATTCTCAATATAGTTTTCTCTTTGTCCTTGTCTTAATTTCCATGTGAAATCGTGTAAACTGAATGGCACGTGTTGTTTGTGAAACTGTTCACGTGCTTCAGCGGATAAATAATGTGAACGACTGGCTGCCGTCTTCTGTGCTCGGTCACAGCGCAATTATACGCTAAAGGATTTGTAATTTAAAGTTTTCCCCTCCCCCTTATCCTTTAAGCGGCGTACCACGCAAAGAAATACCAAAACTTAAACGCACAAAAAAGACATATTTTACCAAGTACTTTAGAGCGTATGCGAAGAGGATGCACGGAATGCCAAAAATAAAATATATAAAAGCTTAAAAGCTCCCAAGTGTTTAATTGCCCTTTAAGCAATTTAATGTAGCTCGAAAAGTATCCTTAAAGTTAAAGCAACTTCAAGTAGTGGGTTTTATCCTTAATATTTTAAAGTTAAAACAAGGAGACTCTTTGTCATCCCATTTTGCCTTATTGCTGTTGATTGCAATTTTACTTTGGTCTGTGGCAATGAATTTGAAAGGATATCATTTCAGGCTCTCTTGTTCTCTCTCTCTCTCACTCTCTCTCTTGTGCTCTTCGGTAAAGTGTTAATTTGGCAAATTAAGTATACGAGTGTTCATTTGCAGCAAGTGCTTGTTAAGTGACGCAAAGTTGGCAGGTTCCTACCAAGAAACACGTGGCTGTCGGTGAGGAGGCGTAAGAGATGAGAATTTTCCATGTAATTGCCTCGATGAGGATAGTTCATTTGAAGCTGATACTTGTAAGTTTTGAAATGCGTGCGCTATATGTACAAATGTATGAAGATTGTCATAGCAAATGAATGGCGTAGGAGCATTATTTTGTCTTTTGCTTTTTTTTTTTTGTGGAAATTATTATGAATTTAAATCTACCAAATTTCCAACAAATCATTGATGGGGGAGGGGCGGGACGATGTGGGTGTCTTGGGCAGGATGAATGGATTTTCAACGGAAAAACTATTAATATCTTAAAATGTTGGATGTATTCGGATAAAAGTGTATGTTGTTATGGCGTAGCAGAAAATATGGAGATATCCATCTATATCGAGATCTAAATATTCTCTATTGGACAGAGATTCCTGAACGGACAGACGAGTTCCATTACGGACTCACTGCTAATTTTGGCAACTCTCTGGAAAATTTAAAATAGAAAAGAAAAAAATATCAAATTTTTAAAATACAATTTTTAAAAAATAGAATAATTCCTGAAAATCTAGAATACGTTTTTTTTTTAAATTATTTGATTTTATTTAATGTTAACAAAAATGTTTTTTTTTTACAATGTTTTGAACCAAGAAAATGTTTTATATTTTAATAGACCTGTCCAAAGAAGGAATTCGTCTAAGACGAACGGCAAATGTCAGTGGACCTCAAGAATTGGGATTCCGTAAGCCACACAAATTCGTTAGGTTATACACTCAAATTTAAATTTTTCCATTTAAATTTTGTATTCTTTATCAAAACTAAATCTAAATTGGCAATAATGACTTTGGTTATTTGGAGAACACGGATCCGGGATTTATCGTATAGAACGGGATGTTGACCCAAATGAGAGTGATAGCTTAGTTACTATTCAAGAGGTGAAGAGGTGCACTGAAAAACTAACGTTCATCAATTTCATGAATTCTGACATCAGTTTGACGAATTTGGACATCATTTTCCAACCTACTACACTTTTCTACAATTTAATGTAGAGCATTTCATTAATTTCCTCAATACCGTACATTAATTTGATGAGAATTCTACACATAATTTGTATATCAATTTAATGGAAATTTTACATCAATTTGATGAAAATTGTACATCAATTTAATGAAAATTCTACATCAATTTAATGAAAATTTTACATCAATTTGATGCAAATTCTAGATCAATTTAATAAAAATTTTACATCAATTTAATGAAAAGAGTACATCAATTTGATAAAAATTGTACATCAATTTAATGAAAATTTTACATCAATTTGAAAACATTGTACATCAATTTGAAAACATTGTACATCAATTTGAAGAAAATTGTTTATAAATTTGAAAAACATTGGACATCAATTTGAAAATATTGTACATCAATTTGAAGAAAATTTTACATAAATTCAATTAAAATTGTACATCAATTTAATGAAAATTGTACATCAATTTGAAGAAAACTGGACATAAATTTAATGAAAATTGCACAGAAATTTAATGAAAATTTTACATCAATTTAATGAAAATTGTACATCAATTTAATGAAAAGTTAACATCAATTTGATGCAAATTCTAGATCAATTTAATAGAAATTTTACATCAATTTAATGAAAATAGTACATTTTGATAAAAATTGTACATCAATTTAATGAAAATTTTACATCAATTTGAAAACATTGTACATCAATTTGAAGAAAATTGTTTATAAATTTGAAAAACATTGGACATCAATTTGAAAATATTGTACATCAATTTGAAGAAAATTTTACATAAATTCAATGAAAATTGTACATCAATATAATGAAAATTGTACATCAATTTGATGAAAACTGGTCATAAATTTAATGAAAATTGCACAGAAATTTAATGAAAATTTTACATCAATTTGATAAAAATTATACATCATTTTAATGAAAATTTTACAAAAATTTAATTAAAAATTGTGCATCACTTATAATTTCTATAAAAAAAAAAAAAAATTCAATTTTGCAGAAATTTCAAAAACAAAATCAAACATTTCTACTTTGCAGAAATTTCTGAAAAAATAAAACATTTCTAGTTTGCAAAAATTTGTGAAAGAAAAATCAAAACATTTCTATTTTGCAAAAATTTCTAAAACTAAATAAATCATTTCTATTTTGCAAAAATTTCTAAAAATAAATAAATCATTTCTATTTTGCATAAATTTCTGAAAAGAAAATTAAAACATTTCTATTTTGCAGAAATTTTAAAAACAAAATTTGCAAAAGTCTCTGTAAAAAATAAACACTTTTATTTTTAAAAAATTTCTGAATAAAAGTAAAACATTTCGATTTTGCTGAAATTTCAAAAACATAATCGAACATTTCCATTTTGCAAAAATCTCTGAAAGCAATAAAACATTTCCATTTTTCAAAAATTTTTGAAAATAATAAAACATTTCTTTTTTCAAAAAATTCGTAAAAAAATAAAACATTTCTGTTTTGCAGAAATTTCTGCATCGGTTCTTCATCGGTAGCCTTTGCAATGCTTCCTACTAGATGTTTTGGAGTTCATCCTCAAAAGCTGACAGAAACCTGGCGTAATGTGTTCTTCTTTCGAAGCTAGACGCTTAGGTTTCGAGTTTTACATTTCCCCCTGTTTAGTTGTAGTTGCTTTTTGTTGATGTTTTTTTTTTTTTATATTTTTACAACGAAATTATTTCCATCATACTCGCTTCCAACCTTTATTAGCACATTCTTTTTCCAATTTTTCTTTGGACTTAAAACTTCGCCATAAATTGGAGAGGTGGCGTTCGTGTTTATGAGATAACTAAATGACAGTTATAGTCTTGCTGAGTAAATAAGTAAAGTAAATCTCGACAAAAAAGTGATTAATTTGCATAGAAATACATTTACTTCGGGCCGATGTCGAAAAGTAAACAAACAAAACGAACTTCAACATTAATTTTAATTAACTTTGCATTCCTGTGAACAAAAATAAAAAACACAAACACACACTCACGTACTTCAATACAAACCCAGTCGAACAAGGAATAACTAATGTTTTAGCAACGACCATTTATAAGTATTAAAAGTTTTTGCCTCCTCCATTCCCCAACCATAGCAATCGTGGCCGGGTTGGTTCATTACATTTTGAATGAGTTGCTGCTGCTGCTGCTGCTGTTTCCAATACAAAACTTTGCCTCAAGAGAGAAAAGGTTTGTTTTATAAACTACAAGTAACCGGATGCAGCCGGAAATACAGATCGCACCGACAGCCAAGAGCAGCGGTGAATCTGTGAAACATTCTTGCAACGTAGTTCACATGCTGAGCGTTACTAGCGGTAGTGGGAGGGGGGTTGTTGTTCAAATGAAATCGACAACATTTGCTAACAACAAACAGAAAACTTGTGGGGGAAAACTTGTGAAAAGAGAAAATAAAAGTTTGCAGACCAAACTCAATGTTGTTTATCGCATGTTTATGAAATTGCTGGGGATTTGGTGTAAGTCTGTTAACGCTGCCACGGTCTCTGTCTCTGCCCCTGATGACGTTGGCGATCAGCCAACACTGCATTATGTTGCACTTTAACTGCGAACTACACGTTCGTTCTCGTCAAAGTATGTCCTGCTGTGCACTGCGTCATGTTGTGCTACTTTTTTTTGTTACTTCTTTCAATGGAGCTCATAACATAAAAGAAAAGGAGTCCAACTGGAATATGAATGAAACGATGTTGTACTACGCGAGAGTTAGTCATGGAATTTTCTTCCACAGGATTCATCTTAAAGTTTTGTCTTTCAGCAGAGGTCAATGGAGGATTCCTTTACTCTTGTCTTTATCTTGAAAGGATATTTTTTTTATTTGTAAAACCAGGGGTCGTCGTCGCCGTCATCGCTTTGAATACCAAACTAGCATTGTTGATTCTGATGTGATTCTCCCCTTTTGTATTCAGCGGTGCAAACAAAAAAAAAAACAAAAAACCGTCTGTGTAGTGAAGTGAAATCGTTAAAATTAAATCTAAAGTGACATTGCATTTTAAATTGGAAAAGTGTTAATAAAGTCATTGTTGATGGGGTTGTCTTGCTTTGGCTTGTCATTCCATCGCAGTGGCTCTGACAAATGTTTGCCAATCCTTTTGGGACACTGTCCCCCCCCCCCCCATCTGTATGGATTTCTTGGGAAAGAAATTGCGTCTTAGCTTGAAACACAACGCAATTGTATTGTAGGTTATCCGATGACATTCAATAGATATTGCATTTACCAAAGCGATTAAATTTCCATTTATCCATTAATATGTTACATTTTATTTAATAAAACTTAAAACACACTTAGGTAGTCTCGGATAATGTTGGCTGGAGGATCGTACTTGCTCACCAATTTCCCTTGACATTCCCTGCCGGATCACACGGGGAATTTCTCTCGTTATTATTTCTATACCCACTGAAAGGGGGACCTATTTAATAAAACTTAAAACACACTTAGGTAGTCTCGGATAATGTTGGCTGGAGGATCGTACTTGCTCACCAATTTCCCTTGACATTCCCTGCCGGATCACACGGGGAATTTCTCTCGTTATTATTTCTATACCCACTGAAAGGGGGACGTATGGTTTAAAGCCGCCTCATGCTTTGCTAGAGAATTGTTGCATAGCTTAGAGCTTTTTATCTTACTCGTAAAGTCGCCAGCATTCAGAAGGTGGAATCAGCGGCCGAAAATTGTTTGATGATCTTAAAGCCGAATCCGAACGCCTAATTCTAGAGAAGTCTTACATGGCTTAGAGATTGCTGTCTTACTCGTAAAGTCACCAACATTTACGAGGTGGAAACAGCCGCTGAACAATTGTTGATGGTCTTACCCGGTTTCGAACTCTGGTTCTTTTATGTGATAGTCGCACACACTACCTACCACACCACGGCCTTCCACGCACGGCCGTTACTACCGCTAGAAATTGTCGTTACTTACTCTGGGCCAGTTTAGTAAATGATTTCCCAGGATTTCAAGGAACTTAGCAAGTTATATCTTAATATATATTTACCCTCGACACTGTCACGCAGTACGTAGGAATTTAAATAGGCATTCTATAATTTTCTATAAATAATAATAATAAAAAAAATAATATTTTTTTTTTGTACATAAATTGTGTTTTCCCCAATTTTTTTTTTCCCAAATTTTTTTTTACAAAATTTTTTTTTAACAAAAATTTTTTTTTTACGAAATTTTTTTTTTTTACAAAAATTTTTTTTCGAATTTTTTTTTTTTCAACAAAATTTTTTTTTCAACAAATATTTTTTTTCCACAAAATTTTTTTTTTCAACAAAATTTTTTTTTTCCACAAAAATTTTTTTTTTAACAAAAATTTTTTTTTTCAAGAAATTTTTTTTTTCCATATTTCAACGGGCGCCATAGGCGCATTACAACTTACTAGTTACAAATAGTTTTGGTTTGAATTGAATTACTGTCGGGGACCTACCGTCTAAAGCCATCTCCGAAAGGTCTTTAGATTTCTTCTCAAGAAGTTTTACATGGCGCACAGATTACTCTATTTTTGTGTAAAGTCGGCGGGGCATTAAGCGGGAACGCATTTACCCTATCGCCATAATGTGATCCAGTAACTCATTGGTTGTGTTATAGTTTACTGCTGACTTTTTTGAAAGCAGACATCCATGTCAATTTGGTAGAAAATAACCATAATTGAATTCGTCTGGCCATCAGACTTTAGCTTTTATTTATCAGCCATTAACGAAACCGAGGAAAAGCTTTATCACTGCACCATCAATTTTAATGTTTTCAAGAATTCCATTGAGGTCGTGCCATCACAAAATATGCCTGTACAATCATTCATTTGCAACACCCTTGAAAAGATCCTGCGAAAAGTCACAGTTGTTGCAGAGATTCGAGATTTATTTGAAACTGAAATTACCATAGTTGGGGAAGAACTTGTAAAAATGTATTAAATGGCTGGTTCATGGTCCGGTTCGAAGGACCAATATCACAACTACTCGCACTTGAGTTCAGAGCCAGCTCTCGCAAGTGACTCAGCCGAACAGTTATCAAACACGTTTCACGATTGCCTCGCTATCTCCTCCAGAGGTAATTTCTGAAGTGATAATTCTTAAGAGCTTAATGGCCGCCTTAGTTTTCGTAAAATTTGGCATATCCAAAAGTTCACATCTAAAACACGTCAAGGGAAAGGCTTACACGTTAGGAGCCGAAATCGGGCTCAGATCACTGATAATTTTCTCGAGTGTTCCTGCAAGTACTGTAAGCGAAAAAAATAATTGATCACTGTCGGTAAATATCGGTTTTAAAACCGTGAGGTGTAATTTCTTGAACTACTCTTGACCACTGTACCTAGTGTATTGTCTTACTGTGATTGTATCCTATTTTACCAATGCATTGCAATGTGCGTATGTAAAATAGTATTCTGTGCATTCGAACGATTATATAGTCTGCTATACGCGAACGCAAGCCAAATGATCAGTGGTTTTTGTTGTCAAGTGGAGTGAAATGATGGGTCAGCGAAAGTACATTACACCGTGTTACACAGATTCTGTCCTATGAACCAAATTTACTTTTTCGGAAAGGGGATAAAAAATAAAAATACACGTGTATCGGCGATTTTCATGTACACGTAAGATTTTTTTTTTTTAAGTTTGAAGTATGAAGCTCGTAGTGGCCTGTGTGAAAGCCTTTGGACCGATTTTTAACCCTTTTTCAGTGATCCAATCGAGCTGATTTTTTGCGGGCAGACTCGTGGAAATGTCTGTATCACGTCAAATTTTTTAAAAAATGGATTTTTATCAACTCTGATTTTCCTAAATTTTTTTTTTAAATGGTTATCGTTTTTTTTAAATTTTCAGTTCAAAAAATATTCTGACGTGTACATGAAAATCGCCGATACACGCGTTTCCTCGTTGGTTAAGCGACTTATCAAAAACTTTGGGCTGTAGTCGTACTGACCTGCCGTTGCATGTTTCTTCGTTCTATATATACGTATCCCACAATGAAATTGCATCTGAGTATTCGTAGTATTGACGAAGAGCAACGAACAGTAACACTGAGTATCACTGACTCTAGCATTTGACAGACTTTACTATTTCATTTACTATTGTTACCATTTATTTGTAAGTGCCATCTGGTTATTATCCTACACACTAATTAATGATTAAATTACGATTATATTCAGTTTTTTCCAGACTTCTATCTCATTACAATAACAAATAATCGAAAAGTATTCAGGATTACTTGCGATTACTATAAATAATCAAGAAGAATCAAAAGTAATCCGCAAATAATCCAACATCTTTTGGAGATGCCTTTGGATTCTTTCTGAGTATTTCTAGTAGTCGGAAGTAATTCTCATTAAGAAATATGGTGATGAGTGCCACAAGGCTGTGTCATGTGTCCTCTTCTTCTCTAGTTCTTGTTTTCATTGACGACCTGTTGCGGCAGATTGTGAACCCAATCTCTGTTATTCGTACTCAGTTGGCTCTGAATTTTACAAATCCCAGAGGTTCAGCGGTAAACCTTTTTCTTATATTAGCAATTATGTATTGAATGAATGGTGCCAAAGTCAATTCTTAGGTACATTTTGGAAAAACCTCCATGGCTTTCACAAAGCTCAAAACACAAACTTCACCGAAATCTTTGAAATAAGTAACCATGTGTATGTGTATATTATTTCATATCCATAAGTAAAATTAGGCATGTAGTGTTTCCAGCTCTGCCTATTTGCTGTGTCATACCTATTCAAATTGATTTAACCCACTGAAAATTGATGGCTGATCAAATTTTGTTACTGATTTTCCCTTGAATTTTTCACCGTTTCCCCTTTTACTTTTAAAAGAACGGCTGTGACAAGTGGAGTCTTCTGTCTATCAGAGATCAAAGATGTTAAATTCCACAAGCAAAAGCCGTACATTATATAAACCACCAATATGTCTTTAAATGTAGATTTCGAAAAAAAAAACAAAAAACCTTCCTAAACTATTTCTAAAGTCATACTCCGTTGTCTTATTTAATGCCACATTGTACTCTGGTTGAGTTTCAGTTGTTGTCGACATTGAACTAAATGTCACATCCATTCGGACCGGTGAACTATTGGCATACTCGGGAAATATCATGTGAAACTTTACAAAGACACAATTTGTAATAAATTTAAATAACGAACCGATTGCGTTTTTTTTTCATTAAAGTTTCCACACAAAGAACAAGCAGAAGAAAAAATTGAATGAAATTATTTTAATGCTTCAATTCACCAATACAGCCAACCAAGCCGACCGACTCTCGCCTGACATCAAACACAAATTCAGACTCTATTAATAGTCGACGTTAGTGCGTGCATTTAACCAAAAAAAAAAAAAAAAAACCAGATGATAATGCAGAAAAAACGCTGTCGTTGTGGTATTTCATGTTTTGCCATAAAATACCAGTAAATGAACGAATGAATGAATGAACGAATGTCAAACTATTGTGCAAAAATAAAGGTTAATACGAAACTATCAGCTCGAAACTGTGGCACCGCATGCCAATGGAGTGGGTTACCATATTTGCAGCATCACTGGCTTTTCCCAACCCCCTCCCCGTTGGTAGTTTTGTCGGCGATCAGTTGGAAACAAGCTGGTCTCGGTGTTTATTGCAATGTTGCATGTATCGGTGGTCGTTTGGTTGGCTGTTGTTTTTAATTTTTGTTTTAATTTATAGAAATTAACAACAATGTATACCGTTTAACCACACTGGATATTTGCGTTTATTTGTTGTTGTTTTTTATTTATTATTTTGTTTTTTTTTTGCTTTGGCTAAAATGTCGTGCAGAAAATTGGCCATAATAAAAACAAGTCGGTGGACAAGTTGCGACTAGAAACGTTAATACGTTGGGCATAACCGCATTTTAAATACCCTCCCCTAGGGAGCATGTTGCAGTGGGGAATACATAATTGTCTTGAAATTTACTTGGTTGCCAATATTTTCACTTTTCAAAGAATTCGCCCTGCAAATGTTGCCCACTCATTAAAAGAAATGCTGGTGAGGATATTTGTTTGTTGTGACAGCCTACCTGTCCTTACTTATTCTTTAACGGGATGCATGTGGAAATGTGGTAACCATATGTGAATTTTGGTTGGTTTTTCGGGCCGAAATCAAATTATTGCCCAATCTTAAAAAAAGTGTAGCCCTTGGACACATATATCCGAAGCCAAAATATAGACCAACTAGTAAGTTGTAATGCGCCTATGGAGCCCGTTGAAATATGGAAAAAAAATTTTGTTGAAAAAAAAAATTGTTGTGGGAAAAAAAATATTGTTGTTGAAAAAAAAAATTTTGTTGAAAAAAACATTTTTGTGGAAAAAAAAATTTTGTTGAAAAAAATTTTTTTTGTTGAAAAAAAAAATTTGTAAAAAAAAATTTTTGGAAAAAAAAAAATATTATTTTTTTTATTATTATCTTAATATATATTTACCCTCGACACTGATTCACTGATTCACTGACTCTGTCACGCAGTACGTAGGAATTTAAATAGGCATTCTATAATTCTATAATAAATAATAAAAAAAATAATATTTTTTTTTTGTACAGAAATTCTGTTTTCCCCAAATTTTTTTTTACCAATATTTTTTTCCAAACTTTTTTTTTTCCAAAATTTTTTTTTTCAAATTTTTTTTTTCCAAATTTTTTTTCCAATTTTTTTTTTTCAACAAAATTTTTTTTTTCCACAAAAATTTTTTTTTTCAAGAAATTTTTTTTTTCAAGAAAAAATTTTTTTTTCAACAAAATTTTTTTTTTCAACAAAAATTTTTTTTTTCCACAAAAATTTTTTTTTCAACAAAAATTTTTTTTTTAAGAAAATTTTTTTTTTTCAACAAAATTTTTTTTTTTCAACAAAATTTTTTTTTCCACAAAATTTTTTTTTTTTTAACAAAATTTTTTTTCCATATTTCAACGGGCGCCATAGGCGCTTTACAGCTTACTAGTTATTTATAGAATGCCTATTTAAATTCCTACGTACTGCGTGACAGAGTCAGTGAATCAGTGTCGAGGGTATAAATATATATTAAGAAGATGTTAAAAATAACTACGTCATAGGATTCGGGAACAATTTTCATTTCATTTTGCTACCTCCATATGTGGGTATTTATAGGGCCCCCCCCCCTTGGTTTCAAGTATCCAGATACAAAATATAACCCATTCATAAAAAGATGATCCATGCCTTCAGATGGCAAGAGGAACCACAAAGAAAACCTGGGGAAATCTCGGTTACAAGAAAACAAGGAGACTACTCAGGTTTAACAAAAATGAGCTGAGCAAGCTAGTTGGGGTCATCACAGGACACACTAGCCTAAGGGCACACCTATTGAGGATAGGATGTTCCGAGAACGATGAATGTAGGGTATGCGGAGAGGAACACTTCCTGTGCCAGTGCCCCGCTTTCTCGCAGATCAGGATAATCCAATGAGGAGAGGACACCTTAGATGACCTGTCGGTCGTCAAAAGGAATGGACATAAGGAATTTAAGAAATTCCTAAGAAATTCGAATTCCTAATGTAATAAAAAGGGGAAGGGAATCTGAAGAAGAAACCAGGAGCGCACAACAGGCCGAACAACTGGCCTAGGTGTATGTCAACGACATGAGACCGATCCTCCATTTCAAACTAACCTAAAAATAACTATGATTTAGGGTTCCCGGGCAAATTTCATTCATTTCATGCATTTTTAGGGATTGGCCGTTTTTTCGTCCCCATGCGCCCATGTTTGCGCAATTAAAATGTATCTAACAAGTAATACATAAATGTATGTCTGTATTTCTGAAAATCTTCTTTTTCTTCTTTACCAATAGGGTTCCCACATTTCATTACATTTCTGTGCTCCTACGTGTTTGGCCTTTTTTTCGGCCCTCAGGTCTCATGTGCTCGGTCCTCAAATTCAACCAAATCATCAAAAGCAATTAATTCATAAGAATATTCGTATTTGTACTTGAAAATACATAAGTCGATGATTATTGCTGGCCGTTTTTTCGGCCACCAGAATATAAAATTCAAACAAATCTTGAAAAGTGTATATTTGATGTAGTTTTAAAACCTACATGTCCAAAAATTTTTTTTTTAATTTTTTTTAACCTTTTTAAAAAAAATTTTTTTTACAAAATTTTTTTTCCAAATTTTTTTTTTCAACAAAATTTTTTTTTTCAACAAAAATTTTTTTTTTAACAAAAATTTTTTTGTTTTCAACAAAACGGGCGCCATAGGCGCATTACAACTTACTAGTAGTACAATATTATCCTAAAATAATGTCATCTTTGCCATATAGCATTAATTTTTAGGGGCCGGTTTTTGGTACCCAAAGACATATGAACCAATACCCACTCCCATGTGGCTTTAAATGCTTCTAGAACCACGATTTCAAATCAAAGAAAATGTTTTCCAAAAATAATAAAATCTTTTGCACATGTCTTTATTTTTTAGGGGCCGGTTTTTGGGACCCAAAGACTTATGAAACAATACCCACCGCCTGTGGCGTTAAATACTTCCAGAACCACGACTTCCAATCGAAGAACATTTTCCCCAAAAATAATGAAAACTTTTGCAAATGTCTTTATTTTTTAGGGGCCGGTTTTTGGGACCCAAAGAGATATGGGACATTTTCCATGTCAGTTTATGAGGCGATAAATACGTCTACTCCCACTTATATTGTCCAAAAATAACTCCATCTTTACCATATGGCATTATTTCTTAGGGGCCGGTTTTTGGTACCCAAAGACATATGGGCCTTTTCTATGCTCAGATTTATACGCATACTGCCGCAACATCCAAGCAATTGAATATTTTCCAAAAAATAATGGCATCTGTACGATGTGACATTATTTCTTAGGGCCCGGTTTTTGGTACCCAAAGACATATGAAACAATACCCACTCGCATGTGGAGTTAAATACTTCCAGAAGAACGACTTTCAATCAAAGGAAATTTTTTTCAAAAATAATTAAATCTTTTGCACTTGTCTTTATTTTTCAGGGGCCGGTTTTTGGTACCCAAAGACATATGGGCCGTTTCTATGTTCAGTTTTATACGCGTACACACACAACATCCAAGCAATTGAATATTTTCCTAAAAATAATGGCATCTGTACCATATGACATTATTTCTTAGGGGCCGGTTTTTGGTACCCAAAGACATATGGGCCTTTTCTATGCTCAGTTTTATATGCATACTACCACAACATCCACGCAATTGAATATTTTCCTAAAAATAATGGCATCTGTATCATGCGAGATTATTTCTTAGGGGCCGGTTTTTGGTACAAAGGCCTTTGGTCCTTAATTCAAACGAAACTAATGGACTGAAACGAAGCGAATGGCAAATAATCACATCTTACAAAGGAAATATTTGAACTATTTTAAAATGTGTGTTTGTTAATTTAATTTAACAGCTCTGAGACTTTAAGTCCTAAAAATTAAGCTTTTTTCTATTTCGATTGTCGGGCCCATTTCCCACACCAACCGATCTACAACTAACATACATACAATTAGTTAATTTTTTTTTTGACTCTATCGTGCTTTCAACAGGACAGATAGGCGGAAACCTCTCAGTGCTAAATAATATTCTGTATAAGAGAGTGAGTTCAAAAAGAGAAATACAAGTAACACAATTAAAGGGTGTTTTTTATTGAGGTATAGAACTTCGAATTGAAATAAAACACAAGAAAATCGTTTTAATGTCCATCAATTTGGCTTTATTGGAAGGATAATTTTATGCCATTAATGTTTAAATATGATTTCGGGCATGTGGCCACTGCGGCTGGCTCGAATAAAGCCAATTCTACAGGTCCAATTTTCAACCACTTGTTGGAACCACAACTCATCCACATTCATGCCATCCAATTCGGGAACAAAATAGTCGGTTATCATGGCTCTATACCGGTCTCCATTAACGGTAACTGACTCTCCAGCATTATTTCGGAAGAAGTATGGCCCAATGACTCCACCAGCCCATAGAGCACACCAAACAGTCAGTTTTTGTGGATGTAATGGCATAAAATGGACGGAGCTTGCGGTGAACTTCGCGAACTGAACCATTACTTTCGAAATAAATTTGCACGATTTGCAAGCGTTGTTCTTTTGTCAACCTGTTCATGATGAAATGGCAAACCAAACTAAATATTAATCACTTGACAGCTGACAAAATGGACGCCAGTTAAAAAAGTGATACCAACTTAAAGTTCTATACCCCAATATAGAGAGATTGCGACATATTTGGATGTTACAAAACTTCGCTATTAGTAAGTCATTATTAGTTGATTAGCAGGCATGCAGAGGGTAATGGCATATCATTACCAGGTAATGTTCATGGAAATGTGATCTACATACCGACGTTTGGGGTGGATTTATATTTTAAATGTCCCTGAGCAAAATGTCACCAACCGAATGACAAACTCAGCACATACTCCGTCCTCGAGTAGTGGAAGTGTCCAATAGTTGTGCGCAAAATACATGTGCATTTATAATTAAATCTTAATTGTTAGTATGTGTTAATTGTAATGGTGTTGTAAATTATTACAAATTATATGAAAATATTGTTATTTTTTGTTTTCATGTACTAAAATACTATTTCAGGCAATTACTCTGGATGTGTTTGTTTTAATAGGCTGCAGTGAAAAAGAAAAGTGTACGCAGTACTCACAATGGACTCAGTGTGTGTTAAGAATAGGCGAAGTGTACAATTAGTCCTGAACTCATAATTCGGATAATTTTCCCACACAGGTTTAATTAATTATGTATTCTCTCACTTCTCTCTACCATTTCTAGGAGAGTTTTTTCCCTAGCGGGTGAATTCTTGGTCGGGGGGCCTGTTCTCCATGTTAGTGGCGGCCATGCCAAGAAATACTCGCTAGTAATAAAACACAAATGAACATTTTAACTAAAAATACAATTACGCTGCATGGCCTCAGTGCCGGCGCTTTGTGGACGCGAGCAAGAGAGCGAGCGCCCCATCGTCCATATCCAATTACTTCAATTTTGTTTTATTAAAAAATGTTGCTATCTTCGCAGCACTCTGAAACATATGCCCCACCTTAACATCAACATCACAATGCTGCAGTCGATTGTTGCATTAATCGAACGAATAAAAACAAATGTGCAACAATTTTCACTCACATGAAAAACAAACTGAAAAATAAGCACAACAGTTTTCCATTTCTGAAAAAGGAATCTCAAATATTCTTTTTCTTGTTTTTTTTTCTTTTTTTTGTTCCTACCATAAAGAACACATGACAACTCCAGCCCATCGCTATTTTTCCAAGCAACATCGAACTATTAGGGGCATGTGATGATAATGTTGCAAAAGCACTGGCATTCCTATGAAATACCCAAACTGACATAAAAATAAATATCACTGCAGTGGCATATGGACACAACGGGCATGCACAATCTCCTGTTCCCTCGCCTCGGTGCCCCCCTATGGTTCTATGACAATCTGTCGTCTGCTTGTTGCCAGCAATAATATTAAAGTTGTATCGGCACTCAAATTTAATAAAATTATGTACTCACCGTATGGCGCTCATGGATATCCTGAGTCTTAGCAGCAGGCTGCCTAGAGTGTGTGTGTGCAATGGATGGGGAGGAGTGACGTGGGAGCTCTATTGACAAAACTAATTTGTACAAACACTTAAATGCGAGTATCAGGATAACCTGCACTTGACGTTGGGTACATTTACCTGAAGGATACAATCGAGTGCTGTGCATACACTTGTCCTCACAAGGAATGCTCCTTTTCCATGTAATTGCAACGGTGCAGTTGAAGTTTATGGCCCACTCTTGCTCCCATACACATGGAGGGGAAAAGTGTGTCAGTGGCGGACTTTATAAGCGGGAAGGCCTGATATTGTCTGATTTAATATCAAGGCCAACTCCAGAGAAAGGAAGGGGCTTAATTTTGGCAGTTTGTAGACGGGCAATATCAGCAGTCGCTCTGCTCTGAGGAGAGCCCCCAGATGATCCTCTCAACTAGTTAGTAAGAGGCAAGCATATAAAATACTTTTATACGCCATGTGACGATCAGGTCTTCCTTATAACTGACCTGGGTCATTACCCACTCGAGGCATGCCATATGGACCGAAACATATATCGACTTATCGAAGGCATTCGATACAGTCAACCATGCCATGCTCTTTGAGGACATTGCCAACACGTCGCTTCCGTTTAGCTTGAAACGTTGGATCGTGAATTATATGTATGGTCGCCAGTCTTTTGTGGAATTCAGAAACAAAAAGTCCAAGCCCCGTAGAGTTAAACAGGGAGTTCCCCAAGGAGGGATGATATCTCCGGCACTGTTTAATCTCTACCTTTCTGCAATTCCACATCCACCTGACGGCGTACAAATCGTGTCATACGCTGATGTTTGTACGATTCTGACATCAGGAGCTGCCCCCCCCCCCCCCAAGGAATATGAAGAAGGATCTTCAAGTTCTAGAGAGAGACTTCTAGATCAACAGGCGTATCAGGCAGGTCTGAACGACATTCACAGAGTTTCGGTCGCAGCAGCAATAAACGCTCTCCCTGTGAATGTTGTTCTCTGTTGGGGGCCTTGTCAAATCCGCTGCTGGGGATTACACTTCTGCTCCTGACAGTGTTTATGTTTGAAAATGAGAAAAATTTTTGTAGAAGACAGAAAAGTATGGCTAGGTTCAATTACTTAAATGTGAAATAATTAAATTTATCATTTTTTCAAGTATTCAATTCTTCAATTAGCTAATTATTAAACTTTTCGATTATTCAATTATCGCAAAAATCTTAATTGTCTCCATTCTTAATATTCTTAATATTCTTAATATTCTTAATATTCTTAATATTCTTAATATTCTTAATATTCTTAATATTCTTAATATTCTTAATATTCTTAATATTCTTAATATTCTTAATATTCTTAAAATTCTTAATATTCCTAATATTCTTAATATTCTTAATATTCTTAATATTCTTAATATTCTTAATATTCTTAATATTCTTAATATTCTTAATATTCTTAATATTCTTAATATTCTTAATATTCTTAATATTCTTAATATTCTTAATATTCTTAATATTCTTAATATTCTTAATATTCTTAATATTCTTAATATTCTTAATATTCTTAATATTCTTAATATTCTTAATATTCAATTGTTCAATTATTCAAATTATTATCTCAATTATTCAATCTCAAGTATCCCAATTATCTCAATCGTCTCAATTATCTCAATTATCCGAATTATCTCAATTATCCGAATTATATCAATTATCTGAACTATATAAATTATCTCAATTATCTGAATTATCTTAATTATCTGAATGATCTCAATTATCTGAATTACCTCAATTATCTAATTATCTCAATATTAAAAAACGATCTCGGGCAAACTTTTTTTGAATATCTGGGTTCTTTCAAATAAATCTCTGAATAAATATCAATTCCAGCTACTCCTCTCACCTTGGAATTATTGACTGTAAGTGGTCTTAAGTCAATATCGATATCTTCACAATTTGGTTTCTTAGCTCACAGACTTCCAAAATCGACCTCTAAACGAGGACAAACTTAAACCAATATTTTCCCGATAACTTACTCTGCTTGAGTAAAAAGGAATCGATATTTTTTCGTCCTAGTAAATTCTCTTCCCTCCGTTGTTGTTTTCTCCTCAACAATATATGCCAGGTTACGTGTGTGTTTTCAGTCTTACCTAGCTGATGTTACCTTGGGCCTTTTCCATACAACAACGCAATTCATGTAATTCATGCTCTTCCATTTGGGAGATGTGTGAGCTGCAAACTAATTTTCATTTCGTGCAGATTACTTAATTAGGAAACTTTTAACTTTGTATGCAGATCAATTAATTTGAGTTAAGTTTCCCCCCCCACCCCCATTTAAGTCTTGTAAGAACAGTTTATGAAAGAAAATGGAAAATGTATGCTCACATTACAAAGACGACTTTGTATATTTCTAGAATCTAATGGAGGTGGGAGTTAGTGTATAACAGACATGCAGAAACATCGGATTGTATGAAGTTACCATTGAGGAAGACATACATATGTTTAAAATAATATTTTTTTTTTTTTTTTGGGGGCATTTAGATTTAAATGTTCCCCTTAATTATAAACATTATTCATCTTTAATTCAAAGTGAAAATTTGAGATCCTATTTTTCTCATTGCCGTTGCTGTGCAACCAACGTTTATGAATGTTTTGCCTGAACCCACCGCTTCCCATGCGCTGTCGGAATATGACACAAAACTTAATTTCCTTTTATTGACAATGACAGTGACAACAAACTAAGTTTAAATTCACCAAAGAAAATGCAAATACTCTGAATTGCATTAGCAGCGCTTAACACATTTAGGCAACTGGCATACCGATACGCCCACACCCACACCCACACCCACCTAACTAATAACTAAAAACTCTGCGAACGGGCGCTTAAAAATGCATCAGATAAATAGTCGGCCGAAGTTTTCGGCATCGAAATGTGGCAAACGCTATTTCATTTCCTGTAAATGTCTAAAGCGAAACGTGAGAAAACTAGAATAGTAAGGATTTAAGAGAGGGTAGTTGTACTTGGATACCTGGACATTATTTCGTTTTTTGGAATGGCTCTTGAAAATTCCGAAGAGATGAAGTCCAACGTAGGAGAATTTAAGTTGTATTCAAATGAAATTAAAGCATATCTTCGGTCGGCACATTTGGAAGAAACTATTGCATATTTTCGGGATGAATAAAAAACAGTTTACATTTTTCGGAATTCTATGGTTTTCACAAGCAACCGCATAAGTCGTAAAAGAATTTTATTCAGGACAGCCAAATTCTCAGCAATTCTGGAACAGTTAAACGATTTTTTTAAGTTTATGTTAATGAACGCCTAGAAGATGACTACACAAAAAATATTTGATTTTTGGATTACAATTTTTTCAAAATAAAATCTTTAATTTAAAATCAATATATAACAGCGTATCTCCACATAAGATGTTTTTGTGTGAAAATAAATATTTTGTCAAAACCATGAAATTGCGTTGCTTCTGAAAATCCACAGAATTTAAAAACAAAAAATTTTGAATTCATGACCAAGACATTTTTTAAAAAAAAGTTTTATGTTTTTATAAAAAATGGATCCTGTTCGAATCCGTTGACATTTTTATATGAATATTTTTAGGATGAATAAAGAGGTTTAATTTTTTAGAATATAAAACGACAAAATTGTGATTTCTTTAGGACGGAACGATGTCTTGATATTGTAAAATTTAGAAAATAACTTTAAATGCCCACTTGATCCGCAAGAGAGTAGGCATTGTCTTAACCAAATTTTAATAAAAAAAAATATTTTTTTTTAAACCTATTTTTTCTGAATTCCGGGTTTCAGTTCAATCTGATACATCGATTTTTTTTGATTGCATATTTTTAGGATGAATAAACTAAATGTTTGAATTTTTTTGGCCACACCTAGTCAAATGTCAAATGCCAAACGACCAACTAAAGCTTTAATTATCATTCAATATGTAATACGAAACATTGTACATGTAATTAAGTTGGTAAAAACTTTTTTAATGAATAAACATATGTAAATCCCAAACTCCCTAAGTGTTTTTTATTACGACCAACTTTCAAATATCGCTGAACTCACTGCAAATAGATATTCATTTAGAAAAGTTTATTTTTGGTTGTTGTTGTTGTTAACATGTTACCCAGTGAATGAAACCTTGTTCTATCCATGGTGGAACATGACCAGTTTGTGCCGTTGGCCCGGTGCCTGTAAAGGGAATATTTGTAATAAAAAGATAAATAAAAAAGGTTGCCGTGGAAATGCGACAGAGGTCATTAGTATTTACAATTATAGAGATTTCAATAAGCGGAATTTTAAAGTTTCCACAAGTATTTGCAAAGGTTGCCAAACTTTGACATTACAGATTTTTAAATTTTCTTTTTTTTGCGGTAAATAAAGTGGGAAATGTGTACCGGTGATAATGGGGTTTCGTTTGAATAAATTAAAAGTTTTCCCTTCAGTGAATGAAAGGCATTTTTTCCCGAATACTGTAGTGGAAAAAATTATTTTTTTTATTAAAAACTCTCTTCAGTTTGTGCCTTAATGAAAGTTAGCCACACGCATCAACAGAGGCCTGAGCTGGGACCTACGGTCATATTTGGAGGAGCTTAACTACATAGATGATATCTGCCTCCTTGCAGAGAGACAAACTCTGTATTGAGCAAAATATGTTATTCATAATCCCTCGAAACGATTTTGGGAATGTCTACAAAAGTGAGACTAACAATTAACACGGGTCAAACTAAAACGATACCTAGTACAACACCGTCCAATAGAAGACCTGTCTGGGCTGCACCAGCCCAATAAGTGGTGGCTCCTCCCCGTACATAAAATGCAGGCTAGACAAGACAAGTAATTGTAATGTTAAACCCGGTCTGGTAATCCTTTCAACGGTATCCAACTCAGAGTCTTGCACTTTAACTAAATATGTAACATTTTTTTTTATAGAATTTATATAAAGTTTTTTATAAACGATTCTCATCGCAAACTCATCCTACACATATTTTTACCCTAAAGAATAAGGAACGCCGATCTGTGGTGTTATCACCCACCAAATCAACAGACAATTAGAGGGGCGCATACTCTGAAATCTACATACACTCGGAAAGTCGTTAGACGACATCGCCAAAATTACAAGATAAATGGGCGTATTCGGCTGGTTTGAACATTCAACAAATTGGAATTTAATAAGTCAAAATGTTGAAATGAGTTTTTAAACCGATCGATTTTAAACCCTTTTAAACCCTTTTTCAAAAACTTTTTTTTTAAACCCGTTTGTCTAAAATCCGTTTTATAATAACGAATTTTTAAAACCGGTTTTTAATCTTGGTTTTTTTAAACCCGTTTTATGATGGCGATATTTTATTACCGGTTTTTAATCCTGATCTTTTTCAAAACCGGTTTTTAATACCGATTTTTAAACCGGTTTGTAATACCGATTTTTAAAATCCGACATCGCCAAAACCTGCCGAATTCGCAGGTTTGAACATTCAAAAAATTGGAATTTAATAAGTCAAAATGTTAAAACGAGTTTATAAATCTCATTTTTAAACCCTTTTAAACCCTTTCTCAAAACCTTTTTTTTTAAACCCGGCTGTCTAAAACCCGTTTTATAATGCCGAATTTTTGAAACCGGTTTTTAATCTCGATTTTTGTAAACCCGTTTTATGATGGCGATTTTTAATAACCGGTTTCTAATGTCATTTTTTTCAAAACCGGTTTTTAATCCCGATTTTTTAAAACCGGGTTTCAATCCTGATTTTTTAAAACCGGTTTGTAATACCGATTTTTAAAATCCGTTATGTAAAACTGATTTTTAAACCGGTTTTTAATTCCGATTTTTTAAAATCGGGTTTTAATCCTGATTTTTTAAACATTTTTAAACCCGTTTTTAATCTCGATTTTTTAAAACCGGTTTTCAATCCTCATTTTTTAAACTGGTTTTTAAACCTGTTTTTAAAGTTCAAACCGTTTTGATAAACTGATCCAGATTATTTAAACCGTTTTTCAAAAACATATTTTAAACCCGGTTTTGTAAAACCAGGTGATTCTGGCACAGTCACATATCGTGCTTTAAGAGGAGATTATGGTTTATGGTTATGAAGCGCATTTCTCACTCGGTGGGTATGTAAATAGACAAAATTGTCTTATCTGGGGTTCTGAGAATCCTCAAGTAATTAAAGAGAGGCTATTACATCCAGAAAAAGTCACTGTTTGGTGCGCTCTTTGGTCCGAAGGTGTGATTGGACTCGTACTTCTTCGAAAATGATGAGGAAACGACTCTCACCGTCAATTCGGAGCGTTATGGTCGTATGATAACCGACTTTTTTTACCTGATATTGAAGAATACGACTTGGAGAATATGTGGTTTCAACAAGACAGTGCCACATGCCACACAACTCGAGCAAGAGATATTTCCTAGTCGCGTAATTTCTCGTCGTGGCGACATCAACTGGCCACCAAGATCATGCGATTTGACACCATTAGACTTTTTTTTTTTGGTGCTACGCAGATAAGTCTTTAAAACTTGAGCACTTAAGAACCAACATGCGTCCAAGTTATGGCTGAGATACCGCCCAATATGTGCCAAAAAGTGGTCCAATAACGACCTCAAAAGAATCAATGCTTGGAACACTTCGAGTGGTGGTCATTTAAATGATGTAGTGTTTCACACATAATGTCAACGTTCAAACTTTATAATAAAATAGAAATATCATGAAAAAAAAAAATTATGTGTTATTGATAACCCTTTACATTTAAAATCTGCATCAAGCACTTTGGTCTAGACCGTGAATTGCTTGACGAATTGCACATGAGCTCTCTGATGTTAGAGTGCGCGCTACACTCAAGAAGCCAAGCTAGAAGCAATAGCTATAATGTGGTGCTTTAATAAGGCTAGTCTTATATTTCTTCGCTTTATTTTTGTTCTTCCCGCTCATCAGCACACTTAACGTATCTGCCATCAGATTCACATTTGTACATCTTCTCGAAGATGTTCCTTGGGGCTGGTCTTCTGTTTGTTGTTTCAATCGTTCAACTTGCTTCTATCCTCATTTCAACACTCTTGTCCTGCAGACAGATACTAATATTTCTGTTGAAAAATTCTTAAGCTTTAAGATGAATTTTTTTTTTTCAAAGAATTATTTTGCTACATATCAATAGTCAAACAAATGTTTCTATAGAAAAACGTATCTATCCGAAAACTAAATGTATCTGTCATTATTGAAAACGTACATACAACAGCCTAATCAATATTTGCCAACTCAATTATTATTTTCTGCCACATGCACACTCCACTTCGTTCATGCAACTCTACTGAAATATCCTATTTCTTGATAAGTCCTTCAATTTAATCAATTCTCCGGAGTAACTGCAAAATGTAGCCAATCTATTTTCTGTTTTACGTTGACATCTCCACTTGACATTTTGTTGATAACCCAAATATTGTGTTGCCCATTGTATTCTGTTTGCAGATTGTATTCGTTTTGGCTGCTGTGTTTGCCTGCGCTTATGCCAAACCCGGTGGCCCGGCTGCCTATTCCATTTCGGCACCAAGTGTTGATCATGCCTCGGTGGGACAGTCACAGGAGCACACCGTCAAGGGTCATTACGGCCAGTCATCGCAATCGGACTATTCTAGTCAAGTGCAAACCGCCCATTCACAATCGCACGTTCAACGTTCCAGCATTAGCAATGATGCCGGCTATGCCGCTCCCGGTAAGTGCACACCAAAAAAATAAAACATAACTCCAACAAAAACCAAACAAAAAACTCAATTGAAAGAAGCAAAACCAAAACAAGCACAAATGTAAAATTATGGCACCGTAAACATTTTGAATTAGAATTACATTACATTTTACCCACCACCACACCCCCCGTATTCCAGCAAAAAGGAATCGTAGTCACACATCAAAGCGCATCACACTAATCCCAACTAAATGAATAACTTATGCAACCGGCACGTACTCCCTCCACCATCACCTTCTCTACCCACCAATTTGTTGCGTTTGAGTCTCTAACCCGAATGTTGTTTGTATGTATGTCGTTAAATGTTGGCCATCTAACATTAAATATTAAGGTCATGTAGTTGCTGCCGCTCCCGTAGCTCATGCCATCGCTGCTCCAGCTCATGCCATTTATGCCCATGCCGCTCCAGCGCTCTCTCATGGCATCGCCTTGGCCCATTCTGCGCCAGCCTATTCGCATGGTCTGACATATGCCGCCGCCGCTCCGGCCATTTCACATGGCATCACTTATGCCGCTGCTGCTCCGGCCATCGGACATGCCATTGCTGCCCCAGCCTATCATCACGGTTTGAGTTATGCTGCCCCGGCCATCGGTCATGCATATGCTGGTCATGGCTATGCGGCCCATGGATACGCCGCTCCTGCCTATGCCGCATCGCATAGTTATGTGGCTGCTGCTCCCGCCATTAAATATGCCGCTGCTCCCGCCTATGGTAGGTTTTGAGTCGCAGGTAATTTAGATAGTAAGTGCTTTTAACGCTTCTATAGAATTCTGCACTTGTTTGTATAGAAAGTAGAGAATATCTTGCACCGTTTTATTTTTTTTTTATTAGAAAATAACACTGTATAGAAAACCAGTATTTTAAAATAGAAAAAAAAAACTTTGAAAATGAGTATTTTTAGTATCAAAATTATTTTATATAAGAGAGACTTGTCGGTGAACGTTTTAGTGTTTCTGGGTGAAACTTTTGAAGTTTCTCTCTGTGAAACTTTTAATGTTTCTCTTTGAAACTTTTAATGTTTCTCTTTGAAACTTTTAATGTTTCTCTTTGAAACTTTTAATGTTTCTCTCTGTGAAACTTTGAAACTTTTAAAGTTTCTATCTGTGAAACTTTTCTCTGTGAAATGATTAAAGTTTTCTCTGTGAAACTTTTAAAGTTTTCTCTGTTAAACGTTTATAGCTTCTCCCTGTTAAACTATTAAAGTTTCTTTCTGTGAATTTTTTAAAGTTTTTCTCTGTGAAACTTTTAAAGTTGCTCTCTGTAAAACTCGGTGAAACTTTTAATGTGTCCCTCTGTGAATCTTTTGAAGTTTCGCTGTGAAACTTTTGAGGTTTCTCTGTGAAACTTTGTCTTAAAAAGTAAAATTGCAAACTGTAAAACTCAACAGTTTCTCTCTGTGAAGCTTTTAAAGTTTCTGTATTAAACTTTTAAAGTTCCTTCTGAATCCATGTTTATCTCTTGGACTATCTTGAAATTGCTGACCTATGCAATTGCAATAGCACAATCTAATTCGATGTATGTCATTGTGTTTGATTGATTGCAATGTCGCTCTTTTCATGGCCACCTTCTCCTCGAGATCAGCAGCTCCTATTTCTTATTCCACACAAACATAATGTCATCTAAAAATAAGACATTGACTGTCTCTCTCTCTCTCTCACTCTGCTCGTATAAAGTTATTCATAAGATAGTTTCCCTAGGGCAGGATGATGCCAATGCTGGTGGAGGCGCTGAAATGGAATAAACGCAACTGACTTTAAGACGATGTGTGTGTCTGTTGTTTTCTTGCAACATAAGTTCTGTTCGGTGCTATTGGAAATGATATCAGTGATGATGAAGACGTCCACATGTAGGAAGATATGTATAATATGTAAGGAGACCAGTACATTATTTATGTGGGACATCTTTAAATAACCATGAACATGTGCATGTTGTGTACTGATGAATGATATGATATTTGTAAGCGATGGCTATTCATATCATACAATGGAAGACAAATTGCTTGCATTTAATTTGATGTCAACTTGGAGATGTTGAATCATCGACTTCATATGGATTCTAGCAAATATGGGAAAGGAAAATGGCAGGAAATCCTAACTAAAGCCACTGAAACCATTCCAACTGAGACTTTTAGGTGAGAGCCACCTTGTCCGATAATAGAAAAATGGGCGGAATTGTACATGTGTGTTGGAGATAACAGTATGGTAGTATCAACCGGTTCCATATTTCACGCATTCAAAGCTTTGGTGACTATATGGCACAGTGCTGACTTTGAAAGTAATTCCATTACTAGAAACATGGTTTTCTGTGGTTCTTGTGTCAATACATGATTTTCAGAAAGACTGTAATGTTAGCAACATAAAAAGGGGGACTAAAGAGTAGGCGGTTCTCTAATAAACGATAACATACGTACACGATATATCTATGGTCATTGAGATCGTCGCCACGTATGAGAAATATTCATGCATTTGCACCGGTGGCGTATGAGTGATTTCAATTCGTTTATATTTATGGGGCGTATAAGTGATTTCAATTCGCTTATATTTATGTGGCGTATGACTGATATCAATGGAAATTTGATGAAATAAACAGAATATCGGCACGGTCATTTTAATTATTTCCTAATGGGCTGTTCCAGCTTCAAAGCAACGACAACTATGATGTTTACGAAATTGAAAGTTCTAAAACAGCCCAATTTTCTGCATAGGAAATTTTAAATAGAATTCTACAAATTGAGTCTTATATTTTTACAGATTTCAAAACTGAACGATTACAAAACGCGTTTTTTTGTGGTCATAGCGTGGTAACATTTGAAATTAACTGGAAGCTTAGTTGAAGGCATTATTGGAGAGAAAATTCGCTATAGTTTACTACACAAGTCTATAGACCAATGGGTAGAGAAAAAAAACTAGAATGTGTATAAAATTCAGTAAAAATGTCGGAGATATCATTAGAGCAAATTTCTAAAACACACTTGAAATACCAAAATTGTAATTTTTCAATAAATGCGTTTTACCAGCTTAAGTTTCAAAGGAAACCTGCAATTCTTGAACCAACCGAAACTGGTAAAGGCTTAAGAGTCAAAAGAAAAAAAATACGAACAAACCCACATTGCTCAAATGAAGAACTTCAAAGTTGTCTCCCACTGTGGCATATTTTCTATTAAACTACTGGACTTGTATTTTATTTCTTTCTTAGTGCAGTCTCTGTTAAGGAATTATTCGATACCAAAAATGTCCACAATAGAAAATTATTCGACTGTCAAAAATATCCAAAAACAATTTTTAAATATTGTATTTTTAGTGGCACCATTTTCTTAGTAGATTTGAATAATTTATTTTATTTTATTGATAAAAATATTTTTTGTACAATTCAATGCTAATCCCGCGAAGCCTTTGTGGCTTGTTTGCTTGTGTAGTGAAATTTTTAATACATTCTGAGTAAATTGTACACTTTTGGCTTGACATCAGTCGAAATAAGAGAACCAATAGAAATCTGTCGAAAGAAAAAAAACTCTGTCATGCAAATATTTTTTTTTTTTTATATAGATTTTACGTGGATGTACGAAGTTTTTGGGAACCCGAGGTTAATCTCTAACTATACACACCCAGGATACGAACCTGAGTTTGTTGTGTAATAGTAGTTCACACTACCTACATCAATACAGTCAACTCACCTAGCCAATTAATAGAGCCACATTTATTTGCCAACATTTGAATAATTACCCCATGTGGCGTATGAGTGATTTCAATGCAAATGAGTGCATTACTTATACGTTGACGTTGACATTGCAGTATAAACGGAGGGGAAATTTTCTCAAAACAGTAAGCTGTCTACGACATAATTCTTTATACTCACTGACCAGAGCCGTGTCCGAACGGCTAAAGCTTTCCCCAGAGAAGTTTCATGTGGCTTAAATAATTCTCTCTCAACGGCATTTACAAGTTGGAAAACTGGCCTCTAAATGTATTTGTATGTTCTGACCAGAATACGAACCAGGGTTTGTTGCATGATAGTCGCTGAGACTATCTACTACATCTCGTCCTGCTCACCTAGCCGATTAGGAGTGCATAAATGTGAATGAAAATGAATCACTCTTCGGCATATGTGGCGTATAAGTAATTTCAATGTTTTTTCCGTTTGACTTTGACAATTGACTTTTACACAGTTTTCAAGTGAAATTCTAATGAGTAGTTTTTTTTTTTAGCTTACTAAGAAAGATTTCTGTATATGCATTTTGTAATTTGCTTAATTTGGTCTACAGGCTTATAATTACAAGTCTGGAAGAAATAAATGAAATGAAATGAATGTCCTGGAAGCCGTTAGACATGCCCCATATTCACACCCGGACTTTAGTCTGGGTTTCTAATACGATGGGCACGAACACTACATACCTCAAGGCGCACCCTATCCCATATAATTATTTCTAATTAAGGAAACCAAAAATGTCTACAGATTTCAGAAAACAAACCCATAACCACTGACTCATCCATTTTAGGATACTATGCAAACTGTGCCACCCGTTTGTATTCAAATCGTTCGGCATTAAATTGTTTTGCTGGGATATGCCATGGAATTCATGGCCACAAATATCCGGCTGTAAATTATTTTTCACATTGAAGTTCGAACAAAATCGAAATTATTTCTATTACATCACTTTCCGGTCAATTAATTGTCACTTTTGTTCCATCGATTTAATTGTGTGAAAATTCGGACACACAACCATTAAACAGCTGCTGTGATATTAATCTCGAATCACACATGGAATGAATTAAGTCCACTTGCATGTCCCATCCACTTCATTATGATGACATTAAAATTCCATCAGCAGTCGAATAGTTGACATTAAAAAAAAGTCTGAATAATTATGTGTCGCATTACATGTGAAGAGAATGCAATAAAATGAAATTCAACTTTATCTGCACCCGTTCATTATTGACAGTGGCTGACGTCGCCAGTTCCTTTCATTCGCACACACTGTATTTTAATTTACGAAAATTATCCTTTACAGTTAATTCATCAATCAAAACCAAGCCATCGATAATGATGGGTTGGCTAATGTGTGCGGTTGCGAGAAAAACTTTAACTTTGGAAATTCAAGGAAACAAAGCGAAAGAGAGAGTGACCGAAAAAAAGGACACTATTGGTTTGTTTCTGTTTTTCTTTCTTTTATGTTTTCTTTTCTTTTTCATGTCAACTTTGATTAACGTCGATTATGCTTTTCGGTCTTATCTGCGGTGCTGTTGAGCGCAAAGTACATTTAATGCTGAAATTGTATAAATTAAGTCGAGTTCATTGCAAAAAGGCAATGGAAGGTGATAAAAGTGAGGAACCGAAAAGTCGTAGGTACGAGGACGGATCAGCAATGACGTCACTGCCTTAAATTAGACCTTAGTGAAGCCTGATAGTCCTTCCATTCTAAGGCATTTAAGGCATGAACTGTTACTGCTGTGGGTCTTGAAAGAACTAATGGAACTGCAAGATTTTCCTCTACACTTTTAGCGATATAAAGTGATTTATCTTTGTTCCAACAGGGCGGCACAATTTCAAATATACCTTGCTGAAATTTTATTAAAATGAAATGAGCAATTTTGCGAAAGAAAGGCCAAAACAAATATATACAAAAAATATCTGTTAGTTCAGCTCGAAATCTAAAAAATCGTAGAAAACGGTAAACATCCGAAAAATATTTCATGTAAAACAAAGATCTCTCCTATAAGTTGTATAAGTTCTATGGCGATACTCGTACCACACCTCCAAATCAAAGCTATCGTATAAAATTATAGTAAAAGCTATCGTATAAAATTGTAGTAAAAGCTATCGTATAAAATTACGATCAAAGCTATCGTATAAAATTATAGTAAAAGCTATCTTATAAAATTGTAGTAAAAGCTATCGTATAAAATTACGATAAAAGCTATCGTATAAAATTACGATAAAAGCTATCGTATAAAATTATAATAAAAGCTATCGTAAAATTACGATAAAAGCTATCGTATAAAAATACGATTAAAGCTATCGTATAAAATTACGATCAAAGCTATCGTATAAAATTACGATCAAAGCTATCGTATAAAATTACGATCAAAGCTATCGTATAAAATTACGATAAAAGCTATCTTATAAAATTGTAGTAAAAGCTATCGTATAAAATTACGATCAAAGCAATGGTATAAAACTACAATAAAAGCTATCGTATAAAATTACTATAAAAGCTATCGTATACAATTATAGTAAAAGCTATCTTATACAATTGTATTAAAAGCTATCGTATAAAATTACGATCAAAGCTATCGTATAAAATTATATTAAAAGCTATCGTATAAATTTACGATAAAAGCTATCGTATAAAATTACAATAAAAGCTATCGTAAAATTACTATAAAAGCTATCGTATAAAATTACAATAAAAGCTATCATATAACATTACCATAAAAGCTATCGTATAAAATTACGATAAATACTATCGTATACAATTATAATAAAAGCTATCGTAAAGTTACGATAAAAGCTATCGTATACAATTTTAGTAAAAGCTATCGTTTCAAATTATAATAAAAGCTTTCGTATAAAAGTAATATCAGAAAACTCAATTCAACTTTTGAAATCTACAAAATGATCTTGTTACTAAGCGGTTCCAAATGTGTGTCGCCAAAGATAGCATACTGTTGCTCGGATCTGCGAAGTAGGTGAAAATCAGGTGGTTTTATAATTTCAGTGGGGAACTCAATTTTTTTTTATATTAAATTCTATTTTTTTTTCAATTCCCATCTAAAACTATCAGGCCGCTAGTTAGCTTAATGTTCATTAAAGAAATAACACCGCGTTTCAGTCCACTTATTCGACATTAACTCTGAATGGCTTTCAAAACACACACCACATTTTGAATTCAATCAAGAGCTTAAAAATCCAAAACAAAAGGTATTTCACAAGATCTTCTCTTAAGTTATTGATGTTAAATTCTACACAAATTAGCAATCGTGACCCGGAGATTATGAAAGTGGTCGTTAAAGAATTTCAATTATGACCTTTAGAAAAACTGCTCATGCTAAACGTAATTTTATTTCGTCTTAAGTAGAATAAGATAATAATCAGTATTCTGTTAAATGAGAGGAGGTTTTTTGCCAATGAAACTTTTGTCCATCCAGAGATTTTCATTTATCCATCCCCCGCAAATGGATTTTTTTTTATTGTTGAATAAATTCTGTTTAACAAATTGCATTTTTATTCAAATAGTTTCTGGTAACGTTACTGGCAAACATTTACAATTTTATTGAGCAAACAAAAACAGAAAAAAAAGAAGAAAAATTGCATAAATTATTTATGAAAACCCAACTGGCCGAAATGTGTTCTTGAATTTATTTCACATTCAAAATAAAAACAGATTTTTCCGGAAATTGTTTAATAAACTATTTTCGTTTTCTCTCTCTCTTTTCCCCCTTAACTCTTTGAATGTGTTAGCTCATGGCGCTGTCTTGGCCGGTCATGGCTATGGTGGTTATGCTGCCCACTATGCTGCTCCCGCACCCGCTTATGCTGCTCATTATGCCGCACCTGCTTTGGTGAAGTATGTTCAAAATTTTATTCGTTAGACTCCAGTTCCCAAGAAAACTATTTATTTTTTTCATTACCTCTGCAGAGCTGCCCCCGCCTTGGTGCATGCCTCCGTTGCTGGTCATGGCGTACATTATGGCTACTAAGTGAAACGTTAACTACTCTCCGCCATGAAACATCCATCATCCATCCGCTTCCGCTCTACCATTTAAATGTATTGAATTCTTTATTCTTGTATTTCACAACAACTTTTTTTGCTTTTAAGGTTTTTTGTTTTAAGACGTAGCGAAAGTGCTCGAAACTCTTTATGTAAATAATTTGCCTGTTAAGATCAACGACATGGCCTGGACCGGTGGTGGACACTGGAAACTGACAATTCATGTGTACATTTGATTTTGATGTTTCTGTCCCACCCCCCCTCGCCACCATGGCCATGAGCATGAAATTTTGCTTGTTAACATTCAATTCATTAACGGTTTTGTAAATAAATGTCAAATAAAATTTATCGCGGTTAAATTTTACTATGTAAAACAACAAATAATAAACACAACACAATAAAAGATTTGTTTAAACTAATAAAAAAAAATAAACATATATGAAATCGTGGTTTTATGATCAATTCTATGAGAGGAAGTCAGGCCAACAGCTGTTAAACGGTAAGACTTTTGCTGCAACTGACATATCATAGGTGGAAGAGATCGACAGAGAGGGAGCGTTGAAGGGATGACAGACAGAAGAAAAGATGAAATATATCGAGATAGGCAAAATGTAGGAAAGCTTAAGGTATTAATGATCGATGGATAGAGGGCTAGATACTCCCAACTACTGATTAATGAATAATAAGATTAATAGGAAGGCAGTAGGACGAACGGCTGAGAGGAAATGCAAACCGTGCTTTGTGAAATATTAGGGTTTTCTGAGGTTTTCGTATTTCAAGCACAAGAACAATTTTCGAGATTTAATTTGATGTATATACAGTGAAAGCTCCGGTGAGCGGACACCGACGGTCGCAGTGATTTTGCCCGACCACGCGTGCAGCGGAGATTAATTTGCCCTAAAAATATCACATGGGACCGAGAAATTTGTCCGTCTACGGGAGCTGTCCGTTCACGGCAACTGACCGCGAGTAGAGCTTTTACTGTAAATCATTAGTTTTGAATTTTTTTTTGCTCGCTTGTGCTTGAAATACGAAAAACTCAGAAAACCCGGAATTTTCGCAAAAAAAAAACCTGTTAGTGGTACCTCTAAACAATTTCCAAAAAATCTGAAAAAAAATCAAAAATATTGTTTTTTTTTTGACATCCTAATGTAGGTGGAGAGACAGGTCTTCGAATGACCAGACGAAAATTCAATTCCGCATTACGACGGCAGTGACAAAATTCCTTCTAAATCAACAGCTAAACCTACTTCCAAAACATCAAGATTTTTAAAAAAGCCCAAAAAATGCAAAAACTTTTTTTTTTAATAAAGGGTGTTTTTTATTGGGGTATAGAACTTTAAGTTGGCATCACTTTTTTAACTGGCAGCCATTTTGTCAGCTGTCACGTGATTAATATTTAGTTTGGTTTGCCATTTCATCATGAACAGGTTGACAAAAGAACAACGCTTGCAAATCGTGCAAATTTATTTCGAAAGTAATGGTTCAGTTCGCGAAGTTCACCGCAAGCTCCGTCCATTTTATGCCATTACATCCACAAAAACTGACTGTTTGGTGTGCTCTATGGGCTGGTGGAGTCATTGGGCCATACTTCTTCCGAAATAATGCTGGAGAGTCAGTTACCGTTAATGGAGACCGGTATAGAGCCATGATAACCGACTATTTTGTTCCCGAATTGGATGACATGAATGTGGATGAGTTGTGGTTCCAACAAGTGGTTGAAAATTGGACCTGTAGAATTGGCTTTATTCGAGCCAGCCGCGGCGGCCACATGCCCGAAATCATATTTAAACATTAATGGCATAAAATTATCCTTCCAATAAAGCCAAATTGAAGGACATTAAAACGATTTTCTTGTGTTTTATTTCAATTCAAAGTTCTATACCTCAATAAAAAACACCCTTTATAATTTTCCTTTTTAAAAAATATAAATTTGTTTTAAAACAAGTGGACAAATAGTAAGTTCGGCCGGGCCGAATCTTATATACCCTCCATCATGGATCCTTAAAAAGTCAATAAATAAGAAAACTAACTGAGTTTTTGGGCCGCTCGTGACCCGATAGTCCCAGGAACCCGATCACAAATTTTATCCAAATCATGAAAATAAATGCATATTTGGGTTCGCGAGAAAATTTCGTTGCATTTCGATACCCATATGTCCATGTTTGTCAAGGGACGGTTTTTGGGCCGCTGGTGACCCGATAGTCCCAGAAACCGGATCAAAAAATTTAGGCAAATCATGAAAATAAAGGCATATTTGGGTTCGTGAGTAAATTTTGTTGCACTTCGATACCCATATGCGCATGTTTATCATGGGCCCTTTTTTGGGCCCCAAGGGTCCACGGAACCCATGAGCACGCCCATATTTGGGATTTTTTTCCCATTTATAAATTATATAAACTTAGAACTTAGATGTAGTGAAAAAAATATTTGAAAAATTTGATTATGGCCGGAATATATTTAGTCCCGTAAAGGGGAACTTTTCCCCCTTTGGTCCGATATGGCCCATTCTCGAACTTAACCTGCTTATGGGCAAAAAACATCTTCCTACAAAATTTCAGGTTTTTAGCGTTGGTCGTTCTCACTCTATCGTGATTTCAACAGACAACAGACGGACGGACGGACGGACGGACAGACAGACGGACATGGCTAGAATGTCTTAGAATGTTACACTGACCAATAATATATATACTTTATAGGGTCGCAGATCACTCTTTCGAGGTGTTGCAAACGGAATGACAAACTTAGTATATACTCCATCCTATGATGGAGTGTATAAAAATTTAAATTTGTTTTTAAAAAAAAATATAATTTTTTTTTAAAAAATATATAATTTTTTTTTAAAAAATATATAATTTTTTTTTTAAAAATATATAATTTTCTTTTAAAAAATATTTATTTTTTTTTTAAAAAATATATAATTTTTTTTTAAAAAATATATAATTTTTTTTTTTAAAATATATAATTTTTTTTTTAAAAATATATAAATTTTTTTTAAAAAATATATAATTTTTTTTAAAAAAATATTTATATAATTTTTTTTTAAAAAATATATACATTTTTTTTAAAAAAATATATACATTTTTTTTGAAGGAATATTTTTTTTACGCAATATATTTTTTTTTTTACAAAATATACATTTTAATAATAGTTTTTTTTTAAAATACAGTGCACGCTCGATAACGTGAACTAATTAAAACCAATGGAGTTCACAAAAGTGTTCGCGTTTTCTAATGCCAAATAAGTATGAAGGGGATATGCATAGTATATGTATTTACACATTTAAATTCAAATTTTATTGTTTATTTGTACATTAATTTGTGCGTAACAGAATTAAAAATCTGAAAAATATTTTTATTTTAAAAAATTAGTCATTTGTTTTTGAAACACAGCTTTCTCTGTCAGTACATTTATATCACTTTGATCGACGTCTTCATTGCCAGCCCACCAAGTCAAAATTGCGACAAAACTGCTTTGTGTGTTACACATAACAACGAAAAAAAAACGAATAACTTACTATTAGGGAATTCCCCAAGATCAGAATTATTTGAACATAATGTTACCTATGTAACGTTTATAGTTCACGTTAAAGAGCTTTCTTGCTTCGTTTACGTTTTAGAATAGCCAATGCAAAAAAAAAATTGTTCACGGTTTGGGGTGTTCAAGTTTTGTAGTGTTCACGTTATCGAGCGTGCGCTGTAAACAATTTTTTTTTTTAAAAAATATAATTTTTTTTTACAAAATATAATGTTTTTTAAAAAATATAATTTTTTTTTTAAAAATATTTTTTTTTTTAAAATATAATTTTTTTTTAAAAAATATAATTTTTTTTTACAAAATATTATTTTTTTTTAAAATATATTTTTTTTTTAAAAAATATTATTTTTTTTTTAAAAATTTTTATTTTCTTTTTGAAAAATATAATTTTTACGCGAAAAAGATGTAAGCCTCATATCTTTTGAATCTCGCTATTTAATGAAATTCGATAGAAAATTGTCCAACGCTTTTAATCCTAAAATATTAAAAATGTATATTTAAAAGGATTACCAAATTCAATTGTATCGTAAGCGCCACACATTTGCTTGACCACAAAAAAAACCTCTCCTGTAATTTTTTTTGGCGCTTACGTCTTTTTTGCAGTGGGGGCTCAACATATCAGGTTACCCTTTTTCATCTGCTAAACCACTGTATGTGGTAGTGTGTCTATAAACTTTGACCTTGCCGATGTCATCACGATTTTTATGAACAAATAATAAAACAATTTTATTGAAAACTGATTCAAGTCATACTCTTCAATGTTTGTTTTTTTTTACCAATTTCACATGTTCCCAAATGTCATCCAGCAAATGACACGGAAAATATTTAGCACAAGAATCTCCATTTGTTGTCATTTGCGTTTAAAATCAAGCAGGGACTAAAGAAAAAAAAAAAGGAAATTTTAATCCGACACTGACAGTCGTATTGACTGCATGATAACATTGGTAATGAAATTGTTTCGGATAGGGTCAACAAATATCTGTATATGTTGAGTGTATTAAAATGTGAACATTGGGGTGTATCTAAGTGAGTGGAAGTTTTAAAATGTTTTGAATGCGATCGACGAAATAAACTATTAGAATTGATATTAAATCACAGAAAACATATTAAAATATTTGCAAACATTGATGGGTTCAGAATAAATGCTTTAAGTATTAGACTACAGTTCAATTCAAAAGGGCGCATGCTGTTTAATTGACCCGAAATGCTTAATTGAAAACAAATATTAGTAACGATTGTTCTGGCTGATTTTCCATGCGCTGTATAGAAAATACCTTATATACAAATGCAATCAAAAATTACGAATGCACCCAAATGAAGAATTCCCCAAAATAAAAGATAACTTAACAATTGACATCAACCAACAAATAATTGGACTTATTTTTGGCACTAACACTTGGTAAAAATATAAAATTAAGAGCCAACATTTCTTCAATTTGTGTATATTTTCCATTCGGCCATCAAAATCAGGCAACAGCCTAATGTATGTCCCTGTAGATACTACATCTTTTGACACACACACACAGACAATACTTTGACCATAACAATGGCTGAGGTGTTAACCGTATTCACAGTTTGCTCGCTAGCTCTCTCCTCTCTATCTCTCTGTCTGTTGCTTTTGTTCGCAAATATCATTTTAACTTATGTATGGGAGGTTTTTTTTTTGGGTCCTTTGCATCTGTGGCAACTATTAAAAGTTTGCGCATGCATTGTTTTGTTTGAATCTGCATTATTCAACTGGAAACCTTAAAAACTTTGCATATATTTCTATTTGAAGCCATTGTTATTTGGCTGTGAGTAGGATTTGAAATGTTTCATGTTTCTGAGATGTTTATCCCCATTCAAAGGAGGTTCGTTTTGCTGTTGTTTTTCATTTTTTTGGTTTGTGGCCTTAAGACAACAACAGACATGAACGTGAACGTGATAAGCTGTGGCGATGTTCGTTCGTCGTCTTTCAAGGCTTGTGTTTGTTCGCCGTAATCAGCTTAGACTGATTTAATAGAAAATAATGCTTTTAGTTTGGAATTGTAAAGTTTGTTGAATTGGAAGTATTTAAATTTAGGAAACACAAAGAGAAAAACATGAATGTATTTAGTTGTAAAAGTTGAATAACAACTAATATCGACAAAGTATGACAAAAAAAAAATGACAAAAAATACGACAAAAATATCATGAATGTGGTCACCTAGAAGTTAGATTGATTGATATGCAGGGAAATGGCCACGATGAGTAGACTGGCTGATTCCAGAATATGTTCACGCTAACACTCTTTCTTACCGTTTTAAACAATTCATTGAAAGAGAAATGTTGATGAACGGCGAACGAGGGACGATCACCCTCTGCCAAAGGCTGAACCTTTTGCCAGACGCTGTTCTTTGGTCATGACATTTTCGACGAAAAAAAAGCCATTCATTGTGACCATTTTACTGACCATTTCTACTGTGTGCCTATTTTTCCAACACACTATCATAATGTTGAATGGAAAATTCCAAATATATTCAAACTAGTGTTCTTGGGTCCGTTTTTATAAAAATCAAATTTATAAAGAACAAATAGAATATTCACTTATTTCTACACACGCCATTCATTATTTGGCATGACTCATACGCCCCATTGTCCCTTCATGGTTACACAATATAGCACATGACCTTTTAGATTTGGTCATTATAGATCCATCAAGATGAAGGTTAGTGTGTCAGTCTCTCTAAGTAGACTCATAGTCGTATTACATTGGACACCCTGTACACTAGGGTGGAGTGAAATTCAAAAAAAAAAGTTAACCTCGGAAGGAGATGTAGTCTGGGGTCCTAATGAGGGGGAAAATAAAGAAAACAAATTTAAAAAATTTTAGGGGTCGCGCTACTCCCTCGAAATTTGGAAATTATCGCTATTTTGGCGTTGATTTTAGAAAAATCCTAAAAAGTTTTATGTCAATAAATGTTTGCAATAGCGTAAACAATGAAATAAGGGCATGAACAAATTTAAAAACAATTTTCTCATTGTTCAAAAATTTCAAAAAGTAAAATAAGTCAAATCGTCCCTTCTTCAGAAAATTGACTGAACAATGAAATCGCCACCAAAGCTACAAATATTAGTCGATTATCCTCATATTTGCCTCAAATACTTTTGTTTGGGCACTGAACAAGCGCAAACTTTTAAATTTCGAATAAGTTAAGTCGTTAATTTTTAGGATTTTTCTAAAATCAACGCCAAAACAGCGATAATTTCCAAATTTCGAGGGAGTGGCGCGACCCCTAAACATTTTTTAAAATTGTTTTCTTTATTTTTCTTATTTTATTTTCAAATTAAAAAAAAACATGTTTTCACCCCACCCTACTGTACACCCATGTGATGCCACAGAAACTATTGAAAAAATGGGCATCTCTAGTCCTCAATTTAACCCACCATTTATATATTTAAATTCCATTCAAGTCTTTTATGATCAATCAAATTTTTCTGGGCGGTCTCCTCACTCAAAAGAGCGAAAAAAAGCAAACGGAATCGCTCAATGTCTGGGCAGCCCCCTCTTTTTCGTTTTGTTTATGTTCTCGGCCTCGGGTTGCGGATAGGGCATAGCACACGAATCGGTCTCTTACTGACCGCTCAATACGAACAGAACCATTCGTCGCTCATCTCCTGAGGGTCAGTAAATCCACAAAAAAGGTCTTTGTTGCCTTAGATATTTCGTCACAGGCAAAACATTAAAGGGGAACGGAGAAGAGGACAAGGCGTTCATTTGTGTCCCTATGAGTATGCTGTTAATAGTTGTCTATCCACATGCGCAACACACACTCATTCTCAGGCGACCGTTTGCCAAACTTTTTTTTTTCGAAGTAAAGTGTCTCGTGCGAACAGGTGAAACAAGCGATCAAAAACGGTCGCCTATTGAGCAAAGACCAAGGCAAGTAGGTAATGGCAATGAAGACTTTTTCGGCTCCATGAAATGAAAAATTGAGAACGCCCCCCAAAAAAAATGAAGGATTCCCCAAAACAAATGAAAAATCCCCCAAAAGCCCAATATGAAAATTTCTTCAAAAATTCTGATAAATATCCCAACAATTTATGAAAAATTACCCAAAGGAAAATCGCCCAAACATAATGAAAAATACCCCAAAAGCACAGCAATAGATTTTCGTAATCTAGAAAAATTGGTATTGTTTGACAAAAAAAAAAAAAAAAAAAAAAAAAAAATCAGAAGCCTGAAAAATCGCCCCAATTTTGGAGGATTTTGCATTGCGTAGTTTGTCATAAATTGTTTGGACGATTTTTCTGATTTTTTGCGGAAATTTTCATATTGTGTTTATGGGGGTATTTTTCATTTCTTTTGGGGCATTTTTCATACACACGAAAATGTCCACACTTTAGATCGAAAAAAATTGGCAAACGGTCTTCTGAGAATGTATGTGTGTTGCGCGTCTAAAATGAATCATTTCAGTTGTCTTCGGATTTACTCAAATATTGTTTTTGCCCGGAAATAAATTCCATGTCTGAGATCATGCATCTTCTGTTCAAGGGAATCATTTCAGTTGTCTTCGGATTTATTCAAATACTAGTAAGTTGTAATGGCGCCCGTTGAAATATGGAAAAAAAATGTTGTTGAAAAAAACAAAGTTTTGTGGAAAAAAAAAATTTTTTTGAATTTTGGTAAACAAAAAATTTGGGGAAAACACAATTTCTGTACAAAAAAAAAATATTATTTTTTTTATTATTATTATTATTTATAGAAAACTAGTAAGTTGTAATGCGCCTATGGCGCCCGTTGAAATATGGAAAAAAAATTTGTTGAAAAAAAAAAATTTTGTTGAAAAAAAAATTTTTTCTTGAAAAATAAAATTTTCGTTAAAAAAAAATTTTTGTTGAAAAAAAAATTTTTTTGAAAAAAACAGTTTTTCTTGAAAAAAAATTTTTTTGAAAAAAACAGTTTTTCTTGAAAAAAAATTTTTGTGGAAAAAAAAAATTTTGTGGAAAAAAAAAATTTTGTTGGAAAAAAAAATATTTGTTGAAAAAAAAATTTTGTAAAAAAAAATTTTTGTTGAAAAAAACAGTTTTTCTTGAAAAAAAATTTTGTTGAAAAAAAAAATTTTTGTGGAAAAAAAAAATTTTGTTGAAAAAAAAATTTTTGTGGAAAAAAAAATTTTTGTTGGAAAAAAAATATTTGTTGAAAAAAACAATTTTGGAAAAAAAAATTTTGTAAAAAAAAAATTTTTGTTGAAAAAAAATGTTTGTCAAAAAAAAAATTTTGAAAACAATTTTGAAAAAAAAAAAAATTGGGGAAAACACAATTTCTGTCCAAAAAAAAAATATTATTTTTTTTATTATTATTATTTATAGAAAATTATAGAATGCCTATTTAAATTCCTACGTACTGCGTGACATAGTCAGTGAATCAGTGTCGAGGGTAAATATATATTAAGAAGATTGTTTTTGCCCACTCACTTTGCCATGGCATCTCCTCCCCTAAGAATGTCTGTGAGTGTGCTGTGAAACTTTCCCCCTATCTGTTATTGCCACATCGTCTGCATAAGCAACTACCCAAACACTGGAATCCGCCAGGGAGAACATTTGATTCACACGCATTGATATAGAGCCCCGTACAAATGAATCTGCCAAGTTGGAGTGTAACCGAGAGAATAGCGTAATTGATCGGATGGTTCTAGGTTTTGATATATCCCTTATATCAATGTTAGCCCGATCTGGAGTGTAGCCGAAAGAAAAGCGTCTGAAGAGAGGGAAATATAAGCCGGTTTCTATGATGTTCTCTTTGTGATCTGTTCTGCTTATGGGAAGAATCTCATAAACAATTGGCAGAATTCGGGCTGTGTTTCAATGAAGACCTCTTATGAATTTGCCCCAGGAAGCATAGAGTCATCCCTGTCCGACTCTCCTCATTAATTTCACTTTTTTTCCATACCGCACAACCTTTAAACTTTCAGAGGCGTTACAGAAATTTCACCGCGAATGCCGTCCTTTTTTATTTTGTCCAGGCCAGTTCTGTGTGTTAATAAATTTGCAGTTTTGTCGTTATGCCATTGTCAGCATTTTCTTTTTTGACGTTAACAACTTCCGTAGAACAGATTTACGGATTGTGCTTTATTTTTTCCGTAAAAAATAAATAAAATATATACACAGACACAATGGTCGGCGTGCTCACACACATTCATTCCCAGTTCAATTATTCAAATGTTTTACATTGTAGTTGCAGTTGTTGTTGTTGTTATTATCGTTGCGGCCGTTAATGTTTCGTTGGGCCATGCATTCGCCGCTTCATCCTTGCCAGGCTTTGTCTGTCCTTCCCTATGTGTTTTTGTGTGTGCAAAAGTCTTTGGCCAGTTTTTTTTTCTAGCTCGCTTCCGTTTTACAAGCCACTCTGTTTCCGTCTACCATGCGGATTCAACGTTTTGCTTTGTTTTGCCGCTTGTTCTTGTTCGCCTCGAAAAGAAAGTGAATCGTGTCGGTTTATCTGCTGAGCTGTTATAGGAACTGCAATGGAGCATACGAGAATTTGCATTATTTGCAACAATTGAAATGCTGCTGGTTTTTTACTTTCACTCACTGTGGCACACGATGCGCCACGAGAAGTGTTTGTGTGTGTGTGTGTTTCAGCTGTACTGTTTTTTGCTTTCACTACAAATAAAAATATGATTTGTGGCAATAAGCCTGATTCAGAGTACATGATACTCGTCCTATAAGCAAAACACCAGTGAAAGAACTGCAGACTTCAGATGAAATCACAAAAGGAACTATACACTATTTTTTGTTTCTGTTTCTGTTTTTTTTTTGTATGCAAACGTCTCATAGTCTAAAGATCTCTACTGGAAATGCGAATATTTACGGACATTCTATTGTATTCGGGGTTGGAGGTTCATTACGTTGTAATATCTGGCAGCTACATGCGGTTTACTGATTGAGTGCGAATCACTTTTGTATGAACTTTTCTCTTCGTCTCAGTCTCCCTATATTCATACGTTACATGCTTTTTTTTGTTGTACAAGAAAAAAAAGTCGACCGACTGGCAGTGGTTCAGTATTGATTTCCATTTCGCAGTGCTTAAGTATTGATTTGTATGTTGTGCTTTCCTTTAAACTTCACAACGGCTGAAACTTCTTCAATCGGTGAGCTGAATTCCAGATTAATTTCTTAGTCCTTAGATTGGCCAACATTTTGAAAAGTTTTAGCATGTGACTACTCACGATCATCTTGTTTGTTAGACTCAATTGTACAACCTTGAGGGCCGATTTTGATTTTTTTTATATTAAATTTTGACTATGATCAAAAAAAAAACCCCATTTCAGCGTTTCTTTCCATTTGATAGTAACTCATCCTATTGTACTTGTTGTCATAAATCGTGACATGTGTATTAGGGTGGAGTGAAATTCAAAAACAAAAAGTTAACCTCGGAAAGAGATGTAGTCTGGGGTCCTAATGAGGGGAAAAATAAAGAAAAAAATTTTAGGGGTCGCGCCACTCCCTCGAAATTTGGAAATTATCGCTATTTTGGCGTTGATTTTAGAAAAATCCTAAAAAGTTTTATGTCAATAAATGTTTGCAATAGCGTAAACAATGAAATAAGGGCATGAAAAAATTTAAAAAAAATTTTCTCATTGTTCAAAAATTTCAAAAAGTAAAATAAGTCAAATCGTCCCTTCTTCAGAAAATTGACTGAACAATGAAATCGACACCAAAGCCACAAATATTAGTCGATTATCCTCATATTTGCCTCAAATACTTTTGTTTGGGCACTGAACAAGCTCAAACTTTTAAATTTCGAATAAGTTAAGTCGTTAATTTTTAGGATTTTTCTAAAATCAACGCCAAATTTTTTTTTTAAAATTTTTTTCTTTATTTTTCCCCTCATTAGGACCCCAGACTACATCTCTTTCCGAGGTTAACTTTTTCAAATTAAAAAAAAAACATGTTTTCACTCCACCCTAATGTGTATGCAGTTGTTGTCTCCCCCGAAATACAGTGGGACGCTTGCAGTGAGAACAACAAAAATCAAATCCCTAAATGAAACAAAATATGCAGATTTGTGTTGTGACTTTAATTTATGTCATGCGGTGAGTAAGACGTAACCCAGTACAATTTGTGGGGGTGGGTATACTCTGAACAAAGGCAAAGCTGGTGAAAAATCATACATGGCCCCGAAATAAAACACATTCAGAATACCGAAAAAGGCAGTTTCGGATAAAAAACAGAAATTCCTGTGATCGAACCACATGAAGTACCTAAAAATTAAGATTCCTCAGGTTTGTAAATTGTTTTACGGTCCCCATCATTTTTCAAGGACATTAACAGCCTGTTTTTATAAAACGTATACGTCTGAGACGAACAGAAACTGAATTGTGTTGCTATAACTCCAACGAATCCAATTAGACAATACTGACAAAAATACATACGAACAAAATTTCAATTAGAATTTAACTGAGACTTGTGACGTGTTACAAAAACCCAAACTGACGAAACAGAATTTCTGTTCGTTATTTGAACGAAACGAAAAATCCATTCGTTTTATCAAAAAAACAGTCTGTAAGACACTTAAGTGAACCTGATTATAAGGGGTATTCTATTAGACGTTTGGTTTTCAATCCGGCCACACTTTGTGATCCAGCGGAAGAGGAAATCAAGCCGGCCATAATGTTACAGTCAAGGGGGAACGCTACACAGCCATGATTAATGACTTTTTCCTGTTGATGTGGACGACCTTTGGTTCCAACACGACGCCGCTACATGTCATACACCTAACGAAACCATCAATTTAATGAAGGAAACTGTTGATGGGCTTATTACCTCGCGTCCTGTGGCGCTGGTAAATTTTTTGTGGGTTTATCTACGAAATCCCAATCTTGAGATTCTGGATTCCCGAAATAACGGAAATTGCAATTTTCGAGATTCGGGATGGAAAAATCCGTAAAATTTCTCGAGATTTCCCCTCGCAATATTCAAGTCTAGCCATGACATCAGATTATATGCGTTTTATTTCTTCTTGAAAACACACACTTTTGTTGTAGTTCGAGTTTTTTTATAGAGTTCTCAGATTTGAGTTTAGTTGTGGAAAAGTTGATAAATTTGTTGCAGTCCTTCCGACTGTAGGCGGCGTTAAAAAAAATAGCACACCAATTCAGTCAGTGTCAGTATTTGTAAATTGATTTTACTTTTTTTTTTACAATCGTCTTCGGATATCGGGAATTCGCCTAACTTAAAAATAAAGGAGACTTTAAATTTTTTTAACGCAAAGTTTTAATGTTGTTAAACTTGTTTCAGTCCTTCAGACTGTAGGCGGCGTTAAAAAAAATAGCACACCAATTCAGTCAGTGTCAGTCTTTGTAAATGGATTTTACTTTTTTTTTACAATCGTCTTCGGATATCGGGAATCCGCCTAACTTAAAAATAAAGGAGATTTGAATTTTTTTTAACGCAAAGTTTTATTGTTGTTAAATATGTTTCAGTCCGTCCGACTGTAGGTTGTGTTAAAAAAATAGCACACCAATTCTGTCAGTGTCAGTCTTTGTAAATTGGTTTTACTTTTTTTACAATCGTCTTCGGATATCGGAAATCCGCCTAATTTAAAAATAAAGGAGACTTTTTTTTTTTTAACACCAAGTTTTGTTTTCCCTTTAAAATGGCTCCACATTAACTGCATCCCCACCAAACTTGAATGATTTCGGTTCGGCTTTAAAACAGTAAGACTTCGTCTCTTTGTTCGATAGCGGTTCTCATTATCATTAGGAAAAGTCCTTTTTATATTTTCCAAAGCACTTTACACACACCAATAGCAAAAGTTAGCTGGGGTTACGTTTGTTAATAAAATCAAATTGATTTCGCATACATATGCATGTATAAATTATATTTGCATGCATGGGTGTCTGTGTGCATGATTTATGAACTCGAAATGCCTTCACACCAAAAACAACAACAGACAAGAAGAAAAGAAAAAAACAAACAAACAAATTGAAAAACATACACAAGCGTAAAAACACACAGAAGAATTGTTTCAAAATTTGCGGGATTATTTAAATTGAATAAAATTTAAATTTTATTGTCAATTCCACACGATAATCTCTTTAAACTATGAAGCCGTTAAAAAGGTAACGAGTTATTTGATTGGGGAGATGGAAATGTAAAATGTTCGCTTAAAGTTTTACTATTTAAATTTTTAGTACATTGAAGTTAGGGAACGTTTGGAAATTATAACAAAATTAGTGGAAATATTCTGAGTCGAAGAAATGTTTGAATAATGTAGGAAAATCTTAAGAAATAATTTACTTTATTGTAAAGAAATCTCTTGTTTATTTAAGCATCTCTACATTAACCGTTCTCTCTTTACTGTATTCAATATTTAGTTTCAACATTTAAATTTTCAGAACGTTTGAAAATTATAACAAAATTAATAGAAATAAAGAGTAGAAGAAATTTTTGAATATTATAGGAAAATCTTAAAAAATAATTTACTTTATTGTAAAGAAATCTTGTGAAATCTACTTTTACCGTTTTTTACGTGACACTTCATCAATAAAACATAATGTGAGTGTAGTCTTTACGGTAACAGATATCTATGCTTTTATCAATTACTAGCAAATAGCCGCAAAATATTTGTTTAATTGCATTGGTTTACAAAAAACTCAAACTCTTATAGATTTTTTTTTCCAATTTTTCGACTTTTTTTAATTTACGCCATGTTGGCCCCTTTTTGTACCTTTTGGCAACAGCTGTGGTCAAGCCCGAAACATTTTCCAAACATTTATTTCCTCTTCAACTTCTCGCCCCTTTTGTGATTATTTTTAAAAACTGTTCTAGATTTTACCCATCTTGGACCATTTGTGTCGGCTATTCAGTTTCCTCCAATTGTTAATTACGCATTTTGGTTTCCGCACCTTTTGTCCTCTTTTTATAGCGTTTTGTTAAGCTTCGGACCTTTTGGATATTTCCTCTTCAACTTCTCGCCCCCTTTTGTGATTATTTGTATAAACTTTTCCCACATCCTCTATATTCTACTCGTCTTGGGCCATTTGAGTCGTCTTTTCAGTAACCTCAAATTGTTAGCTCGTTTTATAAGACGTTTCGGTTTCCGCACCCGTTGTCCTTCTTTTTATCCCTTTTTGTTACTCTTCGGACCTTTTGGGCCATTTCTATAACTTTTAATATTTTCCTGCTTTGACTCCTTCATTGCCCTTTAATCCATTCTTCCAGTTTTTTTTGCCTCTCATGTTGTTTGCCTCTCATATGCAATTTTTTAATTTTGTGTCTTTTAATCCCACGGTACTTTTTTTTATCCCTTTATAACACAATACTAACTGCACTTCCCATGCATATTTCTACTTCTCATATTTTGTGAATATTTTTCATTTATTGTTCATTTGTTCATTTACATGTTCCCTTTTCCATTTCGTCATAAAATTCCTGTCGATTCAATTTTGTTCTCACATTTTTGTTCTTCCCCCTTTTGTTCCTTTTTTTGCCACTTCTCTAACTTTTATCCACCTGTTGTTGCTAAAAATGTGTTTCACTTTTCCCCCCCGAAATTTCCCCCTTTTTAATCCCTTTTTGGTACTTTTTGACAACATTTTCATCCCATACGTAATTAATGTCCACCTGTTGTTGGCAAAAATTTGTTTCACTTTTTTTATGTTTTCACCTTTTACTATCCCGTTTTGGCCCCTTTTTCGTCCCATCCCTAACTCATTTTCATCTGATATTGCCAACAATTTGTTTTTTAATTTTTTCCCTTTTCCCGTTTTGGTTTTGGTTGAATCAGCCAGTCGGTCACACAAGAGTTTTATACATTTATATATAGATGACCTTTAAATGATACTCGTATCATCCACACTGTACCCGCCCTTTGACCAATTTCAATTTCTAATTACAAACCTATGCATTTCAACTCAAGGACTAAATTATGAATGTGATAATGTTATTATTGAACTCGATGTGTTTTAAAAGTAAACAAACTGCGAAGCAAATATAATCACATTAAATTTGCATAAAACCGAATATTGTCACCCAAACACCACACACGCACCATCCCACACCCAATGCGTGTGAGTGTGTGTTCAGTATTCCACTATTCGATCCTTCACTGTGACGTTGACTTGGACATTCAGTTACTTTGTCAGGCAGTCAACAACTCAACTTTAACGTCAATGGACACAAACACATATATGAGTCATGCCATTCCGAATGGAATGCAGGCAGTTTTTTTGGAAAGTTGGACACCGACTTAAATGAAATTAAAGGGACTTCTAATAACATCGGTCACCACAAATATTTTTCTGGTGAGGCAGAATGTTTTCGTGGCCTCATCGGAGCGAGGAAATTGCAGCCAGCCACAGTCTGTCAGCGGATGGAAAAACATAGAACCAATTCGACAACCTTGCGGTAGATCTTGCAACCAACGTGTTGGACGTATGAAAGTTCGGACCTGCAAATATATAAGGACTCGTCTAAGTGCCAGAAAAAGAAAAAAACATGTGGAATGACTCAAATAGGGCGATATTTCCAAATTGTCCAAGTAGAAAAAACTAATGTGTCACATGTTGGCTTACATTTTTTTTTTGAGAAATGCTATTTGGAATTTACGAGTCGCTGTAGAAAACACATCTTTGAGATATTTCCTTGGAAATATTTGAAATTCGATTTAAATTATTTCTGTGTAAATAGATGACAAAAAAAAGATAACTTAACCCTTTGAGTGCCGGTGGGCATTTGGATTTTGGTGATTTGTGTGGCCATTGGTGGATTTACTTTATGGGACATCGTGACCACCAGTGTTCACAAAAAAAAACAGGAAGAAACCAACAAAACCAAAGACCATATAAAGGGCAGACGTCCCAAGTCGTTTGTTGAACATTTCCAAGAGGATATCTAAACAGTATTTGTTTTAAAAACATATGTATTCGTTTAAAAAAAAAACATTATTTGCTGTGAAAACCTTTTAAATATTGACATGCCACTTACTGACATCTAGAGTGTGTAACCGAAGTAATGTGTCACAAACCGACTTGAGACGTCTGCCCTCTGTAGAGTCTTTGCGCAAAACTAGGTTTTTTTTATCTCCATTTGACAACAACTCACCCTGATCCTAAACAAAACATAAAAAAAATGATCATAACAAAAACCTTTTTAACCATTCCATACAATTAAGAGCAAAAGTAAGTGTCATCTTAGTAAATGTAATAAATTGTTACTTTTTCTATTCATATTTTTCGATTTTATACTAAATATAAAAGGGTTTGCCAACAAGAGGTGGTCTTTTGAATCACCCGGTATTTCTTTTGAAGCTTTTATTCGTTGACAATTGACAAGTAGAGACTACGCCATTACTAAAAATGCAACGATACACGTTTCAACAACGCATTGAAATTATTAAAATTCACTACAAAAATGGGGAAAATCTTGCAGTAACAGTTTGCAAAACTAAAGCATTTTTGGGTCGGACAAATTCTAGCTGTTGGGACAAGTTAGTGATGTAAAGAATAAAACCCGTGCACGTCGCTCAAGAACAACTGAGAATATTGCTGCTGTCGCCCAAAGTGTTGAAGAAAACCCAGGTTTGTCCATTCCTCGTCGTTCTTTGGAATTGGGCATTCCACAAACGCCACTACAGCGTATTTTGCATAAAGACTTGGGTCTTAAGGCTTATAAAGTTCAGTTAAAACAAGAACTCAAGCCGGCCAATTATCAAGAACGTCGTGTCTTTTGGGTCCTTGAAATGCATGAAAATGATCCGCAATTCCATCGAAAAATCATCCTGACTGACTGATGAAGCAGACAATTCATTCTTCAGCCGAACAGTTCGTGTGTGGAATACTCTTCCAGCGAGTGTCATTCCCTCTCAGCTATGATATTCTCAAATTCAAGACAGATAGCAACTACTCGTGCTCTCCCTTTCCTCCTTCTGGTATTCTAATTACGGTGCAGGGATTTCGCGCTCAGGGGCATAAATTCAACAAAACAAGTGGACAAATAGTAAGTTCGGCCGGGCCGAATCTTATATACCCTCCATCATGGATTCGTTGCATTTCGATACCCATATGTCCATGTTTGTCAGGGGCCGGTTTTTGGGCCGCTCGTGACCCCATCTATAAATTATATAAACTTAGAACAATTTTACCAAAAAAAAATCAGATGTAGTGAAAAAAAATATTTGAAAAATTTGATTATGGCCGGAATATATTTAGTCCCGTAAAGGGGAACTTTTTCCCCTTTGGTCCGATATTGCCCATTCTCGAACTTAACCTGTTTATGGGCAAAAACATCTTCCTACAAAATTTCAGCTTCTTAGCGTTGGTCGTTCGCACTCCTATGATGGAGTGTATAAATAGTGGGTGTTTTTTTTTGATTAAACAAAGTTTATAATTAAAAATAACGAATTATTACTTATGTCCATGACAAAATTGGGCGGTATTTCCGAAACTTCATTGGGCTTAATGACAACAGTCCCAATGTCCCCAAAAAAGAATGGGGCGTTGTGTGCATTTGGGTGTTATGACCGTGGGCGAGAAGTCCGGGCATCTGTAAGTACCCATCGATTTATAGGACGTCACCCTGAGATTTACTGAAAGTGAAAAAAAAATTGACCTGGACAGTTCTAAAACTGTCGACAATCACTACAGTACTCACACATACGCATATGAGTGTGTAAGTGTTAAATTAGAAAACCAAGGCGAAACATTTCAAACGATATGGGATTCAAATTAAACTGATTAAGGCGAAGGCCAATTTTGATTTCCAAAAAAATAACAAATACAAAAATTCTATATTTACACTAAATTTCAAACAGGGTGACTCTCAATTCGTGGCATTAAAATCTTTTTTAAATCATTCATTACATAAACGACATTTGAGGTTTCACAACCACACTCGCAGACTGTTTGTAATAAAAAAAAGAAAAAATCTGCGTCTGCTGGCGAAAAGAAAATAAATTGTTTTTTTTTTGTAATTCACACAGAAACACATTTGTCAAAACACACCAAATTACATTAACACAGAATGTTTCGTTGTGAATTTTGATGGAAAAAAGAAAGAAAGAAAAATCAGCCAAAATGGACGATCCTGAATTTTCAACGACTGAGCCAACTCTCAACTTACATTTGGATTTTTAATGGTCCCTCAAACTCAATTTCAAGGGGCGACAGTTTTTTTGCGCGGTTGTTTTTTTTTCCATTCATTTAATGTTATCAACTTTCTTAACCTCTTGATGGTTTTCTAATCTGCGGCCATTGTCTTTGTTGCCTGGAAACATTTTGTGCTTCGATTGTGTTGTATTTCCTTCAAAAGGTTTCTCAATAAATAATGAAGAAGAAAAAACAAACAGAAAATGAAATCGAAAATTATCTGTATGTATGAGTTTAAATGTAATTCTCGGAACTGTCGGTTTATGTTAACAAATGTTTTGGCATTGATTCAACTCAGACATACGAAGAGAAAAAAAAAGTTCTACCAAACATCTTTTAGCCGAAGGATTTCTGATATGAACACGGACGAGTTGGTTGGTTGGTTTTTTTCTTGCTTGTGATTTTAGAATTGTCCCGCAGAAATGTTGTCGATTTTGTTTCATTCGATTTGTTTGGCTGCTGGCGATTTTTAATAAGATATTATTATTGGCTTGCAGTTTGTCGACAACAACAAAAAAAAAAATGATATGTGGTTATGACAACAATAGGAACCTATTACAACGGAATGAGGGCATTAACAAAAGTCCTGATGGGCATCTTCATTCCTATTTATCGCCCATTTATATTCTCTTTATGTTATTTCTTTATTTGACCGACACTAAGAGTATGTTCCCATCTGTGTTGGCGCTAGGATATTAGGGTTTCGGAAGTATGAAAAAATGGTGAAGAGTTCGTTGACATGTGTCTTGGATTTGAGAATGTCACAGCTGGCGGGAAAGACACACATAAACCAACAGTTCAGCTGAAGAACCGATTTTTTTTACCAGAAGGAGATTAGCCAAAGCCATTGGTTAATTTAGGGTGATCCATTTCGTGGTTTCTAAAGTATTGGGCTGGAATTCGACAACTGTCAAACGAAGTTGTTAAACCAATTTTTTTTCTTTTCAGTTGGAAGTCTGACATTGACGAAAATGGATCGCTTAACTATCACACAACGCGTAAAAATTATTAAATTATTAAACGAATTAAGTGAATAAAATTAATATAAACGAAAGAAATATATGAGAGAACAATAGAAAAATGTTCAGTATTTCGTTTGCGATGATAGCACAAGCAGAAAACGCTGAAGTGTAGCTGAAGGAGAAGCATGTGCAAAGATTAGAGTGGAAAAAGTTACCGTGGCAAGATATTCATCGAAATGATCAATAATTGATTTTTAATCAAAAATAATAAATAAATTTACAGGTCTGTGATCATGAGCTGAGGATTCAGTAGGTGCGTCTCATTAATTTGGAACATTTGGAATTCTATTACAAACAACTTGTAATGAATTTCAGATTGAACTGTTTTCTTTTGTACATTGATAAATTTTGTAAAAAAAGTCAATAATCAAAAAAAATAAAAAACAAAAAAATGCAAAATGCAAAACTCCCTTGCAATTTATTGGTGGAATAATTCCCATCACATTATCCCTTTTATTGACATTCAAAATGTCTTCCTGTTTGTTTCCCTGGGAAAAGATTCCCACTTTCAAAGTTTAGAATAATGGGAAAAGGGGAAAAAAGTCCCCCCCTATATGTTATTTAGAATAGGGAAACGGGGAAAATGGAACAAATTCCCCGGTAATTCTTATTCAGAATCGGTCTGATAACACAGTGTGTGATAACAGCCTGTTTTTGTAAAACGAATGGTTTTTTCGTTTCGTTAAAATAACGAACAGAAATTCTCTTTCGTCAGTTTAGATTTTTGTAACACGTCACAAGTCTCAGTTAAATTCTAATTGAAATTTTTTTCGTATGTATTTTTGTGTGTATTGTCTAATTGGATTCGTTGGAGTTATAGCAACACAATTCACTGTCTGTTTCCATAAAACGAATTTGTTCGTTCGTTACAAATTGTCAAAATTGAAAGCGCAATAAAATTGATTTTTTCCAATAATGAGAGCCCATTCTTTTGGGGCTTGTGTTCCATATGTCGATATCTGACATACATCTGAAAACCAGAATTGAATAATGTGTGAATTCCATTTTATAACGCTTCCAATATTGACGATTTGTAACGAACGAACAAATTCGTTTTATGGAAACAGGCAGTCAGTTTCGTTTCGGCTACAGACGTTTCTGTTCGTCTCAGACGTATATTTTATAAAAACAGGCTGTAAGTCATGGAAATAAAAACATGTTCTCCGAACCACTCACCACTATAAGAGGTCTTCGACAGGGCTAATACAAATTCCAATTAACTTTTAAATTGTTTGTGCTATTTAAAAAAAAAATTACATATACGGAGAACTTAACGTGAAAAAAGACCAACAAAAAAGACCCGTATCTCCCAGTTTTGCCCAAAGTCATGCACTTTTTTTTTACGTGCCCCCAAAGATTTGGGGCCTCGGTGTTATTTTGGCAAAAAAAAAAAAAAAAATTTCTCAGGCTTCATATCTTTTGATTTACTCTCTGTGGCAAAGTTGTAGCTCTTGTCATAAAAAACAAAAAATGTGAACATATAAAATCAAATCAAAGTCAAAATCGCAAAGAACTTTAAAAAAATCTTTTTTTTTAAACCTTTTTTCCCCTGTTGAGGTCCCTAGTTGGGAAACCGTTCAATATTCAAGGAAACAATCGACTGTTACGAAAAATGTATGAAAGTACTAAAACAATTTTCACAAATTTTTCTTAACAATGCTGTTTAAAATTTTTATTAATACGTGGTTGGAACTTTCTGGGAATGATTCTTAAAAGTGTATCAATTGACATTTGCTTTGTAGAATAGCATTATCCAATTTTTGGAGCGTATGAGTAATATTGGATTTGAGAGCCTAGCACTCATACGTACAGGTGGCTAATTAAATTGAATTATTGTATTTTTATACACTCCATCATAGGATGGAGTATATACTAAGTTTGTCATTCCGTTTGCAACACCTCGAAAGAGTGATCTGCGACCCTATAAAGTATATATATTATCGGTCAGTGTAACATTCTAAGACATTCTAGCGATGTCCGTCCGTCCGTCTGTTGTCTGTTGATATCACGATAGAGTGCGAACGACCAACGCTAAGAAGCTGAAATTTTGTAGGAAGATGTTTTTTGCCCATAAGCAGGTTAAGTTCGAGAATGGGCAATATCGGACCAAAGGGGAAAAAGTTCCCCTTTACGGGACTAAATATATCCCGGCCATAATAAAATTTTTCAAATATTTTTTTTCACTACATCTACACTAAGTTTATATAATTTATAGATGGGGAAAAAAAATCCCAAAAATGGGCTTGCTCATGGGCTCCGTGGACCCTTGGGGCCCAACGGGTCCTTTTAAGGATCCATGATGGAGGTTATATAAGATTCGGCCCGGCCGAACTTACTATTTGTCCACTTGTTTTTTGTTAAATAGCACGAACCGTGTGAAAGCGAATTGGAATTTTATTAGCTGTCACCTTATCAAAGGACCTCTTGTGGTTCGGAGAGGTCGGACCGTTTGTGTTTCTTACAATTCAAGTATTTTCTATTAAAACTCTTTTATCACGTAGTGTTCTCCTTACATGATTATATCTTGTCGTGTTGCACTGTGTAATGGTCTGGTCGAAGAAGCTGTCAATTCTTCGGTCAGCCATGACATCTTCGGCCATAACTTCTGGTCGGAAAGTATGTTAGAAAGTTTTAATCTTTGTCACCCGATTTTTTTTCCATTGGCGTGGGCGCCACAGAAAATAGTCACGACTATTCACAGCTCTTGACGAGTAAATCCTCCTATGGCTGACTTTTCGACATGTATCCTTTAGATGGTAATCGTTAATGTTAAGAAATATTTTTTTTTTTGATTTTTCCGGGTAACAATTGTAGTCTGTAGGTCTCCCTTGGTTCTAGCCAGTTCCTCAATTCAAGTGTTTCTTAAACCTGACATCTTGTGTATTCGAATATAAAAAACCTTAACGAATTTAATTAAATGCATTTTAAGTATTAATTGCTGTTTCTTTTGTTTTTTTCTTTTTGTCATCAATATACATTTTTCACTTGTTTGCAATTCCAAAGATAACAAGATTGTGAAAGCGAAAAGAAAAATTAATAATTAATTAAATAAGTCATATTAAAAATTGTTTTAAACCATCTGAAGAACATAAGTCTGGTAAGATTATCGAGCTTGCTAGATGAGTTGGTGCAGAAATTTTGTATCTGCCGCCGTATTCTCCAGATTTCAACAAAATTGAGCATCATTGGTTTGCTATAAAAAACAGAGCTAAAAAGAAATCTTAAAGCAAATTAATAATTTCCGTTTGAATTGATCTTTGGACATTAGGCGAAGTAATGGCTCGTATTTGAATATTAACTGGACCATAATTTTATGGTCACGTGAGGGGACAAAAAAAGGACACTCAATTCGGATTCAGGTGATCATTTGATAAAAGGTTAATGTAGGATTTTGTTGCAAAACATCCTCATCCGTTCATTGTCAAATGGCCGGTTGACCGGACGACGCACTTTAGAGAAAATTCGTTTTTCACTAGAGTGTTTGCATATGGAATAATCTTCCAACAAGTGGGTTTCCTGCCTGCTATGACATTATCGAATTCAAGGCAAACATCAACAAACACTACTCCCTCTTTCCTCCCTCCAATACCCTTCTTACCAATCACTAACACAGTGCATTGCATTCATAGGGGGCATCGCCTGAGTGTTGGTCAAAAAAAATTGATTTTACAACGATTATCATCGAAAATTTACACCTCAAAAGCCCAGGACGCTTTTGAGGTGTTCCATTTCCAACCCCGATTTTTATTCCTCAGAATCGAATTACAAAAGAAACACAACCACACACATTTTTATTTTCAATTTAACTTTTATTGTTGCCAATAATTTTACACGCTAAAAAAAAAAGAGATTCGCAACACTAACACTAAATGATGATTCAATGAATGGAGGATAAATAGGAATAATTTTGAAATGACGTTTTTTTCTTTTGAAGAGAAACATAAAAACTACAATGAAAATTTGGGCAAATCCAAATAAAGTGTACAAAATGACATGAACACACTCAGCTGCGCCGGGTAGAGAGCAGACGACTCACATCAATTGACTTAGCGCCTATTCCTTAGAAGTTATAGGCCAAATTGCCACTTTGGAACTTGACATGCGATACCTTGTCCGATGCTGAGTATTGGCCATTTTCCAAACCGTTGCGAGCTCCCACTGGCGCGGAGGTTGCCTCCAAGGGGGCAGCTGTGGTATAGGCCGAGGCGTGTGTAGCTTGGGTGGGGGCAGCGGCGGTGGCATAGGCGCCCTGTTGATATTGCTGTTGCACCTGTTGCTGTTGGGCGCTGAGGACCTGGGCTTGTTGCTTGCTCAAATAGTCGGCATACTGCTCGGCGGTGTAGTATTGATTGGCTTGTGGCTGTTGGGTGGTGGCGGTCGAGGGCTGTTGCACAGCAGCGGCACCATTATGACTGGCATACAGTTGCTTCAGCAATTGCTGTTGCTGTTGGGCATAGGCTTGCTGTTGCTGTTGCTGTTGCTGTTGTTGGGCATAGACCTGTTGCTGCTGCTGGTAGGCATAGTAGGCAGCATTCAATTGTTCGGGTGTGTATTGTTGCCCGGTCGCCGCTTGTTGAGCCGGGGCCACTTGGGGTTGCTGACGTTGCAATTGTTGCAAGGTTTGGGCGTACTGATTGGCAGCGGCTGGTTGATAGGCAGCAGCAGTATTGGCATATTGAGTAGGCACCTGAGGCTGTTGCAGGGGCTGGGCATAGGCGTTGCCGGCATACTGAGGCTGTTGGGGCAGTTGGTATTGGTTGGCCGTCGAACCCAAGGAGGAGTACTGTAATGAGAGCGAGAGAAAAAGAAATAGACAAAAGGGCGATAAGTAATTGTTTGGCGAATTGAAATGAAATTGAATTCAGGGTGAAAATCTCACCAGTGCATAGCAACAATTATGCGAGGGATGTGTGGGCGACATTATGGGCATTTTATACATTTTTATAATTTTACAAAGACAAACGATTTTTATTAAATATGTTATTTTTTTTCGATTGACAAAAACTTTTATGAACAAAAAAACAATAACTGCTTTGTCAAGGCCTACTCCTATGTAAAAGTATTGTAAGAGGAGATTTAGATTCGATTTAGACGATGACTTTCCAGCCAGGTTGAACAGAGAAGACAGGCAACGATTGTTGGCGAAGGGGAGTAGAAGGGGAGTAGGAAAATAGTCACAACATGGCTGGGTCTTCTGTATTCCCCCGGCGGTGTAGGGTTCTTCTACAGTCAATAGTTTTATTGCCAAACTATTTCGCATTAATTTGAAAACAACACGCCAAACTCAAATAACAACAATTTGCGTGAAAAAGAAAAGAAACAAAAAACTATACGAAATTAATTTGCCACAATGCAAATGTTGAAAACATTTTTAATTAGAAATTTTATCACAAAACAATCCACACGCACACACACACCAAACCGAACCACAACCAAGAGTAGCTCATTTTTATTTTGTAAAGAAGAAAAAAGAGCGGCAAATGAGGGGCTGCCCCTTGCAATTTCAATGGCATTTTGTCGGATGTTTATCGGCAATGAAATGAACATGCAATTTAATTACATATATTTTTTCTAAACAAATTCAAAATCACAGTCCTCCAATAAAAATAATAACTTTATATAACATTTGTGTCCCATACAATTGAGTCGCAGTGGTAAATTAGTGGCAGATTGCGGTTTGTGCCAAACATTACGTGGACGTTGAAAGTATTTAAATTGCTGGCCGATTTTCCGAAATTTAGTTAGTCGAAAATTAGCGGTTTCAGTGCAATTGTATCATGCCGTTCTTCGCTAATGTGCGACTGATGAAAACAAGTGAATTTGGTTTCGAAATGTTCGTCATTTGTTTGGCGCTGTTGGCGGGTGGCGCTCAAGGCCGGCCGCAGGTGGGTAAGCGATGGTAGAAATGGTCATAAATGAAGGGTCATAATTTAAAATAAACACAAACTCGGCATTGAAGGAATTTTATAAAATTTTAAAAAAAATTTAAAATGTCAAAATGGTGTCTTTTGAGAAAATTGCTATTAAATATTTTCCAAACAAATCTGTTCATTTCATCTGAGAAAAATTTCATTAGAATTACACTTATGTATATAAAGCAGTGTTGGGTTAAATTTCACATTGACCGTTTTAGAATCATGAAAGAGTGCAAGAAAATAAATCGAATACACATTTATTTTGAAGTTAAAAACAAAGATTAAACTTTTGAATTAACACTAGTTTTTGGACGCTTTTGGCGTTAACCTTTCCTTACGGGTGCAAACCCAAGACACAGATCAAATTCAAGAGATCTACAGACCACAAAGCATTAATCTTTATCACCCCCCATCAGTTGGCATAGAAATTTCCATTCTATGTATTCAGATTTCCTTTAATATCTCAACTGCCTTTCAGGACCTCCTCGAGTCCATCGGTTTCGGTGCCGTCCAAATAGCCGCTCAAGCGGCCGATATCGCTTCCAAAGGCGGTGCAGTGCGCGATGATCGCGGCTTTGAAGTGCCATTCGTTAAGGCGCACTCCAAGAGTGAAGCTGGTGTGGGCGAAGCCATCAATCAACGTTCCAACGACGACGACTCGTCCGAAGAAGATCGCCGACGACGTAAACGTTCCCTGGACTCGATTTATATCGATCTAATGGAATCATTTTCCACCCAACCCCATGTTCATCGCTTCAAACGATCGCCCTGCATGCATGGTACGACGGGTGGTACCGGCGGCGGTGCTACAGGCGGCGGAACAGCCGATGGCGATGACATTGATGTCGTGGAGCGACGCAAAAAGGCAGCACGCAAAGCTGCCCAACGCAAGAAGGCGCGCAACTCCAAGAAGACCACCAGTAAAACTAAAAAACATTTGGTGGACGATGCTGAGGCGCCGTCGCTGAGACGTCGCAAACGCCAAACGGAAGTGGATGATCTGAATGCAAATATGAATGGGGCGGGCAAGGATTTATCACAGCATGCTCAACAGTTTGCCGAGAAGGTGCGCGGGGCTTGGGAGAATTTCGTAAATAGCATGAGTCAAATGGCCGAACAGGTCAAGAAGGCATTCCAGAGTGCGGCCGGAGGCGATGGCGATCAGACGACGGGTGATATTTGAATATTTCGAATGAATAAAGTGTTGCCCTCAAAGGAATTATTGGCTACAATATTGAGGAGAAGTATTCTGCATTGGTATTTGAAATTTATGGATTTTTTTTTTAAATTATTGAAGAGGCATGGATTTGAAAAATGTGTCATAAAATGTTTTTGTAGTTACGAGCCAACCCAGCGATTTTCTTTCTTTCTTTGGTTTTAGCGTATTGTTTTTCAATTTATTGAATGTTGGGTCAAACCACATTGGTGCATAGCGATTATCATAATAAAAATCTAGGCTGCGATTTGAACTCTTTAAGACCAGATTCTCGTATATCAAATTGGAACTTCTTCTTTACATTTTATTTTCTTGCATCCTCTGAAAACTCCACATCCACAAGAATTGTCTTCACCCAGCACCTCATCTGTGGAGTCTTTAGATTTCAAAACGGGATAAAAAGGGATGAAAGGGTTACAAAAATAAAGGAAGCTGGAAAATGTTTGTTTCAGGTCCAAACTGAGTTAGAGGTGGGACAAAAAGGGGCCAAAACGTACCAAAACGGGATAAAAAAGAAACATAAAAGGGAAAACAATAATGAAAAAGGTGAAACAAATGTTTGGCAACAACAAGTGGTTAAAAAGAAACGAAACGGGATAAAAAGAAAAGGTGAAGAAAATAATAAGGGTGAGACAAAATTTTGGCAACAACAGGTGGAAATGAGTCATAGATTGGTCGAAAATGCGGCCAATGCGGAATAAAGAGGGGGGAAAATAATAAAAAAAAAAGTTGAAACTAATTTTTGCCAACAATCATTTGGAGAAGGTACCAAAAAGGGGTCACAACGTACCAAAACGGGATAAAAAAGGAGGGGGGAAGTTAAAACTTATTTTCGGACCAAATAAGGGGCCAAAACGTACCAAAACGGAATAGAAAGGGTCAAAGGAAGAACAAATAAAAAAGGGTGAAACAATTTTTTGGCAACAGCAAGTTGATAATACAACCCGAACGGAGTAAAAAAGGAACAAAGAGTGAAAAAATAAGAAAGAATGAGACAAATTTTTGACAACTACAGGTGGAAATGAATTCTAGATGGGACGAAAATTAGGGCCAATGCGCAAAAAATGTGGGAAAAAATAACAAAAATCAAAGTTAAATCAAATTTTTGGCAACAACCGCTTACAGAAGGGACAAAAAAGGGGCCACAACGTACCAAAACGGGATAACAAATTTTAAAAGGGTGAAAAAATGGTGAAACAAATGTTTGGCAACAAGAAGTGAATAATACTACCAAAACGGGTTAAAACAAAGTTTTGGCAACAACAACATAGAGAAGAGACCTAAAAAGGGGCCACAACTTATCAAAACGGGATAAAAAAGGGTCAAAAGAAGAAAAAACAAGAGACAACAAGAGAAAATTCGTTCTTTAGCCGAACCGTTCGTTTGTGGAATAATCTTCCAGCTAATGTGTTTCCTGCCAGTTGTGACATTAAGAAATTCAAAACAAATGTCAACAAACACTACTCCCTCTTTCCTCCTTTTCCTTCCGCTAACACAATGCATTGCATTTATAGGGGGCATCCCCTGAGTGTTGGCCTTCAAAAAAAAAAAAAAGTGAATAAACCGGATAAAACAGTTGAAACAAATAAGGGTGAGACAAATTTATGACAACACCAGGTGAAAATGAGTTATGGGTGGGACGGAAATGAGGCCAAAATGGAAGAAAGCGGAAAAAATTATAAAAAAAAAAGTTGGAACAAATTGTTGGCAACAACAACTTAGAGAAGGGACGTAAAAAGGGGACACAGCGTACCAAAACGGGATAAAAAAAAAGAGTCAAAAGAGACAAAACAAAATGGTAAAATAATTAACAAAGAAGGGAAAAAAATAAAAAAGTCTGAGAAGGAAACAAATACAGGGCCAACACGTACCAAAACGGGATAGTAAAGGTACAAAAGGGGAAAAACAAAAATGTGTAAAAAAGTTGTAATCCAGGGTCCAAATATACATATGGATGAAAAATAATATAAAAATAATCACAAAAGGTCAAAAATATAATTGTATAAAGAGTGAAAATTAAAAAAAGTACGAAAAATTACTTCAAATTAACGTGAGGGGTAAAAACTGGAAGAAGGGGATAAAGGGACAAATATGAAGCCAAGACAGGTAAAATATAAAAAGTTATAGAAAAGGTTCGAAGCGTAACAAAGCGGCATAAAAATGGACAAAGGTTGGGAAAGCAACAAGTTTAATAAAATGAGCTAACAATTCGAGGATACTGAAAAGACGCAAAAGGTTGAAGGGATGTTAAAAAGCTTTTTAAAAAAAATCATAAATGGCGAGAAGTAGAAGAGGAAATACATGTTTGGAAGGTATAGGAAAAGGTGCCACGGTGTCGATCGAATGTGCTTTTAGAAAGTGAAGTCGAACGAAAACGTAATCGTTTCAATACAAATTCTAGTTTTTGTATATCGAAAACGACAATTCGCACGTCAAGTCAACAAGAACAAATTCAAATTAATATCTACCTCCAAAAATTGGAAAAGAAAAAAAAATGGAATGAAGGTTTTGAGTCCGTACAAAGATTTGTTGGTAAACCAAAGCAATTTTCCCAAATATTTTGTGTCTACCGAAGTGAAAAAGCGGATATTTGCTACATGAATATCAGACTACCATGTATACAACTGACACACTGTCCATGTCTTGTTTCTTTGAAAGTTTAACTGTTCAAGATTTAAACCACGAATAACCTTTTCTTTCTCCCAAGCATTTTTCTTGGAAAAATTTGCAATCAGTCCAGCGAATTTCTTATCAATATTATTTTCTAAATCTTTCCACAATCCTCCGTGGGCAAGGGGGTGAGGTTGAAAGCAAATAACAAAATCGATAAGCTACCAAGTTTTCCGAAACTTAAAGGTCAATTTGAAATTTCCCATTTAAATGATATAACCTTGCCAAACGAAAAACAAAAAGTATCTACAGTGCAGTGCAGTCTTAATTACACAAAGGGTGTGTGCAAAACAATGATTAGTTTTTTCAATTCATAGAATTGATTTGGAAATCAAGTGGAAATTATAAACACCTCTTCTGTGTTGATTTGCAGAAACTGAGAGCTGAATTAAATTCCTTTCACTCCAACAACATGAGGCACCCAGGAATATCCATTTTCATTTCCAGCGTTGGATGGTATCACATACAAATCTTTTGCATATAAAAGAAATAAAATACGTTTTTATCGGATACACAGGGACGGATTAAATATTAGGTAACATAAAGGAATGCCTACGGTCAGGAATTCTGGGAAAATTCTTCAACAAAAGCAAAAACTAAAGGTGGGGTGGAGGGCATTGATTTGGGAAGAAACCCTTGACCAAGAAAGAACTAGAAAGGGGGTGAAAGGTCAATGATTTAGACATTTGAAGAATGATTTACCCAAAGTTTTTCGTTTGAAGGTCAATGATTTTTTAATAAACCAAGAAAGTAAGGAACACAAAATATAAATCACATTTTTGCAATTGATTTCTTATGACTCCTGGATGAACAATAACTTACTGATGTGATGAAAAGTAAGGAACTTGTTTATGTTATGTCGCCACAAATTATAACTTAACTTTACGGCATTGATTTAGTTTTCAAATTGAGACAGCGAAATTGTAAACAATTGCTTATCGCAAAGGTAGGCGAAGCAACTAAAGATTACGCAAAATAAAAATAATATTTTTGCAATTGATTTCTTTTTTAAAAACTGTTCTAGTAGCCAATGAATTCAAATTAACAATATTCCAAATGTCTCAAAGGGTCTTACAAATTGAAACTACCATTAGAATAAATAGAGTTTGGGGCCGTTAGAATATTTTATGGCGCCATGCAAAAATTTTTATGATCTCTGGTTATGCAGCCACATTTCTCATTTATAAAAATTACCCAAATTTTTTGGAATTTTCGAGTTCTCTTTTCGGGTTCTTTGGGGCCTGGGGCATATTCTGAGGCCCCATGATAAATGTCCCCAACACAAAATGATCCCAAAAATTAATAATGGACTCAAATGTTACTATTTAAGACAACAATATGTACTTTTGTTTTTTTTAATTTTTGAAATTTTTAATTTTTAAAATTTTTGTGTCATTTTTCCTTTTGGATTTTGGGGCCATTTTTCAGGTTTCTGGTTCCAATGTTCATTTATAAAAATTACCCAAATTTTTTGGAATTTTCGAGTTCTCTTTTCGGGTTCTTTGGGGCCTGGTGCATAATTTGGGGCCCCATAAGAAATGTCCCCAACACAAAATGAAATACAGATACGGAAAATGAATAACAGACTCAAATGTTACTATTTAAGACAACAATAATTATTTACGGCTCTTTCATTTTCTAATTTTTGAATTTTTAAAATTTTTGAGTTATTTTTCCTTTGTGGATTTTGGGGCCATTTTTCTGGTTTCTGGTTAATGTAACTGCATTTCCCATTTTCAAAAACTACGCATTTTTTTTTTGGAATTTTGCGGGTTCTTATTTGCATTTTGGGTCCATATTGCATTTTTTTATTAATAATTTTTTTTTTTTTTGGAATTTTCGGGCCTTTTTTTAATTTTTGGTAATTTTTCATGCTGAATTTTTGGAATTTCAATTCTATTGTATAATGGAAACTCCCCCAATTAGGGGCGATTTTTCATTTTTTAATTGGGGTTTTGGTTGTTGGGTCATATTTCTGATATCTTTTGGGTACATTTTTCATTTATTAAAAATTATCCCTTTTTTTCTGTTTGGATTGGGGGTCATTTTGCACAACCAAAACTGGTATAAAATCATTGTAGAGTCGTTTTCATATTGAAAATTCTTTAGTTCTGCGTCCTTTTCCCTTTTTTCTATTTTTTTTTTTAAATTTTATTATTTTAGTTTGGGCCTATTTTATAGTAGAACGATTTTTCATCATCAAAATTATCTCAACCGTAGGGCGATTTGTAATTTGTTGCGTTGGGGTAATTTTTCAGCCATCACACTGGATAAACAATAAATCTGCAATTTCCTCCAAATCCATAAAATATCCTTAACAAAGAACTTAACATTGTTCGGAATACAGTTAAGGCCCTTCGCCCACATTCCTCTAGCGCCCATTATACGCTTTATTTTGCATAGGGTTAATTTTTCAGCGATCCCACTTTGTTTTCTGGATAAACAATAAATCGTCCATTTCCTCAATACCCACTAATTGTAACTACAATATTCCTCAATTTAGGCCCTTCGGCCACATTCCTGTGAGGGGCCCATTAGATTCTGGGCCCGTCTCTGTCGACACCTATTACCCCCCGCTAACCCTTTCATTTGAGAATTACCGAGTTAAACGACAACTAATTAAAATGCGAGAAAAATGCGAATATTGTTAGGATTTAAAGCATTCCATTGAAGGAAAGGAAACTTTTGTTTCGACCAAAGATTTCATGGAAACTTAAACAAAAGTGAATGCTCATTATAAAGCGAAGCTCATTGCGTAACTAAAGTGAGAATGCGTTTTTGTATCGTCCTGCAAATGAGAAGGATGGTCTGGGGGGGTGTTGGGGTATATTCAGTATGACTAGGGTTTTTTTAATTTTCCGACCTTTTTTTAACTCCCCAGAATTGGTAATTATTTGATTTTAAAACTTAACCAAATCGAGAAAAGGTAGCCAAAATCTCCTAAGAACAGACGGGGAACTTCTCTCGAAGAAGACCCAAACACGATCAAAACGTGAGTTATTGCCCATTTTTCACTGAGATTATTCACTAGTCCTTTAATGAGTAATTGTTCAAACTGTTGCCTTACCAAATTGTACGGCCCTACAAAGGATGCATAAGGATACGGAATAATTATAATTAAAATAACACCGTGCAATATGATAATAATGATGACCGGCACTTGTTACGGCAACGGAATATTTCCGGGCAAAACCAATACGCAAATGGCCAAAAGGGCTGGAGGTTGGAACACATGAGAAAAGGGTTGGGTGGGACATCCACAATAATTGCATGAATATTTTTACAACTTGTACTTGGGCTGATTGTTGATGTATCTCTGGCAGATAGCCGAGAACAACAACAGCAAAGGCAATATGCTGGAACAAAGCGAACAAACGGAAAAGCAAATAATAAGCACATTTCCGGTACAACCAAACAGTACAATAAAAATAATAACAATGCCGATGACGATGACGATGAGAATGATGATATACAAACAGATACACTGAAATACACGCCTGTATGGCGACTCCCTCCAGCCCTTCGGCTCTTGGTAACAGATGTACATTAGGGTGGAGTGAAATTCAAAAAAAAAAAGTTAACCTCGGAAAGAGATGTAGTCTGGGGTCCTAATGAGGGGAAAAATAAAGAAAAAAATTTTAAAAAATTTTTAGGGGTCGCGCCACTCCCTCGAAATTTGGAAATTATCGCTATTTTGGCGTTGATTTTAGAAAAATCCTAAAAAAGTTTTATGTCAATAAATGTTTGCAATAGCGTAAACAATGAAATAAGGGCATGAAAAAATTTAAAAAAAATTTTCTCATTGTTCAAAAATTTCAAAAAGTAAAATAAGTCAAATCGCCCCTTCTTCAGAAAATTGACTGAACAATGAAATCGCCACCAAAGCTACAAATATTAGTCGATTATCCTCATATTTGCCTCAAATACTTTTGTTTGGGCACTGAACAAGCTCAAACTTTTAAATTTCGAATAAGTTAAGTCGTTAATTTTTAGGATTTTTCTAAAATCAACGCCAAAATAGCGATAATTTCCAAATTTCGAGGGAGTGGCGCGACCCCTAAAAATTTTTTAAAATTTGTTTCTTTATTTTTCCCCTCATTAGTACCCCAGACTACATCTCTTTCCGAGGTTAACTTTTTCAAATTAAAAAAAAAGCATGTTTTCACTCCACCCTAATGTACATACACTCAAATTGTGTAGGCCTTAAAAAGGTACACGAAATATTTATAACAGTCCGGTTATTATATGGCTTTCAGTACAATTGGGAAATTTCTGCCAACGACAGTAAACGTTAACAAACAATTAGAAGCGGCTGTAAACCCTTTTTGTTTCTCCTCATTGGACAGAGTAAGGACAAACAAATGAACGACAATTAATTGGCCTAAAATCTTTAAAAAAAAAAATTGTCAAATAAAAAAGATTTTTCTAATAAAAATCAGCAATAAACAAAAGCATTTCGAGAATTGTTTGGTTCACAAACCTAAAATGACAACAAGGACGACTTCAAATTGGATCACCATGGTGGCCATGCTGTGGATGTTGTTAACATTGCTAGAGCAGACCATGTGGGCAATGAAGGCTCAGGCCATAGTCCGAAATGCTCCCAAGGTAGAGGAATTTAATCTCCATAAAATAATGAATTTTCCATTTAATTATCTTTGCGCCTAAGGGTTCCTTGAAACTTCTCAAGCACACTTCGTCATCATTTGTGCAACGTCAGCGTCACAAACGTGATACCTTTGAGGGATCCCCACCCAATGATGCCGATGAGTTGTATTACGACGATGACAATTATGAAATAATACCCTCAACGTCGCATGATGTGCCCCAGACGGTGGGCCAACATCTCTCCGAGACGGCTCAACAAATAGCCCAAAGTTTCTCCAATATGTGGCAGTCCTTGGCGGAGGCGGTCAAACATTGTGTGAATGTCATACGTGAACTCTTTGGCGCCGATGGCGAAAACCATGATCAGCTGACACCGGAGCAAGAGGAGGAAATGCGTGCAGCCATGGAATTACGAGGCAAAGCCATTGAAGAGCAAAACGAAATATGGCGCAATACGTATGAAAATCAAATTTAATTTGGTTTTAGTTTTGTGAAAAATATCCAATTACTTGTACGAGTAGAGATACTCGGCGATATATTCTTTCAATTTGGTCCTAATTGTGTAATAGGGTTTAAATACGTAATTAGATTTTTTAATGAGAGAGAATATTTTTTTTTTTGGTTTGAATAAAATGTATCAAATTCACGATTTCGTCGTATTTGGGTTCTAATCACAACACTGAGCAACAGAAAATAAAAAAAGGGTTTAAAAAGGTTACAGGCTGGAAAAAATAAATGAAATGAATAACAATAACACTAGGCAACAGAAGAAAAAAAAATATTGTAATGAATAACCACTACACAATTCTTTCTAGTGTGCTATTCTCCCCTGAGTGAAAAAATTGAAGAAATTGTTTTTTCTATGGATACGTTTTTTTTTTGATTTTTTTAATTAGACATTTTGAGACATTTTTTTTGAAGAAGATTTGTCCGATTTCGTTCAAATACATTAAAAAATACATTAAAATACTTTAAAAAATGATCACTGAACTATTGTTAATCTTCGTTAAAAATCCAGTGTATTTTTTTTTTTAAAAAAAAGTTTAATTTATTTTTAACAACAAAAAAAATCTATTTAATTTTTTTAAAAATCAAAAAAAAAAGTGTAATTTTATTAAAAAAAAAATAATCGGTTTAATTTTTAAAAAAACAAACCGAATCGAATTAATTTCTTCTAAAATTCTGTGTATTTTACGGTTTAATTTTTTTTTAAAAAAAAATAATCGGTTTAATTTTTTTAAAAAAAGGTGTAATTTTAAAGAACAAAATGCAGTGTATTTTTTAAAAAAAAAAAGATTTAATTTTTAAAAAAAAAAATACCGGAGTAATTTTTGAAAAAAAAATCGATTTACATTTTTTTAAAATTAGATTACAAAAAAAATTTTTGATTTAAAAAAAACCGGATTAATTTTTGAAAAAAAAACATCGATTTAAAAAAAATTAAAAAAAAATCGATTTAATTTTTCTAAAATTAGATTACGAAAAAAATGAGTAAGTGATTCCTAAAAAAAAATAATCAATTTAATTTTTTAAAAAAAAAACAGTGCAATTTTTAAAAAAAAAAAATTGGAATACGAAAAAGTAATGCGTATTTTTTTAAAAATACAAAAAAGGTGTATTTTATAAAAAAAATCGGTGTAATATTTTTTTGGAATAAAAAATACCGGAGTAATTTTTGAAAAAAAAATCGATTTACATTTTTTTAAAATTAGATTACAAAAAAAATGTTTGATTTAAAAAAAACCGGATTAATTTTTGAAAAAAAAAACATCGATTTAAAAAAAATTAAAAAAAAATCGATTTAATTTTTCTAAAATTAGATTACGAAAAAAATGAGTAAGTGTTTCCTAAAAAAAATAATCAATTTAATTTTTTAAAAAAAAAACAGTGTAATTTTTAAAAAAAAAAAATTGGAATACGAAAAAGTAATGCGTATTTTTTTAAAAATACAAAAAAGGTGTATTTTATAAAAAAAATCGGTGTAATATTTTTTTGGAACAGATCTGTGTATTTTTTTTAAAAAAAAACGGAGTAATTTAAAAAAAGGTGCAATTTTTTTTAAAAAAAAACGGTATATTTTTTTTAAAAAACAAAGAACATAAGTTTTTTGTAAATACGAAACAAAATATGAAAATTTTTTTTAAAAAAAAAATCGGTTTAATTTTTAAAAAAAAAACTCGGTGTAATTAAAAAAATAATCGGTGTAATTTTTTAAAACAAAAAAAATCGGTATAATTTTTTTAACCAAAAAAAATTAAGTAAGTTTTTTCTAAAAAAAAATAATCAATTAATTTTTTTTTTAATAAAGGTGTAATTTTTTTTAAAAAAAACAGTGTAATTTTTAAAAAAAACAGTGTAATTTATTAAAAAAAAAAATTCGGTGTAATTTTTTAAAAAAAAAAAATTCGGTAAATTTTTTTTTAAATTAGAATATGAAAATTGACTAAACTGAAAAAATTGTTTCAAATGTTGTTGAATGAATAATGACCCCAGATTAGAATAGGAATATCTACCCCAAGTAAACTGAAAAAATTGCCACATTTTATTTGTTAAGCAATTTGGTGTCATTTTTATTAATCAGTTAGTGAATAATGGTTCCAAATTACAATAGGAAAAATTACTCCAAGTGAACTGGAAAAAATTATCCAAATGTTCGTGTAATAGTAAAATTTGGGGTCATTTTTCTTTTTCGCTTTGGAAACATTTATCATTGAAGTCACTTTTCTGAAAGCCAAACCTAAGTACGAAATCAATTCCTCCTCATTGTCTTTATGGAGTTGGAAGAGAATTACTCTAATATTTCGCTGTAATTATACTTAGTAGAAAAAACAAAGAGAAATTACCCCAAGCATTGCATGCACATAATTCAATGACCAAACATGACAGCGAGATGAAAATCTGCACTTGTTTAATTTTTTCCATGAATAATGAATATAAATTAAGCAAAATAAATTAAAAATGAATTAAATGAAACCTTTCATTCACCAATGACAAATGACAACAGACATGCTTGCAACAGAATCCTCTAACCAAATTTCGTATAAAATCATAAAAATAACAAACGTGCAATATTATTTTTAATTGAGCTGTAATAGTGCAAAAGTAAACATAGGAATTTAGAGCAAAAAATGTTAAAATTACTATTGTGTTCAATATGCGGATTGTTATGGGCATTGCCAGCGGTAAGGGGTTTGCCACAGGTAATTATTGATTTTCATACTGTAGACAATTACAATTAATTGTTTTCCAAAATTAATTTTAATTTATTGTGTTTTAGGACTTTCAAACCGGCATCATTATGGCCGCTGCCCAGGCCAAAGAAGTTATCGATAATGGCGCCGCTGCCCGCAATGAGAAAAGTATTGAAATATTTGGGGCCAAATTTAAAAATGACATGGAGGTGGGCTTTGGTGATGCCATAAAACATAAACGCTCTATATTCGATAGTGATTCTTCGTCCGAATCGGAGTCGGATGAAACGGTGGAGAGACGACGTAAACGGTCTGTTGGTTATGACACTTTGGCAAATGACATTCATGCAATGTATAAGAATCTATGAGGTCCACTTGTATGTTCTTAGGCAATGAATGATAATAATAAATACTAAAAAAATACCAGACACAACACATGCACTTCAATCAACACCGGCACAGAATTTCAGTTGATCAAAACTATTCAACATATCAACTATGAGGACCAATTTGAATTTGTATATTATTAGGGAATAATTTATAATAAACACCAGATACCACATGCTGATTCCAAATGATTTTATGACAAATATTCTAATTAAATATTTTGGTTAATGTCCAACACCACAATGTAAGTAGGATTGAAAATTAAATATAAGAAATTGTTCATTCAAAATTTGAGTACACAGAAAAATATAATAATGGATAATGAATTGAAATGGATACACAGGGCTCTGTTTGATTAAATAAACAGAAATGGAATTGAAATTCCTTTCATTTCAATTCTTTGAGAAGCAAATTTCAATGGAAACTCTGTTACTCCAAGGGCCTGTTTTTGGATCTCTAAAAATCATTACCATGTCTTTTGTTAATATGTGTCTTATGGGTTGCGAAGAGACCATGAAATTAATTCCGTATCGCAAAAATATTCAGAAAAAACGATTTTTTCCACAAAAAAAAAATAAATTCTCAGCGGAATCGCATACTAGAAACTTTGTGACATTGTTTAAAAGTCCTTTAAAATAAAAATATTTTGTTAACAAATCGAAAAGACAAAAAATACATTCAAATAGAAATGGACGATTTTCACAAAAAATATATCAAAATTCGCGTTCTTTTAAAATTTGCTTTTATCGAGAATTTTTGTTTTTTTCCCTCAATACACGTATTTGCGAATTTTGTCCGAAAATCAGCCAGAGGCTCTCCTGCCGTTTTATCATTGTTTTTATATAAAGATCATGTTCACAATATTTTTAGCTCACCACACTGCCTTTAATTTGACATATGGTATTTTGAAGAAAAATATTCCATAAAAATTTTTTTTTTTAAAAAAAAAAAAATATTTGAATAACAAAAATATTTTAATAAAAAAAATATTTTTTTTAAAAAAGAATAATAGTCTAAAAAATAAAATTTTTTAAAATAAAATTATTTTTTTCAAGAAGAATAATAAAATATTTTAATAACAAAAACATTTTAATAAAAAAAAAATATTTTTAAAATAAAAAAATATTTTAAAAAACAAAAATTATTGCCGTCTATCATTGTTTTTATATAAGGATCATGTTCACATAACTACCTTTAATTTGACATATGGTATTATCTGATCGCACGTCTACTTCCACAATTTAGTCCAAATAATAAAGCTACATCCGACTAGAACTGTAATTTTTGTATTTTTTTGTAATTTTTTTTAGGAAACTCTTTTTGCCTCAACAAACTCAAAAACTATCATTTTAGGTTTCAGACAATTTTTTTTGTTGCTTAGCGTATGTGGTCTTCACTTTTGTGCGATTTCCATCAAGTAGACAATTTTTTGTGAGTGCACATGAAGTCTCTCGTGTACAGGGAAAATTCATTGCTTTCTTGGAGGACTCCGTTCGAAATGTTGGAAAAAAGTTTATATTTTTCAAAAAAAAAAAATATTTGTATTGTGTATTATTTTCAAAAGAAAAAAAAATCCGAAATAATAGCAAATATAATTTTTTTTTGTAAAATTTACAAAAATCTGATTTTTGAATACAATGACATTTTTTATATCTTCGAAAAAATCATTATATTCCATTAGACCATTCAAAAAAATTCAAGATTTGTATCGTTAACATATTTAAAAAAAATTACGAAATTTTATTTATCTCAGATTTTGTCAATTTCCGGCAATTTTAAAGTATCCATTCTGTTTTTGTTTGCTGATTTTAGGTAACGGTATGTCCCTATTTACACGAGGCTATTTTACTTGTGGCAATTTTTGTGAACTTGCCCCTTGTGTTCACTCAAGGAAATTCTTTTTCGGGAAGTTTTGTTTTCATTATTGCCTTTTCGAATACAAATGAAAAAGTTGGAAAAAAGTTTATATTTTTCAAAAAAAAAAAATATTTGTATTGTCTATTATTTTCAAAAAAGAAAAAAAAATCCGAAATAATAGCAAATATAATTTTTTTTTGTAAAATTTACAAAAATCTGATTTTTGAATACAATGACATTTTTTATATCTTCGAAAAAATCATTATATTCCATTAGACCATTCAAAAAAATTCAAGATTTGTATCGTTAACATTTGTAAAAAAATGTACGAAATTTTATTTATCTCAGATTTTGCCAATTTCCGGCAATTTTAAAGTATCCATTATGTTTTTGTTTGCTGATTTTAGGTAACTGTATGTCCCTATTTACACGAGGCTAGTTTACTTGTGGCAATTTTTGTGAACTTGCCTCTTGTGTTCACACAAGGAAGTTCTTTTTCGGCAAGTTTTGTTTTCATTATTGCCGTTTTCAAATACAAATTAAATTGTTTAATACTAATACTACAAAAAAATATGAAAACATTTTTCATATTTTGGTTTCGGAATACTTTGGCATTTTATTTTACGTTTTTTCCATCTCCCTGCTGATTATTTTTAAATCATTGATTTATATCATAAATCATTGAATTCCGAAAGGGATTTCTAGCTTTTTTTGTCATTCAAAAAAAAATTAAAATTTAAAATTTTCTTCTTCCAAATTTCTTCACATTTCTTTGTTGTTCAGTTTTTTCTATTTTGCCAGTTTTTTTGCAAATTATTATTTTAATTTAGATAAATTGTGCTAGCATCAGAATAATTCAGTTCTGCAGCACAGTCCATCACTGATGTAGATTTTTTAAATAAATCATTTGTTTTTAACATTGGTTAAGAATTTCTTTACTTTTTTTTTAAATATTTCTTTTGTATTTATCCATATACATTTTTCTTTTGTTCGAATTTCCTCTTTTATGTTTTTTGCTTTTGGAGAAAAATGTCTGGCCAACTGTGGTTTTGTCTCCAATTGGATTCGCTCGTCTCCAATTGGCCAAAAAAACAAAACAACATCTGGTAACAAATTAATTTGTTGAAGATTCCTTTTTTTTCAAATTAAACTACTTTTTCAATTTTATATTATTTTTTAATTTTTGGCAAAATTTAGATAAATTGTTCTAGATGTCCAGAAGTTATAGAGAAGTAATCCTTTAATTCACTTCTGCAGTACCGTCTTTTTTTTAAAATAAACCAAATATGGTTTTTAAGAATAGTTTAGATTTTTTTTTTGAATTTTTTTCTTTTGTGTTTATTCAAAAATATATTTGTTTTTTGTTCGAATTTCCTCTATTATGTTTAAGCTTTTAGAGACAAAAAGCCTGGGCTGTTTTGTAGAATTCTCTGGTGTCCAACTGGCCAAAAACAAAACAACATCTGGTAACGAATTAATTTGTTGACGATTCCTTTTTTTTTTCAAATTAAGCTATTTTTTCAAACTGATATTTTTTTTTAAAATTGTGGGATCTTCTTTTATGTTTTTGCTTTTAGAGAAAAAAGGCTGGCTTACTTAGATTCTCTGGTCTCCAATTGGTCAAACACAAAGCCCAGCATATTTGCAGTAAATTGGAAAAAGAAATTAATTTTTTGGGCCAGTGTTTTCTGAATTAATCTTTTTTCTCAGCCTTATATATTTTTTAAATATTTCAAAAACTTTTTTTGTGAAAGAAATGCTATTTTTTCCGAATTTTGAAAATATCGTTTTGAACTCGTATTTCTATCCATAGATTATTCCCATTAGTCGAGAATTATATCTGCTGCATTGGACGTCCTCAACAATTCGCCAGCAATTGATCCTAAACCCACCCCTCAGGGTCTTCTTTGTTATGTGAAATGTCCCCAACGCTATATAACCGAATTTCTGTTGCTGTGGCACATTCGAGATCTGAGTTTCATTTATTTATTTTTTTTTTTTGAAAAATACAAAAATTATGCCACGGCACACCTTAAACATCCACCACCACGAATACACGCCCATAATCCTTTGGTAATTAAGCCATATGGCAAATGACCTCCAATGCTTTCAATATGTTCATATGTTCACACACATATCCTTGTTATCCATGTTGCACGTCAACTTACCTGCACTTGTGGCTGCTGTTGTTGTTGCAATGGTTGAGCTTGTTGCTGTTGCTGCTGTTGTTGCAAATTGCCACCTTGTCCGCCGTAATAGCGTGTGAAGCTTTGCTGCAAACTGGGTGTTTTCAGTGTAAACGAATTCGTATTGGCATCCGTATGGAAAGCCAATTGAGCATCACACGCGGCCCCGAGGAAACACAAGACGACCACGGCACTCAAGGCCAGCTTGGCCATGTTGCCGGATGATGAATGACGAGCAAAAGCAAACATGTTTACGAGCACAAAAACGAAATACTAAAAATATCCTTTAACAAGTGAGTGACTGCGGGTCGCGGCGGCGTGTTGCGTTTGAATGGATTTTGGCAACTGTTTACATTTCACAGCGGGCGTTTTGATTTTTATATTATCGAACGAAAATATTCGTCTTTGATTCAATTGAATACACTCAACACTATCCAGCGAACACCAACAAACGCACTCGCTCTCGGCAGTGGATGGTGCCGTAAACACTCAGTTTCGGGTCGTAAATTGTTATGCCGTCACTGTGATAGTTCCATGGTACGCTGCACGCTGTTGTTGTTATTGTCGTCACTATGCTGGCTGACACACAAACACACTTAAGACTTAGCTTTTGGCTTCAGTGACCACTCGGAGCTGGGAGCAAGGGAATACTTGTGGCAAGAGGGCGGCGAGGGCCTCACACATAACAAGTGCGACTATGCTTTGGCCCAATTTGTTATTCTGCTCATAATTTTTGCAGTAGAAGACAGACAACGGAATGGACGGACAAAACGTACAAACACTGCCAAACAAGTGTGCAATGTATTCAGTGCGTTCATATGCGGGCGGTGGAAAAGGAGGAAGTGCTTGTTGGTATTTTAAATAAATGTGTCTTGACGTTCCGTTTCAGAGTTCTTCTCGACGGTATTAGCGATGGCCGACGGTGAATTATTCATTCGCCGATGTTGTGTTTTGTTTGTGAATTTTAAATAGCAAATCAAAAATGAGAGAGGAGCAACGGATTAAAGTGTCTTTGCTGTACTTTGGTATATTTAATAATTAAACTGCATGTGTCGGTACAATTGCTGGTATTGAAATGGGATATCTGAAAATTAAACATTAATAATTTGATGGAATAATGAAAGTGTGGCAAAAGGCTGTCACCATCGCCACTAATGTCTTTTTGGTATTGGACTTTAATGAGTAAAATTACCATAAAAGTGAACCGAGAACCGTTGTAGCATTGCAGTTACATCTGGAGGATGGTTGACTGGGAGAAAATGCTATCATCAGCATTTAAAACGCAACGGACAAAAGTTCAAATTCGATTAACAAAAAAAAAAACAAAAAAAAAACTTTCAAAGAACATGTGTGTAAAGATAACGTTCTGAGAAAACCTTTTGTAGGTTTAAGATAACTTACTTATTTCCCTTAACATTCCATGAAGAAAAAGACGGGGAACTTCTCTCGAATCAGTGAGCGGTGTACGATATAATTTGTATACGCACTGATCGGGACTTACGGATTAAAGCTGGCTCCGAAGTTTTACATGGCTTAGAGATTGCTCTCTTACTCGTAAAGTAGCCAACATTTACGAGGTGGGAACAGCTGCTGAAAAATGTTTGATGGTCTTACCCGGATTCGAACTCGGGTTTTTCTGTGTGATAGTCGCACAGACTACCTACCACACCACGGCCTTGGTAGATAAGCTTGGTATAAATCGCCGTTCATGGAGACGATCTCTCCATCATTGTTCACGTTCTACCAGGGTCTAGAACAGACGTGCGACCGCTGTCTACTCCACGACGTTATCGCATCTTCTTATATTAAATCCTCCTCCTCCAGCTGATATCAGCTAATACTGGCCACACACACACACACAAATTCATGACCAAAGCCAGGGCAGAAGAATTGGTTACCGATAGCGGTAAGAAAGTAACCAATCGTGTAAAGCCGGAAAGAAAAGACGTAAATATGAGGAGATTGAGTTCAATGGAAATATAAATGATGCTAGAAAATTTTATCAACGTGTAAAAAATCAAAGCCAAGACTCGTCTACTGGCATAATTTCATGTAGAGATGAGAAATGGGAACCTGGTGACAGACACTTGGATGGTGCTGAGGATTTGGCAGAAACATTTCTCCAGCCTGTTAGCGACTAAAGAATCCGACGAAGAAAACATTCCCCAAACAGTCATAGACGAAGGTGTTGAATGTCCACTCCCTAACCCAGATGCCGGCTTAACTCACTTAGCGCCATTTTTTTAATTTATGGGTTTTAAAACGAAAATCTATCGCTGATCAAAATTTATGGAACAAAAATAAAACATTTCGATTTTGCAAAAATCTCTGAAAAAAATAAAACTTTTCAATTTAGCAGAAATTTCTGAAAAAAATAAAACATTTCTATTTTGCAAAAATCTCGGAGAAAAATAAAACATTTCTATTTTGCAAAAATTTCTGAAAAAAAATAAAACATTTCAATTTACAGAAATTTTTAAAAAATATAATATTTCGATTTTGCAAAAATCTCTGAAAAAAATAAAACATTTCCATTTTGCAAAAATTTCGGAAAAAAATAAAACATTTCAATTTGCAGAAATTTAAAAAAAAAAAAAATATTTTTATTTTGCAAAAAATTCTGAAAAAAATAAAATATTACGATTTTCAAAAATCTCTGAAAAAAGTAAAACATTTCAATTTAGCAAAAATCTCTGAAAACAAATAAAACATTTCAATTTAGCAGAACTTTCTGAAAAAATTAAAACATTTCGATTTTGCAAAAATTTCTAAAAAAAAATAAAACATTTCGATTTTGCAAAAATCTCTGAAAAAAATAAAACATTTCTATATTGCATAACTTTCTGAAAAAAATAAAACATTTCAATTTTGCAAAAATTACTGAAACAAATAAAACATTTCTATTTTGCAAAAATTTCTGAAAAAAATAAAACATTTCAATTTAGCAGAAATTTCTGAATTTAGCAGAAATTTCTGAAAAAATAAAACATTTTGACTTTGAAAAAATTTCTGAAAAAAAAATAAAGAGTTTCGTGCTATGCATTTGCCATGTTTGTACCCCAACGTACACGAATCCATTTCGGAAGCTACCTCGCTTCATCATCGGTATTCTTTGCAATGCTTTCTACGACAATTCATTCATCGTCATGAATTTATTCATTAATTTGGTGTAGAACTATTCACTGAGTTTTTTTTTTGTCAGTGTACTGACATAATTTCGTGAAAGGTTAAAAATGGGAATCTGGTGACAGACACGGCGAATGTGCTTACGATTTGAATGCAACATTTCTCCGAAGAATCGAGCGAAGGAAACATTTCCCAAACAATCACAGAAGAAGGTGTAGAATGTCCAACCCTAACCCAGATTAGACCATGCAATCTTTCAATCGACTATAAAGCCGCCTTGGAAACACTGATAACAGAACAATTGTGTGCGTATGAGATCCCATCAAAACTTGACTCTGAGTGGCTCTTACTTACTTAAGTTAAGTTGGCACTACAACCTGTTGACCTACTTAATAAATTCACTTCGGTCTTGTGTGTGCTCTTCCAAGGATTTGCATGTCTTCTTCCACTTGGTCCTTCCACCGGAGTCTTGGTCGTCGCTGTCTGCGTTTACCGTCGTAATTGTCATCCAATGCCAGGAGGAACATTTGTA